>OU343224.1:197893620-197927038 GCA_910596185.1 Chrysanthemum makinoi | reverse complement strand
TGCTTAAAGGTCGACCTAGACTCGGATGAATAGGTCAAGGATAGCGGGTGCACGAGGCACATGACCGAAAATAGAGATCTATTCTCCACATATGAATCCTTCAATGGAGGTAATGTGGTGTTTGGAAAGAGCAAAAGTAGAATCATCGGTAAAGGTACGATTTCGATGTGTGTCACGTAGAAAACCTAAACTTTAACCTCTTAAGTATAGGACAAATATGTGATAAAAAGTGCAATGTGCTTTTTACCGAAACCGGTAGTAAGATATTAAAAAATGGCATAACCATAGGAAAGGAATTAGGAAACATGGAGTCTATGTCATTAAAATCGGTAATGAACCTAAAGACAAACTATGTCTTACCTCTATGGATGATACTTCGACCTTTTGGCATCGAAGATTGGGTCACGCCAACATGCGACTTCTTCAATCGCTATCATCCAAAGAGCTAGTAAGAGATCTACCTAAGTTAAAATATGAACATCACTTTTGTGATGCTTGTAATGTAGGAAAACAAGCTCATTCTAGTCATAAGGCTAAAAACATGGTGTCTACAACTAGGTGTCTAGAATTACTACATATGGATTTATTTGGTCCATCCGCTATCCAAAGTTATGGAGGCAACTACTACACTTTGGTCATAGTGGATGATTACTCTAGGTATACATGGACAAAAATCTTAAAGAACAAAACGGAAACCTTTAATTATTTTGAAATATTAAGAAAAAGATCAAAGACAACTAGGAAGCCCTATAGTGTCTATTAGGACGGATCATGGTAGGGAATTCGATAATGAAGTTCAATTTGGAGCCTTTTGTGGCGCTAATGGTATTACTCACAACTTCTCGGCTCGCACTCCTGTCGAATGGGGTAGTAGAAAGAAAGAATAGAACCCTACAAGAAATGAGTTGAACCATGCTTAATGAACAATCCATACCTCAAAAGTTTTGGTGTAATGCCGTTGATACTTCAACGTACATACTCAATCGAGTCTTAATTAGACCAATCTTAGGTAAAACTCCATATGAGTTACTATGAGGCAAAAAGCCTAAGTTAAATCACTTTAGAGTCTTTGGAAGCAAATGTTTTATTCTTAACACTAAAGATTACCTTACAAAATTTGATCCTAAATCAACCGAAGGTATCTTTTTAGGTTACTCTCCAAATAGCAAAGCTTACGTCATATTAAACAAAGAAACAATGAAGGTAGAAGAGTCATTAAATATAAAATTTGATGAAAGTCCACCCATACCCTCTCCACCTCTTTATGCGATTGTAGAAAGAAGTGAAGCTATAGTAATAAAGAAAAAGATTAATGAAGAAGTAAAACCTTTAAATGATGAAGTCATAAACATTAAAGAGTCCAAAGATCACCCCGTAGATAAGGTCATAGGAACGCTAAACGAAAGAACATTAAGATCTCAATTTCAAAACCAAAGTAGCTTGTTTTGCTTCGTTTCAACCATAGAACCTAAGAATACACAAGAAGCCATAAAAGATGAGAGTTGGGTAATGGCTATGCAAGAAGAATTAAATCAATTTGTGTCTAATGATGTTTGGACACTTGTCCCTCCGCCTAGTAATCAAACCATAATAGGAACCAAATGGGTTTATAAAAACAAATTAGATGCAAACGGAGTAGTGTCTAGGAACAAAGCTAGACTCGTTGCTCAAGGGTATAACCAACAAGAAGGAATAGACTTTGATGAGACCTATGCCCCGTGGCTAGATTAGAGTCTATAAGAATACTTCTTTGCGTATGCTTGTGCTAATGATCTAAAGCTTTATCAAATGGATGTCAAAAGCGCTTTTCTAAATGGTTTCATTAATGAAGAAGTATATGTAGCTCAACCTCCGGGTTTTATCGATTTTGAAAAACCAAATGTATAAATTAAAGCCCTTCTGGTCTTAAAAAAGCTCCAAAAGCTTGGTATGATAGACTCAAGTCATTTTAATTAAACACAACTATACCATGGGGTTAGTTGACAACACACTTTTACTAAGAAAAGAGAGTCACATATAATCATAGTGCAAATATATGTAGATGATATTATATTCGGATCCACTTGTCAAGACATGTGTGATGATTTCTCTAAAATCATGCATGACGAGTTCGAGATGAGTATGATGGGAGAACTTAGTTTCTTTCTTGGGCTACAAATCAAACAAGTAGAAGATGGTATCTTCTTTAATCAATCTAAATACATAAAGGAGATGTTAAAGAAATTCGGTCTAGAAGAGTCAAAACCAATTAGGACACCAATGTCATCCGACACCAAACTCACAAAAGATGAAGATGGCAGATCCGTCGATAATACTAAATATCGTGGCATGATAGGTAGTCTTCTACACCTCATGGCAAGTAAGCGGATATCATGTTTAGTGTTTGCTTATGTGCTAGATTTCAAGAAGACCCTAAAACATCACACCTAGAAGCCGTAAAAGGATATTTAGATACATTAAGGGTACAACACAATTAGGATTATGGTATTCTAAGGACATGGGAGTAGAAACAATTGTATATGCAGATTCTGACCATGCAGGTGATTATGTTGATAGAAAAAGTACAATTGGGGTATGTACTTTCATGGGATGTTGTTTAACATCTTGGTTTTCTAAGAAACAAACGGCACTAGCAATTTCAACAACGGCTTGAGTACATCTCCGACAAGGCATGCCAACAAGCACTATGGATGAAACAAGTTAATTAGAACTACGACATTCATCTAAGCGACATAGCCATCCTATGTTGTTAGGTCACTAGTTTTACAAACACAAGTTATATAGAGAATGAAGCGATTGAACAAGTAAACAAGCACACATACACGATAAGAGTATACGGTTAAGTAGGTATATGTGTGAAAAGAAGACAACAACCAACCTCAGTGAGGTTATTACATGGTTTTATATAGGAAGGCTAGGGCAACACTCCTCTCCTTCCCTATTCCCTATTGGGCTTGGGCCTAAGCTTATGGGCCTTCTACATAAGCTTGACCTTAAACAAACATAAAGGCCATAATAAAGCTACCTATTACATATGAAATATAAATACTTGAAATCCTGTTTAGGAGTGATTCCAACAATCTCCCCCTCAAGTATATATGAATGTAGCGGTGAAGCGTTGATGTAATAGTAGCTTGATGGCGATCTTGACATTCTTCTTTCTTGTGAGAAGAATTGCCTTGATTCGAACAATCTCCCGGTGTAGAGATAGTTATCTTTGAGCGGTTATGCTTTGGCGTCATCTTTAACTTTGTTCTTTGATCATTGTTCTTTGTGGTGAAAGTGATAGTATGTTGTTATGCGCATCGATGCCTTTTCAGTGCCTTTTGCTCCGGTGTCTCCACGTCATTCTTCAACATGCTCCGCGCTCTTTGGCGTTGGAAATCAATCTTGATGAAGTTCTTTAAGTCTTTGACTTTGTAGATTCTTTGGTTTGTGAAGAATCATTACATTGTTGTGTTGCATTGAGATAGAACTTCCATTAGTGATGATGTTGGCGTGAGCATGAGAAGAATTAGCACGATCATCCCGCTCGAGGCTTCCATAAGAAGAAAACATTTCAAACGGTTAGTAGTAAGCGGTTTCCGGCACTTACAAGTTTGAACTTCGAGAGTGTTAACGGCATAGTGTGAAAACACAACTCTAATTTTACAAAGGCCGTTCACTGATAGTCCCACAAGTGAGATAACGATGTACGAAGTACACCTCGATTGAGATAGTGTTGAGGTACACGGCATCACCTCTGACTGTAGACGTTTGAGACCACTAAAGCGCAATCCAGGAGTTCGAGAGCGACCTCTGTCAGGCGTTTGATGTTGACCTGGCGGAGTTTCCATTCAATCGCGAGGATCACAAATGTGAACCTCTCATAAATGTTCTCGACAGTTGCTAAGATCATGAAGGACTCGATATGAACCACCGATGATCTTATTAGTTGATCATCAAGTGATTAAATGTCAAGTGTTCCTAAGAGATCTTTTGATGAATCTCGTGGCTCTAGACTCAATAGTGCGTTTTGGTTTTCTGGAGCGGAGACTAGGGAGAGGGTCTCCTTCTTCAATACCGGCAATCTCTAGGAGAAAGCCGATAGTTTACGTAGGGTTCCCTGTGAGAATGAAACAAGCTTGTTGAGAGAAACTTGAGTGGATAAGAAGGTTTAGTGCATCGTCCTTTGGGTCCATGGCGACTTTTAATCTTCAATACCGGCGTCACTAAGTGACAACCATGTATATATGATTGAACCCGATTATGCGCCTAAGTTGAATAATCTGGAGGGCTATTTCTTTTCACCCTTTTCTTTACATTTCTTTTTGATTCTTCAACTCCTTCTTTCTCCGATTCTCATTTTCTCCTTTTTACAATCATTCCTAAGGACTTCTAAAACTAACTAATGGTAGTGTCCTTGGGTAGATCCCTCCGGCTCTGGCGGATCATAGGACGGTTATTCTAACCTTAGTCACCTTATAACTCCATGACTAACCTATGTTTGCCATTAAAACCCTTTGTATGATAAAATATCTCTCAAAGGGTTTGTTAATGAAAAACATGTTTGAACCATTGTGAGAGATGATGTTTTGAATAAATACTCCCCCTCACATGCTTAATAGTTTTAATGGTTAAATGCAGGTGAGGAAAGAAGCGCACTTTTTGATTGATCCACTGAAGATAGACAATCCTGAGACAGTTCACGTTGCATAGTTAAAGAGTTACATTGTCGAGCTTAGGTGACAACTAGCTCTAATAACTACCTTGAAGGTGTAGACAAACCTTGGAAGGTTGTCAAACCCGTCCGAGTTCATGTCTATCAAAAGTTTCTCGAATGGTACATTCTACTCAGACAAGTCCTTTGCGAGATACGTTTACATCACTAGCTAACTAGCTTGAAATTATTAGTCGGGACAAGTCTTTTAAGTTACTAACGGTTTAGTACCGTCAATTAGTTGGTTAAGTCACGAGGTACCTGATTCATTTGCATTTTTACAACATATTTCTTATCACATTTTCTCCCCTCCAAAATGGCATATTAAAGTGTTATGAAAGCGTTTGAGAATAAATATGACCATTTAGTGTTCGGGAAGAATGACCCTTTGTGAACAATTTGTGAACAAAGTTTCAAATACTCCCCCTCAACAAGTGATATAAGCGGTTGAGGTTTTGAAAATCATAAGGGAAAGTACTTGTTCTTTTGAGCAAAACCTTGAAAAGTGAAAGGTATGATAGGTTTTACTCAGTAAAGAAGCTTTAACTCCTTTTATAAGGATTGTGGCGAAGTACCACGGGGTCCTTTATTGACAATTACGGGTTGTACTGTTATTATGTGCACAAGCCATAGACATATTAAATCACGCATCCAAAATTATATGAAGAAAACAATTCAAGGGGTACGGGGAAGTGCGGTATTCCCGAGTGCGCTTGCAGGCGTTGGCGGTGATGTTTCTCTGGGTGGACCACCAACATAGCTCTCCATGCGTCTGGCGATCCCTTCGAACAACCGTTCATCAATCATGGTGATGATCCTTCTCATCCCTCCTTTCACGAGAATTCGGTAACTACGGATGACTTTCAGTATATCCCTTCACATGCGCTAATCCGTCCCTAACCGGCTTCAAAGTATGATCCCGAATTCGAAGATCACTACAGCCATTAAGCGGTTTCTTTGAAGTTCTGCGGTAAACAACTCGAAAGGTTTCTTGATGGCGTATATTGAGGTGATTGAGATCGGGAAGAGTAAGCGTTGGAGGTAGGGATTGACAGCACGTCGATAAGATTCAAGACCATCGGATATCTTCAACCACGTTCTTTGATCACGATCGTCTAATGAAGATGAAGCCGACTTGATAAATTCACGTTGAACTTGATCGAGAATTGTCTCATACGACCACGTACTTTGGCAAGGTACATGTCTTGATGTCGTTGAGGACAAGTTCTCAAAGTCGACCTCGGAGAATCCATAGTTCTGTTCATCTTGTCGTTTGACTATGATATTCTTTAAGAATGTGTAGTCCCACTTAGACTTGAGATCAATGTGTTTGATGGCCACGATATCCTTAGAACTATACCTTTGCATGTTGAGACTTACGAACGGGCGGCTTACGTAGTAGATTCTTGGCGTTGAGGGCCAATGATGAATCCCATACAATGCATCTTGGTGGTATGCTTGCGTTGTCGAAAACAAGTGATTTACGTTCCTCGATAGCTATGCGGTTTGAGTAAATAGCCCGTGGGAATGGAAGAGTCAATGATGTAGCGTATTTTCGAACCATCTACCGTGTAAGAAAATCGGGTCTCTGTTAAAGAAGTATCGGAAGGGAATCCGTGGTTCGTCTGTTTGGCCAATGGTCGGTAGGGGTTTGGTTCAATCGGTGTAGTATGGAGGGTTGTCCCTTTGTGTGAAGTCAATGTTTGCTTTTGGATTGAGCCAATCCATGTCGTTAGACATAGCTCGGCGATGTTCTCAAGATGATATTCGACCTCGAGGCGCTTTGGACGTCTTTAAGAAGTTGGAATGCTTCATTCTTGATTAAACTTCACTTCGATTTCGTCATTTTCTTCACATGGAACTTTTCTTGCAAAAGTTTTGCGTGCTCCAATGTAGAACCGTCTACCAATTCTTGACCTTCATCAGGTAGGGAGTTTGATTGACAAGTGTGGAGAACCATTCAAACTCTTGGTTTTATGTCATCTAGCCATGAGGCGACTCGGTGAGTCGTCTTCTTCTTCTTTGGAAGGCCTTGATGATGATCTTTGGTTTACGCACTTGTTTGGGTGAGGTGGGTTGTTGTGGGGGCTCAAGGACCTCTTCATCGTCACCACCCGTATACTCAAAGTAATCACCTGTTTTATGAGTCGGGGTGGTAACTTCGGAATCGTCGAGGTTTATCGATAGAAGACCGAGTGGAGGAGACTTTTGTTGAGAAGAAGTTAGTGTGTGGAGGAGGTGGCATAGAGGTAGATTTACCGGAGCTTACGGCGTTTAGGTGCGGAATCCTTATCCTTATCATCGTCATCTCTTGGTCGTTTGGGTTGATCGGCTGACTCCTTGCATGATGATCTGAGTTGAAAATCAAGTAGATTTTGAAAAATTTAGCTTCATCGAGTAAGCGTTCAGATCGCTTTGACATTTGTATCACAAGTTTAGCGATTAACTTCAGTTGAGAGATCATTCTTTGGCCATTGTATTTTTAACCAATGCTACGATGTTAGGGGTGAGTTATCCGGAAAATATTTCTCTAGTCACACGGGGCGATTAATCGAGAAGAAACTTGTGAGTATGATCTCTTCTTTGTCTTTTCAGTTCCTTTTGGACTTTAGGAGCGATATCACGAAGGTACTTGTTAGTGTAACAACCGATCATTTAGTTCGGTTCCTCTTTCACGATGACTCTTCATGAACTTAAACAAATTTCCTTTCTTTCTCCATCTTGTCATGCTCGTCATACATATCTTTGTATGTGATCGACAAAGAAATTTAGCTTTTGTAGAGCGCGTTTTCTTTCGACTTGTTTGGCGGCTTTGTGATCGTTTATGAGCTTGAAATCCAAGATCGAGGTGGTTTCTTCCGCATTTGGATGATGATTTTGTTGATCTTTTTGATGGTGGTGGTGATGAGTGAGATGAAGAATCGATGAGGAGGGACATGAGGAGATTAGGGTCCTTTGGAGGTCGCAGTATCCTCCTTGGAGCGAGTTGGGTTTTGAGAAGAAAGTCATCATAATCTTCTTCGTCATCATGTCGATTTTAGCCTTTTCTTCCGTCTGTTCCTTAGCTTCTTCATCAGTTTTCTCTTTCTCGATCTTATTCTTTTACGGTTCCTCAATGTTAAGATCATAGACTCCTTCTGGCGTTTGTTGTTGCACAAAGTGGTGGCACGGATCCCTTCGGGTTGATTAACGCATCGGGGACTGGTGAAGAGTGGGCAACACCACTTTCGATCCTCGGGGCCACCCATTTGATCTTTGCAAATTCTTGACTTTTTGAATTTGTCTAACTAATTTAAACTTCTTCTGTAGGATTGATCCGGTTGCTCTTCTTCTTCTTGAGCTTTCATCATAAGACTCAAATACGGGGAGTCTTTCCTTTTCCATGTTGGCTATTGGACTTGTAGGTTTAGGCTGCGGAGGAGGGATCGGTTGCGGTCGAGAGAAGGTAATCTCTTCATACGTTATGGAGTACCTTGAGCTTTCGTCCACAAGCTTTCTTTGCGGTTCGGGTTTGGGAATTGGGATGGGGCGACTTCCTTAGATGGAACAATCCTCTTTGAAGGAGGGTTCCTCTTGGGGAACTTCCTTTGACTCACTGTACTTGCCGTACTTCACCGCTTCCTCTTTTGGTTCTCCTACGGGTGTTCGAAGATTTTTATTCGAGATGACCAACTTTGCCTTGTCACGGCGCTTCCGATATACCTTTTATGCGTTTGAGCTTTAGACATCTTGATTAGAAGAAATCACGGTATACGGCACCTTGTTTCTTTGTAGAGCGTTTCCTTGATTCTACAGGATAGAATGGGTTCCGTCAACATGTCGTGATTGTTGGGGTCATTGAGCCTCTTGGGAATGTCAGGATGAAGTCCAAGTGCTCTCTGGATCAACAATTTAGTATATCCGATGTAGGGAATCTTTGAGCCAAGTTTGTTGAGAAATGACATCATGTCATCCCAAATCGAGCCGATAGCGATGTGTTTTCTTGTTGACCAATGCGAGAATATTTGCGAGTTCCATGAGCTTAGGGTGCTCATAGCGTATCCGCGACGAAGCAGACTTGGTGATGATCATGTAGAGTTCTCTCGGGGTTGAGGAATACTCTTAAGCTCTACGTGAGAATGCTTGGTGATTACTCACGTAGCCTCGTCATAACCGATATTGATTAAGAATTGGAGAGTGAGCTCTTGGCCGGAGTGTGGCATATAGTTTGGTTGGATCGACATGGGAATTAGGAGAAACGACCCTTAAGTCTGCGAGGTGTAATGGTGACTTGTTTGTGATTGAGTCACCAAATCACAGGTTGTCCTTTGACCCTTTCCATAGTGTTCGAGCTGTTGGATGTAGATCTCGAGAACGATTTGCGAGTGTGAAAGCATGTTACGTCACGGATGAGTCCTCGGAATGTCAATAGCAATTAAACACGAAGATTCAGGCGGGCAAGGGTGTCAAAGTCAACACGGAGATTATTCTTTCCTATCTTCATTGGATAGCCATGAGGATAGATATTAGCAATGGAGAGAACTTGGTGCGTCCATATTCATTTTGTTGACCGTAATAGGTGATAAAATAACATTAGCCAAAAGAACCAACATATTGAAAGACATAATGTTAGTCAACAGAAGGTCTTATTGTCTAGTTATTGAATGTGCAGTGTCAAAGATTGTTATGAGTCCTAAGTCACTTGTATATTCAATAGTCCAATAGCATGAAATGTTTAGTGAGTTAGTTAACTTTAAGTTTTAAAGTTTATTTTATCACTTATTGTTCACAACATATCAAACGATTTCGGTTTATTAGTGACATTTTAGGATTAGTGATGATATGATTAGTTTATTTACAAGTTTGTACACGTAACAATTCATAACGAAGGTATGATCGACTTATCGCGTAGGATTGGTAAAGTTATGCGTGAGCAAGAATGATATATGCGTGGCGTAAACTTCTGTAGTAGGTCTTAACTACGCGTAAGTGTGCAGCGTAGGAAAAACCTTATCGCGTAAAGCTTATGCGTAGGCATATATTAACCTGCGTAAGGCTACTCGTAGAGTTGACCTTATCGCGTAGAGGTCATTGTTTACATATCCTTCACGAGGATAACGTAGTCCATATGTAGAACCTTATGCGTGAAGCTACGGCGTAAGACAAATCTTCACGCATAACAAGCTACGGCGTAAGGTGATCCTTATCGCGTATATTAACAACAACCTTGATTACGAATATTAAGTGTTGCAAGCCGAAATAAGCATCATATCATCAATGTTAAACACATAACATTCATTTTATGTGAGATCAAAACACATTTGGACTGATTTAACGATTGCAGCGTGAAGCGCATCTGCGTAGACTAAACCCTAAATCTACGCGTATGAGATCTAGCCATGGAATATGCACCAAAGTTTTTATGGTATATCTTAGATGTTGTGAGAGCATAATGACCAAGTTTTAACACTTAATTTGCATTGAATCAAAATACCCAATCTCAAGAACCTTAAACCCTAATTTCAAATTGTTAACCAATTTGTGTTTTAAGGTGGTTATAGACCTTGGAAATCATCAATTCAATAACGAAGCATAACCCAACAATCTTTTTGACCAAAACACTTCACATTAAGAAATACCTAATTCGACTCATAAACCTAATTTTAAAAATCATTAATTAGTTATGCTTTGGGTTTTGTTTGAGCTTAGAAACTATATCATAGATGTTGTTAAAACATTTTGACACATTCCTTTTAACCATAAACACATAACACATAATCAGGTGTTCTTACGCGTATTGAAGAACACAAAATCACTCATATTGATGGAATTTGACGTTGAATTCATTTGAAATAAAACCAATGTTCAAAAACATGTTAGCATTAAATCCACACAAAATGAATCGAAAATACAGTTTCTTGGTGAATTTTTATCGTAGGATAGTTTTAGGTTTTGTAATAAATAAGAGAAGTGAAAGTAGGTGGGAGGGTGTTTTTATTAAGTGAGTTTAACCTTTTATTGATTTTGGTCCCTCCACCTTTTCCTTTTCATCCAAGCCTCTTGACTTCCATTTTGGTTACCAAATGAAGATTTTAGGAAAGAAACTTGTGACACTCCCTCGACTTGAGAAAATAATGAAAGGTTATTAATTAAAGTCAGAGGTGTCTTTGAACGAGAAATGTACCACCATTTGTAAAAGAGTCAACGAGATATGATAACATGCAAGTACGAGATGTTTTGAAGCGGTTAAAGATTATTTTCTCCCCTCAACACTTGATCGGAAAAATCTTGAATTTTGAAAGATTAAAGTGTTGATGGAAAAATGTACTTGCAATGTTGAAAGAAACATAGATAGAAGAATATTTTTGTTGTTTTATCGGGTTTTATAATTTTGTATTTTGTTTTTGAAAAATTATTTACAAAATAGAATTTGGTGTTTGACGAGGTTTTAAAATTTGTTTTAGGAGTCATCAATTCCTCTTGAGTCAAACACCTCATACCAATCCGATGGACCAACTCATTAAACCTAGCGGGAGGCAAGGATTTGGTGAGAAGATCACGCATTGGTATTACGTACCCATAAAATATAATTCAACGGTACCTGTTCCGTGTTCCTTGATGAAATGATATCGAAGATCGATGTGCTTTGATTTAGAGTCTTTGACTGAGTTACGCGAGATTGCAATGGCACTCGATTGTCGCAATACATCGGATTACGTCAAATCACGTAACCATAGTCTTTGAGTTGTGTTCTCATCCATATGACTTGAGCACAACATGGTGACATGGCTACATATTACGCCGGTTGATGACAGCGATGTACAATCACCGCTTCTTCGATTGCCATGACACGGTTTATCACCAGAAATTGTAAAGCTCACGAAGTGCTTTTAGTGAGTCTAAGCATCTCGTGGTCGCGTCACGAAAAAGCGATTAGTTCAAAACCGAGAATCGCCGGATACGGATCCCCAAGTTAATGGTTCCTTGATGTATCGGAGGATTCTTTTAGCCTCGAGAGGTGGGTTTGGTTAATTCGCGATACGGGGAGCATAGATAAGCGGCAAAGACAATATCAGTCTGCTATTTTGTTAGATACATAGAGACCCAATAATACTACGGTATTTTGTAGGGTCCACCAATTTCCCATGTAAATCAGTGTCTAACTTCTTGGTATGAGCCATTGGTGTGGCATAGGTGTCTGAGTTTTTCATTCCAAATTTGTTTAACAATTCAAGGGCATATTTGGGTGACTCAAAAAACCCGCGGGGTGATTGATGAACTTGTAGTCCTAGAAAGAGCGTAAGTTCACCCATCATGGACATTTCAAAATGTTTCTTCATTAGTTTTGCGAATGCGATTGAAAACTTTTATGTGTAGACCAAAAATGATGTCATCCGCGTAAATTTGAACAATTAAGATGTGTTCCCGTGATATTGTATAAAAGAGTTGGGTCAACCGAGCCTTTGGTGAAATTATTGGCAATGAGGAAAGATGATAGCTTATCGTACCATGCCCCAGGGGCTTGTTTGAGACCATAAAGAGCTTTGTTCAGTTTGTAAACATGGTTGAGAACTTCGGGATCAACGAATCCATCACGGTTGGTGACATAGACCGTTTCTTTAAGTTGTCCATTGAAGCGCTGTTTTGACATCCATCGATAGGCCGTCATATTCATATGACATGAGCGCTAGAAATATCGAGCAGCCTCAAGGCGAGCAACGGGCAAAAGATTCTTCAAAGTCTATTCCCTCTTCGGCGATAACCCTTAGCAACTAGGCGTGACTTGTTTGGATGGCGTTCCCTTCAGCATCAATTTGTTTTCCAAATCCATTTTAAACCAATGGCGTAGACCCATGTTGGTCTTTCAACCCGTTCCCATACTTCAAGACGTTTGAATTGGTTGAGTTCTTCTTGCATGGATTCAAACTAGTTGTCTTTTGTCATTCGTCTTTGAATGTTTTAGGTTGATTAGCGGGCGGTGAGTGCATAAATGCAATGTTCACCGCTGTGTGAAGGCGTTGTCTCGTAACGGCCGTTGGTCGGGTTGCCAATAATGTTTTCGAGAGGATGGTCTTTCGTCCATCTATGTGTGGAGGGTTGATGTTGGTATACATTATCACGGTCGAGGATTCAAATGGTTTGTTGAAGATTCATGACATGCAGTGCGGCGAGGCTCATTAAGCGGGTTGAAGAGCATTTGGATCAAAATCTGCGGAGGTGGGGTATTTCATTGAGAATATCATCGGTGGTTCATCATTGTTAGGCGGTGTGTTCAAGTGTTGTGTTGGAGTCAAGCGGGTAGGTGCATCTTCAAGATTTGTTGTTGAAGTTGTCGGGTATAGGAATATTATGAGGTTGTCGGGCGGAAATAGCGGATACACACGGAACACGTTCATCAATATAGATCAGCTGAGCAGTGAACAAATAACCTTTCCATTTGTTGGCGAGTAAGGCGAGGGCTTTCTTGGTGATGATGGGGGTTGAGGGAAGTTTAAGCGGTTTGTGAGGGTTCTAAGCTGTTATACTCGAAGCCATTTGTAGTTCATCGAAATGAGCATGAATCGTTTCCATCACTGTTTTGTCACGGCGATTCGGATTGGAAACCTTTGGAATTATCACGATTATCAGATAAAGACTCCAATGTGGACTTTGGCTTTGAGCTTTCCAAAGTCATCACGATCATTATTAGGATAGCAAAGAGATCCAAATACATGAAAGTGTTTTAGATTGGGTTTTTACTTATGGACAAGCTCGAAAGGTGTTTTGTTGTGGCGTTTGGTGATCATAGAGCGGTTTTGAGTATAGCATCGCATTAGATAAAACTTACGCCCATAAGTATCTGGAAGTTTAGCATTGATTAACATTGTTCTTGCGGCTTCCACTAGCGTTGGTTTAGATCTTTCAACAACTCCGTTTTGTTCGAGTTATGCGTGCAATAGATGTTTGATCTTTGAATTCCCACTTTCTCATAGAATTCACGAAGGGTTTTGTTAACAAATTCAGTTCCTTTATGCGATTACGATGATTACGGCGGTGTTTGCGGTTGAACACGTATTTTTGTGAGAAGGTGATGATCATTTGTGGAGCTTGGTCTTTGCTTTCGAAGAAAGTAGACCCAAGTCCATCGTGAGTAGTCATCAACAATTACTAAGATGTAGCGTTTGCCATTGATCGTTTACATGCGCATCGGGCCACACAAATCCATGTGAAGAAGATGAAGCACATCTGAGAGCGTGTTCCACCTTTGAAGGAAAATGAGCGAGTGCTTTTCCCTGTTCTGGTGAGCAAAGGTGATCTTTTGAATAACGGAATCGTGGGAGTCCTTCAACTAGTTTGTGTCGAGCAAGGTTGGTGATGGTTTGAAAGTTTAGATGTGAGAGACAGCGGTGCCATAGCGAGGATTTTGTTGATGTTGCCTTAGAAAGTAAGCAAATGGGAGAGGAAGCAACCATGTCTTGCATAGAGATAGAGTAGAGACTAGAATTAGGCGGGGCATCAGGTCATTTCCTTGTAGATCCGCGAATGAAACAAGTTTTCTCCAAAGCAACCTCAAATCTCCATCACAAAATTGACCTCAAAGCAGTTGTGAGGCCTTCCACATAATAAACCACTGCTAATTTCGATGTTCCCATTGACATAGTCTCAAGTAGCCCATGATAGGCTGCAGTGATCATTCGAACACAATGATGCCAATGAACTTTGCAATAAATTTTGATAACGATTTAAGATTGCTGTCATGTGTCGGGAACATCGCTATCAACAATCGGAGAATGATCGTATCACGAGACAAACCGCCAGGTGTCATACGTAGGCTGTGGAACTCGTGTGTAGAGCACGCATATTAGCCATCACATATCAATACATTGGCTGCCGGAGTCCTCCATATCATCATCCAGTTCGGCATTTGCCATAAAGCTCTGTTCTTTGTAAGTGAGAGTTCCTGACTTCATCCTTAAGAGCCAAAGAAGGGGCCTCTTTGAAATAAGCGCACCCTTAGTCCTTGGCTTTGGGCATGCATTAGCAGTGTCCGCTTCTCATGCGGTTAGCATGAAGACCATTCAACCCATCGAGTTTCCTGTTCCACACTTGAGCTCGTTGTTATTCCTACCCACGTTAAACCCTTGACCACAGCCCATCGGCGACCATAATCGAGGATTCGAACTTCAACCGTCCATTGTTCTCTTGGCTTGAGTCCGGTAGATGAAAGGAGCGAATCACGATTGTTGGATTTGTTGGTATAACGGCTAAAGGCATTACTTAATCATAGCAAATCCTTGTTGCAATGCTTGAGCGGATGAGGATTCCTTAGTCGTTTCAACGACATATCTTAACATTGTTGTTGTATGGAACCAATTGATTTTGTTGAGGTTGTTGTTGTGAAGGTGTGTTTGAAGCATTTAGTTGAGATTCTTTGGTTGAGGAGAATAACGGTTTTGAGCATATAAGGCAAGTTGTTGTTGATTTCGGGATGTTGTTGGTGGAGCAATTTGACACGGAGAATCCTTTCGATCAACTTCCTTTTCATGAGTTTCAAAATGTCATTTTAACAATCGTAGGTAGAATGATGCATGTTCTTGACATGGAAAAATGACATACTTCTCCCATTAAGGACCAAGGCTGGGAACTTAGTATTTCTGCAATTCTTGGCATGATGATGTTGTGTTTATCAAATCATTGATGATGTCGATAATCTATGATGATAGGACTCTAGTGTCTCTAAAGGCAATCATGAAGTGTTCATAAACCAAGTAAATTTTGGATTCCAAATCCTCACGATTAGTCTGAATCCTTCCATAAGAAGCGAATATGATCCCATTTTTTGTGCGATCTTTTGAGCATCAACACTACGAAAAATTGGGTTTGGTAATCCTAAGAGGATGTATTCCATTGCAAGTTCATCAACCGTAATGTAGAAGTTCACATTGGGATTTAAATGTCTCAACTTATTGATAGCAATGTTGGTTTGTTCAATCTCTTGGTGGAATGGCATTTGGATCTCAGAATTTTACAATGATAGTAGGCATCTCAAATGGACCTTCTAAGATAACCTTCTTTAATAACTTTCCATGTGGCTGTGAGGATCACAAAACCTAAAGAGGTTACTTATACCCATTGGTATTTAGTTTCACAGGTAGCATTGGAGGTCTATCAGTGATCCGACCTCATGAATTGATTTGTTGGCTGCTAAACTTCACACATCTTTGCAAACCAATTGGGTTCCTTCATAGTGTTCCTTGATGGATGTTGATTGAATTCATTTGTGTGCGGTTGAACTTGAGGACTTGGTGGTGGTTGAACCATTTGAGGTTGTGGATTTGCAGCAAGTTGTGGAGTATGTTGTTGGTTAAATTGTTGTTGATAAATTGCTTGTTGTTTGATTCATTAGTGTTTGTGGACTTAGTTGTTGTTGTGGATTTGAGGATAAGTGTAGGGAAATAGTTAGAGTATGGTTGTGACATGTTGAAAACATTGTGGTAAATGGATCTTTGTAGTCGAATGAACCTTTGTTGATGAAGTGTCCTTAGAGTAGAAAGACCAAGAACCAAGTAGCACTTATCGCATTAAAACACCAAAAGTTCACAGCGTAACAATGAGGAGTTCTGTAGGTTTTGGCATACTTGCGTGAGTAGGATAAAAGCACTAAAGTTATCGTAGACAAAAGTTAGGCTAGAAAGTTAGGCGTAGGATTACCTTATCGTGAACCTAAGTTTCTGGCATTAAGAGTGAATCTTATCGCGTGGGATTTCTCACAGCGTGAAAACAATAACTTATCGTAAGTTTAGGGTTTTGCCCAAATTATCTTTACACTATCAGGTGCAAAAGATATCCAAAGTCGGCGTATTTCGAGACTTATCCAAGTAAGAAAACATGGAATAAACCAGGAAAATGAAGATCAAACCAAGGAAAAAATCACACATTTTATGGGTTTTATACGTGGATTGCAACACTGTTTTCCAGTATTGTTCTAAACGGATTTTTGTTATGGAATAGCTTCAATAGTACCAAAAGAACACAAAAGTGTGAATTTTGATGTACCAAAGCTGCTAAGCGGGTTCTGGCGTAGAGCGACACCCACGAACAAAAACAAGCTTAAAAGCGTAAATCCGTAAAGTTTGAAACTTTTGCAAAACAAGTGTTTAACACCTCAAAACATTGAAAGTACAAGAATCTTGGATTAAAAGTAAAAAGCGAGTTTTAAAGATAACCAAAGATGCGTTATCTTTCTTAGCGTAAACCACAAACAAAACTTCAAAAACAATGAGTACACCCAACTATTTGGTGATTGATACCCTTGTTGGTCACTAGTTTACAAACACAAGTTATATAGAAAGGAGATGGCTGATTGAACAAGTATCAAACACACACCACCTTGATATAGTATCACGGTTTTGAGCATGAGAATATGTGAAGAAAGGAGCTTGAACAACCAACCTTCAATGAATGTTATTACATGGTTTATATAGGCAGAGGAACTGAAATGACACTCCTCTCGCTTCTATTCCTTATTGGGCTTGGGCCTAAGCTTATGGGCCTTCTACATAAGCTTGACCTTAAACAAACATAAAGGCCATATTAAAGCTACCTATTACATATGAAATATAAATACTTGAAATACTGTTTAGGAGTGATTCCAACAGATGATAAGACTCTAGTGTCTCTCCACGTTCAATCATGAAGTGTTCATAAGCCAAGTAAATTTTGGATTCCATATCCTCCGATTGAGTCTGAGATCCTTCCATAAGAAGATGAATATGATCCCCTTTTTTGTGCAGTTTTTTGAGCATCAACTTTCGAAGAATTGGGTTTGGTAATCCTAAAAGGATATATTGCATTGCAAGTTCATCAGCTTCATAGTGTAGAAGTTCTTACGCATCAGTGCAATAACGATGCAATGTTTGATTGTTCATCTCTTGGTGGAATAGCATTTGGATCTCCCGGTACAATGACAGTAGGCATCTCAAATGGACCTTCCAAGATAACCTTCTTTAAGAACTTTCCATGTGGCTTCTTAGATCACAAAACCTAAAGAACCTTATCACCCATTGATCGTAGTTTCCTAGAGTGAGCATTGGAGGTTTATCAAGTGATCGACCTCATGAATTGATTGTTGGTTGCTTAAAGCTTCACACATCTTTGCAAACCAAGTGGGTTCCTTCATAGTGTTCCTTGATGGATGTTGATTGAAATCATTTGTGTAGGGTTGAACTTGAAGACTTGGTGGTGGTTGAACCATTTGAGGTTGTGGAATTGCTGCAAGTTATGGAGTATGTTGTTGATAAATTGCTTGTTGTTGATTCCATTGTTGATGTTGTGGACTTAGTTGTTGTTGTCGTTGAGTGTAAGTGTAAGGGAAATAGTTAGAGTATGGTGGTTGTGACATGTTGAAACACTTGTGTTATAAAATGGATCTTTGTAGTCGAATGAACCTTTGTTGATGAAGTATCCTTAGGAGTAGAAATCACAATAAACCGAGTAGCACTTATCGCGTAAAACACCAAAGTTGCGGCGTAACAACAAGAGTTGCGTAGGTTTAGCTACTGGCGTAGCGAGGGAAAAAACTCAAAGTTATGCGTGAAGCGGTAGAAGTTAGTAGGATTACCTTATCGCGTAGACCTAGAAGCAGGCATAAGATGAATCTTATCGTAGGATGTTCTCTGGCGTAAGCATGTATCGCGTAAGTTTAGGGTTTTTAGCCCAAATGATCTTTTACACTATGCAAAAAAGATATCCAAAGTCGGCGTATTTTGAGGCTTATCCAAGCAAGAAAACACGGAGTAAACCACGGCGAAGATCAAACCAAGAATTGAGTTACCGTAGTTTTAGGGTTTTTACTACGCGTAGGATACTCGTAAAATGATTTTGCCCAAAGATGTTTCTAAACCAGGTTTTTGTGATGAAATAGCTTCAATATCACCAAGATAACACAAAAGTGTGAAACTTGATTATCCAAAGTGTCTAAAGCAGGTTATCGTAGAAACGACTTCCTCGTTAAAAACCAAGCTCAAAAGCGTTTATCAGCGTAAAGTTTGAAACATTTTGCCAAAAGCAAGTTATTTTAACACCTTAAAACATTGAAAGACAAGAATCTTGGATTAAAAGAGTGTAGCGTGTTTTAAGTAGACCAAAGTATCTCGTTATCTTCTGGCGTAGGACCAAAACCCACTTCAAAAGTAATACGATTCACCCAACTATTTGGCGATTGATACCCTTTGTTAGGTCACTAGTTTTACAACACAAGCTTATCAAGAAGAGATAGAGGCGGATGAACAATAAGCCAAACACACTGCGAAATAATAATACGGTTATGCGTAGAGTATGTGAAAGAGATAAATTGAACAACCAACCCTCAAGTGAGGGTTATTATAAGGTATTTATAGGAGGGAAGCTAGGGCAACACTCATAGTTCCCATCCTTTATCTTATTGGACTAGGCCTAGGCTTATGGGCCTTCTACATAAGCCTAAGGCTAATAACTAACATAAAGGCCATAATTAAGCTAACTATTACATATGAATCACTAACACTTGATTAAGGTTTAGGAGTGATTCCAACAATGCGTTTAGTTGGAGAAAAACATCTCTTGTTTTCTATCTCTAATTTTGTAGAAATTTGGAAGGGTAATTTATCTCTAAAAAACACTTGAAAATCAAGAAAACGCGTTTAGTTGATGTTTGTATTTTCTGTTTTCAAGAAGGAAAGGGAGGTAACTTGCGTTACAAAGGAAACAACAAAAATTTGTTTTGTAACGTTCCTTGTTAAGTTAGGAAATAGGGGATTTGTATTTTGTGGAGAATTTCTTGGAAATAAAGGGATTTGAGCATCTATGTTTTCTTTGTTTTGTACAAAACACTTTGTGGAAAACATAGATGTTTTGTTCTAACTAAACGCAACCTAGGTGTTTTTGGGTAAACCCAACCACACACCCACCTATTTTGACCCATGAAAAAAATTACCCATTTTAACTAGTTACCTAACTCGCCCATTTTGACCATTGGCATTTTACCACCCCTAGTACTAAATCGCATGAAACTATAAATCTAGGTGAATAACACACACTCTTAAAAGCCAAAGTTCTTTATGTATAATTTTGGGAAAACTTGTCAAGATCATGATGTCCTATCTTGAATACTCATTCCTTGATACTCATATTATCCTCTCTTTGTTAGCTATCTAGCATACTTCTTTCTTGTACCACATGCATTATATTCCTTATCATCCATACTTAGGGGCCAGACTTACATGGATGTGGTGTATGGGCCACACCGATTATGGGTCAGCGGCGTATTTTTTCAAGATGTATCATTTTTTAGTATGTGCAACCCCCGATATTTGTGTTATTATCTTTATAGTGCAATAGTAAGTTGGCTAAAAACTCTCATGGTGCAAATTTCGTGATTATGATAAGAACAAATTTGTGCAACATCCTTACACGACAATCTAGGTCCTACATCACAACTACAAAACTTCTATCCACAAAACCATATCAATTATGACACCAAGTAATTTTTAATCATAAAATAATTATACGTGTAGGAAGAACTTGAAAGCGAACTAAACGAGTCTATGCAAAACTTCCATTTCACATACTCCAAATAGCTCTCACTAACCTCCCTTAGAAACAAAAAATTCCTAAAACTCAAACCACACCTTTTCAAAAACCTCTTAAACCCATCCTCTAAATCACCAAAACTATCAAAACTAATATCATTCCCATCAAGCGAAACCAGACTTCAAATCATTTCCATCCCAAAATACCTTAAAACCTATCAGTTGCAATAACAACTAAGGTGATATGGGTTCTGCTTCTTTTTTTTTATATATTTTTGTCTTCAAAGTTGAACTAGATTGATGTTTTTAAAGATTTTGGTGGTTTTGAGAGTGTTTTGAAACATGGGTTTTGCTTTTTATCGTTTTGTGACCATTGTGGAGATGAAGTTGAGATGTGGAAAGTGGATTGCATGAGATTGAAGATGGGGTTTTGGACTTTGTGGTGTTTGGTTTAGGGTTTAAGGGGTTTCATAAGTCAATTTGGGTTTATCAGAGATTTATGCTGTTTTTTAAAGAATAAAGTATACTAGTAAATTTTTGTTTTAAAAGGGAAAGACTATAGTTGACCCTTCAACTTGACATTTGTTTAAATGTTTACCCTTGACAAAATGGAAAAAACTTTTGTCAAGCTATTGAAAGAGGAAGTGACTCACACTACAAAGTACAAACAGATAAAACATAGTGTGAATTTTGTACAATTACTTAAAATATAAATAAGAGTATTTTAATAAATTTTATAAGCGTGCAAATCACTATTTTTTTTGAAAAAGTTGAGTTTTTATTTGGCTTTGATATATCGCATTAACCAATATTCTCATGATTGTTTTGGATTCATCTATAACCGAACTTCGATTAAGCTTTTTGAGTTCAGTTACTCGGGTCAATAATTTTATTGGTCAACAAATAATCTTAATACTAAATAAGGTTGGGTATCGGGTTGAAAATTTGACTAACTTCGGGTTGGTCGA
Source organism: Chrysanthemum makinoi (assembly GCA_910596185.1). Lineage (NCBI taxonomy): Eukaryota > Viridiplantae > Streptophyta > Magnoliopsida > Asterales > Asteraceae > Chrysanthemum > Chrysanthemum makinoi. Next base: position 197,905,844 of record OU343224.1, on the reverse strand, counting down.
TTTGATTGACCCTAATAAGTTTTAATTATTTATATAAATTATACACATATTTCGGTTATTTCGAACCGAATTGACCCAAACTCAATTAACTAGATTCAAATAAGGTCGGGGTTTGGATGTGTTATTTTTAGCCTTGACCTAATTTGACTGACCCAAATTGACTTGAACGACCAATTTGACCCAATTAACACCTTGACATAAGATGTTTAAAACTTTTGTCAACCTTACCCTTTGCACGCTTTAAAAATAGTTTGATTAAAGAATAATTTATAAATTGAAAAGATAATGAAAATAAAAACAAAAAACCACGCTACTAATATTTTCCCCTGCAACCATGTATATACATAACTTTTTCTTGAACGTCAAATTTTATTAAGAAAAACCTAGCAAAGATGTTGGAAAATAATTAATGTACGAGAATTACATAATGGATAAAACCGATTTCAAAGTAATACAAGGGTCATTAAACCAATCACTCCGATTAGAGTATTTCTTGGCTCTAGTCGAAAAAAGATTTTGGAGTTAAATATTAGTATGAGAGTATCAGTATCAACATCTGATGGAACGCTAACAAAAACGATGACATCATAGGGTTTCAATGGACTGGTAGTACTTTTGTTTGACAACATGTTACAAATTTAGGGTGAAGGATCAACAACCCAAGTTGACTCCTTACACACACCCAAAGCTTATGGTTTTAAATCTGCCTCCCAACCCACTTCATCACCATTTATGAATGATACCAAACAGGACTCTGATGTTCCTCAGCACGAGTTCCTACTAATACCAATGGTGCAGAGAACGTCTCGGCGGTATAGGAAGGGTACTCCCTCTTGACACACGGGCTTAGAAATTTGGGTGGGGTTAGAGGTACATAAGTAAGACCCCTATTATGGCAACATCTAATGTGTCTAGTTCTCAGGGACCAGATAGAGGTGATGGAAATCCCAGCCACATGGAAACCGTGGGGAAATGCCGTGATCCACCCTTCGAGGTTAACACATGCTGAAAGTGGTGAGGGTAGTCGATACTTATCAGATTTGATATCTACATGTACGGATTGAATAAAAAGTGACTATCTTGGAGCAGGATCTTAGGGATACTAACACTTTGTACAGCAGGATCAACACCAAACTTATTGGCAAGGTGAAGATGTTGCAGCTCAAGGTCAAGTCACTACAAAAACAAAGGAGAGTCCTGCTGATTTCATCAAGCTCAGTTGTTCGATGAAGACATGGAGCAAGGAGATTCTTCCAAAGCGAGGGGAGAAATCTCAAGATGATCACGAGATATTTAGGGGATGATGGATTCTGACATGAGACAAGATGATATTGAAATCCTTGTGAAGAACGTGAAAAAGGTAGCAAGCGATGGGATTTACAGATGATACTGCTACAACTAGACTTTAATACACAAGTAGTACAAAATAAAGAAGGTACTGTTGATATTCGGTTGATCACTGCTGATCCAGATCTTGAAGGCGGTCTTAAAGAAAAGCAACATCATTGGAATCGAATCGAGAAGCAAAAAGTGAAGAAGATGCTACTTGAAGAGGTTGAAACTTGACAAAAGAAGTTCTGAGATAATCAACTTCAACAAATGATGATAGCTATTCCGGATGAATTATTTGTTGAACCATTCTGATCAAAATATCCCATTATTGATTGGGAAATTTATACAAATAAATTTGGTAAATTTTGGAAGATCATCAGATTAGGAAACATTGTAGAAATGTACAAGACTTTTTCTGATATGGTCAAGGTATTTGATAGAGATGATCTTGTAAAGTTGTGGGAATTGGTCAAGGAAAAGTTCAACCCTGTAGACTTGGAAGATGATAAGAAGCATGAGTTATGGGTTGAGCTGCTTAGATTATTTCAACCAGATCCTTTTGATAGTCACTGGAAATTTCATGTTAACAAGAGCAACTACATAGAGATTATATGACACATCTAGTGTGCATCATGTATCCACAACTGATGCTATAGATGTGTTTATGCTAGTAGAAAAGGAATACCCTCTTAGAGATGGAATACTGGTGTTTATGCTATGCAAAAAATCACTTGTGCATGAAGACTTCGAGAGACGGCAAGAGGAGTTGATGAGAAAGATCAGGAATCGGTCGACCAAGCAATGAAGACTGCAAGAAGAAAGTAATGTTTGGAAGAATCCTCATAGACTACATAAAGAAACTTGTCATTAAGGGATAATCACAAGTATAGAGGAGGATTGTTGGGAAATAAAAGAACTCACACTTAATCGTAGGTATAAGTTAGTCTTGCTAGTGCTGGTAGGTATAGCAGCTTAGTACTTCTAGTTAAAGTTAGTACTGCTGTTTGTTTTAGAAAGACGTGTGAAGGTTGTAACAGAATATTATGAATATATTCTATGTAATTAGAAGATATAAGTAGATAGTTTTCTTGTAAAGGACTCCTTAACATATAAAAGGAGGTCCTCGGTTATATAGACATAGATCAATCGTATGAAAAGCTTCAAGGTTGTATACCCTAATACTAGCTAAAGTATTTGTATTATTGTTTAATATTATTGAAGTACTTAGGTTAATACTTTGTCTTTTGCATCTTTACTATTCTATTGGTTATTCTTCTAAGTGTTACCAAGTAGATTCCGCATACTTGTTAGCATTAAGCTTTGTTTCATTCACAACTGTTTTAGATTCATCCAAAGCAATATAGTTATACAAGCTACGTAAGATCTGAGGTTCAACATCCTTACTAAAGGTCATTTTCTTTATCTTATACTTTGTTTCCATGAAAGTCATGCCCCGGTTACTATTCTGCTACGACCCATTTTGGGGGTTTGACATAAAGGAAGAAGATAGGACTTACATTGTTATAATCCGAAACAGCAGAAACACACAACAAACACTCTAGATTCACTTAGTCTAGAGTGATTGTTACCAAGAATGAACCCATAAGCACCACAAAACCAGATCCCCAAAATCCACAATTAGTGTTTCAAGAAACCCTAACTAATCAACCCATAAATCACCAGATCTATACCCATATAGCTTAAAACCCTAAAAATCCGGATTCACATTTTTACATCTAATTTGAATTACGCTAAGTTTAACTTGAATAATTAAGTAGGGATTAAACTATATGTTATACACATGACAAAATTTAACCTAAGTAATTTACTCAAATGAATTAGGACTTTCCTAATCCTAGAACTAAGTAAAATAAACGACACCATATTCCTTTTAAAACTTATACACTATTTATTTATTCCCATTTAAACAAGATTAGAACCAAATTTCAAACTTAGCAAAACCACTACACAATTTCCTTAATGCCAAAACCGAAATTTTGAACCCTCCAAACCTTTTTCACGTTTTGTATTCTATTTACAGTTTATCCTCTCCCGTGTTAGCTTGTATCGGCCCGCTTGAAGCTACATACCTCAATAACTCAGAATTACAAAGCTGTGTGCTTGTTAATCATGTCAAAGATAATCGTGATGCACTTTTGTTATATTTTGAACATAAACTATTTTCCTGACTTGTGCTAGTGAGTGATCTTAAGCGTCTATGAAACTAAACTAGCATGTTCATCTGTACTAAAAAATATTTTTCTGAGCTCAACCTAGTTCAACAAGCTTATCATCCGGCAACTTCATATCTTCTCTTTGCAGTTTAACACACTCATCTGCTAGTTTAAACCAGTCCTTGTTAAATTGCCACAAGGTTCTTTGCTCACGCGCATGGCATGCCTTCATAACTCAAAATCATTGAATCGGTACACATATTACATATTATGGTACATTATTATATATTAAAAGAAAGCTATGTAGTTAATGACCTAAATTTATGTGTTTCGATCAAGGCCGAGATACTGAAATTTTTGTAATTTGGTGGGATTTCGGTGGTATTTCGGTAATTTTATTATTCAAACATAAGTCTTATATAGCTATTAAGAGTGCAAGATACAACATAAATAATCAAATCACAAGTCTTGAAAATCTTCCTCTGAATCCACATCAATCAAGCCATCTACATCAGCCATGGGAATATCTTATCGTCATCTCATGGCAGCTCTCTGTTGGACCATTGTCACCATCCATCTTTCACGGAAGAGAAGAAAAAGATCGGTTGTTTGATTTCTTGAAACGAGAATTAGGTTCCTTGTATTAATAAGTAGGTTTATTGTATAATAAGTGGGTTTTATTGGGTTGGGGGAAGTTTGGGCCAAAAAATGGTGATAAAACCACTAATCCACCAGAAATTTGCAAGTCAACGTTTGGTCATTTTTCGGTCAATTCGTAGAATATTTAGGAGCTTGAAATTTGGGCGAAATTTTGGAACATCAAAATCGAATACCATTGGTATACCCGGTGGTATACCACCAAAATTCTGAGAGAAAAGTTAAAGCTTTTGTAAAGAGACCCATTACGGTATTTGCAGTATTTGCTCCTTCACGTAAACAAAGAAGAATACCCTGCGATGTGGTGACTATAATGAGATATTGATGTTGTGGCACACTAAAGCGAAGGAGAAAGAATTAAATTCGTACTTGAGTTCTTTGAGATCCATGGAAGCTCTTTTGTGCATACAAAGTAAAAATCGTCTTTACTTAAAGATCGCATTGCCATCATTGATATATTTGGTATTTGGCATCTGGGATTCAAGGAACCAGTCCTTATAGGCCATTTTAGACTACCTGTAATAAAATATGCAACACTTAAATTCTAAACAAACTAAGTTACATAACTCTAAAGGTCGTGATCTAACCTTTGCTCGAGAATAAACTGATCATTCCCTTTTACTTACTTATCTTTGGTGATGGGACATATCCCAGCTCAATCCATGTATCTATATTCATCTCAAGCCTATCCTACACATCAAATTTGGATAAATTAAGTACCAGACACAACTTATAGAGGTTTAGTAACATGTAATTTTTCTAACCTTAGTTAATGTTTGCAAATGCACGTGTTTCAAACTCGACATATCCGTATAGATCAATGGTTGTGAAAATTGGGTAGACGACAAAGGGTAAAGCTGCTTGCAATCTTCTTGCATAATTAAAAAGTTAGGTGACGTTAATTGTATTCTTTTTATCACTAGTATTAAAACCCATAAATCTGAGGTGGGGAAGACGAACCTTTGGTTGTTCTTTACTGTAACATTTAAGGCTGCAGCTAGCAAAAGACCAAGGTTGTCAAAGCAGACTGTTTGAATCTATAAGAATAAACTTTTACTCACATTGAAGTGTATATATAGTATAAATATATGAAAAAAGAGAAAACACCTGAGTGAAACAAGAACCAACCTGTGCCTTGGCAGAAACTTCACCGAGGTTATCCTCACTTGAAAAGCTCCGATGCACAGCGGTCTGTTCGTCCTGAAATCAATAGAGAAAACTTTATGTGAGTATTGAATGACATGCTAAATGGTTTATACATATTAATGTTGTCATGTGGAATCGACTGGAAATTCAAAAAACATACATCGGGAAGTGGAATGATTTAACTTACGGTAGCTAGGTAACAGCGAGGCTAATCTGCTTAGCAATGTTGGCTATTGATGCAAGAAGCAAAAGTATTGCGGAGGCAGGAGTCATCAACTCAACTCCAATGCTCAAACTAAAAACAACGGATGTCGAGAACCTAACTCTCTTCAATTAAGACAATAAACATTGATTTAATACACTTCACATCACATTTATAAACAAAATATTGATTAAAACTCAAAACTAGTATACCTTCAAGTTTGTATCAAAGCGAGAAGCTAGACTAGCTGTGTAGATGCACCTACTTAACCGTCCAAGTCCATCTTTCAAAACCCAATTCAAGGCTGCTACTGATGGGAGTGACCGAGTGTATCAATTCAATTGCCCGAACATTGCCTAAAACCATAGTGAACATATAAAATAACCAATTCCATACCAACCAAAACAAATTACACAAGAGAATTTAAAGCAAAAAAGGCATTCAATGTAGCAATATAAACATATCCGCTGTCAAAGCTATGAAAAAGGTTACTTTTACAGAACATAAGTGATCAAAGATGGAAACTCTCTATCGGATGTAGAGCATATACTCATAACTATTTATCCATAAGAATATAAGCATACGTTGATACAAAAGAGACTGAACTTGAAAAACATTATGAACATAAAACATGGAAAATTTGCATAACATTTGACTCACTTATGAATTCTTAAATCGATTTGGGTTATGATTTATCTTTAACACTTCAAATGTATTTAGTGGTGCCGGTCATCCAAAATGCACTCAAATGTATAAAACATTTTAAATCGTCTTATTTAAAAAGCATTAACATTATCATTCTAATCATATAGGGTTGTGTTATCAAACTTAGCACATTAAATATTTATATTACCAAATATTTACTAATAAAAAGCATGCGTTTAGTTGGAGAAAAACATCTCTTGTTTTCTATCTCTAATTTTGTAGAAATTTGGAAGGGAAATTTAAAAAACACGAAAATCAAGAAGCGGCGTTTAGTTGATGTTTGTATTTTCTATTTTCAAGAAGGAAAGGGGGCCTTAGCGTTACAAAAGGGAACAACAAAAATTTGTTTTTATGCGTTCCTTGTTGAGTTAGGAAATAGGGGATTTGTGTTTTGCGGAGAATTTCTTGGAAATAAAGGGATTTGAACGCGATCTATGTTTTCTTTGTTTTGTACAAAACACTTTGTGGAAAACATAGATGTTTTTATTCTAACTAAATGCAACCTAGGTGTTTTTGGGTAAACCCACCCACACACCCACCTGTTTTGACCATGACAAAAATTACCCATTTTAACTAGTTACCTAACAAGCCCATTTTGACCATTGGCATTTTACCACCTAGTACTATCGCATGAAACTAGAAATCTAGGTGAATAACACACCTCTTAACGACCAAAGTTCTTTATGTAGAATTTTGGAAAACTTGTCCAAGATCGGCAATGTCCTATATGGAGTACTCATTCCTAGATACTCTATATTATCCTATTTGTTAGCTATCTTGCATACTTCTTTCTTGTACCACATGCATTATATTCCTTATCATACAACCCGTGACCTACATGGATGTTAGGTGTGGCACGAAGCCTTTTGATTATGGGTCAAGTTGTATTTTTCAAGATGTGTCATTTTTTTAGTATGTGCAACCCCCGATATTTATGTTATTATCTTTATAGTGCAATAGTAACTTGGCTAAAAAACTCTCTATGGTGCGAATTTTAGTAATTATGAGAAGAAAAAATTTGTGCAAGATCCTTGACAATCTAGGTCATGCCCACAACTACAAAACTTCTTCCACAAAAACCATATCATTATGACACAAGTAATTTTAATCATAAAATATTATACCTGTGTAGGAAGAACTTGAAGAGCAGAACTAAACACTCTATGCAAAAACTTCCATTTCACATACTCCAAATAACTCTCCCTAACCTCCCTTGGAAACAAAAAATTCCTAAAACTCAAACCACACCTTTTCAAAAACCTCTTAAACCCATCCTCCAAATCACCAAAACTATCAAACCTAATATCATTCCCATCAACGGAAACCGACTTCAAATCATTTCCATCCCAAAAATACCTTAAAACACCATCAGTTGCTTAATAACAAGCGGAAGTAGTATAGGTGATATTGGTTACCTTCTTTTTTTATATTTTTTCTTCAAAATGAATTGGATTGATGTTTTAAAAGATTTGGTGGTTTTGAAGTGTTTTGAAACATGGGTTTTGCTTTTATGGTTTGTGACCATTGTGGAGATGAAGTTGAGATGTGGAAAGTGGATTGCATGAGATTGAAGATGGGGTTTTGGACTTTGTGGTGTTTGGTTTGGGTTTAGGGGTTTCATAAGTTAATTTGGGTTTTATCGAGAGATTTATGTTTGTTCTTTAAAGAATAAAGTATATAAGTAAATTTTGTTTTAAAAGGAAAGACTATAGTTGACCACTTCAACTTGACATTTGTTTCATGTTTACCCTTGACAAAGGCGGAAAGAAACTTTTGTCGAGGCTATTTGAAAAGAAGTGACTCACACTACAAAATACAACCGAGATAAAACATAGTGTGAATTTTGTACAATTACTTAAAGTATAAATAAGAGTATTTTAATAAATTTTAGAAGCGTGCAAATCACTATTTTTTTTTGAAAAAGTTGAGTTTTTATTTGGCTTTGATATATGCACTAACCAATATTCTCATGATTGTTTTCGGATTCATCTATGAAACTTCGATTAAGATTTTTTGGTGCAGGTTACTTTCGGGTCAATAATTTTATTCGGGTCAACCCAAATAATCTGAATACTAAATAAGTTTGGGTATCGGGTTGAAATTTTTGACTAACTTGGGTTCAGGTCGATTTGATTGACCCTAATAAGTCGTTTCTTTTTCTTTTCTTTTTTTTTAATTATTTATATAAATTATACACATATTTAGGTTAGTCGAACCCGAATTGACCCGAACTCAATTAACTCGAATTCAAATAAGGTCGGGTTTGGATGTGTTATTTTTAGCCTTGACCTAATTTTGACCTGACCCAAATTGACTTGAACCCGACCAATTTGACCCAATTAACACCTTGACATCCAAGATGTTTAAAACTTTTTGTCAACCTTACCTTTGCAGCTTTAAAATAGTTTGATTAAAAGAATAATTTATAAATTGAAAAGATAATGAAAAATAAAAACAGAAACAAACCACGCTACTAATATTTTCCCCATAACTATGTATTACATAACTTTTTCTTGAACGTCAAATTTTATTAAGAAAAACCTAGCAAAGATGTTGGAAACAAATTAATGTACGAGAATTACATAATGGATAAAACCGAATTCAAATTAATACAAGGGTCATTAAACCAATCACTCCGATTAGAGTATTTCTTGGCTCTAGTCGAAAAAAGATTTGGGTTAAATATTAGTATGAGAGTATTAGTATCAAAATGTTGAACGCTTAGCAAAAAACCACGATGACATCATAGGGTTTCAATGGACTTGTAGTACTTTTGTTTGACAACATGTTACAAATTCAGTGAAGGATCCAGCAACCCAAGTTGACTCCCAACACACACCCAAAGCTTATTGTTTTTAATCAGCCTCCCAACCCACTTCATCACCATTTATGAATGATACGAGAGAGGACTCGTGTTCTCAGCCAGAGTTCCTATTAATACCAATGTGTGCGGAGATGAAACGTCTCGACAGATATAGGAAGGGCACTCCTCGACACAAGCTTAGAAATTGGGGTCAGGGTCGGGGTAACTATAAGTAAGACCCTACTATGGCAACATATAATGTGTCTAGTTCTAGGACGGATAGAGGTGATGGAAATCCCGCCACATGGAAACCATGAGGAAATGCCAGTTGATCCACCCCTTCCAGAAGTTAACACATCTAAAGTGGTGAGGCGATGCGAAACCTATCTGATTTGATGGCTACATGTACGAGTTGCCGAGAAAAAGTGACTATCTTGGAAAGGATCTTAGGGATACTAACACTTTGTACTGCAGGATCAACACCAAACTTATTGCGGGTGAAGATGTTGCGGCTCAGGTCAAGTCACTCCAAAACAAAGGAGAGTCACTGCGGTTTCATCAAGCTCAGTTGTTCGATGAAGACATGGAGCAGGAGATTCTTCCAACAGGGAGGAAATCTCAAGATGATCAGGATATTTAGGGGATGATGGATTGACATGAGACAAGATGATATTGAAATCCTGTGAAGAATGTGAAAAGGTAGCAAAGCGAGATGGGATTTCGGATGATCTTTGCTACAACTAGAAGAACTATTACCGAAGTAGTACAAAATAAAGAAGGTACTGGTGATATTCCGGTTGATCTTGCTAGTGATCCGGATGAAGGAGGCAGTCTTTAAAGAAAACAACATCATTGGAATCGAGAATGCGAAAGAAGCAAAAAGTGAAGAAGATGCTACTTGAGAGGTTGAAACAGCAAAACAAGTTCTGAGATAATCAACTTCAACAAATGATGATAGCTATTCGGATGAATTATTTGTTGAACCATTGCAGTCAAAATATCCCATTATTGATTGGGAAATTTATCTGAGATAAATTGGTAAATTTTGGAAGATCATCAAATTAGGAAACATTGTAGAAATGTACAAGACTTTTCGATATGGTCAAGGTATTTGATATAGATGATCTTGTAAAGTTGTGGGAATTGGTCAAGAAAATTTCAACCACTGTAGACTTGGAAGATGATAAAAGAAAAGCATGAGCTATGGGTTGAGCTTAGCTAGATTATTTCAACTTGAGATCCTTTTGATAGTCTCTCCGGAAATTCAATGTTAACAAAGAGCAACTACATAGAGATTATATATGACACATCCGGTGTGCATCATGTATCCTGATGATGCTATAGATTTGTTTATGCTAGTAGAAAAGGAATACCCTCTCAGATATGGAATATTGGTGTTTATGCTATACGCAAAACTCACGTGGATGAAGACTTCGAGAGGCGGCAAGAGAGTTGATGAGAAAGATCAGGAATCAGTGTGACCAAGCAATGAAGACTGCAAGAAGAAAGTAATGTTTGGAAGAATCCTCATAGACCACATAAAGAAACTTGTCATTAAGGGATAATCACAAGTATTGAGGAGGATTGTTGGGAAATAAAAAGAACTTCACCTTAATCGCGTAGGTATAAGTTAATACTGGTAGTAATGGTAGGTATAGCAGTTAGTACTTCTAGTTAAAGTTACTTCTACTGTTTGTTTAGAAGACGTGTGAAGGTTGTAAAAGAATATTATGAATATATTCTATGTAATTAGAAGATATACATAGATAGTTTTCTTGTAAAGGACTCCTTAACCTATAAAAGGAGGTTCTAGGTTATACTTAGACATAGATCAATCGTATGAAAAGCTTCAAGATTGTATACCCTAATACTAGCTAAAGTATTTGTATTATTGTTTAATATTATTGAAGTACTTTGGTTAATACTTTGTCTTTTGCATCTTTACTATTCTATTGATTATTCTTCTAAGTGTTACCAAGTAGATTCCGCATACTTGTTAGCATTAAGCTTTGTTTCATTCACAACTGTTTTAGATTCATCCAAAGCAATATAGTTATACATGCTAAGTAGGATCGAGGGTTTGGGACTCACAACATCCTTACTAAAGGTCATTTTCTTTATCTTATACTCTGTTTCCATGAAAGTCCATGCAGTTTACTATTTCGCTCACGACCCATTTTGGGGGTTTGACATAAAGGAAAAAGATAGGCCTTACATTGTTATAATCGAGCGGCAGAAACACACAACAAACTTTCTAGATTCACTTAGTCAAGAGTGATTGTTACCAATAATGACCCATAAGCACCACAAAACCCAGATCCCCAAAATTCACAATTAGTGTTTCCAGAAACCTAACTAATCAACCCATAAATCACGGATCTATACCCTCTATTAACTGTAAAACCCTAAAATCGGTTCACATTTTTACATCTAATTTGGATGCGGCTAAGTTTAACGAATAATTAAGTAGGGATTAAACTATGTGTTATACAAATGACAAAATTTAACCTAAGTAATTTACTCAAATGAATTAGGACTTTCCTAATCCTAGAACTAAGTAAAATAAACGACACCCTATTCCTTTTAAAACTTATACGCTTTATTTATTTCCATTTAAACAAGATTAGAACCAAATTTTAAACTTAGCAAAACCACTACACGATTTCCTTAATGCCAAAACCGAAATTTTGAACCCTCCAAACCTTTTTCACATTTTTTTAAGGACTAGGGATAAAACCATATATAATTATTTTAATGAGAAAAGATTGTGTCCACCCTCCTTTCTATAACACACGCTTTCTCATCCCCAACATATATGGTTTCTTTTCCTCTCATTAAATACATAGATGCTGCCTCCTCATTCTCCTCCATATACGTGAGAGCATGTCACCCCATCTAGCGGGCTTTCATGATTTCACAGGAAACAACCTTGACTAAGCGACTCACGATCAACATGAGTCTTTGCTAAGGTACCTTCTTTCATCATGAATAAAACCTTTTATGCTTTGCATTTTATAGTTTGATCTTGAGGCAGAGCAAGTTGGATCAAGTGGTTAAACCCTTTTCTATGGAGACAGATGCCAAGGGTTCGATTATCACCTTGCAAGGCGGAGGTCCTTTTCTACAACTGGTAGAACCGGGAAGCGACCTCTCTACCTTAGGTAGGGGTATGGTTTTCTCGTCTTAACTTCCCCGTACAGAGTGG
>OU343224.1:197587553-197893520 GCA_910596185.1 Chrysanthemum makinoi | reverse complement strand
CTAACATAAAGGCCATAATTAATAACTATTACATATGAATCACTAACACTTGATTAGGTTTAGGAGTGATTCCAACAATGCGTTAGTTGGAGAAAACATTCTCTTGTTTTCTATCTCTAATTTTGTAGAAATTTGCAAGGGGAATTTATCTACAAAAAATACTTGAAAATAAAGAAAACGCTTAGTTGATGTTTGTTATTTTCTGTTTTTCGTAAAGGAGGAGAGTCTTCTTGCGCGTAGAAACAACAAAAATTTGTTTTGTAACGTCCTTTTAAGTTAGGAAATAGGGGATTTGTGTTTTGTGGAGAATTCTTGGAAATAAAGGATTTGAACGGATCTATGTTTTTCTTTTTGTACAAAACACTTTGTGGAAAACATAGATGTTTTGTTCTAACTAAACGCAACCTAGGTGTTTTTTTCAAAACCCAACCACACCCCCCTATTTTGACCCATGAAAAAAATTACCCATTTTAACTAGTTACCTAACTCGCCCATTTGGACCATTGGCATTTTTACCACCCCTAGTACTAAATCGCATGAAACTATAAATCTAGGTGAATAACACACACTCTTAAAAGCCAAAGTTCTTTATGTATAATTTTGGGAAAACTTGTCAAGATCAGCAATGTCCTATGCGGAGTACTCATTCCTTGATACTCTATATTATCCTCCTCTTTGTTAGCTATCTAGCATACTTCTTTCTTGTACCACATGCATTATATTCCTTATCATCCATAACCGGGGACGACTTACATGGAATTCGGGTGGTGGATGGGCCACCCAATTATGGGTCAAGCAGCGTATTTTTTTCAAGATGTATCATTTTTTTAGTATGTGCAACCCCCGATATTTGTGTTATTATCTTTATAGTGCATAGTAAGTAAGTTTAAAACCTCTCTATGGTGCAATTTCAGTAATTATGATAAGAACAAATTTGTGCAACATCCTTCTGACAATCCTAGGTCCGCCCCTGTCCACAACTACAAAACTTCTATCCACAAAACCATATCAGTATGACACCAAGTAATTTTTAATCATAAAATATTATACCTGGTAGAAGAACTTGAAGAGCAGAAACTAACAGCTCTATGCAAAACTTCCATTTCACATACTCCAAATAGCTCTCACTAACCTCCCTTAGAAACAAAAAATTCCTAAAACTCAAACCACACCTTTTCAAAAACCTCTTAAACCCATCCTCTAAATCACCAAAACTATCAAAACTAATATCATTCCCATCAACAGAAACCAGCTTCAAATCATTTCCATCCCAAAAATACCTTAAAACACTATCAGATTGCTTAATAACAACTAGAAGTAGTATAGGTGATATGGGTTCTGCTTCTTTTTTTTTATATATTTTTGTCTTCAAAGTTGAACTAGATTGATGTTTTTAAAGATTTTGGTGGTTTTGAGAGTGTTTGAAACATGGTTTTGTTTTTTTTATTTTGGCACCATGGAGATGAAGTTGAGAGATGTGAAAGTGGATTGCATGAGATTGGAAGATGGGGTTTTGGACTTTGTGGTGTTTGGTTTAGGTTTTAGGGGTTTCATAAGTCATTTGGTTTATCAGAGATTTATGTTGTTTTTAAAGAATAAAGTATACTAGTAAATTTTGTGTTTTAAAGGGAAAGATTATAGTTGACCCTTCAACTTGACATTTCAGGTTACCCTTGACAAAGAGCGAAAGAAACTTTTGTCCAAGCTATTCGAGAGGGAAGTGACTCACACTACAAAGTACAAACAATAAAACATAGTGTGAATTTTGACAATTACTTAAAATAAATAAGAGTATTTAATAAATTTTATAAGCAAATCAATCACTATTTTTTTTGAAAAAGTTGAGTTTTTTATTTGGCTTTGATATATGCAGAACCAATATTCTCATGATTGTTTTGATCATCTATAACCCGAACTCGATTAAGCGGGTCAGGTTACTGTCAATATTTTATTCGGGTCAACCCAAATAATCTTAATACTAAATAAGGTTGGGTATCGGGTTGAAAATTTGACTAACTCGGGTTCAGGTCGATTTGATTGACCCATAAGTTTTTTTTAATTATTTATATAATTATAACACATATCAGTTGACTCGAACCCGAATTGACCGAACTCAATTAACTCGAATTCAAATAAGGTCGTAGGTTTGGATGTGTTATTTTAGCCTTGACCTAATTTTTGACCTGACCCAAATTGACTTGAACCGACCATTTGACCCATTAACACCTTGACATCCAAGATGTTTAAAACTTTTTGTCAACCTTACCACCTAATGCACGCTTTAAAAATAGTTTGATTAAAAGAATAATTTATAAATTGAAAAGATAATGAAAAATAAAACAAAAACCACGCTACTAATATTTTCCCTAACCATGTATACATAACTTTTTCTTGAACGTCAAATTTTATTAAGAAAAACCTAGCAAAGATGTTGGAAAATAATTAATGTACGAATTATTATAATGGATAAACCGACAAAGTAATAAAGGGTCATTAACCAATCACTCTCGATTAGAGTATTCTTGGCTCTAGTCGAAAAAGATTTTGGAGTTAAATATTAGTGGAGAGTATCAGTATCACATCTGATGGAACGCTTAACAAAACACGCATGACATCATGGTTTCAATGGACTGTAGTACTTTTGTTTGACAACATGTTACAAATTTAGGTGAAGGATCAACAACCCAAGTTGACCTTAACACACCCAAAAGTATGGTTTTAAATCTGCCTCCCAACCCACTTCATCACCATTTATGAATGATAACAGACTCTGATGTTCCTCAGAGCAGTTCCTACTACCAATGGTGCAGATGAGGTGCTCGACAGTATAGTGGCTACTCCTACTGATTACAGGCTTAGAAGCTTCAGTGTTAGGGTAACATAAGTAAGACCCCTACTATGGCAACATCTAATGTGTCTAGTTCTCAGGGACCAGATAGAGGTGATGGAAATCCCAGCCACATGGAAACCGTGAAGGAAATGCCCTGATCCACCCTTCCAGTTAACACATCTGAAAGTGGTGGGGTAGTCTGATACTTATAGGATTTTGATATCTACATACCAGATTGAATAAAAGTGACTATCTTGGAGCAGATCTTAGGGATACTAACACTTTGTACGTCAGGATCAACACCAAACTTATTGCAAGGTGAAGATGTTGCACCAAGTCAAGTCACTCCAAAAACAAAGGAGAGTCACACTGATTTCATCAAGCCTCATTGTTCTGATGAAGACATGGATAAGGAGATTCTTCCAAACAGGGAGGAAAATCTCAAGATGATGCAGATATTTAGGATGATGGATTCTAGAGACAAGATGATATTGAAACTTGTGAAGATGTGAAAAGGTAGTGGCAGATTTCAGATGATACTGCTACAACTAGAAGAACTATTACACAAGTGAAACAAAAAATAAAGAAGGTACTGTTGATATTCCAGTTGATACTGCTAGTTGATCCAGATACTGAAGAAAGCGTCTTAAAGAAAAAACATCATTGGAATCAATTCAAAAGAAGCAAAAAGTTAAGAAGATGCTACTGAAGAGGTTGAAACAGCAAAACAAGTTACAGATAATCAACTTCAACAAATGATGATAGCTATTCTTTATGAATTATTTGTTGAACCATTGCATCAAAAGTCCCATTATTGATTGGGAAATTTATACAATAAATTTGGTAAAATTTTGGAAGATCATCAGATTAGGAAACATTGTAGAAATGTACAAGACTTTTTCTGATATGGTCAAGGTATTTGATAGAGATGATCTTGTAAAGTTGTGGGAATTGGTCAAGGAAAAGTTCAACCCTGTAGACTTGGAAGATGATAAGAAGCATGAGCATGGGTTGTCTTAGATTATTTCAACCAGATCCTTTTGATAGTCACTGGAAATTTCATGTTAACAAGAGCAACTACATAGAGATTATATGACACATCTAGTGTATCATTGTATCCACAACTGATGCTATAGATGCTTATGCTAGTAGAAAAGGAATACCCTCTTAGAGATGGAATAATGGTGTTATGCTATCCAAAAATCAACCGTATGAAGACTGAGACCAAAGAGAGTTGATGAAAGATGTAGAATCACTGACCAAGCATGAAGACGCAAGAAGAAAGTAATGTTTGGAAGAATCCTCATGTATCACATAAAGAAACCATTAAGGGATAATCACAAGTATGAGAGATTGTTGGGAAATAAAAGAACTCACACCACATCAGGTATAAGTTAGTACCTAGTAACTTAGGTATAAGCGTTAGTACTTCTAGTTAAAGTTACTTCCACGTTTGTTTTAAAAAGACGTGTGAAGGTTGTAAAAGAATATTATGAATATATTCTATGTAATTAGAAGATATACATAGATAGTTTTCTTGTAAAGGACCTCTTAACCTATAAAAGGAGGGTCCTAGGTTATACTTGAGACATAGATCAATCGTATGAAAAAGCTTCAAGGTTGTATACCCAATACTAGCTAAAGTATTTTGTATTATGGTTTTATTATTGAAGTATTTAGGTTAATACTTTGTCTTTGCATCTTTACTATTCTATTGGTTATTCTTTCTGTAATAAGTAGATTCCGCATACTTGTGCAAGATTAAGCTGTTTCATTCACAACTGTTTTAGATTCATCCAGCAATATAGTTATATACAAGCTACCGTAAGATCTGAGGTTCAACATCCTTTACTAAAGGTCATTTCTTTATCTTATACTTTGTTTCCATGAAAGTCATGCCCCTTTACTATTCTCGCTACGACCCATTTGGGTTGACATAAAGCGAAGATAGATTACATTGTTATAATCAAAAGCAGCAGAAACACACAACAAACACTCTAGATTCACTTAGTCTAGAGTGATTGTTACCAAGAATGAACCCATAAGCACCACAAAACCAGATCCCCAAAATCCACAATTAGTGTTTCAAGAAACCCTAACTAATCAACCCATAAATCACCAGATCTATACCCATATTAACTGAAACCCAAAATCCCATTCACATTTTTACATCTAATTTGAATTACGCCAGTTTAACTTGAATAATTTGGTAGATTAAACTATAAGTTATACATGACAAAATTTAACCTAAGTAATTTACTCAAATGAATTAGGATTCCTAATCCTGACTAAGTAAAATAAACGACACCATATTCCTTTTAAAACTTATACACTATTTATTTATTCCCATTTAAACAAGATTAGAACCAAATTTCAAACTTAGCAAAACCACTACACAATTTCCTTAATGCCAAAACCGAAATTTTGAACCCTCCAAACCTTTTTCACGTTTTGTATTCTATTTACAGTTTATCCTCTCCCGTGTTAGCTTGTATCTGGCCTAGCAGAAGCTACATACCTCAATAACTACAGAATTACAAAACTGTGTGCTTGTTAATCATGTCAAAGATAACCGTGATGCACTTTTGTTATATTTTGAACATAAACTATTTTCCTGACTTGTGCTAGTGAGTGATCTTACTGGCCTCTATGAAACTAAACCTAGCATGTTCATCTGACTTAAAAATATTTTTACAGGCTCAACCTAGTTCAACAGCTTATCATCCAGCAACTTCTATCTTCTCTTGCGATTGCTTACACTCATCTGCTAGTTTAAACCAGTCCTTGTTCGTGCCACAAGGTTGCTGCTCACGCATGTAGCATGCCTTCATAACTCAAAATCATTGAATCGGTACACATATTACATATTATGGTACATTATTATATATTAAAAGAAAGCTATGTAGTTAATGACCTAAATTTATGTTTCGATCAAGACCAGATACAAAATTTTAATTTGGGATTTCAGTGGTATTTCGGTAATTTTATTATTCAAACATAAGTCTTATATAGCTATTAAGAGTGCAAGATACAACATAAATAATCAAATCACAAGTCTTGAAAATCTTCCTCCGAATCCACATCAATCAAGCCATCTACATCAGCCATGGGAATATCTTCATCGTCATCTCGGCGCTCTGTTGAACCATTGTCACCATCCATCTTTACGTAAGATAAGAAAAGATCGGTTTGTTTGATTTCTTGAAACGAATTAGGTTCCTTGTATTAATAAGTAGTTTATTGTATAATAAGTGGGTTATTGGGTTGAAGTTTGGGCCAAAAAAATGGACTGATAAAACCACTAATCCCACCGAAATTTGCAAGTCAACGTTCGGTCATTTTTTCGTCAATTTCCGAATATTTCGGAAACGAAATTTGAGCGAAATTTTGGAACATCCGAAATCCAATACCATTGGTATACCAGGGTATACCACCAAAATTGACTACACAGAAAGAAAGTTCCATGCACCGAAGAGACCATATACTATTTGGTATTTGCTCCTTCGGTAAACAAAGAAGAATACCCTGCGATGTGGTGACTATAATGAGATATTGATGTTGTGGCACACGAAGAGAAGGAGAAAGAATTAAATTCAGATCTTAGTTCTTGAGATCCATGGAAGTTTTGTATACAAAGTAAAACGCTTTACTTAAAGATCGCGTTGCCATCATTGATATATTTGGTATTTGGCATCTGGGATTCAAGGAACCAATCCTTATAGGCCATTTAGACTACCGTAATAAAATATGCAACGCTTAAATTCTAAACAAACTAAGTTACATAACTCTAAAGGTCGTGATCTAACCTTTGCTCGAGAATAAACCGATCCTTCCCTTTACTTACTTATGTCGGTGATGGACATATCCCAAACCAATCCACATGTATCTATATTCATCTCAAGCCTATCCCACATCAAATTTGGATAAATTAAGTACCGACACAACTTATAGAGGTTTAGTAACATGTAATTCTTCTAACCTGTTAATGTTTGCAAATGCACGTTTCAAACTCACATATCCCGTGATAGATCAATGGTTGTGAAAAATTGGGTAGACTAATAAAGGGTAAAGTCGCTTTGCAATCTTCTTGCATAATTAAAAAGTTAGGTGACGTTAATTGTATTCTTTTTATCACTAGTATTAAAACCCATAAATCTTGGAGGTCGTGGAAGATCTAACCTTTGGTTGTTCTTATCAGAACATTTAAGGTTGCAGCTAGCAAAAGACCAAGGTTGTCAAAGCAGATCGCTTTGAATCTATAAGAATAAACTTTTACACATTGAAGTGTATATATAGTATAAATATAAGAAAAAAAGAGAAACACCGAAAGTGAAACAAGAACCAACTCGTGCCTTGGCGAAACTTCACCGAGGTTATCTGCTACTGAAAAGTCTGGCGCACGGCCTCTGCTCGTCTCCGAAATCAATAGAGAAAACTTTATGTGAGTATTGAATGACATGCTAAATGGTTTATACATATTAATGTTGTCATGTGGAATCGACTGGAAATTCAAAAAACATACATCGGGAAGTGGAATGATTTAACTTACACCAGTAGCTAGGTAACACGCGAGGCTAATCTGCTTAGCAATGTTGGCTATTGATGCAAGAAGCAAAAAGTATTGCGGAAAAGCAGGAGTCATCAACTCAACTCCAATGCTCAAACTGAAAACAACGGATGTCGAGAACCTAACTCTCTTCAATTAAGACAATAAACATTGATTTAATACACTTCACATCACATTTATAAACAAAATATTGATTAAAACTCAAAACTAGTATACCTTCAAGTTTGTATCAAAAGCAGAAGCTAGACTAGCTGTGTAGATGCACCTACTTAACCGTCCAAGTCCATCTTTCAAAACCCAATTCAAGGCTGCTACTGATGGGAGTGACCGAGTGTATCCAATTCCAATTGCCCTGAACATTGCCTAAAACCATAGTGAACATATAAAATAACCAATTCCATACCAACCAAAACAAATTACACAAGAGAATTTAAAGCAAAAAAGGCATTCAATGTAGCAATATAAACATATCCGCTGTCAAAGCTATGAAAAAGGTTACTTTTACAGAACATAAGTGATCAAAGATGGAAACTCTCTATCCAGATGTAGAGCATATACTCATAACTATTTATCCATAAGAATATAAGCATACGTTGATACAAAAGAGACTGAACTTGAAAAACATTATGAACATAAAACATGGAAAATTTGCATAACATTTGACTCACTTATGAATTCTTAAATCGATTTGGGTTATGATTTATCTTTAACACTTCAAATGTATTTAGTGGTGCCGGTCATCCAAAATGCACTCAAATGTATAAAACATTTTAAATCGTCTTATTTAAAAAGCATTAACATTATCATTCTAATCATATAGGGTTGTGTTATCAAACATATCACATTAATTATTTATATTACCAAATATTTACTAATAAAAAGCATGCGTTTAGTTGGAGAAAAACATCTCTTGTTTTTTATCTCTAATTTTGTAGAAATTTGGAAGGGAAATTTATCTCTAAAAAACACTTGAAAATCAAGAAAACGCGTTTAGTTGATGTTTGTATTTTTTGTTTTCAAGAAGGAAAGGGGGGCCTTGCGTTACAAAGGGAACAACAAAAATTTGTTTTGTAACGTTCCATGTTAAATTAGGAAATAGGGGATTTGTGTTTTGCGGAGAATTTCTTGGAAATAAAGGGATTTTAACGCGATCTATGTTTTCTTTGTTTTGTACAAAACACTTTATGGAAAACATAGATGTTTTGTTCTAACTAAATGCAACCTAGGTGTTTTTGTGTAAACCCAACCACACACCCACCTGTTTTGACCCATGACAAAAATTACCCATTTTAACTAGTTACCTAACTCGCCCGTTTTGACCATTGGCATTTTACCACCCCCTAGTACTAAATCGCATGAAACTAGAAATCTAGGTGAATAACACACACTCTTAACAGCCAAAGTTCTTTATGTAGAATTTTGGGAAAACTTGTCAAGATCAGCAATGTCCTATGCGGAGTACTCATTCCTAGATACTCTATATTATCCTCTTTGTTAGCTATCTAGCATACTTCTTTCTTGTACCACATGCATTATATTCCTTATCATCCACAACCGGCGACTGACCTACATGGATGTTGGGTGTGGCACAGGCCACACCCAATTATGGGTCAAGCAGTGTATTTTTTTCAAGATGTGTCATTTTTTTAGTATGTGCAACCCCCGATATTTGTGTTATTATCTTTATAGTGCAATAGTAACTTGGCTAAAAAACTCTCTATGGTGCGAATTTTAGTAATTATGAGAAGAAAAAATTTGTGCAACATCCTTCTGACAATCCTAGGTCCGCCCCTGTCCACAACTACAAAACTTCTATCCACAAAACCATATCAGTATGACACCAAGTAATTTTTAATCATAAAATATTATACCTGTGTAGCAAGAACTTGAAGAGCAGAACTAAACTGTCTATGCAAAAACTTCCATTTCACATACTCCAAATAACTCTCACTAACCTCCCTTGGAAACAAAAAATTCCTAAAACTCAAACCACACCTTTTCAAAAACCTCTTAAACCCATCCTCCAAATCACCAAAACTATCAAAACTAATATCATTCCCATCAACAGAAACCAGCTTCAAATCATTTCCATCCCAAAAATACCTTAAAACACCATCAGATTGCTTAATAAAAACTGGAAGTAGTATAGGTGATATGGGTTCTTCTTTCTTTTTTTGTTAATATTTTTGTCTTCAAAGCTGAACTGGATTGATGTTTTTAAAGATTTTGGTTGTTTTGAGAGTGTTTTGAAACATGGGTTTTGCTTTTTATGGTTTTGTGACCATTATGGAGATGAAGTTGAGATGTGGAAAGTGGATTGCATGAGATTGAAGATGGGGTTTTGGACTTTGTGGTGTTTGGTTTAGGGTTTAAGGGGTTTCATAAGTCAATTTGGGTTTATCAGAGATTTATGTTGTTCTTTAAAGAATAAAGTATATAAGTAAATTTTTGTTTTAAAAGGGAAAGACTATAGTTGACCCTTCAACTTGACATTTGTTTCATGTTTACCCTTGACAAAGAGCGGAAAGAAACTTTTGTCCAGGCTATTCGAAAAAGGGAAGTGACTCACACTACAAAGTACAAACAGATAAAACATAGTGTGAATTTTGTACAATTACTTAAAGTATAAATAAGAGTATTTTAATAAATTTTAGAAGCGTGCAAATCACTATTTTTTTTTGAAAAAGTTGAGTTTTTATTTGGCTTTGATATATGCACTAACCAATATTCTCATGATTGTTTTCGGATTCATCTATAACCCAAACTCGATTAAGATTTTTCGGGTAAGGTTACTCGGGTCAATAATTTTATTCGGGTCAACCCAAATAATCTGAATACTAAATAAGTTTGGGTATCGGGTTGAAATTTTTGACTAACTTGGGTTCAGGTCGATTTGATTGACCCTAATAAGTCGTTTCTTTTTCTTTTCTTTTTTTTTAATTATTTATATAAATTATACACATATTTCAGTTGACTCGAACCCGAATTGACCCGAACTCAATTAACTCAAATTCAAATAAGGTCAGGTTTGGATGTGTTATTTTTAGCCTTGACCTAATTTTGACCTGACCCAAATTGACTTGAACCTGACCAATTTGACCCAATTAACACCTTGACATCCAAGATGTTTAAAACTTCTTGTCAACCTTACCACTGCATCGCTTTAAAAATAGTTTGATTAAAATAATTACTTATAAATTGAAAAGATAATGAAAAATAAAAACAAAAACAAACCACGCTACTAATATTTTCCCCCGCAACTATGTATATACATAACTTTTTCTTGAACGTCAAATTTTATTAAGAAAAACCTAGCAAAGATGTTGGAAAATAATTAATGTACGAGAATTACATAATGGATAAAACCGATTTCAAAGTAATACAAGGGTCATTAAACCAATCACTCCGATTAGAGTATTTCTTGGCTCTAGTCGAAAAAAGATTTTGGAGTTAAATATTAGTATGAGAGTATTAGTATCAACATCTGATGGAACGCTTAACAAAAACACGATGACATCATAGGGTTTCAATGGACTTGTAGTACTTTTGTTTGACAACATGTTACAAATTCAGGGTGAAGGATCAACAACCCAAGTTGACTCCCAACACACACCCAAAGCTTATGGTTTTTAATCAGCCTCCCAACCCACTTCATCACCATTTATGAATGATACCAGACAGGACTCTGATGTTCCTCAGCACAGAGTTCCTACTAATACCAATGGTGCAGATGAGGCTGTCTCTGACAGTATAGGAAGGGCTGCTCCTACTGACACAGGCTTAGAAGCTGGTCAGGTCAGGGGTAACATAAGTAAGACCCCGACTATGGCAACATCTAATGTGTCTAGTTCTCAGGGACCAGATACAGGTGATGGAAATCCCAGCCACATGGAAACCATGAGGGAAATGCCAAGTGATCCACCCCTTCCAGAAGTTAACACATCTGAAAGTCGTGATGGCAGTCTGAAACTTATACAGGATTTGATAGCTACATGTACCAAATTGACAGAAAAAGTGACTATCTTGGAGCAGGAACTTAGGGATACTAACACTTTGTACAGCAGGATCAACACCAAACTCATTGGCAAGGTGAAGATGTTGCAGCTCAAGGTCAAGTCACTCCAAAAACAAAGGAGAGTCACACTGATTTCATCAAGCTCAGATTGTTCTGATGAAGACATGGAGCAAGGAGATTCTTCCAAACAGGGGAGGAAATCTCAAGATGATGCAGATATTTAGGGGATGATGGATTCTGACATGAGACAAGATGATATTGAAAACCTTGTGAAGAATGTGAAAAAGGTAGCAATGCAGTTGGGAGTTACAGATGATACTGCTACAACTAGAAGAACTATTACACAAGCAGTACAAAATAAAGAAGGTATTGTTGATATTCCAGTTGATACTGCTAGTGATCCAGATACTGAAGGAAGCAGTCTTAAAGAAAAGCAACATCATTGGAATCAGATTCTGAAAAGAAGCAAAAAATTAAAGACGATGCTACTAAAGAGGTTGAAACAGCAGAAGAAGTTACATATAATCAACTTCAACAAATGATGATAGCTATTCCAGATGAATTATTTGTTGAACCATTGCAGTCAAAATATCCCATTATTGATTGGGAAATTTATACAAATAAATTTGGTAAATTTTAGAAGATCATCAGATTGGGAAACATTGTAGAAATGTACAATACTTTTTCTGATATGGTCAAGGTATTTGATAGAGATGATCTTGTAAAGTTGTAGGAATTGGTCAAGGAAAAGTTCAACCCAGTAGACTTGGAAGATGATAAGAAGCCGGAGCCATGGGTTGAGCTGCTTAGATTATTTCAACCAGATCCTTTTGATAGTCTCTGGAAATTCAATGTTAACAAGAGCAACTACATAGAGATTATATGACACATCTGGTGTGCATCATGTATCCACAACTGATGCTACAGATGTGTTTATACTAGTTGAAAAGGAATACCCTCTTAGAGATGGAATACTGGTGTTTATGCTATCTGCAAAAATCACTGTGCATGAAGACTCAGAGACGGCAAGAGAGTTGATGAGAAAGATCAGGAATCAGTCTGACCAAGCAATGAAGACTGCAAGAAGAAAGTAATGTTTGGAAGAATCCTCATAGACTACATAAAGAAACTTGTCATTAAGGGATAATCACAAGTTTAGGGGAGGATTGTTGGGAAATAAAAGAACTCACACTTAATACTGTAGGTATAAGTTAGTACTGCTAGTAACGGTAGGTATAGCAGTTAGTACTTCTAGTTAAAGCTACTTCTACTGTTTGTTTTAGAAAGACGTGTGAAGGTTGTAAAAGAATATTATGAATATATTCTATGTAATTAGAAGATATACATAGATAGTTTTCTTGTAAAGGACTCCTTAACCTATAAAAGGAGGTCCTAGGTTATACTTAGACACAGATCAATCGTATGAAAAGCTTCAAGGTTGTATACCCTAATACTAGCTAAAGTATTTGTATTATTGTTTAATATTATTGAAGTACTTTGGTTAATACTTTGTCTTTTGCATCTTTACTATTCTATTGGTTATTCTTCTAAGTGTTACCAAGTAGATTCCGCATACTTGTTAGCATTAAGCTTTGTTTCATTCACAACTGTTTTAGATTCATCCAAAGCAATATAGTTATACAAGCTAAGTAAGACCTGAGGTTTTGGGACTCACAACATCCTTACTAAAGGTCATTTTCTTTATCTTATACTTTGTTTCCATGAAAG
Organism: Chrysanthemum makinoi; assembly: GCA_910596185.1. NCBI lineage: Eukaryota > Viridiplantae > Streptophyta > Magnoliopsida > Asterales > Asteraceae > Chrysanthemum > Chrysanthemum makinoi. The sequence continues at coordinate 197,880,380 of OU343224.1, read as the reverse complement.
TCACGCCCTGGTTACTATTTCGCTACGACCCATTTTGGGGGTTTGACATAAAGGAAAAAGATAGGCCTTACATTGTTATAATCCGAAGCAGCAGAAACACACAACAAACACTCTAGATTCACTTAGTCAAGAGTGATTGTTACCAATAATGAACCCATAAGCACCACAAAACCAGATCCCCAAAATCCACAATTAGTGTTTCAAGAAACCCTAACTAATCAACCCATAAATCACCAGATCTATACCCATATTAACTGTAAAACCCTAAAAATCCGGATTCACATTTTTACATCTAATTTGAATTACGCTAAGTTTAACTTGAATAATTAAGTAGGGATTAAACTATATGTTATACAAATGACAAAATTTAACCTAAGTAATTTACTCAAATGAATTAGGACTTTCCTAAACCTAGAACTAAATAAAATAAAGGACACCCTATTCCTTTTAAAACTTATACACTGTTTATTTATTCCCATTTAAACAAGATTAGAACCAAATTTCAAACTTAGCAAAACCACTACACGATTTCCTTAATGCCAAAACCGAAATTTTGAACCCTCCAAACCTTTTTCACGTTTTGTTAAGGACTAGGGATAAAACCATATAAATTATTTTAATGAGAAAAGATTGTGTCCACCCTCCTTGCCCTATATAACACAAGCTTTCTCATCCACAACATATATGGTTTCTTTTCCCCTCTCATTAAATACGTAGTCTGCCTCCCTCATTCTCCTCCATATACGCAGAGCTTGTCACCCCATCTAACGGGCTTTCATGATTTCCTGGAAACAACCTTGACTAAACGACTCCTGATGAACATGAGTCTTTGCTAAGGTACCTTATTTCATCATGAATAAAACCTTTTATGCTTTGCATTTATATCGTTTGATCTTGAGACAGAGCAAGGTTGGATCAAGTGGTTAACACCCTTGTCTATGGAGAGAGAGGTCAAGGGTTCGATTCTCACCCCTTGCAAGGCCGGAGGTCCTTTTCTACCTTTGGTAGAACCGGAAGAAGCCTCTCTACCTTAGGTAGGGGTATGGTTGTCTACGTCTTAACCTCCCCCATACACCGTGGAAGACGGTATTGGGACCCATAATCCGTGGAAGACGTATTGGGAGTTACTTTACTTTACTTTATTTATATCGTTTGATCTTGCTGAAAATAACCTATAATCTTCATGCATCATACATGTTTCAACTAATAAGAACGCAAGAAAGGGACCTAATCTTCTGTGCAAGCGATTATGACCCGCATACCACTGAAGAAGATGGGAGTACAGTGAACAAGATGCTTCAAAGCATGAAAGTTTTTGAGACCACTTTCACGCATGTAAGTTATGATCAGATGAACTTTCTTTTACTACTAAATAATTCCACAATTTTTATGAAAAACTTATATAGATTCCTCTAATTTCATGTGACTGATTCAGTGACGTCTGTTCAGTGACTTCACATTATGCTACATTTTGAGACTCTTTTCATCATTCACTAGTCGTAAGCTGTGTTTCTGTGGTGACGGGTTTGCAGCCTGAAAGTGTCAATGAGACACTCAAATGTGCAAGCAAGATACTGAAGTGGGGTGAAAAGAAACATGATTTCAGTGTTGGTGGATACTCTCTATACAGCACAGAAACAAGTTGGTATTCTCCATGTCCATGATACAACCATAGCAGACTTTTTAAATGGATCACTGCTAGTTCTAAAGATGTGTATCGCATACATAAAAGACTAAAATAGTAGCCTTTTGGGTTGTGGGCTACTTATAACTTCCACCATGGTTCTACCTTGATCCAAAATGGGTATCACAAACTTACACCACTATCAACCTCTTGAAAAGGGAGAGCTTTACCCGGTTTGAATCTGTGTGGTGGTGGATTCAAACCCCGTGGATTAGTTGACCAAAAGGTCGGAAACCATGGTTACCAAAAAAAAAGAAAAAAAATCACACCTCTAATATCTGATGTACATAAAAATCGACGATATACAGCATATGATGTTTCTTACTGATACTTGAAATAAATAATCCTGACAAGTATTCTATTTACAGTTTATCCTCTCCCTTGTTAGCCTTGTATCTGGCCTAGCAGAAGCTACAAACCTCAATAAATACAGAATTACAAAACTGTGTGCTTGTTAATCATGTCAAAGATAACCGTGATGCACTTTTGTTATATTTTGAACATAAACTATTTTCCTGACTTGTGCTAGTGAGTGATCTTACGCGTCTATGAAACTAAACCTAGCATGTTCATCTGTACTTAACAAAATATTTTTACAGGCCCAACCTAGTTCAACCAGCTTATCATCCAGCAACTTCATATCTTCTCTTGCAGATTGCTTGCACTCATCTGCTAGTTTAAACCAGTCCTTGTTCGTGCCACAAGGTTGCTGCTCACGCATGTAGCATGCCTTCATAACTCAAAATCATTGAATCGGTACACATATTACATATTATGGTACATTGTTATAAATTAAAAGAAAGCTATGTAGTTAATGACCGAAATTTATGTGTTTCGTTCAAGGACCGAGATACGAAATTTTTGGAATTTCGGTGGGATTTCGGTGGTATTTTGGTAATTTTATTATTCAAACATAAGTCTTATATAGCTATTAAGAGTGTAAGATACAACATAAATAATCAAATCACAAGTCTTGAAAATCTTCCTCCGAATCCACATCAATCAAGCCATCTACGTCAGCCATGGCAATATCTTCATCATCATCTCTGTAGCGCTCTCTGTTGGACCATTGTCACCATCCATCTTTACAGAAGATAAGAAAAGATCGGCTGTTTGATTTCTTGAAACGAGAATTAGGTTTCTTGTATTAATAAGTGGGTTTATTGTATAATAAGTGGGTTTTATTGGGTTGGGGTTTTTTTAAGTTTGGGCCAAAAAAATGGACATGTAAAACCACTAATCCCACCAAAATTTTCAAGTCAACTTTTCGGTCATTTTTCGGTCAATTTCGCCGAATATATCAGAAACGAAATTTGAAACTAAATTTGGTGCAAAATTTTTTGAAACATCCGAAATCCGAAATACCATTGGTATACCAGTGGTATACCACCGAAATTGACTACACAGAAAGAAAGTTCCGCACCTGTAAGAGACCCATTACGATATCTGCAGTACTTGCTCCTTCACGTAAACAAAGAAGAATACCCTGCGATGTGGTGTCTATAATGAGATATTGATGCTGTGGCACACAAAAATCGAAGGAGATAGAATTAAATGCTTACTTTAGTTCTTTGAGATCCATGGAAGCACTCTTCTGTGCATACAAAGTAAAAATCATCTTTACTTAAAGATCGCGTTGCCATCATTGATATATTTGGTATTTGGCATCTGGGATTCAAGGAACCAGTCCTTATAGGCCATTTTAGACTACCTATAATAAAATATGCAACACTTAAATTCTAAACAAACTAAGTTACATAACTCTAAAGGTCGTGATCTAACCTTTGCTCGAGAATAAACTGATCCTTCCCTTTTACTTACTTCTGCTGGTGATGGGACATATCCCAGCTCAATCCATGTATCTATATTCATCTCAAGCCTATCCTACACATCAAATTCGGATAAATTAAGTACCAGACACAAATTATAGAGGTTTAGTAACATGTAATTTTTCTAACCTTAGTTAATGTTTGCAAATGCACGTGTTTCAAACTCTGACATATCCCGTATAGATCAATGGTTGTGAAAATTGGGTAGACGACAAAGGGTAAAGCTGCTTGCAATCTTCTTGCATAATTAAAAAGTTAGGTGACGTTAAATGTATTCTTTTTATCATTAGTATTAAAACCCATAAATCTGAGGTCAGGGAAGACGAACCTTTGGTTGTTCTTTACTGTAACATTTAAGGTTGCAGCTAGCAAAAGACCAAGGTTGTCAAAGCAGATTGTTGGAATCTATAAGAATAAACTCTTACTCACATTGAAGTGTATATATAGTATAAATATATGAAAAAAGAGAAAACACCTGAGTGAAACAAGAACTAACATGTGCCTTGGCAGAAACTTCACCGAGGTTATCTGCTACAGCAAAGCTCCGATGCACAGCGGTTTGTTCGTCCTGAAATCAATAATGAAAATTTTCTGTGAGTATTGAATGACATGCTAAATGGTTTATACATATTAATGTTGTCATGTGGAATCGACTGGAAATTCAAAAAACATACATCGGGAAGTGGAATGATTTAACTTACACCAGTAGCTAGGTAACACGCGAGGCTAATCTGCTTAGCAATGTTGGCTATTGATGCAAGAAGCAAAAAGTATTGCGGAAAAGCAGGAGTCATCAACTCAACTCCAATACTCAAACTAAAAACAACGGATGTCGAGAACCTAACTCTCTTCAATTAAGACAATAAACATTGATTTAATACACTTCACATCACATTTATAAACAAAATATTGATTAAAACTCAAAACTAGTATACCTTCAAGTTTGTATCAAAAGCAGATGCTAGACTAGCTGTGTAGATGCACCTACTTAACCGTCCAAGTCCATCTTTCAAAACCGAATTCAAGGCTGCTACTGATGGGAGTGACCGAGCGTATCCAATTCCAATTGCCCTGAACATTGCCTAAAACCACAGTGAACATATAAAATAACCAATTCCATACCAACCAGCAAAACAAATTACACAAGAGAATTTAAAGCAAAAAAGGCATTCAATGTAGCGATATAAACATATCCGCTGTCAAAGCTATGAAAAAGGTTACTTTTACAGAACATAAGTGATCAAAGATGGAAACTCTCTATCCAGATGTAGAGCATATACTCATAACTATTTATCCATAAGAATATAAGCATACGTTGATACAAAAGAGACTGAACTTGAAAAACATTATGAACATAAAACATGGAAAATTTGCATAACATTTGACTCACTTATGAATGCTTAAATCGATTTGGGTTATGATTTATCTTTAACACTTCAAATGGATTTAGTGGTGCCGGTCATCCAAAATGCACTCAAATGTATAAAACATTTTAAATCGTCTTATTTAAAAAGCATTAACATTATCATTCTAATCATATAGGGTTATGTTATCAAACTTAGCACATTAATTATTTATATTACCAAATATTTACTAATAAAAAGCATGCGTTTAGTTGGAGAAAAACATCTCTTGTTTTCAATCTCTAATTTTGTAGAAATTTGGAAGGGAAATTTATCTCTAAAAAACACTTGAAAATCAAGAAAACGCGTTTAGTTGATGTTTGTATTTTCTATTTTCAAGAAGGAAAGGGGGGGGGCCTTGCGTTACAAAGGGAACAACAAAAATTTGCTTTGTAACGTTCCTTGTTAAGTTAGGAAATAGGGGATTTGTGTTTTGCGGAGAATTTCTTGGAAATAAAGGGATTTGAACGCGATCTATGTTTTCTTTGTTTTGTACAAAACACTTTGTGGAAAACATAAATGTTTTGTTCTAACTAAATGCAATCTAGGTGTTTTTGGGTAAACCCAACCACACACCCACCTGTTTTGACCCATGACAAAAATTACCCATTTTAACTAGTTACCTACTCGCCCATTTTGACCATTGGCATTTTACCACCCCTAGTACTAAATCGCATGAAACTAGAAATTTAGGAGAATAATACACACTCTTAACAACCAAAGTTATTTATGTATAATTTTGGGAAAACTTGTCAAGATCAGCAATGTCCTATGTGGAGTACTCATTCCTAGATACTCTATATTATCCTATTTGTTAGCTATCTAGCATACTTCTTTCTTGTACCACATGCATTATATTCCTTATCATCCACAACCGGGGACGGACCTACATGGATGTCAGGTGTGACACGGACCACACCCAATTATAGGTCAAGCAGTGTATTTTTTTCAAGATGTATCATTTTTTAGTATGTGCAACCCCCGATATTTGTGTTATTATCTTCAAAGTGCAATAGTAACTTGGCTAAAAAACTCTCTATGGTGCGAATTTTAGTAATTATGAGAAGAAAAAATTTGTGCAACATCCTTCTAACAATCCTAGGTCCGCCCCTTGTCCACAACTACAAAACTTCTATCCACAAAACCATATCAGTATGACACCAAGTAATTTTTAATCATAAAATATTATACCTGTGTAGGAAGAACTTGAAGAACAGAACTAAACACTCTATGCAAAAACTTCCATTTCACATACTCCAAATAACTCTCACTAACCTCCCTTGGAAACAAAAAATTCCTAAAACTCAAACCACACCTTTTCAAAAACCTCTTAAACCCATCCTCCAAATCACCAAAACTATCAAACCTAATATCATTCCCATCAACAGAAACCAGCTTCAAATCATTTCCATCCCAAAAATACCTTAAAACACCATCAGATTGCTTAATAACAACTGGAAGTAGTATAGGTGATATTGGTTCTGCTTCTTTTTTTATATTTTTATCTTCAAAGCTGAACTGGATTGATGTTTTTAAAGATTTTGGTGGTTTTGAGAGTGTTTTGAAACATGGGTTTTGCTTTTTATGGTTTTGTGACCATTGTGGAGATGAAGTTGAGATGTGGAAAGTGGATTGCATGAGATTGAAGATGGGGTTTTGGACTTTGTGGTGTTTGGTTTAGGGTTTAAGGGGTTTCAAAAGTTAATTTAGGTTTATCAGAGATTTATGTTGTTCTTTAAAGAATAAAGTATACTAGTAAATTTTTGTTTTAAAAGGGAAAGACTATAGTTGACCCTTCAACTTGACATTTGTTTCGTGTTTACCCTTGTCAAAGAGCGGGAAGAAACTTTTGTCCAGGCTATTCGAAAAAGGGAAGTGACTCACACTACAAAGTAAAAAACAGATAAAACATAGTGTGAATTTTGTACAATTACTTAAAGTATAAATAAGAGTATTTTAATAAATTTTAGAAGCGTGCAAATCACTATTTTTTTTTTTTTTGAAAAATTTGAGTTTTTATTTGGCTTTGATATATGCAGTAACCAATATTCTCATGAATGTTTTCGGATTCATCTATAACCCGAACTCGATTAAGCTTTTTCGGGTCAGGTTCCTCGGGTCAATAATTTTATTCGGGTCAACCCAAATAATCTGAATACGAAATAAGGTTGGGTATCGGGTTGAAAATTTTGACTAACTCGGGTTCAGGTCGATTTGATTGACCCTAATAATTTTTATTTTTTTTTTAATTATTTATATAAATTATACACATATTTCAGTTGACTCGAACCCGAATTGACCCGAACTCAATTAACTCGAATTCAAATAAGGTCGGGTTTGGATGTGTTATTTTTAGCCTTGACCTAATTTTGACCTGACCCAAATTGACTTGAACCCGACCAATTTGACCCAATTAACACCTTGACATCCAAGATGTTTAAAACGTTTTGTCAACCTTACCACTGCACCACTTTAAAAATAGTTTGATTAAAAGAATAATTTATAAATTGAAAAGATAATGAAAAATAAAAACAAAAACAAACCACGCTACTAATATTTTCCCCCGCAACTATGTATATACATAACTTTTTCTTGAACGTCAAATTTTATTAAGAAAAACCTAGCAAAGATGTTGGAAACAAATTAATGTACGAGAATTACATAATGGATATAACCGAATTCAAAGTAATACAAGGGTTATTAAACCAATCACTCCGATTAGAGTATTTCTTGGCTCTAGTCGAAAAAAGATTTTGGAGTTAAATATTAGTATGAGAGTATTAGTATCAACATCTGATGGAACGCTTAACAAAAACACGATGACATCATTGGGTTTCAATGGACTTGTAGTACTTTTGTTTTACAACATGTTACAAATTCAGGGTGAAGGATCAACAACCCAAGTTGACTCCCAACACACACCCAAAGCTTATGGTTTTTAATCAGCCTCCCAACCCACTTCATGACCATTTATGAATGATACCAGACTCTGCTGTTCCTCAGCACAGAGTTCCTATTAATACCAATGGTGCAGATGAGGCTGTCTCTGACAGTATAGGAAGGGCTGCTCCTACTGACACAGGCTTAGAAGCTGGTCAGTTCAGGGGTAACATAAGTAAGACCCCTACTATGGCAACATATAATGTGTCTAGTTCTCAGGGACCAGATAGAGGTGATGGAAATCCCAGCCACATGGAAACCATGAGGGAAATGCCCAGTGATCCACCCCTTCCAGAAGTTAACACATCTGAAAGTGGTGAGGGCAGTCTGAAACTTATACAGGATTTGATGGCTATGTTAGGTCACTAGTTTTACAACACAAGCTTATAGAGAAAGGAGATGAGGCGATTGAACAAGCTATCCAAACACACACACACGTATGGATAAACACGGTTAAAGAAAAGAGTGAGTGAAAGAGAATAACTTGAACAACCAACCTTCAAATGAAGGTTTACAAGAGGTATTTATAGGAGGGAAGCTAGGGCAACACTCCTAGTTCCCTTCCTATCCTTATTGGGCTTGGGTCAAGCTTATGGGCCTTCTACATAAGCTTGACCTTAAACAAACATAAAGGCCATAATAAAGCTACCTATTACATATGAAATATAAATACTTGAAATACTGTTTAGGAGTGATTCCAACAATCTCCCCCTCAAGTATATATGAATGTAAACGGTGAAGGCGTTGATGTAATAGTAGCAGTGACGTCTTCCGACATTCTTCTTTCTTGTGAGAAGAATTGCCTTGATTCAAACAATCTCCCCAGTGTAGAGAGATAGTTATCTTTGAACAGTTATGCTTTGACGTCCTCATTAACTTTGTTCTTTGATCATTGTTCTTTGTGGTGAGAGTGATAGTATGTTGTTGTTCTGCATCGGTCCGCCTCAGGTCTGCTTCGTTGCTCCAGTGTCTCCACGTCATTCTTCAACATGCTCACACGCTCTTTGACGTTGGAATTCAATACTGATGAAGTTCTTTAAGTCTTTAACTTTGTAGATTCTTTGATTGACGAAGAATCATTCTGACTGTTGTGTTGCTTTTGAATAGAACTTCCATTAGTGATGATGTTGGCGTGAACATGAGAAGAATCAGCACGATCATCCCGCTCCGGAGCTTCCATAAGAAGAAAACATTTCAAACGGTTAGTAATAAGCGGTTTCCGGCACTTACAAGTTTGAACTTCGAGAGTGTTAACAGCATAGTGTGAAAACACAACTCTAATTCTTACAAAGGCCGTTCCTGAACCGGAGTCCCACAAGTGAGATAACGCGATGTACCGAAGTACATCTACAGTTCAGATGAGTCGCTGAGGTACACCGAAGCATCACCTCACGACTGTAGACCGTTTGAGACACACTAAGCGTAATCCACGGGGAGTTACCGAAGTGACCTGCTGACAGGGCTGTTTGATGTTGACCCCGGCAGGAGTTTCCATTCAATCACCGAGGATCACAGATGTGAACCTCTCATAAATGTTCTCGACAGATTGCAAAGATCTGTGAAGGACTCGATATGAACCACTGATGACCTTATTGTTGATCATCAAGTGATTAAATGTCAAGTGTTCCTAAGAGATCTTTTGATAAATCTCGTGGCTCTAGACTCAATAGTGCGTTTTGGTTTTCCTGAGCGGAGACTAGGGAGAGGGTCTCCTTCTTCAATACCAGCAATCTCTAGGAGAAAGCCGATAGTTTACGTAGGGTTCCCTGTGAGAATGAAACAAGCTTCTGTTGAGAGAAACTTGAGTGGATAAGAAGGTTTAGTGCATGCGTCACTGGGTCCATGACGACTTTTAATCTTCAATACCGGCGTCACTGAGTGACAACCAGTAGCATATGAATTGAACCCGATGTCCGCCCTAAGTTGAATAATCTGGAGGGCTATTTCTTTTCACCCTTTTCTTTGCATTTCTTTTTAATTCTTCAACTCCTTCTTTCTCCGATTCTCATTTTCTCCTTTTTTCAATCATACCTAAGGACTTCTAAATACTAACTATTTGTAGTGTCCTTGGGTAGATCCCTCCGGCTCTGGCGGATCATAGGACGGTTATTCCTAACCTTAGTCACCTTATAACTCCATGACTAACCTATGTTTGCCATTAAAACCACTGTATGAAAAATGTCTCTCAAAGGGTTTGTGAATGAAAAACATTTTAGTACCACTGTTGAGATAAGATTTTGCATAAATACTCCCCCTCCACATGTGCTTAAGAGTTTTAACGGTAAAATGCACAGTGAGGAAAGAGCGCGCACCTTTTGAATTGATCCACTGAAGATAGACAATCCCCCGCGAGACACGGTTACGTTGCATAGTTAAAGAGTTACATTGTCAGCTTTTAGGTGACAACTAGCTCTAATAACTACCTTGAAGGTGTAGACAAACCTTGGAAGGTTGTCAAACCCGTCAGAGTTCATGTCTATCAAAAGTTTCTCGAATGGTACATTCTACTCAGACAAGTCCTTTGCGAGACACGTTTACATCACTAGCGAACTAGCTTGAAGTTATTACCCGTCCAGGACAAGTCTTTTCGAGTTACTAACAGTTAAGTATCGTCAATTCGTAGGTTAAGTCTGAGGTACACAGATTCATTTGCATTTTGTACAACATATTTCTTATCACACAATTTTCTCCCCTCAAAAATGGCATATTAAAGTGTTATTTTTGAAACGTTTGAGAATAAATATGACCATTTCGAAAGTGTTGCGGAAGAATGACCACTGTGAACAATTTGTGAACAAAGTTTCAAATACTCCCCTCAACAAGTGATATAAACGGTTGAGGTTTTGAAAGTCTTAAGGGAAAGTACTTGTTCTTTTGAGCAAAACCTTGAAAAGTGAAAGGTTTGATAGGTTTTACTCAAAAGTAAGAAGCTTTCGCTCCTTTTATAAGGATTGTGGCAATGAAGCGTACCACTACGTGGTCCTTTCTTGATACGGGTTGTACATCGTTATGTGTGCACAAGTCATAGACATATTTAATCATACATCCAAAATTATGAAGGAAACAATTCAAGGGGTACCGGGAAGTGCAGTGATGTTCCCAGGAGTGCGCATTGCAGGGCTTGAAAGCCGGTGATGTTTCTCCTGGGTCGACCACCAACATAGCTCTCCAATCGTCTGAACTCGATCCCTTCGAACAACCGCTCATCAATCATGGTGATGATCCTTCTCACATCCCTCCTTTCCCGAGAATTCCAGCTTACGAGATCCCACTTTCAAGCGTATATCCTTCAACCTGTATGCTAATCCGTCCCTAACCAGCTTCAAAGTATGATCCCCGAATTTCTGAAGATCACTACACGCCATTAAGCAGCTTTGAAGTTCACTTCGTAAACAACTCCGAAAGGTTTGCCGATGAGCGTATATTGAGGTAGCTGATTGAGATCGGGAAGAGTAAGCATTGGAGGAGTGAGGTTGACACGCGTCTGATAAGATTCAACACCATCCGATATCTTCAACACGCTTCTTTGATCACAATTCGCCTAATGAAGATGAGAACTGACTTGATAAATTCACGTTGAACTTCAGTCGAGAATTGTCTCATACGACCCTGCACCTTGGCAAGGTACATGTCTTCGATGTCGTTGAGGGACAAGTTCTCAAAGTCAGCCTCGGAGAATCCATAGTCCCTGTTTCATCTTGTCGCTTGACTATGATATTCTCTAAGAATGAATAGTCCCACTTAGACTTGAGATCAATGTGTTTGATGGCCACGATGTCCTTAGAACTATTCACTGCATGTTGAGACTTCTGAACTGCAGCTTCTGTAGTAGATTCTTCGGCGTCAGTGCCAATGATGAATCCCATACAATGCATCTTGGTCGTATGCTTGCACGTTGTCGGAAAACAAGTGATTTGCACGTTCCTCGATAGCTATGCAGTTTGAGTAAATAGCCGCTGGGAATGGAAGAGTCAATGATGTAGCGTATTTTCGCGAACCATCGCTACCGTGTAAGAGAAAATCCAGTTCTCTGTTAAAGAAGTATCGGAAGGGAATCCGTGGTTCGTCTGTTTGGCCAATGGTCGGTAGAGGTTTGGTCCAATCGGTGTAGTATGGAGGGTTGTCCCTTTGTGTGAAGTCAATGTTTGCTTCCGGATTGAGCCAATCCATGTCGTTAGACATAGCTCGAGCGATGTTCTCAAGATGATATTCGACCTCGACAGCGCTTTCAGAGCTGTCTTTAAGAAGTTGGAATGCATCATTCTTGATTCGCTTCAATTCAGATTTTGTCATTTTCTTCACATGGAACTTTTCTTGCAAAAGTTTTGCGTGCTCCAATGTAGAACCGTCTACCAATTCTTGACCTTCATCAGGGTAGGGAGTTTGATTGACAAGTGTGGAGAACCATTCAAACTCTCCGGTTTTATCGTCATCTAGCCATGAGACAACTCCAGGCTGAGTCGTCTTCTTCTTCTTTTTGGAAGGCCTGGATGATGATACTGGTTTCTGCACTTGTTTGGGTGAGGTGGGTTGTTGTCGGGGCTCAAGGACCTTCATCGTCCACCACCCGTATACTCAAAGTAATCACCTGCTTTATGAGTCAGGGGTGGTAACTCGGAATCGTCCCGAGGTTTATCAGTAGAGAAGACCGAGGTGGAAGAGACTTTTGTTGAGAAGAAGTTCGTGGTGGAGGAGGTGGCATAGAGGTAGATTTACCGACATGCTTCTGACGCTTAGGTGCAGATTCCTTATCCTTATCATCGTCATCTCTTGGTCGTTTGGGTTGATCGGCTGACTCCTTGCATGATGATCCGAGTTGAAAATCAAGTAGATTTTCGAAAAATTTAGCTTCATCCGAAGTAAACGCTCCAGATCGCTTTGACATTTGTATCACAAGTTGAGCGATTAACTCGGATTCAGAGAGATCAGCTTCTTTGGCCATTGTATTTTTAACCAATGCTACGATGTTAGGGGTGAGTTGTCTGAAAATATTTCTCTAGTCACACCGGGGACAGTGTCAAGAAGAAACTTGTGAGTTTGATCTCTTGCTGTCTTTTCCAGTTCCTTTTGGATTTTAGGAACGATATCCTGAAGGTACTTGTTAGTGTAACCTTCGATCATTTCGTTCAGTTCCTCTTTACGATGACTCTTCATGAACTTCTGAACAAATTCCCTTTCTTTCTCCATCTTGTCATGCTCGTCATACATATGCTGTATGTGATCAGAAAAGAAATTTAGCTTTTTGATGAGCACGTTTTTCTTTCTGACTTGTTTGACAGCTTTGTGAATTCGTTTATGAGCTTGAGAAATCCAAGATCGAGGTGGTTTCTTCACAGATTTGGATGATGATTTTGTTGACTTAGTTGATGGTGGTTGTGATGAATGAGATGATGAGTCTGATGATGAGGAGACATGAGGAGACTTCATGTCCTTAGGAGTTTCTGAGGTTTTCTCCTTTGAGTATGTTGGACTGTCTAGAAGAAACTTAGTATAATCATCCTCGTCATCCTTAGACTTTTCTTTCTCAGGTTCCTGTTTTTCAAAATCATACTCAATAGTGTCCTCAATAGGCTGTTGTTGTTGCAGAAGAGTGGTGGCACCAGATCCCTTATCGGGTCGATTAACCGCATCAGGATCTGGGAAGGAGTGGGCAGCTCCACTTGATCCTCCTGGGCCACCCATTTGATCTTTAGCAAATTCTTCGGCCTTATGAAGATGTCTGGCGATGTGAAACTTCTTCATGTATGATTTATCCAATTGCTCTTCTTCTTCTTCAGAGCTTTCATCATGAGGCTCAAGTACAGGAGTCTTTCCTTTTCCATGTTCGGCTATTGGACTTGTAGATTTAGCTGCTGGAGGAGGATACGGCTGCAGATTCGAGAAGGTAATCTCTTCATCTCGTGTCAGTACCTTCAGAGCTTTCGTCCACAAGCTTTCTTTGAGGTTCGGGTTTGGGAATTGGGATGGGAGCAGCTTCCTTAGATGGAACAGTCCTCTTTGAAGGAGGGTTCCTCTTGGGGAACTTCCTTTGACTCACAGTACTTGGCGTATTTCCTGTACTTCCTCTTTTGGTTCTCCTTACAGGAGTTCCAGAAGATTTTTCGTCGAGATGACCAACTTTGCCTTGTCTGACTGCTTCCAGATACCTTTTGTACGTGCTTCAAGCTTTCTGACATCTTCAGTTAGAAGGAAATCTGGCAGCACAGCACCTTGTTTCTTTGTAGACGTTTCCTTGATTCTAACGGATAGAATGGGTTCCGTCAACATGTCGTGATTATTGGGGTCATTGAGCCTCTTGGGAATGTCAGGATGAAGTCCAAGTGCTCTCTGGATCAACAATTTTGTATATCCGATGTAGGGAATCTTTGAGCCAAGTTTGTTGAGAAATGACATCATGTCATCCCAAATCGGAGCTTCGATAGCGATGTGTTTCTTGTTGACCAATGCCCAGAATATTTGCAGTTCTATGAGCTTAGGGTGCTCATAGCCGCTGTCACGCCCAGAAACAGACTTGGTGATGATCATGTAGAGTGTTCTCCATGGTTGAGGAATACTCTTAAGCTCTACGTGAGAGTGCTTGGTGATTACTCCTGTAGCCTCGTCATAACCGATATTGATTAAGAATTGGAGAGTGAGCTCTTCAACAGGTGTGGCATATAGTTTGGTTGGATCGACATCGGGAATTAGGAGAACAGCTCTTAAGTCTGCATGTGTAATGGTGACTTGTTTGTGATTCAGAGTCACCGTCACAGCAGTTTGTCCTTTGACCCTTTCCATAGTGTTCCAGAACTGTTGGATGTAGATCTCAGGAACAGTTGCAGAGTGAGTAAGCATGTTCTGATACGGATGAGTCCTCAGAATGTCAATAGCAATAAGACATGAAGATTCAGAGCAAGTGAGGGTGTCAAAGTCAACACGGAGGTTATTCTTTCCAATCTTCATTGGATAGCCATGAGGATAAATATCAGCAATGGAGAGAACTTCAGGTGCATCCACATTCATTTGTTCATCCATGTCGTGATCTGAAATAACATTAGCCAAAAGAACCAACATATCGAAAGACATAATGTTAGTCAACGAAGGTCTTATTGTCTAGTTATTGAATGTAAGTGTCAATGATTGTTACGAGTCCTAAGTCACTTGTATGTTCAATAGTCAATGATGTCGAAATGATTTCGTGAGTTAGTTATCTTTAAGTTTTAAAGTTTATTTTATCACTTATTGTTCACAACATATCAAACGATTTAAGTATATTAGTGACAATTTTTGGATTCGTGATGATATGAATAGTTTATTTACAAGTTTGTACACGTAACAAATCATCATGAAGGTCAATCCAGGGTTAAGCGTAGTATTGGCAAAGATACGCGTAGATAGAAATGATATATGCTTAGGCGTAAACTTACGCGTAGAATCCTAACTTACGCGTAAGAAATGTTACGCGTAGGAAAAGGAGACCTTATGCGTAGAGCTTATGCGTAGGCATATATTAACCTTACGCGTAAGGTTACTCGTAAGAGTTGACCTTATGCGTAGAGGTTACTGTTTACGCATATCCTTCACAGGATACGCGTAGTCCATTGTAGAACCTTACGCGTAGCTGTTATGCGTAGGATTTTCTTACGCGTAACATAACTACGCGTAGGGTAATCCTTATGCGTAGATAATCAAATGACCTTGATTCTGAATTCTAAGTGTAGCAATCCTGAAATAAAACATCATATCATCAAAGTTAAACACATATCATTCACTTTATCAACAAAACATGGTATGAATCATTCATGTGCAGTTAAGCGTAGAAAGTCATACGCGTAAGTCAAAACCCTAAGGGTTATGAATTACGCGTAAGTTTTCTAACCATAGGATTTGCACCAAACTTGTTCTGGTAGTTCAAGAGAGTTGTATGAGCTTATATACCAAGTATTAACATCTAACTCATGGTGAATCAAAATACCCAAACTTATGAACCTTAAACCCTAATTTCAAAATCAATTAATCAGTGTATTCTGGGTGGTTATAGAGCAAGGATATGATTAATTCAACATCATATGAACATAACCCAGCAATATTTAGACCAAAAACACTTCACATTTGGAAGAACCCAAATCCACGCATAAACCCTAAGTTTCAAAATCAATCAATTCATGTTTCTGGGTAAGATTTGAGGATAAAGATATTATCATTGATGCTAAAAACACGTTTTGAAACAATCTTTTTAACCACAATCACACAATCTTGATTATGTGTTCATACGCTTATGCGTAGAACACAAAACCAAGATTATACATCTTTTTGACCGTTGGATTCACGTAAAAAATCAAAACCAGTGTTTGAAAACATGTTAAGATTATGAAACAACTTACAAGATGATGATCCAAAACACAGATTTGAAGATTGATTCTTATGCGTAGGATATGTTTGGTTGATAGTAATAAATGAGAAGAGTTAAGTTAGGTGGAGGTTTTGTTTAAAATAGCTTTAAGTTTTTGACAGTTTTGGTCCCTCCACCTTTTCCATTTTCATCCAGAGCCTTATAACTTCCAATTTTGGTTACCAAATGAAGATTTTTGAAAAAACTTGACGACACTCCCCCTCGACTTGAGAAAATAATGAAAGGTTATTAATTAAAGTCCGAGGAGTGTCAATAAACCAGGAAATGTACCACCATTTGTAAAAGAATCAACTGAGATGTGATAACATGCAAGTACACTGGTGATTTGAAACAGTGTAAGTTTATTTTCTCCCCCTCAACACTTGATCGGAAAAATACTGAATTTTGAAAGATTAAAGTGTTGACGGAAGAAATGTACTTGCAATGTTGAAAGAAAAGTAGATTAGAAGAATATTTTTGTTGTTTTTATCAGGTTTTATAATTTTGTATTTTGTTTTTGAAAAAATATTTACAAAAGATGTTTTGGTGTTTGACAGGTTTTTAAGACTGTTTTAGGAGGTCATCCAATTCCTCTTGAGTCAAACACCTCATACCAATCCGGTGGACCAACTCATTAAACCTAGCGGAAGGCAAGGCTTTGGTGAGAAGATCTGCCAATTGGTATTCAGTACCCACAAAATATAATTCAACAAGACTGCTCCACGTGATCCTTGATGAAATGATATCGGAGATCGATGTGCTTTGATTTCGAAAGTGTGAACTGAGTTGCACTAGATTGCAATTGCACTCCGATTGTCGCAATACATCGGGATTCTGTCAAATACGTAACCATAGTCTTTGAGTTGTGTTCTCATCCATATGACTTGAGCACAACATGCGGACATGGCTACATATTCTGCTTCGGTTGATGACAGCGATGTACAATCCTGCTTCTTCGATTGCCAAGACACCAGTTTATCACCAAGAAATTGTAAAGCTCCTGAAGTGCTTTTCCGTGAGTCTAAGCATCCTGCGTGGTCAGCATCATGCCCGAGGAGCTTGTTTGAGACCATACAGAGCTTTGTTCAGTTTGTAGACATGATTCGGAAACTCAGGATCAACGAATCCATCTGGTTGGCTGACATAAACCGTTTCTTTAAGTTGTCCATTGAGAAACGCAGTTTTGACATCCATCTGATAGACCGTTATATTCATATGAGCTGCGAATGCTAGAAATATCCGAACAGCCTCAAGACGAGCAACCGGAGCAAAAGATTCTTCAAAGTCTAATCCCTCTTCCTGACGATAACCCTTAGCCACCAGACGTGACTTGTTTCGATGACGCCCTTCAAAGATCCAATTTGTTTTTACAAATCCATTTGAGACCAATGACGTAGACTCCTGTTGGTCTTTCAACCAGTCCCATACTTCAAGACGTTTGAATTGGTTGAGTTCTTCTTGCATGGATTCAATCCAGCTGTCTTTTGTCATTGCGTCTTTGATGTTTTTAGGTTCAGATTGGCAGGCAGTGAGTGCATAAATGCAATGTTCACCGTCTGAGTGAAGACGTTGTCTCGTAACGACTGGTTGATTCGGGTTGCCAATAATGTTTACCAGAGGATGGTCTTTCGTCCATCTATGTGTGGAGGGTTGATGTTGGTATACATTGTGCAGATTCTGAGGATTCAAATGGTTTGTGGAAGATTCCGCGACATCCGGTGCAGCAGTCTCATTAGCAAACGGGTTGAAGAACGCATTTGGATCAAAATCTGCAGGTGGGGGTACTTCATTCAATATCATCAGCCGTTCATCATTGTTGGATGCGGTGTGTTCAACTGTTGTGTTGGAGTCAACTGGTGTAGGTGCTTCTTCAACAGTAGTTGTTGTAGCAGGTGTATCGTATAGGAATATTATCGGTTGTGCAGCGGAAACAGCGGATACACCTGAGCACGCTCATCAATATCGCCACCGAACAAAGGAGCAAATAACCTTTCCATTTGGTGACGAGTAAGCTGAGGGCTTTCTTCAACTGATGATGGGGTTTGAGGGAAGTTTAAGCGGTTGTGACCGGGTTCTAAGCTGTTATACTCGGAAGCCATATTGGTAATTTCATCGAAATGAGCATGAATCGTTTCCATCACCTGTTTTGTACGACGATTCCAGATTCGAAACCTTTGGAATTATCACAATATCCGATAAAGACTCCAATGTCAGCTTTGGCTTTGAGCTTTCCAAAATCATCACGATCATTATTCGGATAGCAAAGAGATCCAAATACATGAAAGTGTTTTAGATTCGGTTTTCTCGTTATGGACAAGCTCGAAAGGTGTTTTGTTGTGGCAGTTTGTGATCATAGAACGGTTTTGAGTATAGCATGCAGTAGATACAAATTCAGCCCATAAGTAATATGGAAGTTTAGCATTAATTAACATTGTTCTTGCAGCTTCCACTAACGTTCGGTTTCGTCTTTCAACAACTCCGTTTTGTTCAGGTGTACGTGCAATAGATGTTTGATGCTGAATTCCCACTTTCTCATAGAATTCACGAAGGGTTTTGTGAACAAATTCAGTTCCTTTGTCTGTTCTGATGATTCTGACGGTGTTGCGGAGCTGAACCTGTATTTTTGTGAGAAAGGTGATGATCATTTGTGGAGCTTGGTCTTTGCTACGAAGAAAGTAGACCCAAGTCCATCGAGAGTAGTCATCAACAATTACTAAGATGTAGCGTTTGCCATTTATCGTTTGCACACGCATCGGGCCACACAAATCCATGTGAAGAAGATGAAGCACATGCTGAGAGCTGTGTTCCACCTTTGAAGGAAAATGAGCACGAGTGCTTTTCCCTTGTTCACAAGCTGAGCAAAGGTGATCTTTTGAATACCGGAATCGTGGGAGTCCTTCAACTAGTTTGTGTCGAGCAAGGTTGGTGATGGTTTGAAAGTTTAGATGTGAGAGACGACGGTGCCATAGCCAGGATTTTGTTGATGTTGCCTTAGAGAGTAAGCAAATGGGAGAGGAAGCAACCATGTCTTGCATAGAGATAGTGTAGAGACTAGAATTACGCGAGCCAGACATAAGGTCATTTCCTTGTAGATCACGAATGAAACAAGTTTTCTCCCTGAAAGCAACCTCCAAATCTCCATCACAAAATTGACCTACTGAAAACAGATTGTGACCGAGGCCTTCCACATAGTAAACCCTGCTAATTTCGATGTTCCCATTGACATAATCTCCGTAGCCCATGATAGCTGCGAAGTGATCATTCCCGAACCTGACAGTGCCAATGAACTTTGCAATAAAGTTTGATAACAGCTTAAGATTTCCTGTCATGTGTCGGGAACATCCGCTATCAACAATCCAGAGAATGATCTCTATCACCTGCATTACACACAGACGACACAGATGGAATAGAAGTAGATGTGGAACCCAAAATGTTAGAGGGTTCCATAGCAGTTTTAGTAGATATACACACATCAATAGCTTTAGGTATCCACTTAAATCCTAGTGTGTTATATATCCATTTCTGCCATCTATAACTACTCTTTGCTTTAGTCTTAGTGAATTCACTAGGTGGTACTACATTCCGAGGAGGTGAAACTGGAGCTACAGGGACAGAAATGCGTTTCTTAGAATCTAAAGATGGCGGTCTACCAAGCACAGACTTAGAAAGATTAGTTGGCCTAGAGGTATTCCGGTTCTTAGGATTCCTTAAACGAGAGATTATAGCTTTAGCAACACATTTATCATGGCAATCAGAATTCATACTTTTACCACAAATAACACAAGGTGCATCAGACTGAATATCAAACGTACTTAACGGTTTAGCATTCGTTACATCACTATTTCTATTACATTTGCCAGACGCAATATCTATAGTGGAGGCAACGTGTGTCTTATTCAGAGTCCTAGGGTGTTCTTCTACTTTAGCATTCTTGATTGATCTTTTCTTAGGTCGCAACTTCCTATTCTTCGATTGAGTGCTCTTAGGCTGTGAAGTGCGGACGTTTGGAAAAGGCTCAACTATTCCTGTTTCAGTAGAAGGAATCACGTTAGTTACTTGTGATTTGGCAGTAGAGATTCTAGGTGCATGAGTACTAAGTGTTACGGGGGCTAATCTCTTAATGATTGTTGGTGGAAGTTGTTCATACTTTCCTAACATTCCTCTTAACTTAATGATAGTGTGAATCAGATCTTGATTTTCAGACCGAACATTTCCAGCAAAATGCATAACTTCTTTAGTGTGTGCAAGATAATGATCAAGTTCATTTGATGCTTCAGCACGAGTCTTTTTGAGTAAATCAAATATGACACCATATTCCTTTTTAACTTTTACAAGTTCTTGTTCATATTTTGAGATTTGACACTTGAAAGACACGTTTTGATCATCCAGTTGCTCAATTTTAAAATCAGAAGGTTTTGCACGCAACTGGTTGATTTTGTGTTGAAAAGCAAGTTGTTGATCGTGAATATCTTTTTGACACCAATTAAGACGACGTATTGCATTTGAAAGTTCGTTTGACAATCGTTTGTTTTCAACAGTTAAGGACTCGATCTGAAGCACATTATCGTGTTCTCAATATTTAACCACGTAAACAAAGTATCGCCAGAGATATTATCAAAAGCATATGACAACGAATTCAATAACACAACATTTTGAACATCCGCACAGATAACATCTTCCAAGAGTCGATCAACATCTTTTCTTAACATTTTCTTTTACGTTTAGTGTTTGAAATAGATGTTTCGGTTTTCTCGAAAACGTTTTTCATGACCCCAAGTTCCTTATGAAAATCCTTTTCCCAGGCAATTGCACAACTTTTCAAGTTTTTAACATTAGGTAAAAGATTTTTCTGAAAAATGTCTCTTTGTTCTCGCGCCAGAGGCGATTGAAAATGTTCAACTTTGATTTCAGATCGATATTCTATCTCATGTTGTAAAATTTTGAGGTCAGCCATGAAAATGTCAAAATATCGAAGAATTTTTCGATTTTCAGGTTGTGAGTTTACTTCACTAATGGAAGGTAAAGGACCATAAGTTTGTGCAAAGTCTGTTTTGGGATTAACAATAGAAGACTCGGGTGTTCTGATGATAACTCTTGGTGTGTTGGAAGAATCCGTTGGTGTGACGAAAGTGACCGGTTTAGAATAATTAAAAGGTTTGTTGTAAACAACAGTTTTTAATTTTGATCGACTCTCGCCTTCTGCATCTAATTCCTCTTGACGATGATATTCAACAACATTCATAACAGAATTATCAATTTTATATTGTGCACTGGAAACTTCAGGATTTGGTTTGAATGTTTTGGTTGAAAGCTTAGGTTTGTAATCAGCAAGATTCGGTCCATATCCATTTGGATTTGGTTTTAAAGTAAACTTTTCAATGGCTGTGACCGACTCGCCATGTTTGTAAACAACAGTTTTAAACTCTTTAAGTTTGTTTTGCAAGCCGATGATTTCTTCAAGATGATCATCTATTCGTTTCGTTGAATGCTTTTTGTATGCCGAGAACTGTCTTTGACAATTTAACAACTCAGCCTTAGCTTTTTGATTTTCCAAGGTGAGAGCGTTAATTTGCTTTTTATGTTCATGTTTCAGCTGTTCTATTTCAGACAACAAAGCATTCTTCGAAGCGGCTAGATCACGCATCTGTCGTTCTAAATATTTTCGTTTTGATAAGATTTGGCAAAGGCTGCTTCAAAACCGTTTTCACGTTTTTCTTGAGTTTTGAAAAAGTTGAGTTGCTTTTGTAAACATTCAAAATCCTTTGTTAACAGTGCATTTTTACTTTTCAAGTCCTTGTTTAATGCATAACATTCCTCCATTTTGATTTTATGATCTTGAAGTAACTGAGCAAAATCCGAATGAGGCAGCAGATCATCTTGTTCAACGTGAGTCTCAACATGATTATTCTTTAGATCCTCAAGTACTACCACGGAGTCAATTTGATTATCAAGGGAAACCATAAGGTCATCTTGATCGTCAAATGTAACTACAGGGTTAACTTGAAAATCCTCAGAAAAAGATGTAAAAGACTCATTTTGAACAGTCTGATCCGTGCCGGATTCAGATATTGGCGGAGAGATTAGTTCAGATATGATAATGGTTTGTTCGGGTACCTGAGACAAGCCATCAGTGTCATACACTGGGCCTGTGTCACTCATGTGTAACGCCTGCATATTAGCCATCAACATAACAGCTGCATTGGCCTGCAAGTCCTCCATATCATCATCTGAGTCAGCATTTGCCATAAAGCTCTGTTCTTTGTCTGTGAGAGTTCCACCAGCTTCATCCTTAAGAGCCAAAAGAAGAGCCTCTTTGAAATAAGCACTGCCCTTAGTCCTTGGCTTTGGGCATGCATTAGCCAGTGTCCCTTCTCATTGCAGTTGTAGCATCGAAGACCATTCAACCTATGCTGAGCATTTCCCTGTTCCACCACTTGAGCTCTGTTGTTATTCCTACCCACAGCATTAAACCCTTGACCACCGCCCATCTGACGACCATAATCACGATTCTGAACTTCAACACGTCCATTGTTCACAACAGCTTGAGTCCGTGTGTTAGATGAGGAACGAATACGATTGTTGGATTTGTTGGTATAACGGCTAAAGGCATTAGCAATCATAGCAAATCCTTGTTGCAATGCTTCGAACGGATCGGATTCCTCAGTCGTTTCACTGACATATGCTTGAGCATTGTTGTTGTATGGAACCAATTGATTTTGTTGAGGTTGAGGTTGTTGTTGTGAAGATGTGTTTGAAGCAGTTGGTTGAGTTGCTGGTTGAGAGGGATAATTCTGTTGAGCATATAAGGCAAGTTGTTGATTGTCCGGTTGTGACTGTTTAGCAATTTGAGCACGGAGAATCCTTTCCCGATCAACTTCCTTTTCATGAGGTTTCAAGTAATCGTACAACAATCCATAGGAAGATTGATGCATGTTCTTCGCTTGACGAAGAAAAATGACATACTTCTCCCATTCAGGACCAAGACTACTCAGGAACTTAGTATTCACTGCAATTCTTGGCATGATGATATTGTGTTTGTCCAAATCATTGATGATGTCTGAAAATCTATGATGATAGGACTCTAGTGTCTCTCCAGGTTCAATCATGAAGTGTTCATAAGCCAAGTAAATTTTGGATTCCAAATCCTCCTGATTGAGTACAGATCCTTCCATAAGAAGACGAATATGATCCCACATTTTTTGTGCAGTCTTTTGAGCATCAACACTACGAAGAATTGGGTTTGGTAATCCTAAGAGGATGTATTCCATTGCAAGTTCATCAGCTTCGTAATGTAGAAGTTCTGTGGGATTTAAATCTGCAACAGTAGCAATGTTGGTTTGTTCATCTCTTGGTGGAATGGCATTTGGATCTCCGGGTACAATGATAGTAGGCATCTCAAATGGACCTTCTAAGATAACCTTCTTTAAGAACTTTCCATGTGGCTTCTTCAGATCACAAAACCTAAAGAACCTTATCACCCATTGATCATAGTTGCCTGGAGTGAGCATTGGAGGTCTATCAAGTGATCCAGCCTCATGAATTGATTGTTGGCTGCTTAAAGCTTCACACATCTTTGCAAACCAAGTGGGTTCCTTCATAGTGTTCCTTGATGGATGTTGATTGAATTCATTTGTGTATGGTTGAACTTGAAGACTTGGTGGTGGTTGAACCATTTGAGGTTGTGGATTTGCAGCAAGTTGTGGAGTATGTTGTTGATTAAATTGTTGTTGATAAATTGCTTGTTGTTGATTCCATTGCTGATGTTGTGGACTTAGTTGTTGTTGTTGTTGAGGATAAGTGTAAGGGAAATAGTTAGAGTATGGTGGTTGTGACATGTTGATAAACTTGTGTGGTAAAAATGGATCTTTGTAGTCGAATGAACCTTTGTTGATGAAGTGTCCTTAGGCGTAGAAAAGACAAGAACCAAGTAGCACTTATGCGTAAAAACACCAAAAGTTACGCGTAACAATGAGGAGTTACGCGTAGGTTTTAGCTTACGCGTAAGCAGGAAAAAATCTAAAGTTATGCGTAGACAACAAAGTTAGGCGTAGAAACTTAGGCGTAGGATTTAGCTTATGCGTAAGACAAGGCTTAGGCGTAAGAAAATCTTAGGCGTAGGATTTCTACGCGTAAAGTTGAACTTACGCGTAATTTTAGGGTTTTTGCCCAAATGATCTTTTACACTTCACAGTGTAAAAGATATCCAAAGTCGACGTATTTTCAGGCTTATCCAAGCAAGAAAACACGGAGTAAACCACGAAAACGAAGATCAAACCAAGGAATAACTTACGCGTAGTTTTAGGGTTTTACTACGCGTAGGATTACTCGTAATATTGATTTTGCCCAAAGATGTTTCTAAACCAGATTTTTGTGATGAAATAGCTTCAATATCACCAAAATAACACAAAAGTGTGAAACTTGATGATCCAAGGCCTCTAAAACAGTTACGCGTAGGAAAGCACCCTTGTACAAAAACTAGCTTAAAAAACGAGGAAAAACACGTAAAGTTCCAAACTTTTTGCCAAAAACCAATAGTTTAACACCTAATAACGTTGAAAGTACAAGAATCTTGGATTCAAAAGTGTAAAAAATCAGTTTTTAAGCGAGCCAGAGATTGTGTTATCTTTACGCGTAAGACCCAAAACCAAAACTTCAAAAACAAACGAGTACACCCAACTATTTGGCGATTGATACCACTGTTAGGTCACTAGTTTTACAACACAAGCTTATAGAGAAAGGAGATGAGGCGATTGAACAAGCTATCCAAACACACACACACGTATGGATAAACACGGTTAAAGAAAAGAGTGAGTGAAAGAGAATAACTTGAACAACCAACCTTCAAATGAAGGTTTACAAGAGGTATTTATAGGAGGGAAGCTAGGGCAACACTCCTAGTTCCCTTCCTATCCTTATTGGGCTTGGGTCAAGCTTATGGGCCTTCTACATAAGCTTGACCTTAAACAAACATAAAGGCCATAATAAAGCTACCTATTACATATGAAATATAAATACTTGAAATACTGTTTAGGAGTGATTCCAACAGGCTACATGTACCAGATTGACAGAAAAAGTGACTATCTTGGAGCAGGATCTTAGGGATACTAACACTTTGTACAGCAGGATCAACACCAAACTTATTGGCAAGGTGAAGATGTTGCAGCTCAAGGTCAAGTCACTCCAAAAACAAAGGAGAGTCACACTGATTTCATCAAGCTCAGATTGTTCTGATGAAGACATGGAGCAAGGAGATTCTTCTAAAAAGGGGAGGAAATCACAAGATGATGCAGATATTTAGGGGATGATGGATTCTGACATGAGACAAGATGATATTGAAATCCTTGTGAAGAACGTGAAAAAGGTAGCAAGGCAAATGGGAGTTACAGATGATACTGCTACAAGTAGAAGAACTATTACACAAGCAATACAAAATAAAGAAGGTACTGTTGATATTCCAGTTGATACTGCTAGTGATCCAGATACTGAAGGAAGCAGTCTTAAAGAAAAGCAACATCATTGGAATCAGAATCTGAAAAGAAGCAAGAAATTGAAGAAGATGCTACTGAAGAGGTTGAAACAGCAGAAGAAGTTACAGATAATCAACTTCAACAAATGATGATATCTATTCCAGATGAATTATTTGTTGAACCATTGCAGTCAAAATATCCCATTATTGATTGGGAAATTTATACAGATAAATTTGGTAAATTTTGGAAGATCATTAGATTAGGAAACATTGTAGAAATGTACAAGACTTTTTCTGATATGGTCAAGGTATTTGATAGAGATGATCTTGTAAAGTTGTGGGAATTGGTCAAGGAAAAGTTCAACCCTGTAGACTTGGAAGATGATAAGAAGCATGAGCTATGGGTTGTGCTGCTTAGATTATTTCAACCAGATCCTTTTGTTAGTCTCTGGAAATTTCATGTTAACAAGAGCAACTACATAGAGATTATATGACACATCTGGTGTGCATCATGTATCCACAACTGATGCTATAGATGTGTTTATGCTAGTAGAAAAGGAATACCCTCTCAGAGATGGAATATTGGTGTTTATGCTATCTGTAAAACTCATTGTGGATGAAGACTCGGAGATGGCAAGAGAGTTGATAAGAAAGATCAGGAATCAGTGTGACCAAGCGATGAAGACTGCAAGAAGAAAGTAATATTTGGAAGAATCCTCAGAGACCACATAAAGAAACTTGTCATTAAAGGCTAATCAAAAGTATAGGGAGGATTGTTAGGAAATAAAAGAACTTCACACTTAATACTGTAGGTATAAGTTAGTACTGCTAGTAATGGTAGGTATAGCAGTTAGTACTTCTAGTTAAAGTTACTTCTACTGTTTGTTTTAGAAAGACGTGTGAAGGTTGTAAAAGAATATTATGAATATATTCTATGTAATTAGAAGATATACATAGATAGTTTTCTTGTAAAGGACTCCTTAACCTATAAAAGGAGGTCCTGGGTTATACTTAGACATAGATCAATCATATGAAAAGCTTCAAGGTTGTATACCCTAATACTAACTAAAGTATTTGTATTATTGTTTAATATTATTGAAGTACTTTGGTTAATACTTTGTCTATTGCATCTTTACTATTCTATTGGTTATTCTTCTAAGTGTTACCAAGTAGATTCCGCATACTTGTTAGCATTAAGCTTTGTTTCATTCACAATTGTTTTAGATTCATCCAAAGCAATAGAGTTATACAAGCTATGTAAGATCTGAGGTTTTGGGACTCACAACATCCTTACTAAAGGTCATTTTCTTTATCTTATACTTTGTTTCCATGAAAGTCATACCCCGGTTACTATTTCGCTACTACCCATTTTGGGGGTTTGACATAAAGGAAGAAGACAGGCCTTACATTGTAATAATCAGAAGCAGCAGAAACATACAACAAACACTCTAGATTCACTTAGTCTAGAGTGATTGTTACCAAGAATGAACCCATAAGCACCACAAAACCAGATCCCCAAAATCCACAATTAGTGTTTCAAGAAACCCTAACTAATCAACCCATAAATCACCAGATCCATACCCATATTAACTATAAAACCCTAAAAATCCGGATTCACATTTTTACATCTAATTTGAATTACGCTAAGTTTAATTTGAATAATTAAGTAGGGATTAAACTATATGTTATACACATGACAAAATTTAACCTAAGTAATTTACTCAAATGAATTAGGACTTTCCTAATCCTAGAACTAAGTAAAATAAACGACACCCTATTCCTTTTAAAACTTGTACACATTTTATTTTTCCCATTTAAACAATATTAGAACCAAATTTCAAACTTAGCAAAACCACTACACGATTTCCTTAATGCCAAAACTGATATTTTGAACCCTGAGGAGTGTCTAAATACTCATCATTTTTATACTGTTAGAATGCCAAAAACATCTGAAAACACTCAGAAATGCT
Organism: Chrysanthemum makinoi; assembly: GCA_910596185.1. Classification (NCBI taxonomy): domain Eukaryota; kingdom Viridiplantae; phylum Streptophyta; class Magnoliopsida; order Asterales; family Asteraceae; genus Chrysanthemum; species Chrysanthemum makinoi. The sequence continues at coordinate 197,852,717 of OU343224.1, read as the reverse complement.
TCAAAATGATAAAAATATCACAAACAAGTGTTTTATATGTTTTAAATGCAAAAACATCAAAATCTGGTGAAAAACGTATCAAGTTTGCATAATTGGCAGTTTTAGTCCCCCAAGTTACAAAAGTTGTCAAAATTAGTCCCTGGTAATTCAAAAACTTGTAAAATATCATTTAAGGTCCATGGGATTCAAAAGTTGTCAAAATTAACCCTTTAAAGTTAAAATTTGCAAAATGACAATTTTAGTCCCTGAACTTTGAAAAATGTCATAAATAGTCCTTGGTGAATTTAAAAATGGAAATTATTCAAACTACACCTTATACTATTCAATTGTGGCATAATTGGTCCTTTATGATAAGTTTAGAGAGAAATTACAAGTTTGGTCCCTGGAGTTTGAAAATTGTCAAAAATGGTCCTTGGACATTTTAAAAATGGAAAATAATCATTATTGGTCCTTGAACTATTTATTTATGGCAGGTTTGGTCCTTGTAAGAACTTTGGAAGATTGGCAGGTTCAACCCTTAACTTTGTTGGAATTACATAAATGGTCCTTGTGTAGTTACCAAACCAAACGGATCCTTTATACAACTCAGGCCCAAATCCAATAAACTTAACCCGGCCCAATTTTTAAATTCAAAATACCGCGCTACTGTAGCACCTTCTCCCCCATGGCTGTTTAAGCCAAAACCAGTGGTTTTCACCACTTGTTTTTCACTCCACCTCATCCCTTACACCTGGATAACTACTCCTTCCACCTCCACAAAATCCAAGACCCATTAATTGAAAGAACCTGCTCAGAGACAATTTGGCGCCAAAATCTCCAAATGGACGTATATGATTGCTTTGACCAATCCAATGGTTGGATTAAGGTGGGAAAGATTCAGAGACATAAACGGAGCCTCAAAAGTCTATAAAGAAGGATTGGGAAGCAGTGTGAAGAGATATCTAGTGTAATTTTCATTTTATTAAGTCGTTTTAGCTTAAATTTCAATTCCTGTGTATGTTTTAATCTTAAAAACTCTGTATTTCAAGTTTGTATGTTATAATAAAGTATTTGTGAAACATTAATTCCAGTATTAAGTTATATCTCAGATTATGCAAATTTTCCTTATTTTAAAAATCTCATGAATGATCAAAGGTTGTTTGTAGATGTTCTTATGGACTGAGTAAGCCACATAAGCTCCCTAGAAAGCTTATTCAAGCTTTTAGAAACTCTAAAACTTTGTCTAGTATCAAAATCAGAAAATTCACAAAAATACCAAGAAAATATAGAGAAAATAAAAAATCAATGGTGAAACATGCAAGAAAGCTGGAGCAAGGTAGATTTTGGATGGCCTTGGTATAGAGCTTATTGGTAAGCTATAGGAAGTGTATTCACAGTCCTTGTTCTTGGTTTTCATTCAAATCCATCTTGTAAGCCTTTTTTGGTACATTTGGTCATTTAACTGTTTAAATCCTTAACTAGCTTAAATCTTTGTGTTTTCATACTCATTAGTATTAGTTAAGTACAATTAAGTCATAAAACCAGTAGCTTGTTCTTTAAAATTCACAGTTGATAAAAATATCATTTCCACAGTTAAATTAGCTTAGTTGTAATTTCTTGATCTTATGTTGTTAGAGTTGTTATTTAATGTTTCTTTAGTCTTGTTTAGTGATAATAATAGGTCTGCAATTAATTAAATGGTCTTAATCTGTGAGTTGCTTTAAAAAACATCAAAACAGTCTCAAAAAGGACTGTTTGGATAAGCTTGTTTATCTGTTATAGAAGGAGTTCAAGATAGTGTTTTTGCTTGTTAAAAGTCATATTTGGTCTAAAGATCTCAGTTCAACAAGAAAAACTAGTGCTTACTTTGTAAAAAGTCAAATTTCCCTTTAATCCCATATTACTCAGTCACTGTTGGAATTTTGAGTGTAAAACTCATAAAAGTAGTTCAAAACTTGGTAACCTAGCTTAACTTAATCATATTATACCTTAAATTAACATAATCAGATAGTATAGTCAGTTCAAAGTTCATATAAGTCAAACTGCTTCATTTTCTTAAAAAGTCAAAAGAGTCCCCTGTTCACAGTGTTGGTACCCTATTTCACAAGCTCTTAGAGAGCTTATTAGTTACCCATATCTTATGCAACTTAACTTTTTGAGAAGCTCACCTAGCTGTCTCAAGGTTACAAGTGCTTATTTTGCATTCCTAGCTTATTTAAATAGCCTGCAAGTGCTTATAAGTTGTCCCAATTTACTCAGCAATCACTGAGTCATACTCAGTGATTTTCTAGCTTTTTCAATAGCTTCTCACAAGCTCTTTATTGTAATCCAATCTGTGTGATTTAGCTTTTTGGAAAGCTTAACTGGTCAACTTGCTTATTCCAGTATTTGTTTTCATTTTATAGCTTATTTCAGTGCTTAAAATTCAGCTACATAGTGCTTAGTAATTCAAAACAGTGCCTGTGTAACCAGTTTAGTTTTTGCTTATTTGTAGCTTAATCAGTGCTTATTTTGTAGTTATTGTGCTTATTCAGTTATCATATTAGCTTATCATTAATTTTCATAGCTTATTTCCAGTCTAGCTTTTGCTTATTTCTAGCTTAATAGTCATTTTAGCTTATCCTTGTGCTTTTTCCATTTTCTTTTGTTAATCTTGTTGAGACAATAAGCTCAATACTTAGCTTATTAATCGTTTCATAAAAGTTGTAGTTGTGAAAAGTGCTTATAATCAGTAGCTTAACAAGTTTGTAAAGAAAAATCAAAAAAATATATTTTGCAAAAAGGTAGAGGCAGGATTCAACCTGTGACCTCTAGCCTCCCACGACCACACCACACACACAATAACCCAGGCGCCCTTGGGACTTGTCTCGGTTATATCTTGCAAATTTAATATATACCCCTTGTTAGTCCAATTAGCTTATACTAGTATTTTAGCTTATTTCTAGCTTATTTAAACTAGCTTTTTCACTTTTTATATTTTTCTTAGCTTAGTATTGTTAATAAGTATTTTATAAAAAAGTTTTAAATTTTTCTAAATAGTTTTAGTATTTTTAAACATTTATTTAGTCTAAAATAGTTTTTAATTCATAATAAAAAATATAAAAGTCTAAAAAATATAAATCTTTTTTCTAAAATTTTCTTTTATCATATAGTACGTAATAAAATTGTTTTAACACTTGTAGGACTTTTATTTCACAAATTTTACGTTTTTGCTTGCGCACTCGCGTAATTTTTAGACTTAACGTACGTTTTCATTTTAAATCTAGTTTTTAGATAATTTAAGTTTACGTTTTAGTTAAAATAGTTTATTTAAGTCATTTTATTTTATAAATCACAAAAACATCATTGTAAAAATAGTGATAGCGCTTATTTAATATATTTTAACTTTTTAATTTCTTTTAATTTGCATTTAAGTCTTGTAATTTACAAATCTTTTCTTTAGGTATAATTATCCATCAAAATCCTTATTGATCACTATCCTTAGTGATTATTCTATCATCTGATCAAGTGTTTATACACCAATTCATCCTCCTGGGACTTAACGACCCGTGAATTCCCTATATTCCTCTGATCTTAATTGCATTTGGTGTTTGAGTGCTTTTAAGTTTATTACGGTTAGCCATTCACAAGTGGCTAGCTTGAGTGATTAAACTTGACGGTTTAGCACCAATCAAATTTTACGCCGCTGGGGAGGCTGTAAGCGTGTTCTAAGCATTTTCAGACCCTATTTGCACATATACCACAGTTTGTAAAAACTTTTCTAAAGTTATAAGAAAATCTCAAAAAAAGTTCATTAGCACTTTTCCTAAAGTGTTAACAAACCCAAAAACAATATAAAACAACAAAACAATTGTAACGTTTTCTAGTTTGTTTCTTTTGAGGTGATTCTTAAAGAAATACGATTTGGTTAAACGAGACGATACCAAAAATATTTTCCAAAAGTTTTAAACCCTTTGCACAAATCATACCTACGTCTTTTCAGTGGTACTTAATATATACATAAAATCAACCACCGCAAATCAAGGCAAAGACACCTACTAACCGGGTGTGACCATAATAAGTTCCCGAACAACGAGATTTAAAACTTGCATTTGTGTCCTTGTGATTTGGTGTACCTTTTTCAAAGAAGCCATTTCATTTTGTGATTATTGGTTAAGTTCACTTGTCGTTTTGCCTCGCATTTGTTTTAAAAATTGATTTTTAAACTTAGTGCATGCGCACTCGTTCTTCCAGCTTCTACAAGTCCACTGCCGAGCTTGGCAAGATTCCTCGTAGACGTAGAGGACGTCGCTCCTTCACCGCGGATCTGAGGAACGCCTACCACCACCACCTTCTGTCGAAATGGCAGAAGACAAACCCATGAATGAGCTTCTCCAAGCACCCATCGAGGGTTACGGAGATGCTATTGTTGTCCCACCATTGTGGTGATACTTTTGAGCTCAAAACCGGGTTGCTTAATCTAGTAACCCAAAGCCAATTTTATGGTTTTGAGCGGGATGATCCTCATGCACACATTCGATGGTTCAACAAGATTGCATCAACCATCAAATACAAAAATGTCCCACATGAAGCCATTAAGCTTCTTCTGTTCCCATTTTCTCAGAGGACAAGCCCGAATGGCTTGAGAAACAACCCTCGTCCATTGAGACATGGGAGGATCTAGTCACCAAGTTTGTTAACGAATTCTATCCTCCATCCCAAACTACAAGTCTTAAGAATGAGATAATGAAATTTTCTCAGAGATTTGATGAATCATTCGGGAGGCATGGATCGTTACAAAGAATTGCTCCGCAAGTGTCCGCATCATGGTTTTACCAAATTAATGCAAATGGATACTTTCTACAATGGTCTGAGACAAGCTGACCAAGACTCTCTGAATTCCTCCGCGGGAGGTAATTTCCTTAGCAAAACCACAAAAGAAGCCTTACAAATCATTGAAAACAAGTCCCAGGTCCGTTCTTTCCGCACAAAGACATATCAAACTCGCCTCTAATGCTGGACCTTCTACTTCATCACCTGTGAGTACATCTAGCACCGATGCTAAGATTGATAAACTCACAGATATTGTTCAGGCTTTGGTTCTTGCTAACCAAAGAAAGTCACCTTCACACGCACACCATCACATGGTCAAGTGAAGAAAGTTGAAGTTTGTGTTACTTGTGGTGGTCCTCATGCATACTACAACCTGTATCGCCACCGATGGTAGTACGTTTGAAGCCAATGCTATAGCCGGTACTTCACATCAAGGAGGTAATCAATACCGCCCCTCAAAATGAACCAAGCTACCGTATAATACTTATCGTGCACCACCCGGTTTTAACCGTAATCCTAACCGAATCAGAATCAACCAAGAATGAACCAAGGTTATCAAAACCAAGGTAATTTCTATCCTGAACCCAATCAAGGTTTCCAACATCAAGGGAACCTTAATCAAAACAATTTCAATCGAGGAAATCAATTTCTGGGAAATGTGAATCCTAATCAAGGGAATTTTCAACAACAAGGTCATAATCAAAACATCCGACCTCAGAATTTTCCTCCACATCCTCCAGTACCATCATCTGATGAGTTATTGAAGCATTCATGAAACCCCAAGATGAAATGAACAGGTGTTGTTGGTCACCGACATTGCTATCTCAAGAAGTCTTTAAATGATCAACCCTGAAAACTTCCGAGCAACACGATCGCTAACCCGAGGGGCGATGCTAAGGCGATCACAAACAGAAGTGGTGTTTCATACAATGGACCCGCTATTCCTACTACCTCTTCTTCTTCTTCTCTCCTGAAGGTAGTGGAAAGTGAACCTGAGGCAACCAAGGACAAGGAACTTCCTGTTAATAACGGAGGAACCAATGTCCAACCTCAAGTTGTCCAGAAACCCAAGTCTAATCCAGGAGTTGTTTTTGAACCACCTTTAGCTCCCATTGAAAATACCAAATCCAAATCTTCTATTCCTTACCCATCACGTTTGAATGAGCAAAAGCTCCGTGAAAAGCTAGCCATCAAATGGACAAAAATTTTCAAATTTTCCAAGAACTACATTTTGACATAAGCTTTGCGGATGCTATCATGCCGATGCCCAAGTTTGCATCAACTCTCAAACACATGTTAAGCAACAAGGAAAAGCTGTTTGAAATGGCTAAAACTCCTCTTAACGAGAACTGCTCTGCAGCTATCCTGAAGAAGCTTCCAGAAAAGCTTGGAGATCCTGGAAAATTTCTCTTACCTTGTGTATTTCCGGGAATGGTTGAATGCTTTGCCTTAGCAGATCTTGGTGCAAGCATCAATCTGATGCCTTATTCAATATGGAAGAAACTTTCTCTTCCGGAACTTACTCCTACATGCATGACTCTTGAGCTTGCAGATCGTACAATATCCCGGCCCTCTTGGCATTGCCGAGGACGATTTGAAAGTAGGAAAGTTCCATTTTCCCAGCTGACTTCAGTGGTTGTTGATTTTGATGCCTATCATCGGGTTCCTCTCATTGTTGGTCGAGGATTCCTGAGAACGGGCCGTTCTCTCATTGATGTATTTGAGAAAGAAATCACATTACGTGTTGGTAATGAAGCTGTCACTTTTAACCTTGATCAAACTCGAGGTACTCCGAAACTATGATTCGAAGTCGGTTAACCGAATCGATATCATTGATGTTGCTTCTGAAGAGTACTCGCAAGAAGTTCTTGGTTATGATCATAATTCTTCGAGTGATAATCTCACTCATTCATCTCAACCTATCATCGCCAATTCTACTCCTTCTCTCACCCCATTTGAGGAAAGTGACTTCATCTTAGAAGAGATTGAAGCCTACTTGTCTAGTGATTCTGTACCATGGGAAATTGATCACGCTCCCATCGACATTGAGGGGGACATACTTCTCATTGAGAAGTTGCTTAATGATGATCCATCATCATCACTCCCTCCCATCGAACTTCATAACAAGGAAGTCAAGTCAGTTGAGAAAACTAAAGAATTTCCTGAAGTCGAACTTAAGGACTTCTACCGCCATCTCGAGTATGCATCTCTTGAAGGTGATGATAAATTACCAGTCATTATTGCTCGAGATTTGAGTAAAGATGAAAAGTCTGCTCTCATAAAGATCTTGAAGTCACACAAGCAAGCAATTGCTTGGAAACTCTTCGACATTAAGGGTATCAACCCTGAATTTTGTACTCACAAAATCTTGATGGAGGATGACTTCAAGCCAGCAGCTCAACATCAGAGAAGAGTAAATCCAAAAATCCATGATGTTATCAAACAGAGGTTATCAAACTCTTGATGCGGATTGATTTACCCGATCTCAGATAGTCCTTGGGTTAGCCCAATTCATTGTGTTCCTAAAAAGGATGGCATAACCGTTGTCACAATGAAGATAACGAAGTTAATTCCAACTCGATTCGTTACAGGATGGCGTGTTTGCATTGACTATCGTAAGTTGAATGACGCTACCCGTAAAGACCATTTTCCTCTACCCTTTATGGACCAAATGCTTGAGAGATTAGCAGGGAATGAATACTATTGTTTCCTTGATGGTTTCTTGGGTTACTTTCAGATCCCCATTGATCCAAAGGATCAAGATAAAACTACATTCACCTGCCCATACGGAACCTTTGCCTACAGACGTATGCCTTTGGCCTATGTAATGCCCCCGCACGCTCCAACGATGTATGATGGCCATTTTCCACGACATGATAGGGGAAACAATGGAGGTGTTTATGGATGACTTTTCGGTCATTGGGGATTCATTTCAAACATGTCTCTCCCATTTAGATAAAATGCTCAAACGATGTGAAGACACCAATCTTTGTCTAAACGGGAGAAAAGCCACTTTATGGTCAAAGAAGGCATAGTCCTTGGCCATAAGATTTCAAAAAACGTGATTGAGGTAGATAGAGCAAAAGTCGATGTTATTGCTAAATTACCTCATCCTACTACCGCCAAAGGTATTAGGAGTTTTTTAGGTCATGCCGGTTTCTATCGTAGATTTATACAAGATTTCTCTAAAATTGCCCTACCTATGACTCATCTTCTTGAAAAAGATGCTCCTTTTATCTTCTCACCCGAGTGCATCAAGCTTTTGAAACATTAAAGAAAAAGCTTATGAAGCACCCATTCTCATTGCTTCCTCGACTGGGACTTGCCTTATGAGCTCATGTGCGATGCAAGTGATTTTGCTATCGGTGCAGTCCTAGGGCAACGTAGAGCTAAGCATTTTCAGCCTATTCACTACGCAAGCAAAACTATGACTGAAGCTCAAACTCATTACACCACCACGGAAAAAGAGCTATTAGCCGTGGTGTATGCTTTTGAGAAGTTTCGGCCGTACTTAATCTTAACCAAATGTGTAGTGTATACGGATCACTCGGCTCTCAAATATCTCTTTGCAAAACAAGATACAAAGCCGAGATTGCTCCGTTGGGTTCTCCTCCTCCAGGAATTTGATATCATCATACGGATAAAAAGGAGCCGAGAACCTCTGCCGATCATCTGTCCCGATTAGAAAACCCTCACCAAGATGTTTTCGAGAAAAAGGAAATAAATGAAACATTTCCTCTCGAGACACTCAATGCGTTTCTTTTCGTGGAAACTCTACTACCTCATGGTTTGCTGACTTCGCAAATTACCATTCGGGTAACTTCATAGTGAAAGGGATGTCGACCCAACAGAAGAACAAATTCTTCAAGGATGTTAAACATTACTCTTGGGACGACCCCTACTTATTCAAAATCTGTGCGGATCAAGTCATTCGACGGTGTGTTTATGGACAAGAAGCTTTTGACATTCTCAAAGCTTGCCATGCCGACCCACTCTGGGGCCATCATAGTCCAAACTACACCGCCAAAAAGGTGTTTGATTCCGGATTTTATTGGCCCACTATCTATAAGGATGCCCATGAATTTGTCAAAGCTTGTGACGCTTGTCAACGTCACGGCAATATCTCTCAAAGAAATGAAATGCCACAAAATGCCATTCAAGTTTGTGAGATATTTGACATCTGGGGTATTGACTTTATGGGGCCATTTCCATCTTCTCGAGGTAACAAATACATACTCGTGGCTGTTGACTATTTGTCAAAATGGGTTGAAGCAAAAGCTTTACCTACCAATGATGCCCGAGTAGTTGTGAAATTTTTGAAATCTCTTTTTGCCAGGTTTGGAACTCCGAGAGCTATAATCAGTGATCGTGGTACACATTTTTGTAATGACCAATTTGATCGTGTCATGCAAAAGTATGGTGTTACCCACCGTCTATCTACTGCATACCACCCCCAAACAAGTGGGCAAGTGGAAGTCTCCAACCGTGGTATTAAAAGAATCCTTGAAAGGACAGTAGGCGAAAATCGTGCATCCTGGTCGGATAAACTAGATGACGCACTATGGGCCTTTCGTACAGCTTACAAAACACCAATTGGGTGTACTCCATACAAGCTAGTGTACGAAAAGGCATGTCATCTTCCGATTGAGCTAGAGCACAAAGCCTACTGGGCCTTGAAGCATGCAAACTTCGATATTCAGACAGCTGGTGATCATAGAAAAGTTCAAATGAATGAACTAAATGAACTCCGTGATCAAGCATACGAGAACTCTTTGATCTACAAACAAAAGACAAAGAAGATTCATGACTCTAAAATCAAGAACCGCTTTTTCAACGTTGGTGATCGAGTCCTTCTTTTCAATTCAAGATTGAAGATTTTCTCGAGAAAGCTTAAGTCCCGTTGGTCTGGTCCATTTACTATCACTAAGGTTTATCCTTATGGTACCATTGAGTTATCTCACCTGATGGTCCAAACTTTAAAGTGAATGGTCATCGGTTGAAGCATTACTTTGGAGAGGACATTCAACCTGTGATTGTCCCGGATCTACAAACTTTCCCCATGAACCAATGAATGCGGGATCGAGTCAAGCTAGTGACTCGGGAATCAAAAACAATAGCACACACCATATGGGTTTTCACCCATGTTTCTGTCTTCTTACCCCTTTTCTACCACCCTAGTGTGGGGGAGTTGCCCCCCGCTGTTGTATATATCAATCTCTTGAAAAAAAAATGTATATATCAAAAACAAAATAATGGCCGTAGTATTTCCCTTTTATGTTCTATGTTTCGGCATCACCGCCGGTACTTTGAATATTGAGGGCAATATTCATTTCTAAGTGTGGGGGGGAATTCTCACGAATTTTATCATGTAACTATTCCACCCAATTCCCCCTTTTTTGGCCAAAATTTTTTTTGGAGTAAGTGTTTTTCACTTACTCAGGAAATGGTAATCAGTCCGCCATGTCTAACCCACAAAAGGATTGGCTAATCCAGGAGCAAACGGCTCTTGGTAAAGATATCTCAAATCCGTTGATGGCTTACAATTTGCCCAAAATTGTATGGTGTTCAACTCACCATATCTTTAAACTAGTAAAAAGTTGGCTAGCCCGCAAGTTTATGGCTTGCGGTAAAGACAGTTGGAAATCCATAATTGGTAATCGGCTCACCAAAGATAATATTGATAATTTATCTAAGAGTTGGCTAGTCCAGGAGCAAACGGCTTCTGGTAAAGACAAATCAAATCCGTTGAAAGCTTATGATTTGCTCAAAATCATTTGGTTATCGTTGTACCAAGGTTCTTACTTGAACTAAAACAATTGGCTACTCCAGAAGTAATGGCTTTTGGTAAAGAGATGAAATCCATTAATTTTTCTCAAATCATTGCTAGGGACTAGCAATATCTTAGTGTGGGGGATTGATGAGTGTCTAAATACTCATCATTTTTATACTGTTAGAATGCCAAAAACATCTGAAAACACTCAAAAATGCTTCAAAATGATAAAAATATCACAAACAAGTGTTTTATATGTTTTAAATGCAAAAACATCAAAATCTGGTGAAAAACGTATCAAGTTTGCATAATTGGCAGTTTTAGTCCCCCAAGTTACAAAAGTTGTCAAAATTAGTCCCTGGTAATTCAAAAACCTGTAAAATGTCATTTAAGGTCCATGGGATTCAAAAGTTGTCAAAATTAACCCTTTAAAGTTAAAATTTGCAAAATGACAATTTTAGTCCCTGAACTTTGAAAAATGTCATAAATAGTCCTTGGTGAATTTAAAAATGGAAATTATTCAAACTACACCTTGTACTATTCAATTGTGGCATAATTGGTCCTTTATGATAAGTTTAGAGAGAAATTACAAGTTTGGTCCCTGGAGTTTGAAAATTGTCAAAAATGGTCCTTGGACATTTTAAAAATGGAAAATAATCATTATTGGTCCTTGAACTATTTATTTATGGCAGGTTTGGTCCTTGTAAGAACTTTGGAAGATTGGCAGGTTCAACCCTTAACTTTGTTGGAATTACATAAATGGTCCTTGTGTAGTTACCAAACCAAACGGATCCTTTATACAACTCAGGCCCAAATCCAATAAACTTAACCCGGCCCAATTTTTAAATTCGAAATACCGCGCTACTGTAGCACCTTCTCCCCCATGGCTGTTTAAGCCAAAACCAGTGGTTTTCACCACTTGTTTTTCACTCCACCTCATCCCTTACACCTGGATAACTACTCCTTCCACCTCCACAAAATCCAAGACCCATTAATTGAAAGAACCTGCTCAAAGAAAATTTGGCGCCAAAATCTCCAAATGGACGTATATGATTGCTTTGACCAATCCAATGGTTGGATTAAGGTGGGAAAGATTCAGAGACATAAACAGAGCCTCAAAAGTCTATAAAGAAGGATTGGGAAGCAGTGTGAAGAGATATCTAGTGTAATTTTCATTTTATTAAGTCGTTTTAGCTTAAATTTCAATTCCTGTGTATGTTTTAATCTTAAAACTCTGTATTTCAAGTTTTTATGTTATAATAAAGTATTTGTGAAACATTAATTCCAGTATTAAGTTATATCTCAGATTATGCAAATTTTCCTTATTTTAAAAATCTCATGAATGATCAAAGGTTGTTTGTAGATGTTCTTATGGACTGAGTAAGCCACATAAGCTCCCTAGAAAGCTTATTCAAGCTTTTAGAAACTCTAAAACTTTGTCTAGTATCAAAATCAGAAAATTCACAAAAATACCAAGAAAATATAGAGAAAATAAAAAATCAATGGTGAAACATGCAAGAAAGCTGGAGCAAGGTATATTCTGGATGGCCTTGGTATAGAGCTTATTGGTAAGCTATAGGAAGTGTATTCACAGTCCTTGTTCTTGGTTTTCATTCAAATCCATCTTGTAAGCCCTTTTGGTACATTTGGTCATTTAACTGTTTAAATCCTTAACTAGCTTAAATCTTTGTGTTTTCATACTCATTAGTATTAGTTAAGTACAATTAAGTCATAAAACCAGTAGCTTGTTCTTTAAAATTCACAGTTGATAAAAATATCATTTCCACAGTTAAATTAGCTTAGTTGTAATTTCTTGATCTTATGTTGTTAGAGTTGTTATTTAATGTTTCTTTAGTCTTGTTTAGTGATAATAATAGGTCTGCAATTAATTAAATGGTCTTAATCTGTGAGTTGCTTTAAAAAACATCAAAACAGTCTCAAAAAGGACTGTTTGGATAAGCTTGTTTATCTGTTATAGAAGGAGTTCAAGATAGTGTTTTTGCTTGTTAAAAGTCATATTTGGTCTAAAGATCTCAGTTCAACAAGAAAAACTAGTGCTTACTTTGTAAAAAGTCAAATTTCCCTTTAATCCCATATTACTCAGTCACTGTTGGAATTTTGAGTGTAAAACTCATAAAAGTAGTTCAAAACTTGGTAACCTAGCTTAACTTAATCATATTATACCTTAAATTAACATAATCAGATAGTATAGTCAGTTCAAAGTTCATATAAGTCAAACTGCTTCATTTTCTTAAAAAGTCAAAAGAGTCCCCTGTTCACAGTGTTGGTACCCTATTTCACAAGCTCTTAGAGAGCTTATTAGTTACCCATATCTTATGCAACTTAACTTTTTGAGAAGCTCACCTAGCTGTCTCAAGGTTACAAGTGCTTATTTTGCATTCCTAGCTTATTTAAATAGCCTGCAAGTGCTTATAAGTTGTCCCAATTTACTCAGCAATCACTGAGTCATACTCAGTGATTTTCTAGCTTTTTCAATAGCTTCTCACAAGCTCTTTATTGTAATCCAATCTGTGTGATTTAGCTTTTTGGAAAGCTTAACTGGTCAACTTGCTTATTCCAGTATTTGTTTTCATTTTATAGCTTATTTCAGTGCTTAAAATTCAGCTACATAGTGCTTAGTAATTCAAAACAGTGCCTGTGTAACCAGTTTAGTTTTTGCTTATTTGTAGCTTAACCAGTGCTTATTTTGTAGTTATTGTGCTTATTCAGTTATCATATTAGCTTATCATCATTTTCATAGCTTATTTCCAGTCTAGCTTTTGCTTATTTCTAGCTTAATAGTCATTTTAGCTTATCCTTGTGCTTTTTCCATTTTCTTTTGTTAACTGTTGAGACAATAAGCTCAATACTGAGCTTATTAATCAGTTTCATAAAAAGTTGTAGTTGTGAAAAGTGCTTATAATCATTAGCTTAACAAGTTTGTAAAGAAAAATCAAAAAAATATATTTTGCAAAAAGGTAGAGGCCAGGATTCGAACCTGTGACCTCTAGCCTCCCACGACCACAACCACACACACAATAACCAGGCGCCCTTGGGACTTGTCTCGGTTATATCTTGCAAAATTTAATATATACCCCTTGTTAGTCCAATTAGCTTATACGAGTATTTTAGCTTATTTCTAGCTTATTTAAACTAGCTTTTTCACTTTTTATATTTTTCTTAGCTTAGTATTGTTAATAAGTATTTTACAAAAAAGTTTCAGATTTTTCTAAATAGTTTTAGTATTTTTAAACATTTATTTAGTCTAAAATAGTTTTTAATTCATAATAAAAAATATAAAAGTCTAAAAAATATAAATCTTTTTTCTAAAATTTTCTTTTATCATATAGTACGTAATAAAATTGTTTTTACACTTGTAGGACTTTTATTTCACAAATTTTACGTTTTTGCTTGCGCACTCGCGTAATTTTTAGACTTAACGTACGTTTTCATTTTAAATCTAGTTTTTAGATAATTTAAGTTTACGTTTTAGTTAAAATAGTTTATTTAAGTCATTTTATTTTATAAATCACAAAAACATCATTGTAAAAATAGTGATAGCGTTTATTTAATATATTTTAACTTTTTAATTTCTTTTAATTTGCATTTAAGTCGCTGTAATTTACAAATCTTTTCTTTAGGTATAATTATCCATCAAAATCCTTATTGATCACTATCCTTAGTGATTATTCTATCATCTGATCAAGTGTTTATACACCAATTCATCCTCCGTGGGACTTAACGACCCAGGAATTCCCTATATTCCTCTGATCTTAATTGCATTTGGTGTTTGAGCTGTTTTAAGTTTATTACGGTCAGCCATTCACAAGTGGCTAGCTTGAGTGATTAAACTTGACGGTTTAGCACCAATCAAACCCTCCAAACCTTTTTCACGTTTTGTTAAGGACTAGGGATAAAACCATATAAATTATTTTAATGCGAAAAGATTGTGTCCACCCTCCATGCCCTATATAACACAAGCTTTCTCATCCACAACATATATGGTTTCTTTTCCCCTCTCATTAAATACATAGTCTGCCTCCCTCATTCTCCTCCATATACGCAGAGCATGTCACCCCATCTAACGGGCTTTCATGATTTCCTGGAAACAAACTTGACTAAACGACTCCTGATCAACATGAGTCTTTGCTAAGGTACCTTATTTCATCATGAATAAAACCTTTTATGCTTTGCATTTATATCGTTTTATCTTGAGACAAAGCAAGGTTGGATCAAGTCGTTAACACCCTTGTCTATGGAGACAGAGGTCAAGGGTTCGATTCTCACCCCTTGCAAGGCCGAAGGTCCTTTTCTACCTTTGGTAGAACCGGAAGCAGCCTCTCTACCTTAGGTAGGGGTATGGTTGTCTACGTCTTAACCTCCCCCAAACACCGTGGAAGACGGTATTGGGATCCTTAATCCGTGGAAGACGTATTGGGAGTTACTTTACTTTACTTTATTTATATCGTTTGATCTTGCCGAATATAACCTATAATCTTCATGCATCATACATGTTTCAACTAACAAGAACGCAACCAAGGGACCTAATCTTCTGTGCATGCGATTATGACCCGCATACCACTGACGAAGATGGGAGTACAGTGAACAAGATGCTTCAAAGCATGAAAGTTTTTGAGACCACTGTGACGCACGTAAGTTATGATCAGATGAAATTTCTTTTACTACTAAATAATTCCACAATTTTTATGAAAAACTTACACAGGTTCCTCTAATTTCATGTGACTGATTCAGTGACGTCTGTTCAGTGACTTCACATTATGCTACATTTTGAGACTCTTTTCATCATTCACTAGTCGTAAACTGTGTGTTTCTGTGGTGACGGGTTTGCAGCCTGAAAGTGTCAATGAGACACTCAAGTATGCAAGCAAGATACTGAAGTGGGGTGAAAAGAAACATGATTTAAGTGTTGGTGGATACTCTCTATACAGCACAGAAACAAGTTGGTATTCTCCATGTCCATGATATAACCATAGCAGACTTTTTAAATGCATCACTACTAGTACTACAGATGTGTATCGCATACATAAAAGATTAAAAGAGTAGCCTTTTGGGTTGTGGGCTACTTATAACTTCCACCATGGTTCTACCTTGATCTGAAATGGGTATCACAAACTCACACCACTATCAACCTCTTGAAAAGGGAGAGCTTTACCCGGTTTGAATCTGTGTGGTGGTGGATTCAAACCTCGTGGATTAGTTGACCAAAAGGTCAGAAACCAAGGTTACCAAAAAAAAGAAAAAAAAATCACACCACTAATATCTGATGTACATAAAAACCGACGATATGTAGCATATGATGTTTCTTACTGATACTTGAAACAAATAATCCTGACAAGTATTCTATTTACAGTTTATCCTCTCCCTTGTTAGCCTTATATATGGCCTAGCAGAAGCTACAAACATCAATAAATACATAATTACAAAATTGTGTGCTTGTTAATCATGTCAAAGATAACCGTGATGCACTTTTGTTATATTTTGAACATAAACTATTTTCCTGACTCGTGCTAGTGAGTGATCTTACGCGTCTATGAAACTAAACCTAGCATGTTCATATGTACTTTACAAAATATTTTTACAGACCCAACCTAGTTCAACCAGCTTATCATCCAGCAACTTCATATCTTCTCTTGCAGATTGCTTGCACTCATTTGCTAGTTTAAACCAGTCCTTGTACGTGCCACAAGGTTTCTGCTCACGCATGTAGCATGCCTTCATAACTCAAAATCATTGAATCACTACACATATTACATATTATGGTACATTGTTATAAATTAAAAGAAAGCTATATAGTTAATGACCGAAATTTATGTGTTTCGATCAAGGACCGAGATACAAAATTTTTGGGATTTCGGTGGTATTTCGGTAATTTACTATTCAAACATAACTGTTATGTAGCTATTAAGAGTGCAAGATACAACATAAATAATCAAATCACGAGTCTTGAAAATCTTCCTCCAAATCCACATCAATCAAGCCATCTACATCAGCCATGGCAATATCTTCATCATCATCTCTGTAGCGCTCTCTGTTGGACCATTGTCACCATCCATCTTTACAGAAGAGAAGAAAAGATCGGCTGTTTGATTTCTTGAAACGAGAATTAGGTTTCTTGTATTAATAAGTGGGTTTATTGTATAATAAGTGGGTTTTATTGGGTTGGGGTTTTTTAAGTTTGGGCCAAAAAAATGGACTGGTAAAACCACTAATCCCACCGAAATTTTCAAGTCAACTTTTCGGTCATTTTTCGGTCAATTTCGCCGAATATTTCGGAAACGAAATTTGAAACGAAATTTGGAGTGAAATTTTTTGGAACATCCGAAATCCGAAATACCATTGGTATACCACCGAAATTGATTACACAGAAAGAAAGTTCCACCCCTGTAAAAGACCCATTACGATATCTGCAGTACTTGCTCCTTCACGTAAACAAAGAAGAATACCCTGCGATGTGGTGACTATAATAAGATATTGATTTTGTGGCACACTGAAAGAGAAGGAGAAAGAATTCAATTCGTACTTCAGTTATTTGAGATTTATGGAAGCGCTCTACTGTGCATACAAAGTAAAAATCGTCTTTACTTAAAGATCGCATTGCCATCATTGATATATTTGGTATTTGACATCTGGGATTCAAGGAACCAATCCTTATAGGCCATTTTAGACTACCTGTAATAAAATATGCAACGCTTAAATTCTAAACAAACTAAGTTACATAACTCTAAAGGTCATGATCTAACCTTTGCTCGAGAATAAACTGATCCCTTCCCTTTTACTTACTTCTGCTGGTGATGGGACATATCCCAGCTCAATCCATGTATCTATAATCATCTCAAGCCTATCCTACACATCAAATTAGGATAAATTAAGTACTAGACACAACTTATAGAGGTTTAGTAACATGTAAATTGTCTAACCTTAGTTAATGTTTGCAAATGCACGTGTTTCAAACTCTGATATATCCCGTATAGATCAATGGTTGTGAAAATTGGGTAGACGACAAAAGGTAAAGCTGCTTGCAATCTTCTTGCATAATTAAAAAGTTAGGTGACGTTAAAATGTATTCTTTTTATCATTAGTATTAAAACCCATAAATCTGAGGTCAGGGAATACGAAGCTTTGCTTGTTCTTTACTGTAACATTTAAGGCTGTAGCTAGCAAAAGACCAAGGTTGTCAAAGCAGACTTTTTAAATCTATAAGAATAAACTTTTACTCACATTGAAGTGTATATATAGTATAAATATATGAAAAAAGAGAAAACACCTGAGTGAAACAAGAACCAACCTGTGCCTTGGCAGAAACTTCACCGAGGTTATCTGCTACTGCAAAGCTCCGATGCACAGTGGTCTGTTGGTCCAGAAATCAATAGAGAAAACTTTCTGTGAGTATTGAATGACATGCTAAATGGTTTATACATATTAATGTTGTCATGTGGAATCGACTGGAAATTCAAAAAACATACATCGGGAAGTGGAATGATTTAACTTACACCAGTAGCTAGGTAACACGCGAGGCTAATCTGGTTAGCAATGTTGGCTATTGATGCAAGAAGCAAAAATTATTGCGGAAAAGCATGAGTCATCAACTTAACTCCAATGCTAAAACTGAAAACAATGGATGTCGAGAACCTAACTCTCTTCAATTAAGACAATAAACATTGATTTAATACACTTCACATCACATTTATAAACAAAATATTGATTAAAACTCAAAACTAGTATAACTTCAAGTTTGAATCAAAAGCTGATGCTAGACTAGCTGTGTAGATGCACCTACTTAACCATCCAAGTCCATCTTTCAAAACCCAATTCAAGGCTGCTGCTGATGGGAGTGACCGAGCGTATCCAATTCCAATTGCCTTGAACATTGCCTAAAACCACAGTGAACGGATATAATAACCAATTCCATTCCAACCAGCAAAACAAATTATAGAAGAGAATTTAAAGCAAAAAAGGCATTCAATGTAGCAATATAAACATATCCGCTGTCAAAGCTATGAAAAAGGTTACTTTTACAGTGTCACAACCCCAAATTACCTGTTTTGCAGCGGAATGGAATTCCTGGGGATTGACTGTCATAGCATCACAGTTACAGATATATTGAACGACCTAAAGTGTCTTTTGGAAAATACATCGTTTGATTTAATAAAATAATCAGAGTTTACAAAGTGTAGGTCCCAAATGAAAATCAACTTGTGCGGAAATAAATTTGTTACAATCCAAACGATGTTTTAAAATGCATAAATCCCATGTGTGACGCGTCGTCACCGCGACTCTATGATATGTCCATATGCATGCCATGAAGTGAATGCCTTAGATACCTGAGATAAAACATGCTAAAAAGTGTCAACACAAAGGTTGAGTGAGTTCATAGAGTTTGCGTTAAAATGAAAAACCTTTCAAAATCTTTTATGCAGCAAAGGCATTGCAAATCCACTCAGTTCCAAGTTCCGCCCATACAAAACTTGCAACTTGTGTGTTCACAACCCATTGCCAAAATATGTATAGTTTATGTTCAAACGCATGATGTCAAATGAATTCACATAACAGTACATTACTTAATCTATCAATATTCAATTGATATAACGCATATGAGTGTTGTTTCAAATAATTTCAAGACCATTAGTTCATGATTATACCAAGACATTTAGCTCCGTGATAATACCAAGACATTTAGCTCAATGATAATACCAAGACATTTAGCTCAATGATTATACCAAGACATTTAGCTCAATGATTATACCAAGACATTTAGCTCCGTGATTTATGATATAGAATATGACTAAACATTCAGTTCAGATAAACATATAGTTTGCAAATAGTCATGAATGTCATAAAAATAGTTGAGCATGTATCTCCCCCAAAGAGTTTAATAAAAGCATTAAAACAATTGAAAGTGGGGCTATGGAACTCACATGGACAATGATGTGATGGCAAAAGTGGATACACCGAAATGTAGCGTGAATCTCTAAACTTGACATATTATGAATGATATGATACATAATAAGTTATGATGTAATGTTATGCATGCAATTCGGATGATATCTATACCACTTGTGAATTTTTGAAAATAACACTTATCGTCGAAAAATAATCTCATAACGTCTTGACCATTTTTAAATTACTTTACATGTATTTACGTTGAAATGATATCCTACGATAATCATTTAATGATTTATTATGAAATTATAACTTTTCGTCGTAAAATAATGTCGTTGAAATTTCATGAAAGTGACAAAACGGTCTCGAAAAGCTAGTCGTAAAATGGTGTACGTCGAGTGTTAGGAAACGAACTCAACGGTTTTGGGAAGCTTGTATCATTATCTCAAAGTTTTAGCATTTAAGTTTTCATCCTAGAGGTCTCGATCATAGAGAAAAATATAGGTAAAGTATGGTACTTGTGTCCAAAATATCGTTTAAGGATGGTTTTCGGCAAAGTTTAAGTGACCGTATTTTATTCGTTACAACTCCGCTTGACTAACGGTTGGACATTTTGGAAAATATGCTAGGCGAACTTACTTTTACTAGAAGACATCATGTTATAAAAAGTACTACATCCTTGTTAAAAACGACCCTCAACATGGTCCTTTGTTGACGTAAAGTTTGTCTAATAGAAATATACTAATTTTTCTTATATAATAAAGTTACGGCAACTTGTTTAAAATGTGAATAACTTAGTCGTTATAAGTCCGTTTTCTACGTTATTTATATCCACGGAATCGTGATAACATATACTAATATATTTTTGATAAGTCGACACATTTAACAACGCTTAAGACTCATTTTTGACTCGTAAAAAGTCGAGACAGCATGCTGAATTTTTTGAAACAAATAGTTTTCGTCGTCAAACTTCAAAAATTCATAACTTCTTCGTTATAGCTCCGTTTTAACCCATTCAAGCGGCCACGTTTCGTTTTAAAGTATATTTTCCAAATATCTAGCCCAAAATATTTTGCTTACTGTCGAAAATTCCAGAATTTCAAAATAAGGACAGACCCTTTAGAAAACTTGTCGAAATGAGTTTTTCTCGCACCAAACCTATTCCAACCAATTCAAAACAACTCCGAAGCTATTCTAATCCTACCATACACCTTCTTAGGGTGTCATGGGTTCCTAGACATCACCAAGAGTGATATATTACAAGAAGTAATTATAGGATGACATAAATATATATAACCCTTAAAATCAATGAAAAAGTGGTATAAACATCATATGACTTGCATGTTTTCTCAAATATGATGAAATGAATATAACAATGAATATGAAATATGATCATGAATATGGATGCTTACTAGTAACTTGATGAGGTTTATGAGAGCAAAGGATTTTTCCTAATCACCCAAGGTTTTTATTGCACAACCTTAATCAAGAGTGATACTAGAGTGAATAAATCTTGTCTAGAAAATTTTTGGATGATCCTTCCTTGTCCCTTGGTGTGGCCGGTTGCAAGAGGAAGAGAGGAAGAAGAGAGAGTTTGATCTTTTTCTCTTAGATATTATGAGTTGAATATGTTTGTATAAGAAGTATAATACGTTATATGTGAGTACATATTATGCAAGTTAAATGACTCACCCTAGTGGTGGTCGACATATATGAAAGAAAAATAAAATGAATCACTTACTTGTATAATATGATGTATAAGTATATTAGTAATGTAAAGTTATTTAAGGATAGATGGTAACTTGTTTACACATTTGAGTATTTAGGGTAGCGTTAACTAAAAATAAATTTTAACGGGTCAAGATAAAATATATTAAGGTCATAAAAATTTTAAAAATACATTTCTTGCAAGAATAGAGTGAATAAATATTTATCGGGTTGAATTTACGAAAACCGTCGTAATTATATAAACATAACAATTTATATACGAAATAAATTGAAAACATCGGGTAAATTAATAATATAATTTTTATAGTCTTAAAATGAGTATAAAAAAATATTAGGAATATTTTTGGAAGTGTCGGATCAAATGTTCAAAATAATTAATTACGCGATAGCGTTTATTTAATATGAAAATTTTACGTTGAATGAAAAATGCAAAACCATGCATGAACTAATATGATGACGATGATGCTAATAATATGTAGACTAAAACTAGTCTATATGAAATGTACTTGATGATTGTTCATGAATTCACAGCTAAACCATTAAGGTTACGCGAATTTGGTACTCGTAAACCTAGTTTACGATAATGATGAAATAGTGAAACTTAAATAGTGATTTTCTCCAAAAATGAATAGTGTTTTATGAATAGTAATTTTTGAAATACGTTCTCAGAATATTACTTCGACTTCGAAAACGGTGAATAGTAAAATTTTGAATAGTAACCGGTGAATAGTAAATTCCCGAGATGAATAGTAAATTTGAGAAATGACCTAAAATTGCGAGTTGTCACATTCGCCCATCCAAAAAGGAATTCAGTCCCTGAATTCAGTTCGTGTTAGTCTATCGAATTTTTGAGTTTGTAATGAATAACGAGGAAAGAAGACATGAAGAGATGTCGTTATGGTTATCGATGATTAAGGGTGTATAAAACATCATAGTAAAGAAAATATTGGATGAATCTCCCATGAGTAACACTTTGACTTTTATGAATATGTAAAAACCCTGCTTGCACTAAGACTTATAAATAACTGCTCCCAACATAACATGATCCCTCCAGAATTAGACATAGTTAGCTAGGCTATGTATAATTAAGGAACGATATCCCTCCAGAATTAGACATAGTTAGCTAGGCTATGTATAATTAAGGAACGATAATGTGACGTTCGGTTTAGTTGTTATAACTCTCGATATTTACAGAGATCTAAACCTTGTAAGTGATAACGAATCAGAAGGAAAAGAAAGTACGCTTAATGAGAATATTTTACAACGAGTGGTTAATCAAAAGTAGTACATCTAAAGTCATAAGATCCGAATACTATGGAAGACATAAACTTAGTACGACATAGTACATAAGGAAAATTAAGACTGTTAGTTTCCGAACTTCTTCAGTCTTTCGCGTTGTTGAGACCATGACGAGCTTCTCCTCCTTCTAATATGTATGCATTCCCAAGAGCACCTTCAACTTGTTGACCTTGGTTTTGAGGACATTGATTCCGATAGTGTCCTTGCTCCCCACATCCGAAACATGTAACTATGGTCTTGCCTCTACAATTCCTGGCATGGTGTCCTAGTTTTTGATACTTGTAGCACTTAAAAAGGCAAAGACCCGAGTGATGATACTTACATCAATTACATAGTGGGTAGGTTCCAGCATAACCTCTGCCTTCTATTGATGCAGCAACATAAACCATTGCGGTTTCTTGCCCTCTATTCTGTTGTTGATGATGATTAGTGTTACAGTTTTGGTTGTCGTTATCATAACCTCCCTGGTCATTTTCCCATTTCCTTTTGTTGTTGCTAGTTTGGTTGTTGTGATTGTTGTTACGGTTATTGTTGATAATGTTTTCCCCTTTCATGACTTGAGCCATGAGTTTTTGAGTTATCCTAATAGTCTCTTCAATTGTTTGTGGATCGGAAGAAGTTACATCTCCTTGAATACATTGTGGAAGTCCTCCAATGAAGTTTTCTAGTAATTTCTCATTGTCCGAAACCATTGATGGACATAGTGCAGCCAATTCTTGAAACCTCCTAATGTAGGTCTCGATGTCATAACCAACAGTCACTAACTCATAAAATTCCGTTTCTAATTTCTTCACCTTCGTGCGTGGACAATACTTCTTTGTCAACAACCTCTTGAATTGATCCCACGTGAGCTTGTAAGCATTTTTGATACCAATAGGTTGCACATACGAATTCCACCATGACATTGCGCCATCTAAGAGTGTACCAGTGGCAAACTTCACCTTGTAGTCATCTTGGCAATTGCATAGAAGAAACACAGACTCCATCTTCTCAAACCATCGAACCATAGCAGTGGCTCCTTCTATGCCTTTGAACTTTGTAGGATCACAGTTCTTAAAGTCCTTGTATGTACAATTTCAAACTCCAGATCCTCCTGCAGCTCCTGTAGCAGTAGCAAGTCTAGCAGCTTCAGCAGCAGCCGTTGCCTCAGCAGCAGCAGCTACCGTTGCTCGTTCTTTCCTTAGTGCCTCGGCTATACTATCCTCTATATACCTTTGGATAGCAACTGGTGTCATTTCTGGTGCAGCTTTCTTCGGTGCCATAACTCTTCAAAATAAGAGGAAAGGTGAGACGTAGCAAAGTCCTATGTTAAGAATAAGCTCTCTAAAGAGATGTGATGTGAGGTGATAAGTTTGAGGTTACTTTTCAAAATAATCGACGGTTTCCCAAAAGATGGGTTATGAGGTGTCGTAAGTGCTTCAAATGTATGATGGTCTAGTGACTTAGTGCGTGAATAACGTGTAACTCGACATGTTAGTGGTGAAACAAAGGAGTGAGAGTGACTTCGCCCTACTTAAAGGTTTTAGCTCGGCATTCGACGTTATCAGTGATGAATCAGCTGATATTAAAATTGTGATAAGGAATGACAAAGCATTCTCCACATTGGAGTAGGAGGAAATGATAATGGGATGGGTATTTAAAGGCATCTATGTGACAATCGATTTGAAATGAAAGTAAATAACTCGAAAAATGTATGTATAAACCGCATGTAAACTGAACATGCACTTATGATGAAATGATAAGATGCTATGATGATGTAGTTATAGTCTAGGGTCAATGACGCAACCTAGTTCTCTATAATGAAGCTCGATGCCAATCTGTCACAACCCCAAATTACCTGTTTTGCAGCGGAATGGAATTCCTGGGGATTGACTGTCATAGCATCACAGTTACAGATATATTGAACGACCTAAAGTGTCGTTTGGAAAATACATCGTTTGATTTAATAAAATAATCAGAGTTTACAAAGTGTAGGTCCCAAATGAAAATCAACTTGTGCGGAAATAAATTTGTTACAATCCAAACGATGTTTTAAAATGCATAAATCCCATGTGTGACGCGTCGTCACCGCGACTCTATGATATGTCCATATGCATGCCATGAAGTGAATGCCTTAGATACCTGAGATAAAACATGCTAAAAAGTGTCAACACAAAGGTTGAGTGAGTTCATAGAGTTTGCGTTAAAATGAAAAACCTTTCAAAATCGTTTATGCAGCAAAGGCATTGCAAATCCACTCAGTTCCAAGTTCCGCCCATACAAAACTTGCAACCTGTGTGTTCACAACCCATTGCCAAAATATGTATAGTTTATGTTCAAACTCATGATGTCAAATAAATTCACATAACAGTACATTACTTAATCTATCAATATTCAATTGATATAACACATATGAGTGTTGTTTCAAATAATTCCAAGACCATTAGTTCATGATTATACCAAGACATTTAGCTCCGTGATAATACCAAGACATTTAGCTCAATGATAATACCAAGACATTTAGCTCAATGATTATACCAAGACATTTAGCTCCGTGATTTATGATATAGAATATGACTAAACATTCAGTTCAGATAAACATATAGTTTGCAAATAGTCATGAATGTCATAAAAATAGTTGAGCATGTATCTCCCCTAAAGAGTTTAATAAAAGCATTAAAACAATTGAAAGTGGGGCTATGGAACTCACATGGACAATGATGTGATGGCAAAAGTGGATACACCGAAATGTAGCGTGAATCTCTAAACTTGACCTATTATGAATGATATGATACATAATAAGTTATGATGTAATGTTATGCATGCAATTCGGATGATATCTATACCACTAGTGAATTTTTGAAAATAACACTTATCGTCGAAAAATAATCTCGTAACGTCTTGACCATTTTTAAATTACTTTACATGTATTTACGTTGAAATGATATACTACGATAATCATTTAATGATTTATTATGAAATTATAACTTTTCGTCGTAAAATAATGTCGTTGAAATTTCATGAAAGTGACAAAACGGCCTCGAAAAGCTAGTTGTAAAATGGTGTACGTCGAGTGTTAAGAAACGAACTCAACGGTTTTGGGAAGCTTGTATCATTATCTCAAAGTTTTAGCATTTAAGTTTTCATCCTAGAGGTCTCAATCATAGAGAAAAATATAGGTAAAGTATGGTACTTGTGTCCAAAATATCGTTTAAGGATGGTTTTCGGCAAAGTTTAAATGACCGTATTTTATTCGTTACAACTCCGCTTGACGAACGGTTGGACATTTTGGAAAATATGCTAGGCGAACTTACTTTTACTAGAAGACATCATGTTATAAAAAGTACTACATCCGTGTTAAAAACGACCCTCAACATGGTCCTTTGTTGACGTAAAGTTTGTCTAATAGAAATATACTAATTTTTCTTATATAATAAAGTTACGGCAACTTGTTTAAAATGTGAATAACTTAGTCGTTATAAGTCCGTTTTCTACGTTATTTATATCCACGGAATCGTGATAACATATACTAATATATTTTTGATAAGTCGACACATTTAACAACGCTTAAGACTCATTTTTGACTCGTAAAAAGTCGAGACAGCATGCTGAATTTTCTGAAACAAATAGTTTTCGTCGTCAAACTTCAAAAATTCATAACTTCTTCGTTATAGCTCCGTTTTAACCCATTCAAGCGGCCACGTTTTCGTTTTAAAGTATATTTTCCAAATATCTAGCCCAAAATATTTTGCTTACTGTCGAAAATTCCAGAATTTCAAAATAAGGACAGACCCTTTATTAAACTTGTCGAAATGAGTTTTTCTCGCGCCAAACCTATTCCAACCAATTCAAAACAACTCCGAAGCTATTCTAATCCTACCATACACCTTCTTAGGGTGTCATGGGTTCCTAGACATCACCAAGAGTGATATATTACAAGAAGTAATTATAGGATGACATAAATATATATAACCCTTAAAATCAATGAAAAAGTGGTATAAACATCATATGACTTGCATGTTTTCTCAAATATGATGAAATGAATATAACAATGAATATGAAATATGATCATGAATATGGATGCTTACTAGTAACTTGATGAGGTTTATGAGAACAAAGGATTTTTCCTAATCACCCAAGGTTTTTATTGCACAACCTTAATCAAGAGTGATACTAGAGTGAATAAAACTTGTCTAGAAAATTTTTGGATGATCCTTCCTTGTCCCTTGGTGTGGCCAGTTGCAAGAGGAAGAGAGGAAGAAGAGAGAGTTTGATCTTTTTCTCTTAGATATTATGAGTTGAATATGTTTGTATAAGAAGTATAATACGTTATATGTGAGTACATATTATGCAAGTTAAATGACTCACCCTAGTGGTGGTCGACATATATGAAAGAAAAATAAAATGAATCACTTACTTGTATAATATGATGTATAAGTATATTAGTAATGTAAAGTTATTTAAGGATAGATGGTAACTTGTGTACACATTTGAGTATTTAGGGTAGCGTTAACTAAAAATAAATTTTAACGGGTCAAGATAAAATATATTAAGGTCATAAAAATTTTAAAATTACATTTCTTGCAAGAATTGAGTGAATAAATATTTATCGGGTTGAATTTACGAAAACCGTCGTAATTATATAAACATAACAATTTATATACGAAATAAATTGAAGACATCGGGTAAATTAATAATATAATTTTTATAGTCTTAAAATGAGTATAAAAATATATTAGGAATATTTTTGGAAGTGTCGGATCAAATGTTCAAAATAATTAATTACGCGATAGCGTTTATTTAATATGAAAATTTTGCGTTGAATGAAAAATGCAAAACCATGCATGACCTAATATGATGACGATGATGCTAATGATATGTAGACTAAACCTAGTCTATATGAAATGTCCTTGATGATTGTTCATGAATTCACATCTAAACCATTAAGGTTACGAGAATTTGATACTCGTAAACCTAGTTTACGATAATGATGAAATAGTGAAACTTAAATAGTGATTTTCTCCGAAAATGAATAGTGTTTTGTGAATAGTAATTTTTGAAATATGTTCTCAGAATATTACTTCGACTTTGAAAACGGTGAATAGTAAAATTTTGAATAGTAACCGGCGAATAGTAAATTCCCAAGATGAATAGTAAATTTGAGAAATGACCTGAAATTGCGAGTTGTCACATACAGAACATAAGTGAACAAAGATGGAAACTCTCTATCCAGATGTAGAGCATATAATCATAACTATTTATCCATAAGAATATAAGCATACGCTGATACAAAAGAGACTGAACTTGAAAAAAATTATGAACATAAAACATGGAAAATTTGCATAACATTTGACTCACTTATGAACGCTTAAATCGATTTGGGTTATGATTTATCTTTAACACTTCAAATGGATTTAGTGGTGCCGGTCATCCAAAATGCACTCAAATGTATATAACATTTTAAATCGTCTTATTTAAAAAGCATTAACATTATCATTCTAATCATATAGGGTTATGTTATCAAACTTAGCACATTAATTAATTATTTATATTACCAAATATTTACTAATAACAAGCATGCGTTTAGTTGGAGAAAAACATCTCTTGTTTTCTATCTCTAATTTTGTAGAAATTTGGAAGGGAAATTTATCTCTAAAAAACACTTGAAAATCAAGAAAACGCGTTTAGTTGATGTTTGTATTTTCTATTTTCAAGAAGGAAAGGGGGGGCCTTGCGTTACAAAGGCAACAACAAAATTTTGTTTTGTAACGTTCCTTGTTAAGTTAGGAAATAGGGGATTTGTGTTTTGTGGAGAATTTCTTGGAAATAAAGGGATTTGAACGCGATCTATGTTTTCTTTGTTTTGTACAAAACACTTTGTGGAAAACATAGATGTTTTGTTCTAACTAAACGCAACCTAGGTGTTTTTGGGTAAACCCAACCACACACCCACCTGTTTTGACCCATGACAAAAATTACCCATTTTAACTAGTTACCTAACTCGCCCATTTTGACCATTGGCATTTTACCACCCCTAGTGCTAAATCGCATGAAACTAGAAATCTAGGTGAATAATACACACTCTTAACAGCCAAAGTTCTTTATGTATAATTTTGGGAAAACTTGTCAAGATCAGCAATGTCCTATGCGGAGTACTCATTCCTAGATACTCTATATTATCCTCTTTGTTAGCTATCTAGCTGATGAGTGTCTAAATACTCATCATTTTTGTATAAAATAAACTGCAAAATCATCTGAAAACACTCAGAAACACATCAAAATGATCAAAATATCACAAATCAGTGTTTTATGTGTTTTAAATGCAAAATATCAAAATCAGATGAAAAACATATCAAATTTGCAAAAATTGCAGTTTTAGTCCCCCAAGTTTCAAAAGTTGTCAAAAACAGTCCCTGAGCACATAATTTCAAAAGTAAAGTCACCAAAGGTCCTTTTTAAAATCAAAAGTTGTCAAATTTAGTCCTTTGGTGAAAAATATCAAAAGTTTTAGAAAATTACAAAAATGGTCCTTCAAGTTTGAAATTTGGCAGAAATGGCCCCTGAAAATTGGAAATTGTCAAGTTTGGTCCCTGCACTTTTGAAGCTTGTCAGTTTTAGTCCCTTGGAATAACTTTGAGATATTGGCAGTTTTGGTCCTTACATTTTCAGAAATTGCATAAATGGCCCTTGATAATTAAAGCCTTTACACCCTTTTTGGCCTGCCTATCTCTTTTGCCCCTGTCAAAATACATTTTGAACCCCCTTTTTATTATTAATAGCCGGTCAAAACCAACCCCCTTTGGCGCCCTTTTTTCTCTTCTCCTTCTTCTCACTCAACCTCTGCAAATACCAGGCTTTATCCACCAAACCTCCTCACCTTATCACTAACCTGTCCCCCCTCCAAACACTACATCCAAGATAGCATTTATTACCTCCCCCCCTCTTCACACTCAAGCTCCAGCTGGTATAAAACCATTTTCCCGCCAAAACCAATCCAAAGGCTAGAATGCACCCAAACCATCCAATGGCTCCAATCATAGCTGAACTGCTCAGAAAGTAGAGAGAAGGTGTCTTGGAGCATAAATAAGAGAAGAGAGAGGCTAGAAAGGAGTAGTTAGTTTTTTAGTTATTAAGCACCTTTTCATTTTTCAAGAGCTTGTATCGTTTTTTTACATTACCTTTGAACGTTTTTAGCCAAGCTAGTTTAATCTCAGTGTTGTATTAATCACATTGTATTTTTATTTTCAAGTTTAGTAAAATTTTCTCTTGGGTTAAAAATTACTTGTTCTTTATTCACCACTGTTAAATGCTAATTATAGTTATGAATGAGTTGTGTTAACTTACCTCAGTTTCATTCTTAGTTTGTTTTTACTCTCAAGCAAAATCACAAAGGGATAAGAAATTTAGTTGAAATAGAAAAAATATTTCAATTCAGTTTTATAGCTTCAAATAGCTCTAGCTACTGTCCTACTAGTCTCAGTTAAGCTTCTCATAGCTTATGGTGAGCTTTTCTACATTTTAATCTCAAATAAGAACTAGCAAGTGCCCCAGTCAACAAAAGTCCACACTGCAAGATGTGGTTTTGTATTGCTGATTTGAAGACAGATATGGGTTGAATTGTATACAACCAAAGGAGTGATGCCAGTTTTGGGTAGTTTATAATTGCTTTCATTGAGCAAACCACTGTGGTTGGATCTTTTGTAAGTTTTCATATTGTCATCTTAATCTCTGTAATAATAAAATTGATAGCTTAGTTGTTGTTTACTTTTGTCTTATCTAGTTTAGATAATATACTTAGTTGCTTAACTGGTCTCTAGTTTAATTTTTCTAGCTTAGTAGTTAATTTTGCACAGTAACTGTTCCATTCCTATATAATCTGCAACATTGGCTTTAGGGTGATTTTGAGGTTTTCTTGTCAATGATAGTATTGCACTTAGGGGTTATTTGGTCAATTGGTTCAGATCAAGTTAACACTTAGGTTGGTTTAGTAGAATAGCTGGTTGAAACTAACATATCTGTGGCTAAACCAGTGTTTGGGACAGTGGATTTGCCTGAGTTTTAGGTTAATTTAATAGGTGAGCTTTGTTGAATTGGAATCACTTGAAGCTTATCCCACCAACTTTGGTCATAAGTCTGCATTGAAAGTTGCTCAAGGTCAAATCTGTGTTTAATCTACTCTCATTATCAATTCAGACAGTTAGAGGTATAGCACAGGTTAGCACTAGGTTTAGAAATCATCTCACTAGCTTAATTAGGTCTTATATCAGCTTATTTCATTACCTAGATCAAATTAGATGCATTAGAAGTTCATAAAAGTCAACTGATAGGATCTTCAAAAAGTCAAAAAAAAATTGGTTAAAGAGTAGTTTTTCTCAAACTGTGCGGATTTATCATTTGGTATTCCTTGGTCACATTATTTTGGTCTTTTGGATTCAAAAAGTAGGACAGGTCTATTGTTCAAAAGTGATTTTTCATAATTTTTCCAAACAGTTTTAAGCTTCAAACAAGCTTGTCCTTTAGGGGCTTGAAAATGCCCTGTGCACACCATCAGCTCTAGCTGCTGTGCACAGGTTTTGTAGAGCTCACCACAAGCTCTTGGGAGCTTGACTTGGGCTGAATTCTTGTTCTGTGGACTCCTTGCCAGGTCAACTTGATACTGTGATATCTGGTTTTGGGTTCCCATTAGAGTAGACAGCTTATTTTTAAGCTAGAAACTAGCACCTCAGGACTGAATTCTCTTATTTGGTTTTGTACCCATAAGCTTGTTTCCTGATTTTCAGAGGATTAGAGTAGCTAAATTAGGTTGAATTATGGTAGTGTTAGCTTAAAATAGGTCCTGTGATCATTTGGTTCACTTAAGCAGCTTCTAGCTTATCTTAAAGTGCTTATTTGCAAGCCCATTTCACTACAGATCCAGATTCTTGCACCTTAGCCTAGTTTTTTATATTTTTCATAGAATTAGAACATTATTTTAGAGTTTTCCTGAATTTTTCATAATTTTCCTGCACTGTTTGATATTTTTCCTAATTTAATTTAGTTTTTAAGCATTTTTAAATAGCATTTAATATAAAAAATTCAGAAAAGGTTCAAAAAAATAATTTTTCAATTTTATTAAGTTTAGATAAATATAAAAAGTGAAAAAAGTAATTTTCCATATTTTTCATAGTTTATTTTGTAATTTTTAGTAATTTAATTAGTTTTTAATAGTATTTAATTCCTAGAAAATAGAAAAATAATCATAAAAATACAAAAATAGTTTTGAAAATTCTATTTTGATATTTTAGACTTTTCCATTTCATAATTTTATTTTTCTAGCTTTGTTTCCCAATTTCTTGTATTTTGGTTAATTATTAAATAGTTAAAAATAGTTTTTAATTAATAATAATTAGATAATTAGTTGTAAAAATAATTTTCTTTTTCTAAAAAGTTTCTTTTATCATTAGTTTTGTAAAAACAAAAAAATCAATTTAATTATAGTGATAGCGTTTATTTAATAGATTTTATCTTTTTAATTTTCCTTTAATTT
Organism: Chrysanthemum makinoi; assembly: GCA_910596185.1. Taxonomy (NCBI): domain Eukaryota; kingdom Viridiplantae; phylum Streptophyta; class Magnoliopsida; order Asterales; family Asteraceae; genus Chrysanthemum; species Chrysanthemum makinoi. Next base: position 197,820,723 of record OU343224.1, on the reverse strand, counting down.
GCATTTAAGCCGTTTTTATTTGTTGGCTTATTCCGTAGTTATAATCATAACCAAATCCTTTTTCCGTTCAAACTCCTCGATCACTATACGTTTGATAATTCATTGCATAGCTCGCTGGGAAATAACGACCCGGGGAGACCATATACTCCTCAGATCTTCATTGATTTCGTGCTTAAGCAGTTTTAAGCTGGTTACGGTCCGTCATTCACAAGTGGCGGGCTTGTGTGATTTAGCTTGACTGTTTTGGCGCGCATCAAATTTTTGGCGCCGCTGCCGGGGAGCTGTGTGTGCTGATTATCTTCCGTCTAGCAGATTAGTGATTTGAATATTCACTCTTTGTTCATACCATCCATCCTTATATATTTATATTTTCTTATAAAAATCCAAAACCCAAAAATATTTTTCTTTTTCAAAATTTATTTTCCTTTTATGTTTTCTATTTATAAAAAACCTCAAAAATATTCTTCTCATTCCTCTTATTCGTTGATTCTATTTCTCTTACCCTCTTTTGCCGTTTAATTCTATTCTTCGTATCCTCTCAACCATTTGATTCTCCTCTTATCCCTCTATATGTTTAATTCTAATGGCGGACATGCGTACGATGTTCGAAATGCTTCAAGTACCCACCGAGGGTTACGAAGATGCTGTTGTTGTACCGGAGATTCTTTCAGAAAATTTCGAGATACAAACCGGTTTAATTCAACTAATTATGTCAAATCCATTCTATGGATTTGAGAGGGACGATCCCTATGCTCACATCCGATGGTTTGATAGATTAATTTCAACCATAAAATATAGGGATGTTCCTCATGACACAATTAAGTTGATGCTATTCTCATTTTCTCTCAAGGGGGCAGCTCAGAATTGGCTCGAAAAAGAACCCCCTCGATCGATCACTGCTTGGGAAGATCTCGTTTCAAAATTTGTAAATCGTTTCTTTCCTTATTCTAAGACGGAAAATCTTAAGAACGAGATTACAAACTTCCAGCAGCGCTTTGATGAAAGTTTTGGTGAGGCATGGGAAAGATTCAAAGATCTCCTATGGAAATGCCCACATCATGGTTTCTCGGAATTACTCTAGATCGATATATTCTACAATGCTTTAATGCAAACCGATCAAGATTCACTTAATGCAGCCGCCGGTGGCAATATCTTGTATCGTACCCCAAGGGATATATTGACGATCATCGAGAACAAATCGAAAGTTCCGACTACGAGAAACAAACCGATTGAGATGGCTGAGCTTACCAATGATATTCGATGCATGAAGCAAAAATCAGAGCCCGTTATTACCGTTACCGAAAGATGTGATATTTGTGGTGGTCCCCATCCTTTTTACGATTGTCAAGCCACCGATGACGAGGTTTATAATGCTACATCAACCCAATATCACAAGACTTTCGTTTTCGATGATGATGAGGATTCCATTCAAATGAAAGAATATTATGCGAGTTTGTCGGCTACAACCAATCCTGTTTCTGAGCCTTTCATTTCCGACTCTTCCCCTTCACTCACACCGGTTGAGAGAAGTGACGTCGTTTTAGAAGAGTTCGATGATCATATTTCAACAAACATTGTTGAACCCGTTGACTCTCTCATAATGGGGGACGAGCCTCTTAGCACTATTCCGAAAATGGAATCGTCTAGTGTTGAGAGCCTTGTCCCAATCCCAAGTGAGTCCGAGGTTATCTCCGGTAATATGTGTGATAAGCCTCTTGATGATGATTCTTACCCTCCTCTTGACATTCCAAATGATCATGTTGATATGTTCTCCGATTCTGACAACGATTGTACTTCGTTTGACGATTCTTTATCTTATGGAGACATTGATTATGTCGAGGACTTACCTTCTGAGCTAGTTAGCTTAGAGGATGCGAGAGATTCTGATGATCTGGAAATTGAGGACGAGATGCTTCGTGAAAAATTATTCAATATAAATCTCCTCGTTTCTAAGATCGAATCATTCTGTGCTAAGTCAGCTTCATCTCCTATCCCTGTTGTGGATAGTGACTTGGAAAAGCCCGAACCAATTCCTGAACTTAAGGCTTTTTCCAATGATTCTTTCCGAATTTGAAGTATTCCGCTTTGATGACGATTATACTAAAAAGGAGAGTAGTGGCAATCCCACTTTTCATCTTTCTCTTCCTGAGTATGATTTGTTTCTCTTTGATCTAGATCCTGAGGAGTTCTCCGGTGAACTCTCTCATATCATATCTCCTCCGGAGTATGATCATTTCTATTTTGATCTTGATCTTGACCGGGGGGAGACATGCTCTATCATAAGAGTTTTCTCATTGAGGACACTACCCCGTCTCTTCCTCCCGAGGTTTTTGTTAAAAATCACCCTATGAGCTTAAATGATCAAATTCAAATTAAAGATGATGAAGAATGGATCCTTATGGTTATCAAAATCTTCATTCCATTCCTCACATATACTGTGACTTCCTCTCTTCTTCACTCGTTCGGGAGTGAGGACACTATCTTTGACCCCGGCATTTTCAGTTACCATTTGTGAGCCGGTTCTATATATATCTCATCGGTGTGGAACTTTCACGTGCTTCAAATGTTTATCCAAACATCTTGAATGAAAGTCCGATGGAGATTGTTTCTTCCACCTTGCTTCCCCATGAACAAATGAATTCGGGGTCGAGTCAAGCTAGCGACTCGGAAATCAAAAACAGTAGCACGCCATATGGGTTTTCACCCATATTTCTGACTTCTTTCTATTTTCTACCACCCTAGTGTGGGGGGGTTACCCCACATGTCAAAAAAAAAATTCCAAATAAATGGCCGTAGTATTTCCCTTTTACGTTCTTTGTTTCGGCATAACAGCCGGTACTTTGAATATTGAGGGCAATATTCATTTCTAAGTGTGGGGGGGAATTCTCACGAATTTCATATAATTATACCAATTCCCCCGTTTTTTGCCAAAATTTTTTTTGGAGTAAGTGTTTTACACTTACTCATTTGGTTATCAGTCCGCCATGTCTGTGAGACTAAAGGATTGGCTAATCCAGGAGCAAACGGCTCTTGGTAAAGATTTCTCAAATCCGTTTATATGGCTTGCAATTTGCCCAAAATTGTATGGTTCTCAACTCACCATATCCTAAAAAGTGAAGAGTTGGCTAGCCCGCAAGATTATGGCTTGTGGTAAAGGCAGTGGAAAAACCATAATTGGTAATCAGCTCACCAAAGATAATATTGATAATTTATCTAAGAGTTGGCTAGTCCGAAGGGTAACGGCTTCTGGTAAAACAAATCAAATCCGTTGGAAGCTGGTGGTTTGCTCAAAATCACATGGTTATCAGTGTACCATGGTTCTTACTTGAACTGAAACATTTGGCTACTCCAGAAGTAATGGCTTTTGGTAAAGAGATTAAAATCCATTATGTTTTCTCAAATCATTGCTAGGGACTAGCAATAGTTTAGTGTGGGGGATTGATGAGTGTCTAAATACTCATCATTTTTGTATAAAATAAACTGCAAAATCATCTGAAAACACTCAGAAACACATCAAAATGATCAAAATATCACAAATCAGTGTTTTATGTGTTTTAAATGCAAAAATATCAAAATCAGATGAAAACATATCAAATTTGCAAAAATTGCAGTTTTAGTCCCCCAAGTTTCAAAAGTTGTCAAAAACAGTCCCTGAGCACATAATTTCAAAAGTAAAGTCACCAAAGGTCCTTTTTAAAATCAAAAGTTGTCAAATTTAGTCCTTTGGTGAAAAATATCAAAAGTTTTAGAAAATTACAAAAATGGTCCTTCAAGTTTGAAATTTGGCAGAAATGGCCCCTGAAAATTGGAAATTGTCAAGTTTGGTCCCTGCACTTTTGAAGCTTGTCAGTTTTAGTCCCTTGGAATAACTTTGAGATATTGGCAGTTTTGGTCCTTACATTTTCAGAAATTGCATAAATGGCCCTTGATAATTAAAGCCTTTACACCCTTTTTGGCCTGCCTATCTCTTTTGCCCCTGTCAAAATACATTTTGAACCCCCTTTTTATTATTAATAGCCGGTCAAAACCAACCCCCTTTGGCGCCCTTTTTCTCTTCTCCTTCTTCTCACTCAACCTCTGCAAATACCAGGCTTTATCCACCAAACCTCCTCACCTTATCACTAACCTGTCCCCCCTCCAAACACTACATCCAAGATAGCATTTATTACCTCCCCCCCTCTTCACACTCAAGCTCCAGCTGGTATAAAACCATTTTCCCGCCAAAACCAATCCAAAGGCTAGAATGCACCCAAACCATCCAATGGCTCCAATCATAGCTGGGAACTGTTCAGAAAGTAGAGAGAAGGTGTCTTGGAGCATAAATAAGAGAAGAGAGAGGCTAGAAAGGAGTAGTTAGTTTTTTAGTTATTAAGCACCTTTTCATTTTTCAGTAGCTTGTATCAGTTTTTTACATTACCTTTGAACGTTTTTAGCCAAGCTAGTTTAATCTCAGTGTTGTATTAATCACATTGTATTTTTATTTTCAAGTTTAGTAAAATTTTCTCTTGGGTTAAAAATTACTTGTTCTTTATTCACCACTGTTAAATGCTAATTATAGTTATGAATGAGTTGTGTTAACTTACCTCAGTTTCATTCTTAGTTTGTTTTTACTCTCAAGCAAAATCACAAAGGGATAAGAAATTTAGTTGAAATAGAAAAAATATTTCAATTCAGTTTTATAGCTTCAAATAGCTCTAGCTACTGTCCTACTAGTCTCAGTTAAGCTTCTCATAGCTTATGGTGAGCTTTTCTACATTTTAATCTCAAATAAGAACTAGCAAGTGCCCCAGTCAACAAAAGTCCACACTGCAAGATGTGGTTTTGTATTGCTGATTTGAAGACAGATATGGGTTGAATTGTATACAACCAAAGGAGTGATGCCAGTTTTGGGTAGTTTATAATTGCTTTCATTGAGCAAACCACTGTGGTTGGATCTTTTGTAAGTTTTCATATTGTCATCTTAATCTCTGTAATAATAAAATTGATAGCTTAGTTGTTGTTTACTTTTGTCTTATCTAGTTTAGATAATATACTTAGTTGCTTAACTGGTCTCTAGTTTAATTTTTCTAGCTTAGTAGTTAATTTTGCACAGTAACTGTTCCATTCCTATATAATCTGCAACATTGGCTTTAGGGTGATTTTGAGGTTTTCTTGTCAATGATAGTATTGCACTTAGGGGTTATTTGGTCAATTGGTTCAGATCAAGTTAACACTTAGGTTGGTTTAGTAGAATAGCTGGTTGAAACTAACATATCTGTGGCTAAACCAGTGTTTGGGACAGTGGATTTGCCTGAGTTTTAGGTTAATTTAATAGGTGAGCTTTGTTGAATTGGAATCACTTGAAGCTTATCCCACCAACTTTGGTCATAAGTCTGCATTGAAAGTTGCTCAAGGTCAAATCTGTGTTTAATCTACTCTCATCATCAATTCAGACAGTTAGAGGTATAGCACAGGTTAGCACTAGGTTTAGAAATCATCTCACTAGCTTAATTAGGTCTTATATCAGCTTATTTCATTACCTAGATCAAATTAGATGCATTAGAAGTTCATAAAAGTCAACTGATAGGATCTTCAAAAAGTCAAAAAAAAAAAAATGGTTAAAGAGTAGTTTTTCTCAAACTGCGATTTATCATTTGGTATTCCTTGGTCACATTATTTTGGTCTTTTGGATTCAAAAAGTAGGACAGGTCTATTGTTCAAAAGTGATTTTTCATAATTTTTCCAAACAGTTTTAAGCTTCAAACAAGCTTGTCCTTTAGGGGCTTGAAAATGCCCTGTGCACACCATCAGCTCTAGCTGCTGTGCACAGGTTTTGTAGAGCTCACCACAAGCTCTTGGGAGCTTGACTTGGGCTGAATTCTTGTTCTGTGGACTCCTTGCCAGGTCAACTTGATACTGTGATATCTGGTTTTGGGTTCCCATTAGAGTAGACAGCTTATTTTTAAGCTAGAAACTAGCACCTCAGGACTGAATTCTCTTATTTGGTTTTGTACCCATAAGCTTGTTTCCTGATTTTCAGAGGATTAGAGTAGCTAAATTAGGTTGAATTATGGTAGTGTTAGCTTAAAATAGGTCCTGTGATCATTTGGTTCACTTAAGCAGCTTCTAGCTTATCTTAAAGTGCTTATTTGCAAGCCCATTTCACTACAGATCCAGATTCTTGCACCTTAGCCTAGTTTTTTATATTTTTCATAGAATTAGAACATTATTTTAGAGTTTTCCTGAATTTTTCATAATTTTCCTGCACTGTTTGATATTTTTCCTAATTTAATTTAGTTTTTAAGCATTTTTAAATAGCATTTAATATAAAAAATTCAGAAAAGGTTCAAAAAAAATAATTTTTCAATTTTATTAAGTTTAGATAAATATAAAAAGTGAAAAAAGTAATTTTCCATATTTTTCATAGTTTATTTTGTAATTTTTAGTAATTTAATTAGTTTTTAATAGTATTTAATTCCTAGAAAATAGAAAAATAATCATAAAAATACAAAAATAGTTTTGAAAATTCTATTTTGATATTTTAGACTTTTCCATTTCATAATTTTATTTTTCTAGCTTTGTTTCCCAATTTCTTGTATTTTGGTTAATTATTAAATAGTTAAAAATAGTTTTTAATTAATAATAATTAGATAATTAGTTGTAAAAATAATTTTCTTTTTCTAAAAAGTTTCTTTTATCATTAGGATTATAAAAATATCATTTGCGTAATTTTAGGGGTAATATTGCTTTAGTTTCACTTTTTAATTTGTACGTCGCGTAGATTTTAATTCAGTTTTATAAAAACATAAAAACAAAAACATCATTTTAATTATAGTGATAGCGTTTATTTAATAGATTTTATCTTTTTAATTTTCCTTTAATTTGCATTTAAGCCGTTTTTATTTGTTGGCTTATTCCGTAGTTATAATCATAACCAAATCCTTTTTCCGTTCAAACTCCTCGATCACTATACGTTTGATAATTCATTGCATAGCTCGCTGGGACATAACGACCCGGGGAGACCATATACTCCTCAGATCTTCATTGATTTCGTGCTTAAGCAGTTTTAAGCTGGTTACGGTCCGTCATTCACAAGTGGCGGGCTTGTGTGATTTAGCTTGACTGTTTTGGCGCGCATCACTAGCATACTTGTTTCTTGTACCACATGCATTATATTCCTTATCATCCACAACCGGGGACGGACCTACATGGATGTCGCGTGTGGCACGGGCCACACCCAATTATGGGTCAAGCAGTGTATTTTTTTCAAGATGTGTCATTTTTTAGTATGTGCAACCCCCGATATTTGTGTTATTATCTTTATAGTGCAATAGTAACTTGGCTAAAAAACTCTCTATGGTGCGAATTTTAGTAATTATGATAAGAAAAAATTTGTGCAACATCCTTCTGACAATCCTAGGTCCGCCCCTGTCCATAACTACAAAACTTCTATCCACAAAACCATATCAGTATGACACCAAGTAATTTTTAATCATAAAATATTATACCTGTGTAGCAAGAACTTGAAGAGCAGAACTAAACACTCTATGCAAAAAGTTGAACTGGATTGATATGGGTGATATGGGTTCTGCTTCTTTTTTTTATATTTTTGTCTTCAAAGCTGAACTGGATTGATGTTTTTAAATATTTTGGTGGTTTTGAGAGTGTTTTGAAACATGGGTTTTGCTTTTTATGGTTTTGTGACCATTATGGAGATGAAGTTGAGATGTGGAAAGTGGATTGCATGAGATTGAAGATGGGGTTTTTGACTTTGTGGTGTTTGGTTTAGGGTTTAAGGGGTTTCATAAGTCAATTTGGGTTTATCAGATATTTATGCTGTTTTTTAAAGAATAAAGTATACTAGTAAATTTTTGTTTTAAAAGGTAAAGACTATAGTTGACCCTTCAACTTGACATTTGTTTCGTGTTTACCCTTGACAAAGAGCGGAAAGAAACTTTTGTCCAGGCTATTCGAAAAAGGGAAGTGACTCACACTACAAAGTAGAAACAAATAAAACATAGTGTGAATTTTGTACAATTACTTAAAGTATAAATAAGAGTATTTTAATAAATTTTATAAGCGTGCAAATCACTATTTTTTTTGAAAAAGTTGAGTTTTTATTTGGCTTTGATATATGCAGTAACCAATATTCTCATGATTGTTTTCGGATTCATCTATAACCCGAACTCGATTAAGCTTTTTCGGGTCAAGTTACTGGGGTCAATAATTTTATTCGGGGCAACCTTAATAATCTGAATACTAAATAAGGTTGGGTATCGGGATGAAAATTTTGACTAACTCGGGTTCAGGTCGATTTGATTGACCCTAATAAGTCGTTTCTTTTTCTTTTTTTCTTTTTTTTTAATTATTTATATAAATTATACACATATTTCAGTTGACTCGAACCCGAATTGACCCGAACTCAATTAACTCGAATTCAAATAAGGTCGGGTTTGGATGTGTTATTTTTAGCCTTGACCTAATTTTGACCTGACCCAAATTGACTTGAACCCGACCAATTTGACCCAATTAACACCTTGACATCCAAGATGTTCAAAACTTTTTGTCAACCTTACCACTGCACCGCTTTAAAAATAGTTTAATTAAAGGAATAATTTATAAATTGAAACGAAAATGAAAAATAAAAACAAAAACAAACCACGCTACTAATATTTTCCCCCGCAACTATGTATATACATAACTTTTTCTTGGACGTCAAATTTTATTAAGAAAAACCTAGCAAAGATGTTGGAAACAAATTAATGTACGAGAATTACATAATGGATAAAACCGATTTCAAAGTAATACAAGGGTCATTAAACCAATCACTCTTATTAGAGTATTTCTTGGCTCTAGTCGAAAAAAGACTTTGGAGTTAAATATTAGTATGAGAGTATTAGTATCAACATCTGATGGAACGCTTAACAAAAACACGATGACATCATAGGGTTTCAATGGACTTGTAGTACTTTTGTTTGACAACATGTTACAAATTGAGGGTGAAGGATCAACAACCCTAGTTGACTCCCAACACACACCCAAAGCTTATGGTTTTCAATCAGCCTCCCAACCCACTTCATCACCATTTATGAATGATACCAGACAGGACTCTGATGTTCCTTAGCACATAGTTCCTACTAATACCAATGGTGCAGATGAGGCTATCTCTGACAGTATAGGAAGGGCTGCTCCTACTAACACAAGCTTAGAAGTTGGTCAAGTCCGGGGTAACATAAGTAAGACCCCTACTATGGCAACATCTAATGTGTCTAGTTCTCTGGGACAAGATACAGGTGATGGAAATCCCAGCCACATGGAAACCATGAGGAAAATGCCCAGTGATCCACCCCTTCCAGAAGTTAACACATCTGAAAGTGGTGAGGGCCGTCTGAAACTTATACAGGATTTGATGGCTACATGTACCAGGTTGACAGAAAAAGTGACTATCTTGGAGCAGGATCTTAGGGATACTAACACTTTGTACAGCAGGATCAACACCAAACTTATTGGCAAGGTGAAGATGTTGCAGCTCAAGGTCAAGTCACTACAAAAACAAAGGAGAGTCACACTGATTTCATCAAGATCAGATTGTTCTGATGAAGACATGGAGCAAGGAGATTCTTCCAAACAGGGGAGGAAATCTCAAGATGATGCAGATATTTAGGGGATGATGGATTCTGACATGAGAGAAGATGATATTGAAAACCTTGTGAAGAATGTGAAAAAGATAGTAAGGCAGATGGAAGTTACAGATGATACTGCTACAAGTAGAAGAACTATTACACAAGCAGTACAAAATAAAGAAGGTATTGTTGATATTCCAATTGATGCTGCTAGTGATCCAGATACTGAAGGAAGCAGTCTTAAAGAAAAGCAACATCATTGGAATCAGAATCTGGAAAGAAGCAAAAAATGAAAGAACATGCTACTGAAAAGGTTGAAACACCAGAAGAAGTTACAGATAATTAACTTAAACAAATGATGATTGTTATTCCAGATAAATTATACAGATAAATTTGGTAAATTTTGGAAGATCATCAGATTGGGAAACATTGTAGAAATGTACAAGACTTTTTCTGATATGGTCAAGGTATTTGATAGAGATGATCTTGTAAAGTTGGGGGAATTGGTTAAGGAAAAGTTCAACCCTGTAGACTTGGAAGATGATAAGAAGTAGGAGCTATGGGTTAAGCTACTTAGATTATTTAAACCAAATCCTTTTGATAGTTTCTGGAAATTTCATGTTAACAAGAGCAACTACATGGAGATTATATGACACATCTGGTGTGCATCATGTATCCACAACTGATGGTATAGATGTGTTTATGCTAGTAGAAAAGGAATACCCTCTCAGAGATGGAATATTGGTGTTTATGCTATCTGCAAAACTCACTATGGATAAAGACTCAGAGATGGCAAGAGAGTTGATAAGAAAGATCAGGAATCAGTGTGACCAAGCAATGAAGACTGCAAAAAGAAAGTAATGTTTGGAAGAATCCTCAGAGACCACATAAAGAAACTTGTCATTAAAGGCTAATCACAAGTTTAGGGGAGGATTGTTGGGAAATAAAAGAACTTCACACTTAATACTGTAGGTATAAGTTAGTACTGCTAGTATTGGTAGGTATAGCAGTTAGTACTTCTAGTTAAAGTTACTTATATTGTTTGTTTTAGAAAGACGCGTGAAGGTTGTAAAAGAATATTCTGAATATATTCTATGTAATTAGAAGATATACATAGATAGTTTTCTTGAAAAGGACTCCTTAACCTATAAAAGGAGGTCCTAGGTTATACTTAGACATAGATCAATCGTATGAAAAGCTTCAAGGTTGTATACCCTAATACTAGCTAAAGTATTTGTATTATTGTTTAATATTATTGAAGTACTTTGGTTTATACTTTGTCTATTGCATCTTTACTATTCTATTGGTTATTCTTCTAAGTGTTACCAAGTAGATTCCACATACTTGTTAGCATTAAACTTTGTTTCATTCACAACTGTTTCAGATTCATCCAAAGCAATATAGTTATACAAGCTAAGTAAGATCCGAGGTTTTGGGACTCACAACATCCTTACTAGAGGTCATTTTCTTTACCTTATACTTTGTTTCCATGAAAGTCACGCCCCGGTTACTATTCCGCTACGACCCATTTTGGGGGTGTGACATAAAGGAAGATGATAGGCCTTACATTGTTATAATCAGAAGCAGTAGAAACACACAACAAACACTCTAGATTCACTTAATCTAGAGTGATTGTTACCAAGAATGAACCCATAAGCACCACAAAACCAGATCCCCAAAATCCACAATTAGTGTTTCAAGAAACCCTAACTAATCAACCCATAAATCACCAGATCTATACCCATATTAACTGTAAAACCCTAAAAATCCGGATTCACATTTTTACATCTAATTTTAATTATGCTAAGTTTAAATTGAACAATTAAGTAGGGATTAAACTATATGTTATACACATGACAAATTTTAACCTAAGTAATTTACTCAAATGAATTAGGACTTTCCTAATCCTAGAACTAAGTAAAATAAACGACACCCTATTCCTTTTAAAACTTGTACACGTTTTATTTATTCCCATTTAAACAAGATTATAACAAAATTTCAAACTTAGCAAAACCACTACACGATTTCCTTAATGCCAAAACCAAAATTTTGAACCCTCCAAACCTTTTTCACGTTTTGTTAAGGACTAGGGATAAAACCATATAAATTATTTTAATGCGAAAAGATTGTGTCCACCCTCCTTGCCCTATATAACACACGCTTTCTCATCCATAACATATATGGTTTCTTTTCCCCTCTCATTAAATACATAGTCTGCCTCCCTCATTCTCCTCCATATCGATTCTAAATAACACACATAGTACCAATTCAGTTTTCTTTCTTTCAAGACCAAAGGAATCAAGGTTTAGCAGCCCTATTGGTGATCATTGAATTGGTGTTTCAAGCTTGGCAACCGTTGTCTTTGTCCTTGTTTTGTGTCTCGTTATCCAGCCTCAAGAGGTAACCATGAATTATCCTTGTCGATTTTTTTATCACCATGAATCGTTGAGTATAAAAGAAACCTTAAAACAAGCTAGCTTAAATCGTTACAACCATATCGTTATGCTTATGTCTTGCTAAATATATGTATTATCACATGATTAATAGAAGAATTTACACCACATATAAACGAATGAGATTTGCTAAACACTTGTATGTCGATTCTGGTTTCTTTTCTATTCGACCTAACTTTTAATACAAGCCCTAATAAGATCACTAAGGGCTCATTAATGTGGTATAAAATCTAGAAAACCCTAGAAGTAAATTAATGATGGGTGTGTATAATTAATAGCGAAGGGTTAGGGTTTGTTTCTCTCTCACTGCATATTGTCCAGAAAATTGGGTCGGATTCAACGGGGTCTAACTGATGATGTCAACGTGTTTTTAAGTGATTTTTGAGTCTAAATATGATTTGTCTAATTTCTGAATATGTAAGATTCATGGTCATTAGAGGTCGGGAAGTTAGCTTTTTGATTTTTAGAAAATTGGTTGTCGAACCTGAGAATCTGAGTTTGAAAATCAGTTGATGTAATTGATTTTTCATTTCCAAACCATAAGGAGTAAGGAGCTCTAATTTTACATGGGTGATGTTGACGTTATTTTTGACTTCCTGGAATTTTTATGGATTTGTCTAAAGTGTCAAAATAGGTTAATTAAAGGAAAACTTTATGTGTGTATATGTGGAAAACTAGAAGGGGGGTTGAATAGTTTTACCAATTAAAACTTGGTTTTAAACTATTTAGATCGACTTATGTCAATCTATTTAAACATGAGTGTTGGATGTTGATAGACAAGCATATAGATATATAGATATGTAATGAAAAGATAAAGAGTAAGAAGCACAAAACCACAACGCGAGTATTTATAGTGGTTCGGCTACAAGGACACCTTCCTTGCCCTACTCCACTCCCCGAGTCACCTACTCGAGAGTTTGTAATCACTACACAACACCAACTCCTTGTGGCGGAGAAGCCTTCACAATGTTGCCTACTTTATCCGCAAGGCTAGATACCGGTTTCTTCCACGAGGTAGAACCAAACCTATCACAACGTCGCCTACCCTTTATCGGGTACTAGGCTAGATACCGAGTTCCATTACAATGGAGAAACTACTACCCAACACTACACAAATCCTATCCCTAAGGAGATCCACTCCTTATGACAACATCAACAAGGATATCAATATCCTTTGACCCAATACAAATCTATCTTGTACAACGAACACTCCATATCGAATGTACACCTTACGCATAGAGGTGGCAAAACGGGCGGGCCGGGCGGGCACGGGCTACGGGCCAAACGGGTGCGGGCTAAACAGGCGCGGGCTAAACGGTCACGGGCCAAACGGGCTCATTTTATACGAATCGCTTTTAAAAATACCCAAAACAACGAAATAAATTCTTCAAACGTAACACCTCATTTATATTTAAAAAATTAAATATAAGTTTTTCTTTAAAAACAATCTAATGTTCGAGAAAACCATGTGCCCATTATGCCCATTTAACCTCAAAATGGGCAATACATGCCCATTTCAAAAAAAGGAGGGGGCCCAAATGTGCCCAAATCTTTTAAAAGTTTGCCCATTTAGCCCATTTTTTTTATTTTGGGCACAAATTGCCACCTCTATTTACGCACCTTTCACTAATGTCTTTGACTCGACTTCTAGGCACCCTTCACTAATGCCTTGAGACTTGACTTCTAGACATCTTTCACTAATGCCTTTAGGCTTGACTTCTAAGCACCCTTCACTATTTCTTTAAATACGGACACTCGGCACCTTTCACCAATGCCTTTACTTTGACGCTTCAACACCTTTCACTAATGTCTTTGTCTTCACCCTTTATACATCTTTCACTTATGTCTTCGACACTACACTTCTAATGAGAAAGAATAAAATTATCAACAAGAGAACCTCAGTGCTCTTGATGATGAGGAAGCATGGCAACTCATAGACTTGAGCTTGCTCGACTTCAAGAAGTGGTGATCTCGCCTTTAAGAGGAACCTAGAGAATCACACAAAAACAAAACTACATACAAAGATCACTTGGATCTATTGTTAGATAGTTTACAACTCAAAGAGAAAATATATTTGAAAGGGGTGAGTTACAATGAAGAAATGGCTCACTATTTATAGAGGAAAAAGTGCTACTGTTCCACGGATCCCACGGATCCCTCACTTGAGGGATCCGTCCAGTGTAATCCTGGGGATCCGTGGGACGCTCCTTTTTGCCCATGGGTTTTGGGTCATGGGTCATGGGTTATGGGTCATGGGTCCTAGACTTTGGACCATGGGTATCCAAGTAGATACAATGTATCTACAAGATGCAATGCATCTAGTCCATGGGTCATGGATAATATCCATATATGACTTATGCATGATGTCATGCAATGGGTTATGGGTTATGCTCCATGGGTATGGATCATGGACTTTGGGTTTTACCCAACAACATTCAATGTATTTAGTCAATGGGTCAAATACTTAAACTTCTACCCATTATAATACATACTAATTATGTATATATCTACCCAATATGTAAACACTAGTTGTTGTACATATGTATTACTAAATCATAAAATCACTTCTACTTGTTTAGTGTTTTATGTGAAAACGTAAGTGTGTTAGTAAGCTATTGGCTCAAACCATTATACGTATTTTATTTGTTTCGTTAAAATGATTTTACATTTTTTATCGACAAAACATTAGAAATCGTAAAATATAAATAAATGTTTTTACTGTTTATTTGTGTTAACAGTATCTACAGTTAACATTCTGGGTAGGTCTGGAAAGATGATTTTTAAAAACAATACTTATAATTGGTATTAAAATCTATAAATTTTTTTGAAGATACTTAACTGATATAGGAATCACAGATAATTAGTTTAGAATTTTTTGAGCTTATTTGGCAGGTCTGAAAAATCGTGAGAAACTGGTCCAAAATTGAAATATAAACCCTAAAATGTGTTATAAGTATAACTACAAGTATTAATCATTAAAAATCAAATATGACATATAAAATAAGATTGTAAAAGATATATGATTCCTAATTCAGGAAGATCTTTTGAAAAAGGAGTGAATCATCTCTTGTGATCCTTTACACTCATTTGTTTGCTTTATTAAGGTACATATATTCTACCCTAAGGGTGTTTCTCTCATGACTCATTATGATCCTTGATTCAGATTATGATTCCCTTGGATATGATTCCGTTGATATCCATTTTGTTATGATATTCATTATGCTATCTCATTTGATATGAGATTCCGCTTCAGTTTGATATGTTGATAACATCAAATAGTCCTGAATATTAAGTGTCAATTTACCCCGGTAATGCTCGTATTTTATATCATTTATATGGATTTAGGCTTGTTTTCCTCTATATTTCACTTTCAGGTAATTTACGAGCATTGGAGCTAATGAGACGCGGATTTGGAGAGTTTATTGAAGATATATGATAGTATGCCCACTGTGAAGTAGTTACGGCGTAACTCCTCTCTCACATTACGCCGTAACAAGAGCGTGACTTAGAAGACCAACTCAACAGCATATTACGGCGTAACTACATCTTAGGATTACGCTGTAACTAATTAGGTCAAATGATGTTCCACGCTGCTGCAAGCTACGCCGTAACTCCTTCCAACGATTATGGCGTAATCAAGATTTTGTAACCTATATTGAAGATACGACGTAACTCATTCCATGTGTTACGCCGTAACCAGCTATTACTAGAGCATTATTACGGATTTTTATAGGTTATGGCGTAACTCTCAACTTAAGTTACGCCGTAATTAGATCTGGCCTATAAATACCAACCCTAAATGCTGCATTTCACATCATTCACTCCACAACACAAAGCAAAGAACGTGAGTAAGGGACTGAAGGCAGATCTTGAGGAGCATACGGAGCTATCTCCAAGGGAGAAATCACTCCCTAACGATAAGCATTAGTGATTTATCATTTCTTTTACTTTCAGTTCACGTATTTCATTATGTCAAACGTTGAATTGATTGTTTCATTTAATATGATCGGCTAAGAACCTCTGGTGCTAGCCTAGTTATGATTCCTTAATTGTTATGTTTATGTTTACATTGCTTCCGTATAATTGTTTCTAGTGTATGCATGCATAGTTTGTTGGTAGCTACCCTTGTTACGGTAGTTTTGAATGGCGGTAGTGTCTAGTTGCTTAGGAGAATTTACCAACTGACCCTAAGTAGGTAGACTGAGCGGAAGGGTAAGAATTGACCAACCGACTCACCCTCTTCTTCGCTTGTGCGGACTGACCAAATGATCAATTGCCGTTTGGATGAACTTAAGAAGTTAGGGATGAGTGTCTAAGATGCTAGCGCCCGGGCACTCATTGTTATGAATCTTGCATGTATCGGAACTTAATGACTTGGCTTAGGGGACTAAAAACAACTGGACTTTCAATGGTAGTAGCTTGATCTCCAGTGGAAACCTTTGCTAATAGGTTAGGACGAACTGACCAAATGTTGTCCTAGCGACCTAAACCCCCACTTGAAGTAATTGGAAGTAATTAGACATGAATATAACATGATAGGATGAGTAACTAGGTTAGCACACTTCTCATCTATTGATCACAACCCTTGCCTTTATTCGCTTTCTTTATTTCTTGTCTTATTAGTTAATTAATCATTTCAATCTTAAAACCATTAAAAACCTGTGACATTAGACTTAATTAGAATCCGCTCACATAGCTCTTGGGATGACCTCGGTTTTACTGATTACTACACTACACACGATCGGGTACACTGCCCGTTAGTGCATAAGGTAGACCATAGGTAAAAGAGACACTTATAAATATTAAAACTTGGTCAGTAAAACCTGCATCAAGTTTTTGGCGCCGCTGCCGGGGAGTTATATTAGGATTTTTATTAAGTCTTTCATTTTTGTTTTGTTTTGAATCTTCTCAATTTCTCACGGTTTCTTTTCAAGTTTCAGGTACCATGGAAGTTGTTAACATTGATGACCTCACTCTTGAGGAATATTTGGCGTTGACAAGGGAAGAACTAGGTTCGGGGCTCGTAAGACCGGCTATTGGAGCTAATGTCCGTTTCGAGATTAAAGAGCAGTGTATGAGGGAGCTACGTGCTAACCCTTTCTTAGGAAACAGGGACGAAGATGCGTATGAACACGTTGAGAATGTCTTGTACATCGCAAGCCTTTTCAAAATTCCTGGTGTTTCTCATGACGCCAAGTATGTTCGTTTTTTCCCCATGACTCTTACTGAGAGAGCAAGAAGATGGATTGAAAGATTGATACAAGGCAGTTGATACATGGGCTCTCCTAAAAAAGCACTTCATCCAATATGACGATGAAACGTTGTATCAAGCTTGGGATAGATACAACGATCTCCTCTACAAGTGTCCAACTCATGACCTGAACAGCCAGCAAAAGGTCAACATCTTTTACAAAGGTATCAACGTAACTACAAGACAGATGCCGACTACCAAGGAACAATTCCAGCATGACCTACTCTTCCATTGAAGCCATCCAAAAAATGGTCGATCATTCCCAAAGGTGGCACGATGGAGGAAGCAAGAGAAGCCCAGGGCGGAAATCTTGATGGAATTGCCGCCATCACTAACAAGCTCGAAAATCTTGGCTCGACATGCTCAAGATCATAGAATGTGTTCATGCTATCCGTAAGTTGTGAAAGCCGAGGGGACATCTCACCAAAATGTCCTCTCATTGACGAAGATAACAACGCTTGAAGAAGTAAAATATGGTGAAAATCGACCGCTTCAAGGGGATTATCAAACAAAGAATGGCTATCGTGGAGGACCTCCAGAAATTAACCGTGGTCCTTTCGGGAAATGAAGGCCCAACATTGAAGAGACCATTAACAAATTTCTGGAGGCCTCAGCCCAAAAACAAAAAGAACAAGATGATTGGCTCAAGGATTTCCAGGAAAGTACAAATAGAAGTCTCTCCAACCATGACACAAATTTAAAAAACCTAGAAGCAATGGTGGAGAAACTTAGTGAAAAGGTGAAGAAAAGTAACACTAAACCTGAGGGGATCAAACCAATGGTGGTGTGCAAGGCCATTTTTTCTGAGGAGGATGCAAAGTTACAAGTTGATGATTTCCATTTTTCAACAAGTAATTTGGATGCTGCTGCAAGAACCGGCGGTAAGAGGCGCTATTCGCCAGAATCTCCTAATGAGATACGGCGTAACGAAGGGTCATAAAGCAAAAACAGTTTAAAAACTGAGAAGCTACCGATCAAGGAAGGAGACACAAACGAGTTCGTCGGGAATCGTAATCTCTTGACAATAGCTGATCTTAGGTCTAACGTGGTAGAGGGAAAAGATGTTGATGATATTGATAGAAGTCAGTTACGCCGTAACCCATCCTCAGAGTTACGGCGTAACTGGGATACATAGTCTGACAAGTTTCTCGATTTAGATGAATCAAGAATGCATGTTATTAACGGGTGGTCCAGTGATACAAACCTGTGCCCTCAATCTTCATCCAAGAGGAAGTATCACTAGTGCAAAAAAAATACCAGTAGGTAATGGTGAGTGGTACGATCTATGGGCCTCATGTAACCCTCGTAACGAAATTTGCGACGGAGGAGATGATAATGAGAGGGTCAAGAATAACAAATACATGTGGCCTGCATTTAATGATGATGAAAGGTTGGCAAAGCTCTCAATCGAAGAAGAGGAGGAACCACCTATTATGCACTGCTGCAATCTAATAATAATCACGGATGACGAGTCAACAAGAGCATGGTCTACATGCAATCCTTTCCGCGAGTATTGCAACAGGGGTGGTAACATGAAGGACGAAGAATGGACATGCCCTCATGAGCTCGAAAGACATGATGTTAGGTTCGGAGATGTATCCTTTGATGATTGGTATTTGGTACGATTTGGGGATCCAATAATTAATCCAAATCTTTTAGAAAGGCTCAAGATTGAATATAAAGAGCATTGCCTCCAAAAAGAGTCCACAAATGATGAACCAATCAAAGATAATATCCACTGCATGGAGGATCCTTCAAGCAACACTAATGACAGTGTAGCTCGGAGTCATTGGTGTAAGAAGATAAAAAACCTTGGCGAAATTTTTTGGGCATCTTGTAACCCATTTGATGATGAATGTAATGGGGGAAGCAGCATAGAGAGAGTTGGGGAAAAAGAATTCTTGTGGACCTCAACCAATGATGCGGAAAGGACAGAATTACCTTGGCTAGACAATTTGGGATTTGACGATTGGGTCAAAATCAAATATGGAAAGGTAGATGCTTTGACTAAAGAAAATATTTGGAAAGGATGTATGTGTAAAGAAGACACGAGCGAAGAAATTCCAAACGACATAAGTGAAGTGACGGATGAAGATATCAAAGATTCGATGGGTAATGAGAAAGAAGAATGCAAACGTGTGCTTGTGGAAGAATTACTCGACGATAAATGGTTTAAGGGTACTGAGTCCGATGATGATGATATCGAGAGAATATTGGACTACCTTGAATTATAAGGATAAGATGGGTTCACTGACCCCGATGTTGAAGCGTATGAGCAAAGAAGGTGCAACTTCTTAGCATCTCATATAAGAGGCCGCCACCAATTGTAGCTGAAAAATATGAGTTTACAAAATACTACTTGGGGCCGGATGAAAAGTTTTGTAAAATTCGGAAGATCGAGCCTAAGGAATATCTCTACACCGCCACGAATGTTGCTTGGGTCAGGCATAACTTGATGAAGGATATGGAGGAAGTTGGCCAAGTTCAAAGGCCACCGTAAAGCCCCATGGCTTTGAGTCTAACTTAAAGATTCCTTAATAAGAAAAGTGCTTTTTCGAGAGACAACCCGAATTATCCCTTTTATTTATTTTATTTCTATTTCTGTTGGGTTTTGTGTTTTTAACCATTTTGGTAGGAAATCGGAGAAGTTTGTCAGTAGCAGCCTTGAACGGGACCCGACTCGCCCACCGCTACGGCAGAATCCATTCCAATGGTTACGCCGTAACACACCTCCAAAGTAGCTATCTCCGTAGCATTACTACCACGTATAACCCCATGCAATGGTTACGCCGTACCTACACTCCAATAGCATATGCCAGGTTTTTCCATAATTACGGCGTAACTCCTTCTTAGAGTTACGATGTAACTATCCTCTGTATTAATTCTTTCTCTTTAAATACAATAACCTTGTATTAGTTTTTAAATGAACTTTGTGGGTATGTTCCCTGTAAGCCCTCACGAGACTACACTCGTCTACTTGGAACACCAAGTGGTTTAAAAGACTTGTTGCATACGCTAAATGCAACCGTGATTCCTATGAAAGTGAGTTAGATTTCTTTTTATTTTCGTTTTTCGTTTTTCTTTTTTAGAATTATGCTTGTTGGTAGTGTGATTTCGTGGAATGAAGTTTGCTCAGAGATGCTTAAGCTTAAGGCACCCATTCTTTCGTGGGTCTTCTTTTTGGAGTGAACCGTGGAGTTCTCGCCTAATTCTACTTGCTCTTCACCTTTATTTAACGCTAGTACAAAAGGGACTTTGTACATTTAATGTGAGGGACGGAGTAGAATTATCTCAACTTTTTTTTGCCCTCGTTTTCTAGTTTATTTTGAAAAATTATGCCATTTTTAAAATTTTGACATGTTTTTTCTTAACCTAACTAGATTAGACCTTAGCTGAGCACATTATAACCCTTGATATTATATGGTGAGATTAGCCTTATCCGTTTCCAAATATTTACCCCAAATCCACCAAATTATAAGTGTGCCGGTAGCTTGTAAACTTTAGAATTGGCCTTTACATCATTTCAAGACCATAGACGAGGTATGTTGAGTTAGCTTAATGTATTTAGATTTTTCAGTTTAAGAAGGCAATATTATAGGATTATCACCCAAAGCCTTCCTTCCCTTGTGTGTGTCTACCACACGCCTCACACCCCAAGTTAAACCCTTTTGTTGCACTCACCTTTAGTGCAAGATACCCCTTGATACACCCATCTGAGCCATTTCTTTCATTTTGTTCACCCAATATATTGTTTCGATACACTCATACACCTTAGCCAACCGTGTAGTCTTTATTTGATATCGGGAAGTCATTGTTTGCCTAAGTTCAAGGTTCAAGTAGAAAGGTTCGGGAATCACGCTTTCATCAAAGACATATTTTTGAAGATCATTGAAGACCCCCCAAATTCTCATATTGTTCATCTCAAGTGGGGGGATGCTATGTTTAGTAGTTATGATAATATATATATATATATATATATATATATATATATATATATATATATATATATATATATATATATATATATAGTTGTAGTTATTGATTGTAAAGTACTCCATGTTATAACTACTATGTTTAAGAGTCACATAGATTTAGTATCGAGGAGGCCACCGGTCACAATTGAAGAATGAAGTTGGAAATCATTTGCCAACAGCTTGAAGAAAAGGTAATGTGCCCATCATGACGTCCTATAATGTCACATCTACTTGGTATATCATGATCCGGTTTCTTAGCCTTGAAACTTGAACTTTAAATGAACGGTAAGCGGTGATGACTTGGTTATAGGTTTAGACTATTTGCTTGTTATTTTTACTTTACATCAATTATATCCCATGTCTTATCCTACCCTTTAGTCATGAAGCGTGTCTAGGTGATGAAGCGAGCAATCTTTGGTGTCTTGGCCATGGATTTGGTCATGTATCATTGATTTTGTCCACTTTGCCGTGACATGTTAGTAATGACGACTCGCCCTTAACCTTTGTCGTGTCTATCCATATTGCCTTCGAGAATTTTCTAGTGCTTAACTCTAGTGGCGGAGATTTTTGTAACCGCCAAGCTTATGATAGAATACATGCTATGACTGTGCGTTGAGTGATCACCTCGATATTGATACTTAGAATAGTTGAGAGATTTGAGTGTTTTGTTCCATTTCGTGAGTGTCTCGGCTTGTTTTATTCTAGCATAATGGATTTTTAAACTTATATTTTCCAGGTAATGGGAGATATCTTTTTAGAAATTCATCTAATAAGGTCTACTTGATGGCAAGTAGAGTTCAAGTGGGGGAATATTTGATAACAACAAATAGTCGTGAATATTAAGTGTCAATTTCCCCCGATAATGCTCGTATTTTACATCATTTATATGTATTTACGCTTGGATTTCTCTATATTTCACTTTCAGGTAATTTATGAGCATTGGAGTTAATGAGACGCGGATTTGGAGAGTTTATTGAAAATATATGATATTATGCCAACTTTGAAGTAGTTACGGCATAACTCCTCTCTCACATTACGCCGAAACAAGAGTGTGACTCAGAAGACCAACTCAACAGCATATTACGGTGTAACTCCATCTTAGGATTACGCCGTAACTAATTAAGTCAAATGATGTTCCACGCCGCTGCAAGCTACGTCGTAACTCCTTCCAACGATTATGGTGTAATCAAGATTTTATAACCTATATTGAAGATACGGCGTAACTCATTCCATGTGTTACGCCGTAACCAGCTATTACTAGAGCATTATTACGGATTTGTATAGGTTACGGCATAACTCTCAACTTAGGTTACCAGTAACTAGATCCGCCTATAAATACAGCCCTAAATTCTTCATTTCACATCATTCACCCACAACACAAAGTAGAATTGAATGTGAGTAGGGACTCAGGCGATCTTGAGGAGCATACTGGCTATCTTTAAGGGAGAAATCACCCATAATAAGCATTAGCGATTTATCATTTCTTTTACTTTCAGCCTCATGTATATCATTATGTCAAACATTGAATTGATTGTTTCATTTAATATGATCGGCTAAGCACCTTTGGTGCTAGCCTAGTTATCATTCCCAATTATTATGTTTATGTTTACATTGCTTCATAATTGTTTCTAGTGTATGCATGCATAGTTTGTTGGTAGCTACCCTTGTTCGTAGTTTTGAATGTATGTAGTGTCTAGTTGTTTGGAAAATTAACCAACTGACCCTAAGTAGGTAGACCGAGTGGGAAGGGTAAGAATTGACCAATCGACGCACTTCTTCGCCAGTGCGAACTGACCAAATGATCACCGTCGCTTGGATGAACTTAAAAGTTAGGGATGAGTGTCTAAGATGCTAGCGCCGCACTCATTGTTATGAATCTTCATGTAGCCAAACTTAATGACTTGGCTTAGGGGACTAAAAACATCTGGACTTTTAAGGGTAGTAGCTTGATCTCCTGGGGAAACCTTTTGCCGATAGGTTAAGACGAACTGACCAAATGATGTCCTAGCTAACCTAAACCCCACTTGAAGCAATTGGAAGTAATTGGACGTGAACATAACATGATATGATGAGTAACTAGGTTAGCACACTTCTCCTCTATTGATCACAACCATTGCCTTTATTCGCTTTCTTTATTTCTTGTCTTATTAGTTAATTAATCATTTCAATCTTAAAACCATTAAAAACCTGTGATATTAGACTTAATTAGAATCCGCTAACATAACTCTTGGGACGACCTTGGTTTTACCGATTACTACACTACACACGATCGGGTACACTGCCCGTTAGTGCATAAGGTAGACCATATGTAAACGAGACGCTTATAAATATTAAAACCTGGTTAGTAAAACCTGCATCATATGACTTTGTTGATTATGCTATGATTGTTTCGTTATGATTATGGATAGCTTTGTTATTCTGTTGCCCGAGCTAACTAGTCATGGAGGTACCATAACCATGTCATTGAGACACTAATGGCATGACACTTTCTATGGAGGTATGATTGATCCATGGCGTTCCCTTTTTTGATGTATGATATTTGTGCACATTGGCCATTATGTATATGTATGTTCAGTCTAGTACTGGCATATGTATTCTGTTTTGCATGGAGCGTATGGATGCATCCTAGGCAATGTTGCAAAAATCGTGAATCGATAGTCCGGCAATGTACCACCAACTCGTAGCAGTAATCGGTCCGCTAATTAATCGATTAATCGGATATATTTACCCAAATATGTAAACACTAGTTGCTGTACATATGTATCATAAAATCACTTATACTTGTTTTAGTGTTTTATGTGAAAACGTTAAGTGTGTTAGAAAACTATTGGCTTAAACTATTTACGTATTTTATTTGTTTGTTAAATGATTTTACGCTTGTTATCACAAAACATTAGAAGATCGTGAAATATAAATAAACGCTTTACGCTTATTTGTATTAACAATCCCTCTTTTGTTGATGACAAAACACAAAATTATTTTAAGGAAAAACTAAAATTGCTAAAAGTTTGAATTGAGTTTTTACTTTTCTCCCCTTTTGTCGGAAAACAAAAAGAGCGTCGAAAGAAACTAACACAAAGTTTTAAGAAAACATGTAAAAAGAAAAAAAAAAATGTAAAGAGAGCAAGTGACGGAATGGTTCTCGTTTTAACTCTCCCTTGACGAGTCCATCCCTTTGTGAGGGCGTCAAGTACATAAAAATAAGTAAGCTAATTTATTGCAATTGGTTCGTCCTTGTGACGAAAATGCTCCCCCTTGAAGATTGAAACTTTGCAATGGTGTGTCATGAAGAGTAATCCAAATAAGGATTAAGTTGAAAATAGATTTGCAATGTATGGTTTGACACAAAGCTCCCCCTAGCTTTATGGTGTCAAAATCTTCATGTGTATTTTGAAAATCTACAAAATAAAGGTTAGAAAACAAGAGTATAGTGCATAATTTCCTGCAAGAAGTTAGTAGGGAATTTTCTTCATAGACGGATCCCGCTTTCCCTCCTTGGAGGGATCCGTCTAGGCTTTTTTTCAAGGGATCCGTCTGCTCTGGTGACGATTTTCAAAGAATTGTGATATTCCAAACAATGCTAAATATGAAAGTGAGATATGTATAAATAATACACTCAAAGCAATATGGCACATAAGATATCATTCAATAAAACAAAGAGATAATCAAACGAATCTCTAAAACTAAGAGAATGATCTAGCCATATATTTTCTACAAATACTAACGAGTGACCTAAACTTAAGAAGTAACCACGCTTCTTAAGGAAAAATGGGATTCCTAGACGTTCTAAGTTGAGCTTAAGACTAGGACACCGCTTTAGGCTCATTGTTGTTTAGGACCTCTTCAAACGCCCCGGGAGGTGATAAAACATGAAACGCTGCTCTTCTTAATGTAGTTCATGTATCAACCTTTCAACATGTTTACAATGATAGCAATCCTTGTCATTGTTTTGAGCTTCTTGAAATGGAGGTTCAAGTGAAGTGGGTTGAGGATCCTCAAATAAAGGAGGAATTGGTGGAGGCTGGCTATGGGAGGCTCATCAATGCTGAAGGTGGAGGTAGAGAAGTGTCAACTTCCATGTGGTTGGGTGGTTGACTTTATGTCTTTCATAATCCAAAATGGACTATTTGGGGGAAATGGAGAGATTGACATTGGTGCTAGTGTTGATTCAACATTTTGGTTTTGTTGTACAACCTTTCTAGTGAATTTTGGTAATGGTGGAAGATGAGTTGGCCAAAAATTCTTTGTTGTGAGAATGTGAAGATGATTGTGAGGTGTTAAATGATGTAGCTCTAGGCACCAATGATGTTGGTTGGGTTGAAAAGGGTGTGTTTGGTTTAGTAGAATTTGGTGATGATATCCTTGTGGGAACAATCCTCTTGGGAATTAGTTTGATTGGTTTCTTTGGTGTAAGGGAAATCCTAGGATTGTAGACTAACCAGAGATAATCTCGTTGAGGAAACTCTGTATGACCCTAGCAAGTTTCTTGGTGGCTTGTATTGAGTTAGCACTAGGAGATTTTCTCATGATGAAATGACTAAGGAAGATGTTTGTAATTGCTGAGAATTGTGTTGTGTTTGATGACCAAGGTGTTCTAGCAATATGACTTATAAAGGGAAGAATTTGGCAAGCGCATTTAAGACTTAAGCCACTAAGATTTTTAGAAATATGATGATTAACATGCACAATATTAAAGTTCAGAGTTTCACTGATCTAGGAACTTAATAAAGATGAGGTGGAGTGTTCAAGTAAGCAAGATGAGTTTGAAATGATTGTTTTAGCTAGAGTTGACATAATCTGTCACCCGGATCCCACTCGCCTCTCCTTTGAAGGATCCCTTAGGCTAATCCTAGGGATCCGCCTCAAGAGCTAATGAAAGATTAGAAGTGAAGTTTCTAAGATCTAAAACCTATACCATCTTGAGTGTTTCAGTCCTCCTAATTATCTTAAATGAGGGTGAACTTGAATGATCAATAGCAATGAGTGATATAGCTAATGATTGCCTTTTATGGAATGAAAATAAGACTAAATGACTACCGATGGATGTTCAAGGATGAAACTAAGAGTTTTGATGGTGTCAAGTCATAATAAATGATCCTGGAGATCAGATGTTAGCTTGAGATGGAGTTTGAAAATTCCTCAAAAAAAAAAGAATTGAAAAACTAATTTTTGACCCGTTTTGTGATAAAAATGACTAGAAACAATTTCCTAAAATTGTTCAATATGTTCACCCAAGTGTTTTGAAAAATAACAAACAATTTGTGAGTATTGAAGCAGAAATATGGTGAGTTTTGATGTGTTAATAAATCAAAAGGAATCTTGAACTAAGTCCTAGGTGAGCCATGGGTGAGTGTCAAGCTATCACATGTTAGAAGAAGACTTAGTTGGCTCTAAGGTCTTATGTTAGGCTTATGTGAGGTGATCTAGTGAGTTGTTTTGATGTAAGGATATTCAGATGACTCATCATGTTAACGGATCCCACTCTTTCTTTAGAGAAGGGACCCGCTCTAGCTAAAACAAAGGATCCCGCATCTGCACATCAATCTTTACATTAGCCTAATGCAGATTTTGCACTAAGCAATATACACATATAACATTTAATTTAAACAACAAAGTAAACAAATTATCACATATGACATATCATAGATAATTGTAGTAGCAATAATATCCAAGAAAACACAAACAAACGTGCTAAAACATAATCATTTATACACAAATTAAGTGTCTCAAGACAATCATAATCCTATAGTCTCTTTCGTCAATTCTTTCTTTTCCTCTTTCCTGAATTTGTGACGTGGTAAGCTAGGTTTTGAATCATACCCCTTAGTTGCTTGAATTCCTCGCTAGCCTCGCTGGAATATCCGAAGTTGTTCATAGTAATCAAAGGGTTCCAATTCGATGTTAGCTATGGGTCAACGCTCTTCCTCTTCTTCATCTTCTTCTACTTCTCCATCCGAGGAGTCCGAGAGAGCTTTAGGTTTTCTTCCATTGGCCATGAACCATTTAGAGGGTTGTTTGGTAAGAGGTACCATTACGTGATCGGCAAAGAAATGATCATCGCGGAGGAGATGGTTGCAATGCACTAACATACTTACAAAGTCGCTGTTAGAGCATACCATATGAAGTACCATGTTGGAAGCTTTGAATACCCTAGCCATTCTCCTCACCATGTAATAGGCGAGATTAAATGGCTTTTGGTGAATAAGACAATAGATCATTTGCACAAGACATGCATTTGGATGATCCTTGTTACCAACTAGGCTAATGACGCTTTCCCTAAGGATTTCTTTCCCATTTTCTAAACATGGGATGCATTTCAAAAGTTCTATTTGAAAAGGATCACGTGAATGAGCTTTTGTTTTGGTTGTAACGGATTGGTCTGGTCCTAACCTTGAAGATAGTATCTCAATGGTTATGGATCATCAAGAGGAGTATTGTAGATAGGTTTAGAATCAAGTGCAAGGTTTTGAGCTTTAATTGCCCAATCTTGAGAATACATACAAATTCCTTCACATGGAATGTAAGAATTTGAGCAAATGTGGAGAGAGGTAGAATGAAGTTTCGTTTATTGATGATGAAGGAGATTGAAATGCTATCATCGGTGTTTCGAATGATCCTAATGCTTTTATAGAATTCAAAGATGAAAACCGAGCAAATTTGTTCATCAATGTCAAGAAGACAATCAAAGTTGATTGCCGAGAAAACTTGACGAGTGTCAGTATCTTCAAGGAAACATTCCTCGACTACACTAATCTTTCGTGAATAAGTCGCTTTTCAAGTCTTTGAAGTCTTTATGACGCTTTTGATAGCCCTTCTTCCCGATAGTAATGGGTAAGGTAATGGACGGTATCATGGTGGTCTTGTTGAGTGGATTTAGGCATGGTTGGTCCTAGAAACAAAAATATTCTAATTAGGTAAAATTAGTTGAGATAGGTTTATGGTTTTGATTTGTATTAACAATGTTGTGAACAAAGTGTAATCCTAATTGTGTTAAAAACCCCTTTTAATGATTAATTTTGAAAACCCTAATTGAATTAATTGATTAGAAATTGTGTAACCATAAACCCTAGGATGAAGATGATGAAAATTAGAACAAGTTAGTGTAATTACTTACAATGGTGTTCTAGAGAAGAATACTTGAGGTATGGTCCAATGAGGATTAAATCAAGAGTTGAATCGCTTTTGTGTTATGTGAGGAGGGAAAATGATCATGATGATTTTGAATGCTGTGATAGTCAGTTTCTCGTCTCCATACGCTCCCATCCTTTGTATTTGGGATCCGCTAGTACAACTAGAGGGATCCGGCCTCCCGCGGGACGTAAAAGGGTCGCTTTGGCTTTATTTTTGTAGTAGGCTATAAATTAGCTTACGGAAAAAATAGTTTAAAGGTTTCAAATAAAAAGATGTTTTGGTCGACGGGATTTGATAAGTTAATTATCAAGGATCCATTTGTCATGACGACTTTAGTTTGACGAAATCAAGAGGAATACCATTCCCGATGATGAGTAAGTCGGGAAAGTGACGAAAGAGAGACTTTAAAGAGACTAGAAATTATTAAACAAGAAGAACTATAATATCAACATACTCATGTAAGCTTGATTCGTGCGAAACCGTCAAGTTTTATCACACAAGCCAGCCACTTGTGAATGGCTGACCGTAACAAACTTAAAACGCTCAAACACGTAATGCAATGAAGTCCAGAGAGTATAGTGTTTCCCAGTCGTTAAGTCCCAACGAAATGCAAGAGAATAATCACCAGTAGTGATCGAGAAGATTTGAACGGATACAGAGATTTGATTATGATTATAACTACAGAAATGGCCTATAATTACAAAGGCTTAAATGCAAATTAAAGGAAATTAAAAAGATAAAAAAATATTAAATGAACGCTATCACTATTTGCAAAATGATGTTTTGATTTTATGTTTTTATAAAACTTGAATTTAAAACTACGTGACGCATCAAAAGAAAATGTGAAACTAAAACAATTTAAATCCTAAAAATATGAAAATGACATTTTTACAAACCTAATGATAAAATAAAATTTATAGAAAAAGAAAATTATTTTTATAACTAATTATCTAATTATTATTAATTAAAAACTATTTTTAACTATTAAATATTAACCTAAAATACAAGAAAATATGAAATAAAGCTAGAAAAATAAAATTAGGACTTAGAAAAATCTAAAATAACAAAAGAGAATTTTCAAAACTATTTTTGTATTTTTCTGATTATTTTTCTATTTTTTATGAATTTTAAACTATTTAAAACTAATTAAATTGCTAGAAATTACAAATTAAACTATGAAAAATCTGGAAAAATAATTTTTTTACTTTTATATTTATCTTAACCTAAGAAAAATGAAAAATTATTTTTTTGAACTTTTTCTAATTAATTGCAATAAAAGCTAATTAAAATGGCCTAAAAACTGTTTTTAATTAAAAAAAATAGCAAACTGGCCTAGAAAAATGTGAAAATTCAGAAAACTCTAAAATAATATTATAAATCTAGGAAAAATAGAAAAACATGGGCTTGTGTGTGAGAATTTGAATTGCGAATAGAAGTGCTTATAAAATAAGCACTTGAATAAGCCAAAGGGTACCAAAAGGGCACCAAACTCGTACACAAGCTCTAATAAGCTAAAAGCACTCAACTGCAACTAGTTACAACAAGCTTAAACTTTTGGATTGCAAAATACAAAGATTTGGCTATTTGAGATTAAGAACCAAAAACAGGTTTAAGGGTCCACTTTGCGTACCAAAGAATAAGCACTCAAATAAGCTAGAAACCAAAAACAAGAACTTGGATGCTACACTAGACCTGGCCAAGGGTTTGTAAACCAAAAATCAGACCAAGGTGAGCTAAGGTGAGCCCTGTGCAAGCCTTGCACAAAACTTGTGAAACTCGTGTATTGAGTATTGAACAGGGCACTTAAGCCCTGTTTGATAAGCTTTTTGAAGGCTTTAGAAAATTACCAAAAATCTAACAAAATGATAACAAGTAACTTGACCAGTTGAAGTTTTAAAAACAAAAAGTCTCACTTGATTTGATCTAAAAATGAAGTAATGAAAAATCTACTCAGATGGGTTCAAAACCACTTTTCAGTTTTTGACTTTTTGAGCAAATTGAGAAAGTTGACTTATAGAACTTTGCAATCAATTTGTGGATTGATTGTGATGTAATATGATGCAATGGAACTACTGCAAGTTATTACTATGATATCTAAGCACTAAACAAGTTTTTGTTTTTCCAAAACTTCAACAGTTGAGTATTTAGGACAGATTCAAATAAAGTTTGACTTGGAGAGTATGCAGACACAAAATAATGACTAGAATGAGTTCAAATATGCTAAATAAGCCTGAAGCAACAAGTCTCAACTTGAACAAACCTCTCAGGATGTGATTATGCAAATAATCCAAACACCCCTTCAAATACCAATTGCAAATTTAATGAGACCAACTACCGATGAAGTAATGTCAATGATTAAACCGAAGTTTAATTAACTTGAATATAACCTAATGAAAGATTTTAACTATTTATAACTACAAAAATGCACTATGCTATGAAACTTGAGAGTAACTTACAAATGGTCCTTGGCCACTATGGCTTGAAATCAATCAAACCGTAACCCTATCCTATATATAAACCAACCATTTAACTCCGAATCAACCCCTATCTCTCGCTCAACCCATTTCCATTTCCAAGACCAAATGAACCCTGCTTGACTTTTTGTTGACCAAAACCAATATTGCTTGAAATGAAATGTGAGCTTACGTAAAGCTTTAATAAGCCTAACTAAGCTTGTCTGAACTTAAACATAAGCTATTAAAAGTTTGGATATAAGACTTTGAAAATGGATTTTCCAACAGTGAGCATGAGATTATGAAATTTAAATAAAACTTTGAATTAGAACTTAGATTTGATTACAAACACCTAATTACTTTAAATTCAATACATAGAAACTGAAAAATTACATTTTTAAGATTTAAACTAAGACATTTCTAAAAACGACATACATACTGAAAACTAAAAACTAACTACTTTTTCTCTTCTCCTCTTCTTTTTATACTTCAAAAGCTTCCACGTCCTTTGATCAAATCCCACCACTTTTTTGAGCCAATGGATGAGTTTTGCTCATATTGGCCTTTTGATGATTTTTGGCGGGAAAGGGTAATTTGACCTCTGTGGACTGCACTTGCAACTAGGGGGTGGATAGGTGTGATGATGAGGGGGGTTGAGGGGATAAGGGTTGCAGGGATAAGGGTGATGGGAAAGGTGAAAGCTGCGAGCAAGTGGAGAAGAAAAACAAGGGAAGGGGGGAGGGAAAAGGGGAAAGGTTTGACTGGTTTTGACCAGGGGTCCAAAATAATAATGACAGGGGGGTCACAATGGTTGGCAGGGTTCAAAGGTGCAAAGGGGTCTTGGATAGGTTTAATATTAAAAGGACTTGCTTTGCAATTCTCAAATTCTTGAAGGACCATAGTCAATTTATCAAAGTTGTCACAAGGACCAAAACTGACAAGTTCCAGAGTACAAGGACCAGACATTTTCAAATTTCCATGGACCAAACTTGACATTTTTGAAAGTTGAGGACCTTTTCTCCATTTGACAAAAGATTTATTCAAGGACCATTTTTGACAACTTAGAATAATTCAGGGACCTTGAATAACATTTTTTCTTTATTTTGATTTACCAGGACTGCTTCACAACTTTTGAAACTTTGGGGACTAAAACCGCCTATGCAAGTTTGATAATGCTTTTTTCACCAGATTTTAATGTTTTTGCATTTAAAACACATAAAACACTTATTTGTGATATTTTCATCATTTTGATGCATTTCTCGAGTGTTTTCGATGTTTTTGCAGTTTAATTGGTACAACAATGATGAGTATTTAGACACTCATCAATCCCCACACTAAGATATTGCTAGTCCCTAGCAATGTTTTGAGAAAAATTAATGAATTTCAATCTCTTTACCAAAAGCCATTACTTCTGGAGTAGCCAAATGTTTCAGCTCAAGTAAGAACCTTGGTACACCGATAACCAAATGATTTTGAGCAAATCATGTTTTCAACGGATTTGATTTGTCTTTACCGTAGCCGCTTGCTCGGACTAGCCAACTCTTTAGATAAATTATCAATATTATCTTTGGTGAGCTGATTACCAATTATGGTTTTTCCACCGCCTTTACCACAAGCCATAAACTTGCGGGCTAGCCAACTCTTCACTAATTAAAGATATGGTGAGTGAACACCATACTTGGGCAAATTGCAAGTCGTCAACGGATTTGAGATATCTTTACCAAGAGCCGTTTGCTCATGGATTAGCCAATCCTTATGTGGGTTAGACATGGTGGGATCGACCATTTGTTGTGTTTAGTACATAGTACTTCCACTAAATAAAAAAAATTTTTTAAATTTGGCCATTTTGGGGAAAAATGGACTAAAGGGTACATTTATGATCAAATCTCGTAATTTCCCCACACTTAGAAATGAATATTGTCCTCAATATTCAAAGTAACGCACTGTTATGCCGAAACATAGAACGTAAAAAGATAACATTACTAGCTAAGTGTAGAAACACAACAATTATTCTCTTTTTAATATTTACAATTTTCATTCATTTTTAAGATCTATATACAACATGTGGGTATCACCCCACACTAGGGTGGTACACGGGTGAAAACCCATGTTTAACTATCATTGATTACCGAAGTCGCTAGCTTGACTCGAACCCGAATTAATTTGTTCATGGGGAAGTAAGTGGAAGAGACAATCTCCATCGAACTTTCATTCAAGATGTTTGGATAAACATTGAAGTATGTGAAAGTTCCACACCGACGAGATATACATAGAACCGGCTCACAAATGATAAATGAAAATGCCGGATCAAAATAGTGTCCTCATTCCCGAAGGAGAAAAGGGAACGAGAAACCACACCATTTGTGAAAAATGGAATAAAGATGTGCATCACAATGCAATCCCATTCTTCATTAGTGAGGAGCAAATCACCATTTGTTAGATTTTTAAGCTTAGACTTGAAGCTTGTATGGTGATTGGCAACAAAATTTTCGAGGGAGAGTGGAAACGGTTCTTCAATCAACAGATTTTCAAGAAAGAGGATGTCTCCCTCCTAATCAGTAGTATTGTCAATCCCCTGTAGGAATTGACTCATCACTAAAAAGCATCGACCTCCTTCCAAAGTTGTCATCTTCCTCAACCGAGTGAGAGAAGGAATGAAAGAGTCGGAAATGGGATAAGAAATGAGTGGATGATCATTATATAGGAGATTTTCAGTTTCTCCAAGATCGCTTCAAATCAAAGAGATCATCGCCACTTTCTCGATGAAAGTGGACTAATGTGAGTGAGTTCATTGGTGAACCTCAAGAAGATGATTAGCATCGGAGGGGGAGTGATGCCTCAACATACTCAATGTCTCCATAAGAAGCACAATCGTCGCTAAAATCGGAGAAAGTTTCAAAATGATCTTTTGAACACTCAAGAGGGGAAGAAGAATCACACATATGATCGGTTCCTGTGACTCTCGATTGGGACAAGGTTCTCAACACTAGACTTTATGAATTGGTCCGATTCCTTTCGTGAACAGTGTCAAGATGCTCGCCCCATGTTTAGAGAGTGAGTGGGAATAACGGGTGTGATAACAACAGACTGAGGGAGTTGAGAAGGACTAGCATACATATGTTTTATACTTTCCATTTGTTCTTCCGCTAGTAATTCCATCATAGTCTTTTCTCCCTGATTTTTCATGGAAGGAATTTCAACCGATGAACTTGATGAACCTGTACAAAATTGACGAATATCAAGGGTAACTTCATCATCATCGCCATCGAATGAAACGGAATCGAGAGCTAGATTTGGTCGCTTTTGCAATTGATTCCCATAGATTTTTCAAAGGCAATTTGGGAATCTAATTTAGCGTACCGCTCAAGCTAACAAAACTTCCATGGATTTCTCATTTGATTGTCTTGGGATGTTTACATTCCTGAAAATCTTTCACTAAATCCAAAAGATCAAGGAGAAGATTTTGAGGAAGTGGCTCAGCCGAGGTGGTGCCCGATTCATTTGATACTGTGGAGGTTGGTTATGATACGAAGAGTCGTAATTGTTACAAGGAATTGGATTCCTTGTTTGACAATCGAGCTACAAGGTGGACCTCCACAATACTCAACAAGAAAAACTGATGTGCCGTGAGTTGTATGTGGTAGTCATAATTGTTATCGAACCCGCCATAGACAAGCGTGTTTCCATTGACAATCGAATCGGAGGTGAACAACACCACAGATCACAACAAGTAAAACTGCCGAGTCTCACAAAGGTGGTAGCCGATGGAATAAATCGTTGTGTTATGGTAGGAATAGGGATCCCTGGTTATAGACGCACCCGCTTCCTCGACTCCACCATGCTACAACTAGGGCAATTGCCACCATTATAAGGACCACCACACCATTGACAACCAAGAGGGTGAGGATAAGACATAGAAAGAATCAAATGGTTTTAGAGGATAAGAAATGAAGAATCAAAGATGTGAGAGGGTAAAGATGGATATTTTTGGATTTTTGGATAAACATTTTGTAAAATTAAGAAAGAAAATCTTTTGGGTTTTTGATTTTAAAAGAAAATATAAACACGCATTTAGATGGTATAAACAAGGAGTGAATATTCAAATCACTAATCTGCAACGAAGACTATTAGCATCTCCACCGCAGCCGCCAAAAATTCGATTCGATGAAACCGTCAAGTTTTATCACACAAGCCAGCCACTTGTGAATGGCTGACCGTAACAAACTTAAAACAGTTCAAACACGTAATGCAATGAAGTCCGTGAGAGTATAGTGTTTCCCAGTGTCGTTAAGTCCCAACGAGCCGTATGAGAATAATCGACGAAAGTGATCGAAGATTTGAACGGATACAGAGATTTGATTATGATTATAACTACAGAAATGGCCTATAATTACAAAGGCTTAAATGCAAATTAAAGGAAATTAAAAAGATAAAAAAATATTAAATGAACGCTATCACTATTTGCAAAATGATGTTTTTGATTTTATGTTTTTATAAAACTTGAATTTAAAACTACGTGACGTACTAAAGAAAATGTGAAACTAAAACAATATAAATCCTAAAAATATGAAAATGACATTTTTACAAACCTAATGATAAAATAAAATTTATAGAAAAAGAAAATTATTTTTATAACTAATTATCTAATTATTATTAATTAAAAACTATTTTTAACTATTAAATATTAACCTAAAATACAAGAAAATATGAAATAAAGCTAGAAAAATAAAATTAGGACTTAGAAAAATCTAAAATAACAAAAGAGAATTTTCAAAACTATTTTTGTATTTTTCTGATTATTTTTCTATTTTTTATGAATTTTAAACTATTTAAAACTAATTAAATTGCTAGAAATTACAAATTAAACTATGAAAAATCTGGAAAAATAATTTTTTTACTTTTTATATTTATCTTAACCTAATAAAAATGAAAAATTATTTTTTGAACTTTTCTCAATTAATTGCATAAAAAGCTAATTAAAATGGCCTAAAAACTGCTTTTAATTAAAAAATAGCAAACTACCTAGAAAAATCTGAAAAATTCAGGAAAAGTCTAATTTAATATTGTGAATCTAGGAAAAATAGAAAAACAGGTGGTTGTGTGTGAGAAATTGAATCTGCAATAGAAGTGCTTATAAAATAAGCACTTGAATAAGCCAAAGGGTACCAAAAGGGCACCAAACTGTTACACAAGCTCTAATAAGCTAAAAGCACTCAACTGCAACTAGTTACAACAAGCTTAAACTTCTGGATTGCAAAATACAAAGATTTGGCTATTTGAGATTAAGAACCAAAAACAGGTTTAAGGGTCCACTTTGCAGCCAAAGAATAAGCACTCAAATAAGCTAGAAACCAAAAACAAGAACTTGGATCCTACACTAGACCTGGCCAAGGGTTTGTAAACCAAAAATCAGACCAAGGTGAGCTAAGGTGAGCCCTGTGCAAGCCTTGCACAAAACTTGTGAAAACTCAGTGTGTACTGAGTATTGAACAGGGCACTTAAGCCCTGTTTGATAAGCTTTTTGAAGGCTTTAGAAAATTACCAAAAATCTAACAAAATGATAACAAGTAACTTGACCAAGTTTTAAAACAAAAAGTCTCACTTGATTTGATCTAAAATGAAGTAATGAAAAATCTACTCGATGGGTCAAAACCACTTTTCGCTTGACTTTTGAGCAAATTGAGAAAAGTTGACTTATGTGAACTTTGCAATCAATTTGTGGATTGATTGTGATGTAATATGATGCAATGGAACTCATGCAAGTTATTACTATGATATCTAAGCACTAAACAAGTTTTTGTTTTTCCAAAACTTCAACAGTTGAGAATTTAGGACAGATTCAAATGAAGTTTGACTTGGAGGGTATGCAGACACAAAATAATGACTAGAATGAGTTCAAATATGCTAAATAAGCCTGAAGCAACAAGTCTCAACTCTTGAACAAACCTCTGTGACAGATTATGCAGCTAATCCAAACACCCTTTCAAATACTGAATTGCAAATTTAATGAGACCAACTACTGATTTAGCTAATGTCACTGATTAAACTGAGTTTAATTAACTTGAATATAACCTAATGAACAGATTTTAACTATTTATAACTACAAAAACAGACTATGCTATGAAACTTGAGAGTAACTTACAAATGGTCCTTAGCCACTATGGCTTGAAATCAATCAAACCAGAACCTCTATCCTATATAAACCAACCATTTAACTCTGAATCAACCCATTTCCATCTCTGCTTCAACCCATTTCCATTTCCAAAACCAAATGAACCCTGTTTGACTTTTGTTGACCAAAATCCAATATTGCTTGAAACTGAAATGTGAGCTTACAGAAAGCTTTAATAAGCCTAACTAAGCTTATCTGAACTTAAACATAAGCTATTAAAAGTTTGGATATAAGACTTTGAAAATGGATTTTCCAACAGTGAGCATGAGATTATGAAATTTAAATAAAACTTTGAATTAGAACTTAGATTTGATTACAAACACTGAATTACTTTAAATTCAATACATAGAAACTGAAAAATTACATTTT
This sequence comes from Chrysanthemum makinoi, assembly GCA_910596185.1. Classification (NCBI taxonomy): domain Eukaryota; kingdom Viridiplantae; phylum Streptophyta; class Magnoliopsida; order Asterales; family Asteraceae; genus Chrysanthemum; species Chrysanthemum makinoi. The sequence goes on along the minus strand of OU343224.1, from coordinate 197,783,318 downwards.
AAGATTTAAACTAAGACATTTCTAAAAAAAACGACATACATTGAAAACTAAAAACTAACTACTTTTTTCTCTCTTCTCCTCTTTCTCTTTTTATACTTCAAAAAGCTTCCACGTGTCCTCTTGATCAAATCCCACCACTTTTTTGAGCCAATGGATGAGTTTTGCTCATATTGGCCTTTTGATGATTTTTGGCGGGAATGCTCATATTGGCCTTTTGATGATTTTTGGCGGGAAAGGGTAATTTGACCTCTGTGGACTGCACTTGCAACTAGGGGGTGGATAGGTGTGATGATGAGGGGGGTTGAGGGGATAAGGGTTGCAGGGATAAGGGTGATGGGAAAGGTGAGTGTTGCAGAGCAAGTGGAGAAGAAAAACAGTGGACAGGTGGGAGGGAAAAGGGGAAAGGTTTGACTGGTTTTGACCAGGGGTCCAAAATAATAATGACAGGGGGGTCACAATGGTTGGCAGGGTTCAAAGGTGCAAAGGGGTCTTGGATAGGTTTAATATTAAAAGGACTTGCTTTGCAATTCTCAAATTCTTGAAGGACCATAGCTGCCAATTTATCAAAGTTGTCACAAGGACCAAAACTGACAAGTTCCAGTAGTACAAGGACCAGTTTTGACATTTTCAAATTTCCATGGACCAAACTTGACATTTTTGAAAGTTGAGGGACCTTTTCTGCCATTTGACAAAAGATTTATTCAAGGACCATTTTTGACAACTTAGAATAATTCAGGGACCTTGAATAACATTTTTTCTTTATTTTGATTTACCAGGGACTGTTTCTGACAACTTTTGAAACTTTGGGGACTAAAACTGCCAATTATGCAAGTTTGATACGTTTTTTCACCAGATTTTGATATTTTTGCATTTAAAACACATAAAACACTTATTTGTGATATTTTTATCATTTTGATGCATTTCTGAGTGTTTTCAGATGTTTTTGCAGTTTAATTGGTACAAAAATGATGAGTATTTAGACACTCATCAAAGCTAGCTAACGAAAAGTAAACATACCTCTATGCTTCTTGGTTTGGCATTATACCAAAAATACTTCATGAGCTCTTAAAGTAATCCTTTGTTCTGCAAGTAGGTTGTGATTACTTTTAGATCCTTTCTTGAAAGTTGACTTCATTACTCTTTGAATAGAGATGAAGGTTTTGGAGATATCCTAGCATGAAGATTTCTTGAGACAAATATGTTAGAATGATCTATCATTATCCCGTTATTCGGTGAACAGTATTCGCCGAGTCGAACAATGGATTCAAGAGAAGAAGTTTTCGCCGGAAATAAACATACAAAGTAGTCGGTTATCTTCTATAGTGAAACAGTTGAAGTATCGAAGTCGCGGAATCATCGAAGTAGTGAACAGCGAAGTCGCGGGAATTCATCGGTGAAGGAGGTTTTGCCGAGCATTGTGGATTCGGCCGGTTACATTTCATCGAAGTAGTAAAGGTAAATCGTGATTATGCTAATAGAGTGAATCCATGTGATGTGGGAGGCGCAGATATTTAATGCTAGCCCATCTTTATTATTGTACCGCTCGAGGATAACTTTAGTGTAATCGCTTAGCAGTATGGCATGTGTATGGGTTTTACAAATAACCCCATACACATGCCCATACACATAAGACATGGGCATTTTGATAACCCCATACACATGCCCATGCTAACCTTGGGCAGTACACTTTAGTGTACTGCCCAATGTTTTTATCAAAAAAGTTATCCTAATACATAAGACCTAAGTTCCTTTTATAGACAAGGAACACTATTCCCTTTATTGGGAAAAGTACAAGCATATAAATAAATAAATGTAAAACCCATACACATGCCCATGCTAACCTTGGGCAAGCACACTAAAGTTATCCTCAAGCAGCATAATAATAAAGATGGGCTAGCATTAAATAATATCTGCGCTTCCCTATCCTGGATTCACTTATTAGCATAATCACGATTTCTCGCTTACTACTTCAAGAGAAATGTAACTTCAGCGAATCCACTTGACTTCAAAGAAACCACGGCTTCACTACTTCAAGAGATTCCACGGCTTCAAGATTTCAACTGTTTTCACTACTTCAAAGAGATTCCACGGCTTCAAGATATTTAACTGTTTCACTACTTCAAGAGAATAACTTCGATAGTTCCTACTTTGTATGTTTATTTTACTCTCTGTAAACTCTTCTTTCGCAGAATCCATTTCCGACAGATCATCAAGCTTCTTCACGTAATCTCCAACACCAACATAAAAGAGGAAAAAAAATGTGTTGAGATATTTCATTCTTTGTAGTTTTCAAACATACACGGATCGTATCAAGTTTTTAAAGTACAACATACTCTAAGAAACTTGGTAACGAAGCTATGATACCAATTGTGGAAAACTATAAGGGGGGGGGGGGGTTGAATAGTTTTACCAATTTAAAACTTCCTTTTAAATATTTAGATCGACTTATGTCAATCTATTTAGATGTAAATGTTGGACGTTGATAGATAGATATATGAAAGTGTAATGAAAGAGAAAGAGTAAGAAGCACATAACCACGACACGAGTATTTATAGTGGTTCGGCTACAAGAACACCTTCCTTGCCCTACTCCACTCCTCGAGTCACCTACTCGAGAGTTCGTAAACACTACACGACACCAATCTCCTTATGGCGGAGAATCCTTCACAACGTCGCCTACTCTTTTTCCGGTACTAGACTAACCACCGGGTTTTTTCACACCAAGGTGAACCACAACTATCACAACGCCGCCTACCCTTTATCAGGTACTAGACTAAGTACCTAGTTCCATTACAATGGAAGAACTACTACCCAACACAACACAACACCTAATCCCAAGGAGATCCACTCCTTATTACAACACCATCAAGGATATCACCATCCTTGGAAATAAACTAATACTATATGTATAACGATGCACCTCATCAATTATACGACCTAGGCATTCTTCCCTAATGCCACTTGATTTGATTCCTAGGCATCCTTCACTAATGCCTTTGACACAACGCTTGGCACCTTTCACTAATGCCTTCGTCTTGACACCTTTAGCATTCTTCACTAATGCTTTTGACACGGACGTTAAGCACCTTTCACTAATGCTTTCGGCGTCCTTCACTAATGCCTTCAACACAACACATCTACGGAGGAAGAAAGAACTATCAACAAGAGAACCTCAGTTGTCTTGATGATGACGAAGCATGGCAACTCATGGACTTGAGCTTGCTCGACTTCAAGAAGTGGTGATCTCGCCTTTAAGAGGAACCTAGAGAATCACATAAAAACAAAAGACAAACTACATAGAAAGATCCCTTAGGATCAGTGGTTAGAGAGTTACAATACTTGGGGAAAGTATGTGTGAGAGTGGCAAGCTAAAAGGAATAAATGGCTCACTATTTATAGAGGAGGAATGCTTACTGTTCCCCGGATCCCTTCCATAAGGGATTCGTAGCAGTAAAGCTAGGGATCCGTGGAACGCTCCTCTTTACCCATGGATATTTTGGTTATGGGTCATGGGTCATGGGTCATGGGTTATGGGTTGATCCATGGGTTTCTTATTAGATACAATGTATCTTATGAGTTCAATGTACCTAGTCAAATAGTTTGGATAATACCATGGGTTATGGGTCAATACCATTTGTTAGTTTTTACCCATTTTAGTATATACTAGTTAAGTATATATTTACCCAAATATGTAAACACTAGTTGCTGTACATATGTATCATAAAATCACTTTTGGTACTTTGGAGGTCTCCCCTCCTTGTACACTTTTGATATGACAGGATTATGTGATAAGCATGTGGCATGCTTTTCTGAGCTCGTGGGTATTCCCTTATGATGTTATAATTATGATTCCCTTATGATTCACTATTCTTTTTTTCCTTATGATATATGATCTTTTTTCAGCAGATCCCGTTGATTTAATTTTCTATATTCATTTATGATTAAGTTATTTGTTTGTTATATATGTTCACTAGTGTTTTTAAGCTCATCTGTATTTTCTTTTCTCTGCGGCAGGTAATAAACGGGATGTTGGACTTTGATGGGCAGGAGTAGGAGCTTTTGAGTAGACTGACCTTACCCTAGTTTTCCTTATCATTTTGGACTTAGAAAACCTGTTGATATAACAACCCCAATCGAACAATAACACTAACAGATCAAGAAACCTCCAAAAACTTCTCGAAACCCTAGATATCAAGAACCAACGGAGATCAAAACCTCGCTCCAATACCATGTAAAAACTATAAATAATAATGACAAGATTAGTCTGTTGACTTAAAAGTCAAACCATAAGATAGCAAATATAGCACATTTCAAAAGTTTGAACCAAAACATAAAAAATTGGAGAATGTGTTCATGTTAAGTAGTTAAATCATCCACAATGCAAGTTTTTCTAATTATTTTTTACTATTAGAAAAAGTCATTTATAAGACTTTTACCTTTGGAGCTAGTGATTATTTGTAACAATAACTTGTAAAACTTCAAGTGTTTGACAAAAGACTTTTCACTTTTGTAAAATATACTTGCATTGATAAATTAAAATAAAAAAAACACACAGAAAGCTTTTGAAAAGACTTCTTAGTATTGTTGTTCAATCTAACTTGAGAGAATCTCAATCCTAGATGAACATGATCGGTCATGTTTTTTCGAAAACAAAAGAAAGACCGAGTCCCGAAAGTAGACCCCACGGTTTTTTAAGTGAAAAAACATGACCGGTCATGTTCATTCTAACTTGAGAGAATCTCAATCATTTATATAAATGATTTATAGGTTTATGAAAAGTAATAAGATATTAATGTTTTAAAAGACAAAAAGTCATTAAAGACTTTTTGCATTGTAGACACTCTTAGTACACATTCATATCTTTTAAAGTAGTTCAGAACTTGTCAGGTCGGGTTCATCTATTAACATAATTAACATAACTTTTTTTTTTTTTTGTAATTTATACCACTTATCCATAAATTTTATCTCACAACGAGACTTAAATTCACAATCTGTATATTGTTGGATCACTTACATACGACTAAGTTAAGAGGCCTAGGTATAATTAACACAACTTTCTTATGCTCATAAATAACAATGTATAAAATTAAAAATAATGATAATTAGTTCAAATGATTTTTTTTTATAATACATGATTAATCATTATTGTATGAGTTTGTAAGCATTAGGATCCTATCAATTTATGTATTAAATTATACAACTCAACAGGTTGAAACTATCATGGACAAGTTCCGAAATCTTTGACAGGTCCAACCCATTTGACACATGCCAGTTTTAACTAAGGTTATAAGTACCTGTTAGAATTGGTAAAGAAAACATATACGGAGTACTACTAAAATCGAACTATTCTCTAGACAAACTTATTAAAAATGTCACCTACACTTTTGGTACTTGATCATGATGTTGCTTCAAATTTCTCTTTCTTGGACTTCTAATATAATTTCTTATTGAAGTTGGCTAAACCGCTAAACTACATAACTAAACAATATTTCAAAACCAACGCTTTACAAAACAAGAAAACATTTACTACACAATTTCTAATTCTTTTCTTAAATGAATGGTATATAAAGAGTGAAAATAATGCACTCGAGACATTTTACGTTCTAAACACCTAAGAATTCATCCATGCTATAAATCAATCTTCAGAAATTTGCATCGATGACTTCAAAACACACATTTATGGTTTCCCACGCTTTCTTTTAGGATGGTGAATCGGCGTTGAATGTTGATCAGATTCTTCTTCCTCTTTCACACGGATTAAGGGTTTTTCAGAGGCTTGATCTTCACTCTTGCATGCATCTCTACCAAATATTCTAACAGTGAATGTTGTCGATTGCTTGTCGTATCTAAAACCATGAATTGACCAAGCTCAAGAGTATTATCATTCACAAATCTGCTCCAACCATTCTCCATAAAAACACCATTATTCCTTTGCTTTGTATCCACATGCGGACTCTTCCCGAAAGGTCTTTAAGTATAATGGTCTTCGTATCGGGCTAAGTATCCTTGCCAAAAAACAACCTCAACCATATTATATCAATTCTTTCCAAGAAAAAGTGTTTTAACTTTTATCATTTTTGACTTTCAAAAGTAGTAAAATTGACTCCAAAAAGTCAAATATGACCTCTTTTTTTTCTTGATTAACCAAATCAAGATTCATCATACAAACTGAATTCAAATAACCCATATAAGATTATATAAAAAAAGAAATTATGCCATTTGGCCTTTTGGGGTGTTCTAATATGCTTCTACTATATGAGTTCGAGTTCAACATATTTATATTCTGATTATTAAAGGATCCACGTTCAAAATGAAAGGGTTTTGCCGGCTGTCATTAACAAAACCCTAAATAAAATAAGATAATCAAAACCGGGGCTTATACTCCAAAACTGATTTCTTTTTTGTTATTGAAATAAAACTACAGTAGTTATTTAACACCTAGACTATGTATAACAGCCTTATAAGAATCATTACCACCAAAGCTAAACAAACCGAAACACAATAACCAGTCAAAACGTAATGCCAAACACCTCTTTATTGTTCTCAACATTAAATATTTTCCATATATGCATGTACATATGAATGCCTACTTAAAAAAGTTTTCACGAAGCAAAAAGGATAATAATGGCAGTAATCTGCATTCAAACATAAAGATACGAAAACAATCAATAAGATATAGAGTACGTACCATTTGATGTGAGGTACGATCAGGAAGAAAGACGTCGAAGAACTCGGGATCTTGATTGATTACTGGAACTTCTTGAGGACGATCTCGTCCTCGTTTAATCATTATTCTCTTGTTGCAAAAACTTTTCTAGGGTTTGATATTATGGTTTATAAAAGTTTTATTTGTTCTTGTTATATCGATCTTCTTGAAAACCTAATAACGAAAAAGAATTAAAGAAACAAGATGAAAAGATTATTCATAAATCGCGATGTGTAACTGAAGAAAGTGTTATACCGATCTTAATATCGGTCGAAAACATATCTATGAGATTTCGTTAAAATATAGAAAAACAAACACGTCTGTCGTCTGATATACAAAAACTTGGGGTGGACTACAATAATCACTACATAGAAACAAATGGGCTGGTGGGCCACTTGAAAGGTTTAATCCAGAATGGGCCTTGCTGACTTGTTTTCCTTATACGAACCTACATCATTGTTTTGTTAAGGGATTTTGTACATGGAGGCCGTCTAAGTTTTATACCTTTTTCATTAAGACCGCTTATCTTTGAAACTTTATATATAGGCCGTCGAAGTATATCACCCTTTTCACTCATACCAAATCCAGCCAAATGAAATATCTATTGACTAAAATACCCTCAAAATTATTGTAAGACAACTACAGTACTCAAGGGGAATCTGAATTTAGAGCAAAAAAAAAAAAATTTTGGATAAAATTCGTGATGCACTTTAATAAAAAGGTCATAAAAAAAATTTACACTAAAAACTGATAATATTTTAGATTAAGATAGAGATTTAAGGTTTTTTACATTGTTTGATCTTAAAGTGGGGGGCAATTTGATTTTGTAATGGGGTGCACTTTAATAAAATGGTCCTAAAAAAACTTTTGTTACACTAAAATTTGATAATTTTTGACGAACCGTGGAGGGCACCGGCCCCCCCTAAATTGCAATGTTCTTCCATCGCTTTAATTATAACATAATGCATAACAAAATTATAACAACTCGATTGCAATTAATGATTTAAACTGCAGTGATATATGCAACTTTTTTATGATCATGAACTCATGATACTTAATAATTAATGTAGAGACAAAAAGTTAAGTTATATGTTTACCTACCCAGGAATATTAAGGTTATGCTCTCGAACAACAACAGTAGCAAGATTAAGGGAAATTGTTGTTGGAGATTGATGGTGGTCTTTAAAATCATGAATTTTGGCTATATTATGAGATTATCGATGATGAAGGAGCGTCAATTATGATTTACTGATTTAGAGATGATTGAACGTAAATCAATATACATGAGAATTGCTTTTCTAATAACTTAAAAAGGTATATTAGATATTACATACTTATAATAAAGTTCATATTATTTTCATTATTTTAAAATTAGGGTATTTTTGTCAATTTGCAATACTCCGGCGGGAATTTTTCTGAATTTGGTATAAGTGAAAAAGGAGATGTACTTGGACGGCCCGTAAATAAAATTTCAAACATGAGCGGCCTTACTGAAAAAAGCATAAAACTTGGGCGGCCTTCATGTACAAAATCCTTTTTTGTTAATTATGGATTTTTCATTTGTGGCAGCCTGGCAGGGGTGTTCACACTTTGAAAATAGAACTAAAATGGATTTAAAATCGAACCAAACTTATAAAACAGTTTTTTGGTCGAAAGTGAACTGAACCAGATAAAGTATAAATTTTTCAGTTCAGTTTCCACTTTTGGAAAACGTAAAACCAAACTGAACTGGAAAAGTGAATTCATATAATCTATCTATTATATATAAAAGTTGAGTTTTGGGTTGAGTAATGATATTAAATATTTGTTTCAATACAAAAATTTATGATAAATGAGGAAAATAAGCTATTTAATAGTTTTGTTCATGAATTGTGTATTGGGTTGAGTAATGTATAAAAGTATTATATTTGTATGTATTTTTAATGGGTTGGGTTTTCAACCATCCCAATAAACATAGTCTAATGACACACCCGACCCGACCCGCAAAATCCCTTTGCACAACGAAACACATTTAGAGAACGTAACAGAAATTTTCCTGAAAAGAAAACCACCAAATTCCGATCATAATTTCCGTTAGATATCCGAAATAGTAATGAATCAGAAGGCCAACGTATCAAAAGAGTTAAATGCTAAACACCGTCAAGTATATATATTCTTCAGTTTCACACATTTATAATAATCTATTTTATGAATCATGATTTGCGTGTTGATTTTTTCTTTATTTTTGTATGTATCATTAGCTTAATCAAATTGTGGCTTGATTTGTGAAGACATTGATTGTAAGATATATATCAACTTAGGTTATGTAATGCTGTTATTTGATATAGGTGTTATAAGCCGAAAAGTTTCAAAATAAGTCCAAATCCAAATAAGCCATAAGCAGGCTATATAAGCCCAAACAAACACCTTCTTAGTAAGAAGTTAACTATGAAATATATCTTAGTGGCAACACGTTAGAGGCTCGGCTCATTCTTTAGATGACGATTGGTTCGATAGATAAACTAATTGCTTTTTTCACATTTGTTGCTATATGGTTAGTGTCTAAGTGAATATGCAAAAACTAATTAGCTAAACCGGTAAGACGAGGTCTAGTAATCTGGAAACTCGCTAACTGTATCGCATGCCAATTTCACATTAGGTGGAAACATTATGAATTCATGACTCAATAAGAACATCATATCACACGGATGGGCTCATTTTCATTGATTTTTTCTAAGGTAATAACTCGTGCAATGCTTGTCCACAGATCCTTGAAGGGCTTCTTAAACTTCCAGAGAATAGGGAATGTGCTGATTGCAAATCTAAGTATGTGTTCCTTTCATGATATATCAGAGTGGTTTATTGAGAAATTATTGATGTATGTCAACTGCTAATGCTGGCCTTTTCAATTTGCAGAGGTCCTCGATGGGCTAGTGTGAACCTTGGCATCTTTATATGCATGCAATGTTCCGGAATCCACAGAAGCCTTGGAGTCCACATTTCGAAGGTGATAATCTGACTAATTGTCAGTCTATGCTAACCAGTATTTTACATAGGTCATTGATGCAGTTGCATAGCACTGTCTTTTCACACATTTGTATGTATGATTGTCGGTTAGGGGTCAAAGCTGGTAAGTGTGAGTAACGCCTAATTGGATTCTCATCTGAATTTATTTTGCCATGATGTGTCTCGATATGTAAATAATTGTGTATACAGTTTCTGGTAGTTATGATGATAATGGTAAGTGTCGAATAATGACTACTTGGATTCAAGGTTCTACCCCTGTACCCTGTGTGACTCGTGTTTGGATGGATATATGCTATAATGTGTAGTATTGCACTTTAGTTTATATCATGTATATTGTAACGTTATTCGACATGACTTAGTTAGTTGTACAGTATCTTTGTTGTGGGTTTTACTCATCTCGAGTTACAATACTCACATTATAATGGATAACTAGATTTTTATATTTATTCTCACTTTATTAAGGATACTAGAAATATATGTTTATAACAAGTATATCTTGTTAATCAACATAGAATCCCGACAATGATACCCTGTGCTGTGGCACCAGACAGCTATGGTTTTAAGCCTTGGTTCTGCCTTTACATCTTCCTTTGACTATATATGTATCATGCCTTTTAGGCAATTCATTCATTCCTGATAGAAACAAAAGTCTGTTCCTTATTTACTGATAAATCCCAATGCAGGTGAGATCAGCTACCCTAGACACATGGCTTCCCGAACAGGTTGCATTTATCCAGTGTAAGACAGTTTAGTTTTGAGTTTAAGAATGCCAGTTGAATAAGTTGAAGAAGAGTAAAATTGTCTCATGGTTTGCATTCATTCTGTTTTCAGCAATGGGAAATGCAAAAGCAAATAGTTACTGGGAAGCAGAACTACCATCTAACTACGACAGAGTTGGCATCGAGAATTTTATTCGGGCTAAGTACGCAACTTCTCCTTCCTGCCAAGAACATATCCCCTTTTATATAATTTGATGCACCAGTATATTCATTCTCTTAACCGTCTGTATCTGTTGCTTTTGTTATAAGGTATGAAGACAAGAGATGGGCTGCCAAAGATGGAGCGCCAAGCTCACCTTCTAGGTTTCAAGAAAATACAGCCTCTACACAGTTTCAGCGACCTGATGAAAAGAAGAGATTTCAGACATATAGTACAAAGAGCAACATTCCTGCTACAAAAGTCAGTCTTCCTGTGCCTCCAAAAGCATTTGAACCTGTATGTCGACTATCCATTACTGTCCCGCTTCATTTTTATTTTTTTTTACCAAACTTTACGTTGTGTTTCATGGGGGGTGGGGTGTACAATCTCAGGAAGTTTGAATAGGTAATCGAAATTGTATGGTGGACTAAAATTTAAATTTTTCTATAATAATACAATTCAAGCATATGATCTAACAAGGGGGTCATAAACTGATAACCTTAAAGATATCGTTAGATTCAAAGTTTCAAGATTACCATTCTAAGTATAATAATTACCATGAGACCGTAACCCCAAAAGATATCTTTAGTTAATAACTTGCGAATTGTGATATCCATCTTGTTTCCGAGATGTGGTTGCATTCTGTATAACAGACTGTTGAACAAGGTTAACCCGTGATACTTTTTTTGCTGATTTGGGCTGCGGGTTGTGTTGATATGTGGACATAATGTGATGTGAACACATTATGCAGTGTGGCCTCTGTTGTGGGGATGTAAGGTTATGGGTTTTAACATAAAATTGCAGAAAGACAATAATTCTTAGTAACTTTAGTAAGTTGGATTGATTGATGTGTAATTTTATCAACCATACTACCCGTGCAGCCTCTGTCGTGTGGACTTAAACTTTCGTTATAAGGATTTGTGTGGAGGAACAAACAAAACATGTTTCTGTCAATTGTTAGATGTGAGATTTACCCTCTTAAGTTTTCTGCATGTAGGAAACGAACATTAATAATACAGGTTGAATAACTGTAATGTTTTTAAGAGTTGCTTTCATGATATCTTCTTTTCGAAATATGACCTTAATGTAATGCTTAGATAGCATCACTATACCTGCAATCTAGGTTTTGCATTGTGCTTTTTGGGATTTGTTTATATGAAGGGTATTTATTTGTATGATCCTATTTGAAACACGTGTGTGTGACAAGGGCTCTTGTCCCTTCTCGTAGGCATTTTATGGCCAAGGGTCCTATATACCAACTGATAGTCTAACACTGAAAGCATTAACAGGTGACAAGGAAATCCGAGCCAGCAGTCTCGGCCGCTGAGACGGCAAAGGAGGCTGCCGGAGTTTCAACTCCTCCTAAAGTTGAGGTTGCTACTGATCTTTTCGACATGCTTTCCATGGAAGATGGTCCTGCTGAGAGTGGTTCTGAAGCAACTTCTTCAGATGATTTATGGGCAGGATTTCAATGTATGTCCTCAGCTTCCCTAAGAACTAAGATGTTATTAATGGAGTCATCCCAAGTAAATGTGTCGTTCTTTCTTTTCATCGTTATTACTCCATTTGTCCCATATTATCTTCTCTAAAAACGTCATTGAGAATAGGATATCTTGCACTTTAATGTGACTTTGCCAATCTTCCTCTGTGTTCTTTATGAATCATTAATGGCATCAGAGGTTTGTGCTTTTTATCTTTTTAATTTGTCGAGTAATTAATATGTTGGCGTTACGATCTTCTAAAGACACAAGTTTACCCGAATTCATGGTAATGAAGACAGGTGAGTTAGGATAGAGGGTCAGCCACAACCTTAGCTTAGACTTTTTGACTTGCATACGACATTTTGACTTACATTTGATTATCACATATGATGTTGCAATATATTGGACACAATAGTTATTTACAGAAATAGGTTTATTAGACAAGAAGTGTCCTGGGTCTACCCGACCAATACGAAAGGTTACCTGTTTTGACCCATTTCCTAACCCAACTCATTTGCTACCTCCACATTTTAACATTGAAATCTCATTTCATCATCTTGCAGCTGGTGGTGAAACATCGGCAACAGGGACAACAAACACTCCAAAACCTGCAGATAACAAGGCCAAGTCCCCATCTGAAATAGAGGATTTATTTAAAGAGCCACCTCCAATCTCACAACAGAATGGATCAGGAAAGCCACAGAAGGATGTTAAAAGTGATATTATGAGCCTTTTTGAGAAGGTATAGTTGATCGCTATCGGGTTTTTCTTTTTCTTGTGATCGATTTATTTTTGTATGGATGTTCTTAGCTTGTGATTTATATATGCATGAAGCCATGAAGTATGTGTATAGAACTCATAGAACATATAGAATTGAATGTGTTGCCAATTTTCTTTTTTACTTGTGAATATTATTCTTGTTTATTCTAATATGGCCACTAGTTTGATGTACACGGATCTGATCTCTTTGTATGCTAGCAGGGTAATACAACCACACCATACTCTCTTCATCAGCAGCAACTTGTCATGCTTGCACAACAGCAATCTCTACTCATGGCTGCTGCTGCTAAATCAGGTGGGTTGCCTAATGTTCCTGGAAATGGGCAACAGCCAGTGTCCAGTGGTATAAACTTGCCCAACCAAAACTGGCCGAATGCTGGTTACCAAGTTCCTGGAATGATGATGCCAGCTGGTGGAAAAGATGAAGTAGAAAAATATTTACAGCAGGTAAAATTCATGAATTTTTAGCACTGATTATTGCGTTCTGAATAAACAGTATTGGATAGACAGCCTCGGTTTCTAATTATTTGGCAAATAATCAGTTACCACCTGCAACATAACTGATTTGAGAGACTTTTACTCTCGGCCTGTGAACCATTTCTTTATTTAAACGTGATTGTCCTTTTTCATAAAGAATATGCATTTATTTGTTAAATAGTCAGAAATTCAGAATTTGTCAAACGCTTGATCAATTGATTTTTAAAAGCTGCTGAACGCCCAATGCCATGCAATTTGTGCTGTGTATGCCATGGATGATTCTAGCCCATTGTTGCAGCTCACTAATGTTAAAACGTAAGTTTAGCCAGTTAACCATTTCTTGCTATTCCCTGCGTATTTTGAGAATCTTCAATTTCCAGAATAAAGAATACAGGATAAGATTGCATGGCAGTAGCTGAAACAGCTCGGAATCATAAGCCCTTATTAAATTTATAAACAGTAAAAGCACATTCAGTTGCTATTGCACTTCTAAACACCGCCTAATCTTTTTCTGATTATTCAGTATCAGTCAGTTTCTAATGCGCACTTTCAAACATCCCGTAATCTTATTATAAATTGTGACTAATCAAAGAAATAGAGTTTGATTGCAACCTCATTATTGATTTCTTTTTTTCTTGAGCTAGTTGAGAAACATGGCAGCAGCGAATTCAGGTGGGAACGCAGTTCAGGCTCCAACATCCAGGTATCTATAAAAATTTGTTTTGGCTTATAATATTAATTGCCGCATATGTTACGAATAGGCTTTTCCGTTTTGGAAGAAAACATTTTTAGCATGCATATGCGGATTGTGTTGGTCAACGCTGAACCTCACAAGCATTGCTTGAATGCAATGCCACTTACCAACCAAGTAGCATTTGCATCCTAGTTAAAACTTAAAAGTATTTATGTGAAAATGGGTCAACATGTGTCATTGTAAATGGTAGATTTACAAATTTTAGCTCATAAGGCAACTGGTCAAACAGTTCTAAAATTAGCAATGTGGGTAGGTGGGTTATATTCATGTTTACAATTTTCTAAATTTCTGTATTCAAGAAAATTGTATCTTTATATTGATAATACGTTTTGTCATACTTGTATACCGTCTCTTAATTGTTTTGATCTCGGTATCATTTACCTGAATTTTTCTTGTAGCTTTTACACTATGGGGCTAAATCCCCCCACCAATGGGATGGCACTTTCTGGAGCATCTTTATCAGGAACAGTAACGCAAAATGCTTCTATCAGTGTGGGTTCATCCGTGCAATCAAAATCACATTCGACAACTCCTACAACATCTGTATCTCCTACACAGCCCACCAAAGACTATGATTTCTCATCATTGACTCAAGGGATGTTCTCAAAACCATGAGCTTTTTTGTGCAAGTTTTATATACACATAGTAACTTACGAAAAAAACACAGATATCGGTCTGTTGGTAAATGTAAACTAATTGTAGAAAAACTTTGATTCAGTTTCTTTTTTACTTTATATATTTTCATTCTTATTGTTCCAACTTTCTTATAATAATGATTCTCTTAAGTTGGTAGTGCTAGCGGGGGAATAAGTCCGGCTTAGGTAGTAGATTGATGCTCTTGTTATTTCGTGTTCTCTATTACAGAATTTTTTTGACCTGCATCTTTGTATGGTTGCAAGCTGTTTTGAGCTTTCTAAAGTTAAAAATTCAAGAGGCCAAAAACTGGCTTTTTTCTTCTTTTGTGATTACTGAGCCTGCGATGTAGATACAATAACGCTTCTGTGAACAATGATGGTGTGATTTGTGGTTGGTTTTGATCAGTTCGGGATGCGTTTTTTTTCCGAGATTAACAAATTTGTTTATTGAAATGTTATGTTTGATTTGTAGCTGGCAAAACTGAAGTGCTCATAGTAGTAATGTTGACCAAGTACATTTGAGTTGCTCTCTGCCCAAAACCCTCTTTCCGACTTTCATACCAAAAGAGTAACACTGAAGTGGGAAATTTTCCCAATACTATGCAATAGGGAGAGACAAAAGGTACCAATATAATGTTTATCATTAAAAAATTCAATGGTAGCCAATCCCGTCTTCCACATGGTATGGATGAGATGAGATGTAAACAACCTTACCCCTACCCGAAGGTAGAGAAGCTGCCTCCAAAGGACCTTCAGCCATTTTTGCAAGTAGTGAGGATCGAACCCCGCCTATTATCAGCGACCATAATTCTAAGTCCAATCTTTTTATCCAGTCCGACAAAATACAGATTTCAAGAAACAATCGGGTAATTACTATAACAAAATGATATAAATCGCAGAATCGAACCAAATACAAATGTTTCAAGTTGCTTGGTTGCTGAGCAAATAAAAATGTTTCAAGTTAAGAGTAAGAGGTAAATGATATAAATCGCAGAATGTTTCAAGTTGCTTGGTTGCTGAGCAAATACAGATGAACCAAATACAAATGTTTCAAGCGCCAACAAATGTTTCAAGTTGCTTGGTTGCTTGGTAATTACAGCTTGGTCTCAGTTGGAACCAGTTAAATCCGTACTAAGCTGCATACAGCAGAATTACAGCTTCCAACAAGTGACATCAACCACTAACTGTGCTTTTCCCGTATGTGACTACTGTAACTTAAAGTAATAAAACTGTACATGTATTTGAATTACGATGCATTTCAACATTTTTCACTATACCCATAGACCAAGCTACATCACCATCGACGAAGGTGGGAAAGCCTTGTCCAAAAGTGTGTATACACCTCCACCTAACAGGAGCGCGCCGCTGCAAACAAAAGTTCAGAGTATGCATCAGGGGTAAAGAGGCGAGTCTCAAATGCATTATATTTGCTATTAAACTAAAAGACAAGTATGAATTTTCTGCACAATATTAACCATTTAAAAGTTACCTCATAGGATTAATCCATGCTGAGAACTTACGGAAAGAGAGTAGACTCTGCACATTAACATGATAAAATGATTTACAAAAATTACAATAATCTAACTTTTCTAAATAAAGCGATTAAGGAGGTTTTGCGCATATGCATAAACTTCGGATGACGTCAACCCCCCTAAAGGTACATGGGTCTTTTAACAGGATATGATCAAATAGGCAAGATACAACTAATGCAGTGATGCAAGTTGTAAGTTACCATTTCCATGGACTAGCACATAATAATTGCTAGTATTAATTAATAAGTACAGCCTGATAAGCTTTAAAAACAATGATGTGTGACTAATAGTCCTCAGATTGATTTTAGTGAAAGATCTAGTGTTGTATATGATATATTTTGATAAGTCACATGTAATATTTAAAGAACATAGCATAAACCATACCTGCAATGCTCCAGCGAAAGAAGCAGCAAGAAGCAGAGGAGCAACATAGCCAGTGGTGTACGTCAACAGTAAGCTGCCACCAATTATTGGATCCTATTGCAACAGATATTCAGAACTTTGCATTTCCCATAATTGATAATGATATAATTTTTAATCCCATAAAAGGATTCACTTTGTTGTTATATTACAATTACTGTTACCAGATTTACCAAGTATTTTATCACATTATACTGATCAATGGAGGAAATATTGACCATTGAAAAAGATACATGCATTATGTATACCTTGGATGCCGCAACATATCCAAGTAGTGTGGCCAACACAGGGGTACTGCAAGGGGATGCAGCTAATGCGAATGTAAGACCAGCCAAATATGCTTGGACACCTGATAAGTAGTGATATGTGAGGGTGTCAATGTACTTCTTGCAAACTAGAAACCAAAACAGATATAATTGATGGAACTTCATATAATTACTTGAAGGAAAATTAGCAGCAGCAGCGCGTGGATCAAAGTTGTCCATGAATGAAGGCAGTTGTAGTTCTATTACCTGCGACATTACTACTTCAGCGAAATATTTAACAGCTAAATTTATTAAAGGAAATGTTACAAACCACGGTGATCATAATAGGAATTTTTTTTTATGACAGTGATGTGGCAAAATCTGGATCCTAGTCATCTTCTACGAGAAATAAAGCAAATTAGCTGAGCCAGCCATATTAATTAACTTGCAGATTAAATTTGTTGAAAATGAACCACCAGCTGAATATGCGAAACTATATGATTACTTACCTCAAGCAAATTTAATCCCATAATGACGGCCAAACCAGAAGCAGCCAATGGTAAACCCTGACCTACTTGTCCATATGCTTTTCCAGCAAATGAGGCTGCTACACCAAGTAATGCTAGGGTAGTGGCCAGACCCATTGCAAATGCAATAGAGTCGCCTACGATCTACATAAAGCCATTATATAAGTGAGCTACAAATAAAAGACAAAATATGAAATTAAATCAGTCAACATTTGGCATATTGTTTAGAATATTAGCACCATCTCGAACTAATAGCTTGAAGTTACAATTTCGACCCATAAATGGGTAAATTCGATTTGTATACCAAACACATAAAATCCAATAGTTAGGTTAAGAGAAATGGATCAAAAGTGGCCCGCAATTGTATCTATTAATTATAAAACCTCCTAAATCAGTTAGATTTAGGGAAAAAAAAAACAGACATTTCTCAAAATAAACCATCTCGACCACTACATGATTCAACATGTTACCACTCTGCCCAACCCGCCAATCTGTCACCTCTAATAAAGTAAAAGCAAAAGAAGGGAAAACGTATAAAAAACGGATCAATTACCTCTGCTCTACTTTTTCCAGATCCAAATGCACCTGAATAATTGGAACATCAGACATCAGCATCACAAATAACAAGCGGCAACGGTTACGAGACTAAGGTAAAACATATAAAGCGTAAAATTTAATGCTTATTACCAATATAACCAAGGGTCAACGGTAGAACACTTAACGTGCAAGGGGAAAGGCTAGTCACTAGTCCCGCGCCAAATATAACTGCTAAACTGTGAAACAGATTTAAGTATGACTATCGGATGAACAATTCTTTGAACTTAGATATAATGTAAAGATGTTTGGTGAACCTAGTAAAACTTAGAGCTCCTAGCTGAATCTGAACAGCTTCATTTGCCTGCTGGCCAGCTGAATACATGAGACCTCCAAACCAATCTCCAAGGCCTCCATCAGCCAAGGTGTACATATGAGCGGCCGTTCCTTGCTGACTTGAAGGAAAACAATTGTATCTCGTGAGCTTATTATATCGAGTACACGTGTCTTATAATATTTAATAGAAGTTAGCATTACAGAAAGGTTCAGCACTCAAATCAAATAATAATAGTTACGTCTCTAAATCTAGGATGTAAGCTTGTAAATGGATTCAAAACAAGAAGACTAACGAGAATATGGAATGAAAATGCTCTCAACCTTATGCAAGATACTAACAGGAAAAACCTTTTCTATTTGACGTTATATGTAGTATCAGCCCATTTTCTACTTTGACCCTGGGATATTTACAGTGACAGATGGCATGCTTTAGATATCTACGGGAGTGCTTAAAACTGATTATTTCCATTTCAAGTCGTAATAATCAGCTTTAGACGATTGGATACAGTGATTAATATATAGACGAAACAATCAGACTTGGTGGGCCACATAAAGTTACTACCTATCATTATCTTCAATAAATAGTTACTTTCAAAATGCACTTGGAAACAATTTCTACGGTGTGGTTGGTTTCGGAGTTACTTCATTGGTGTCAAGACAAAAGTTACAACTTTTATGGAGCCTTATTTAGACATGGCAAAACATAAGCCGCCAGACAAACTTCAAGAGTTGCACAACCGAAGAGTCAGCAAGTTATATGTAGATACTAAATAGTTCCCGAGCACGAATTCGTACCATGATTGCTTCCGTATCCAAGGCATGTGCACTCTGAGTGGAAACCAAACTTGCAGCTGAAGTATACAAAAAATCACAACATTTAACATCAAATACACAAAACAAAACCAATTTTCCGGCTTATTTTGAGACTTTTGGGCTTATGAAAATTGGGGCTTATGAAATATAAGCCGAAATAAAATAAGCTCATAAGCCCACATATAAGCTTCCGAAAACTGTAATTAAAGGGGTCTTTTTTCAACAAACTGATACAAGGGTCAATCATAACTCTCACAATTCTATGTACCACAATAGCCTTCAGTTGTGAACTTGTGATTGTTTCAAGAATCATATAATGAGTTAAATGCTCATCCAAACACCACCTAAGATTAAACACAAACGTAATCTAGTGAGTACCTGATACGACAGTAGTTAACGAAGTGATATTGAAGCTCAAATTCTTTTCTTTATTTGAACCCGATTTGTGATTCAATTTGATGGGAACTTCATTGTCAGTTAAAGAAGCAGATAAGGTTCTTCTCTGTTGGAGACGATGATGATGATGGTAGGTGCTTGAGATGACGTGATTTGGACCACCTCCGCCATTAATACACAGGTTCATACTTCTTATGAAATGAAATGAAGATGAAGATGACTGATTTTAGTTAGTTGAAACTCAACTACCACATCTTATTTGCATCTCTTTTGGACCTTTCTTGCCTCTGAACCCCTCTTATAAATCACGGACCCTCTTTCGAACCCTACCGACCACTTTGAACCTGTTTTTAAACCCTTCCAACCTTTTTTTTAACCCTCATGCTACTTTTCATCCCTCATTTAAACTCTTCCAAGCCACTTTTAGGTTACTAGACGAGTACCCGCGCCTAGCGGCAGCGATGTCTAGTTTTCTGCAAAGTTCCGATGACCCATAAGTTTCTTTCAACAAACTGTATTTGTAGCATTAGAGAATCGTTTTCGAATAACTACAATTCGATGCTGGTTGCACAGATAAAGCAGCATAAATATATAGTTTTTAAAAATTATGTGGAGTCGATCTAAGTTGTGGTATATTTTTCTAATAGGATTTTTTTAAGTTATTAAGATTTTTAGTAATAATAGATTCAAGCATTACAAAAAGCAACGGTATTATGTAGTTGGCAATATTATATTGTAGTTTAGAAGTATAGCCAACATGTGTGACCGCTTTTTCTTGTTTTGTCAGTAATTTAGGCAGTGATAACTATTTTTTTTACATGTGTAACGTTTATCATTTGGTGTGTGGCTTTTAAAATTGTAACTTTGCAAATTGGATTTCATCATATAAGATTATTTTGTACTATCAATTTGTATCGATATTTATGAATTGTTCAAAGCTATTTGTTTGAGGTACAAATAATTATCGCTAAAGATAACAATACTATTTATTTTTTGTGACATAACATTATTGATACACTGGACAAAGGGCTATACAATATATATTAACTTTTAAACGACGATTCATATATGCTAGTCCCTTAAATGGTGCAAGAGCAACATTTTTTAAAATAACATTATACAAATGACAAATTACATGTGTCAAAGCAAAATAAACCAAAAACTACAATTACTTGGTCTCTCCTTTCAAAAAAATTGTCACGGGTTCCACAACTACTTCATCATTTCTCATATAATTTTGTCAAATTTGAAACCCGATTTCACCCAGGTGGTTCAACTGGTTGAACCGTTCCGATAAAAAAACAGGTCGATTTAAACCGAGTTAAACCGATAGGTTGGGTCGAAAAAATGTCCAATTAAACCGGGTTAGCCCGCCGGGTTTGAAGCGTCCCGGGTCAACCCGGTATCGGTTTCAACAGGTCAACTCGGTATCGGTTTCAACGGGTCAACCCGGTATCGGTTTCAATTGGTTATTTTTAATTTGGTAGATGTGCTTTTAATTGGGTGTACAATGTGAATGAATTATTGTACTTTTAAGTAATGGGGTGTTTTAATAAGAGTATTAATTATATTATTTATTTCTCTCTCCATTGACCATGTTTTCAACATTCAACTTTCAACATTTTTCACTTTTTTCACTTTGACCATTTTTCCATTTTATATAGTATAGATGTATACGTTTATTTTTTTTAAAAATAAGCTAATTAAAAAATAATTTTTATTTGACAGACATAATTTATAAGAAAAGATTATAAAAAAAATCTTTTATAATCTCTGAAAATAAAATGTTACTTTATATAGCTTATAAAAATAATCTTATTTTATAATCTTTTTCATCTTACCAGCACCAACATCAGCAACAACACCAACACAATTTACTTTTGCCAAAACTGTATCAAATGCTAAGGTTGCGTTTAGTTGAGGGAAAACACCATTGTTTTCCACAAAATGTTTTGTGGAAAACAAGGAAAACAGAGATCACGTTCAAATCAACGTTTTCCAACAAAATGTTTTGCAAAACACAAATCCCCTATTTCCTAACTTAACAAGGAAAATTACAAAACAAATTTTAGTTGTTTTCCTTGTTTTTCTTTGTAACCCTCAACCCTCCCTCCCTTTCTTCAAAACAGAAAATAGAAACATCAACTAAACGCGTTTTCTATATTTTCAAGTGTTTTGTGGAGATTAATTCTCCTTCCAAATTTTTACAAAACTAGAGATAGAAAATAAGAGAATTTGTTCTCCAACTAAACACACCTAAATAACCTTCGTTCTAAGTTCTAACTATCCCTCCAAACACAAAATTAAAGTCATGAAAACTTCAAATTCGAAGCTTCAAAAACCCAAAAAAAAGAAAAATTATTGATTCTGGATGGTTCGCGGATTTGTAAAAACATTGCGAAATTTGTGGCTAGTTTGGAGATTTTTAACTTTTTAGTTAGGGCGTCTATTAGACGTTTATATAATTGAGACATAAATTTTTTAAAGTTTTATAAACATCACAAATATTTCAAATGCATTAAATTGTAAAAAGGTTTAAGATATTAAAGGTGTGTTTAGTTGGAGAAAACACATTTGTTTTCGATAAAATATTTGTAGAAAATAAGAAAAACATATCGCGTTTAAATAAGCGTTTTCCAACAAAATGTTTTGCAAAACACAAAATCCCCTATTTCCTAACTTAACAAGGAAAATTACAAAACAAATTTTAGTTGTTTTTCTTGTTTTTATTTTTAACCCACAACCTTCTCTCCCATTCTTCAAAACAGAAAATACAAAGATCAATTAAACGCGTTTTCTATATTTTCAAGTATTTTTTGAAGATAAATTTTCCTTTCAAATTTTTACAAAATTTAAGATAGAAAACAAGAGAATTTTTTCTCTAACTAAACGCACCCTAAACATTTTTATGTCAAGTAAGCATAAAATAAGTTTCCACCATGGTTGATAACAATATGAACATCTTCATCATATTATAAACTTATTTATAAACCGTTATGGTGCTCTTATTTTGTTCAATATAAATATGGAAATGGTTACAGAGACGAAGGGTTTTTATATCTTGTGTCTTAAAGGCACAAGATAAAAAGTGGTCTGAGTCATTTTTTGTGATCCTTGTCATTTTCACTAATTATTTATCACATGTACTTTTTATAGCATACCAAAAGTACTCTTACAATTAATAATGCAACTATGTTCTATTGTCAAAGAAAAGTGATTGAAAGTACACCAATGGCTCACGTTATTAAATATTGTTTTTTTAAATGACTTGTTTCTTTTTTTTGAACGACACAAATATTTTTAACGACTTGTTTCTGGCCCGCGTTGTCAAATATTGTTTTTTTTAACGACTCAAATATTTTTTTTAAATGACCCAAATATTGTTTCTTTTTTTTAACGAGTCAAATATTGTTTTTTTTAACGGCTTGTTTCTTTTTTTTTAACGATTTAAATATTTTTTTTTAAAGACACACAAAGAGGATTGATGGAGTGTGCGTACCACATGTTAGCATTAATTGTAAGGGTAGTTTTGATATGCTATAAAAAGTACATGCGACAAATAATTAATGAAAGTGATAGGGACTAAAAAGAAAAAAAACTCGGGTCCACTTCTTATCTTGTGCCACTAGGGCATCTGATAGAAAAACCCCAAAGATGAATACTAACTCATTTAAGTACCAATGTAAACTCATTTTTTCATATTTTTGTGCTATAACCATAAGTGTAATATTTAGCACCCTCAAGGCCACAACCATCGAAAAAACTGTATGAAATACTCTACTATCAGTTAATAACACATACTTTTTTGTTTCAATATGTTTTTCCGCAAAAATAATAATATTGATAGCTAAGAACGCTGATAGGCAATGTTTACACATGGATTATATTTCTTTAGACATACCTTTTTGCTTCTCATTAACATTTGAGGTCATTAAGCTATGTTTCGCAATAATGTGCTTTATTTCTAATGGTTCATATAAATTTTGCATAGAACTATATTTAAGACCTTAAACAGAAGTGAATATCATATTTCGTCCGGAAAATGAAAAAAGACGTTGTTTAGGAACAACATATTGACACATGGATGCCAAATGAACGCCGCTGTATGTGAAGATACTCCAGTGAATTATCAATTACTCGTAGAACAGTTTACATCAAAGTGCGTGATAGAAGCGGATTGGCTTCATTTGGGTTGTGTTTGTTATCAAACACAGTAGTTTACACTCGACATTCCTCCTCCACAAGCATCACAATGTCGTTTGGAAGTCTAAAAAAGTTGATAATATCAGAATTCAGAAGGGGGTGCGCGGAAAAAAACCGAAAAAAACTTGCTTATAGTCATCCTCTTTTGAGTTGCTACCTCAAATCATCTAAAGTCTAAACTGCATACTTGTGTAGTCCCTTAAAATGATTACCATCACAAATATTTCAAGCAAGAAATCACTATAGACCCGAAAAGGGAAACTCTCAAGTTTTTCAATCTATATTTCAGAAAGAAAATTAAATTTCCATCTATCCCTGCTACAGTGCTAATACGCTATAATTCCAAAGGCAAAAAAAAACTGGTTATGACACAGGCACCAAACATTGATACGATACAATCACAAAATGCACATTTATTTGGGCCCGGTGCTGGATGAATGTGTTTTTCTACCACATCAGCTACTTGCCTGCAAACAACGAAATTATTAGGCACGTAATGAGACTGACAGATGACCAAATATAGTGATACAAAGCACACAACTTTACAAAAAACTTTGTCATGCCTGACTTGGCTTCCCCATTTAGAACTTTGGGTATGATTTTAAAGGGTGTATGTCTTAGTTTAATTTCATGTTTAAGACTACACAGCGATAACCCAATCGACTAAAAACATGGAGGTTTAAGTGGCCGAATTTTCCCCTTTTTCTTTATGTAGTATCTTTAATTTGTTTATATACTGTGGTTGGTACATTTAGACATTATACCTGATGAGGTGGTTTCGCAACAGAAATCTTTGTAATTCCAATCACCATCCTCCCCCCTGGTTCCTCTCGATAAAATGTCACTGAAAAGAAATACACTACAAGTAATTAGCTATGATCATAAAGTAACATTTTGTTAAAAAATAATCAACTATCAAATTTTGATAATGAGAAAATGTTATAATCATCCTTTTGAGGATCTTTCACCACTATGTATTATCATATATATCTTGGTATACAATGCAAATTTGTCACAAATATAATAGAAGTTACCTATATCGCCTGCTTGCAATTTTCTTGAGGCCATAAAATCTATGAGCCGATCTAAAACATATGTTTTCAAATTTCGTTGAGGCCAATAACGGAAGCCAACCTCCCATTCTTTGCTTTCCATATCCAGAATATTCATCCGTATTCCTCTGGGTTCAGAAACTGCTGGGAAAAATTTCTGCTCAATTGTGAATATAAGGTTTTGTGAAAATGAGACTCGTATAAAACTAAATATATAAACGCAGTTTTGTTACCTCACCTCAGCATATCTCTTTGGAATTACTATACGGTATGACTTTAAATCACTAGCACTCAAATTTTTTTCAAACAAAGGATTGAGAACAGCTTTGGAGCTAATATACGGTTAAGGATTTTCAATATGTCGCAATCATGTGTAACTGGTGTAAATTAGCATTTGAAATTGATTTTAAAAGAACAACTGCGCAAAAAAAATTGATTAAAATTAGAGAGGGTACATAACATTTTATATTTAGCTGAACAAGTTCCTTGTTTCTACTAATTTGATGATTTTGACCCTAAATAATCACATATCACAACTGAATTTAGAAACGTCACCCAAAATGATCAGTTAAATGTGCATTTAAACAACCCTTAAATGGTAAATGGATTATGAAAACAATTTAAAGATTAGAGGATACGTCTCAGGGATGCATTGTATATCTGAATCAATACTAGGAGGCCTGTAGTGAGGTTCAAGCTGTACTGTCTTAGCAAGATCAGGGACATCTGGTGGATCCGTTTGAAATTCATGTGCGTAGCGCTGATTTCGTGCCTATAACAAGCAAATTCTTACTGGCATTAGTACTTCAATTCTGGTAGTATAACTGTTAACATAATTGCTCAATGATCGCATAACGAATTTTTAGATTTTGTTTGGTTTCAATAACTGGAAAAACTTTTAGGGTGTTTGGATGTGTGTCGTCTACAGTTTTAGTAAGACGTGCAGAAAATAGTGTTTTCAGTTTTGTGTATTTGGATGTGTTTCTTCTGCTTAAAATTCTAAGAACCACTTCTGATGGTGTGTAGAGCGTTTGCCAAATTCTGATTTTAAGAAAGTAATAGATATTAGTTCAGTTGCAACTAAATAACTAATATTAAACAGCCAAATTTAAAAAATAATAAAAATCATCGTACCCAAAAGTAAGTTACTCAACCCCTGAAGTTGACTGTGGCATAACGGAACATAACTATTACATAAGAATATCCAAGCTAAAACTTAAAAGCATACATATTTTATAACAAACTTCATCTTACCAGCATAAAATTTTGCTTGGAACACTCTAGGCAGATAACGCCACCAAGATCGAGTAGAAAATACTGATTGAACGACACAACACATCCACAATGGACCAACTGCAAGTTGAGTCAAAACTAAACTTGTTATGTATGGCCTAATATTTGGTAAGAGTAACATGAACACAGAAGCCAGTTTAGTCTCAAAATTACACACACCTTCCCGCACGATTCACAGTCTCTCCAGCCGGCATCAGTTGAATGAAATGTTTCACAGAACCTTCCCTCCTCGTAAACACAACTGAATGGATAAAAACAAGTAGCACATAAGAAAATCTTATTATAAAGTGACCGAAAGTAGATTCTACAAAGCTCAATAATTTACATACACATCACGATTCGCAAGCGTTAATAAGTTTCGACAACTTATATCATAAAAGATATTAGAAACTTCAGGAAATCATGCACGAGTGAGGTTATATCTTTTTTCAAGCATCCAACACATTACGAACGAGCATATTATAAAGGTGTTTGGATGTGCGTTTAACTTAAAGTTTGTGACCTTTGAGCGTTCACATAAAAGTGATTATGATTCCAATATTCTAAATATTATACGACCCAATTTCGGAGAAGCACAGCAAAGTCGTGTAAGAATCTTGATTATCGAGACAAACATAAAATTACCAACTAATATCTTGTTTAAAGGGGGCTCAAGGGGTGTGCAAGTGGTGTCGTCGCACCGGACCTCCTCTTAAGAGGGGCCACATTTTTCTTAGTCTTGTATAGATATTAAACATATATGATGCGTGTAATTCCATTTTACATGCAATTTCTCTTTAATTAACAAGTGTAATGGGGCCTCCTTGTTGTGATTGCCCAAGGCCACCGGAAACTACGGGACGACCCTGATCTTATCTATATCTATACTATTTATAAAGCATGTTGACACTTCCCTCCTATTAATTTTTTAAGACTTCCTAAAATAGATTTTTAAGCAAATACAAATAAACAAGCATCATTTACAAGTATTTAAAGCACAAATAAAATTAAAAAAACACAACTCAACACATACAATTAATACATAATTTAATTAACCCCTTCACTAAAATATATAAACTCATAAAGCTAAAGGTACAATCATCATAAACACAAACTTTTAATATCAAATATTAATCAATGTAATTAAAATGTGTTGTGAAAAGAGAACATGGGCCCAAGACATTCCCAAAGGGCAACAAGCTATTTGTATTTTGTTTTATGGGCCCAAGCTATGTTCTAACCAAAAATTATTTTTAATAAAAATTGTCTTGGTTGAAAGTCACTGTATGTATGTGTTGATGCATACATTAATTGTATATGTAGCTTAATTAGTTGTATTTGCATAAATTAGATTTATATTATCATTCATTTGTAAGATTATTGTTAGAAAGAAATGTGTAACCGAACAACATTTGTTCACCACAAAATAGTTACAGGGTACCCGCAGCCGCGTCGCGCGGGTACCGTGCTAGTTTACTAATAATGTACCTATCTATAGCAATTGCAGGGCCGGATTTAAGCATGTGCGGGGTGTGCGACGGCACATGACCTCCATTTTTTAGGGCCTCAATTTCTAAATCTGTAGCGTTAGTATAAACTCAGTTTTTGACATTTTTTATACAGTAAATGGTGTTTTATGAAGGATTAAATACGTCTTACAACATTAAAATTTAATGATTTGAGTCGAAGATCGGTGAAAAAGAGCTTAAATATTGTTTCTAATGGTGTAAATATACAGTATATAGTTTCAGACTTTCAGTGGTGGAGATGACATAAAACCCAATCTTTTTGTTTTACTTTTGGTAAATTACAAGTTTAACCCATATATATTATAGTATGTCAATCTAGCCATGTTTCTATTTTGTTTAGCACTTTAGCATCTTTTTAGGACAAGTCAAAACAACCCGAAAGTAGAATATATAAAAACGGTATTCTGATCTTTAAAAATTATCTCGATAAGCTACCATCAATTTGTAACAAATGTTTTGGGTATAAGTATGTTTCAAAAGATCCTGCACATATATTTAAAAAAGAAAACCTAGTGTTAATCTTTAGGACTTAAAAGATAATTTTTACAAGTCATAGAAAATTGAATGGATTATATTAAAAAAAAAAACACATAAGATATACTATACGACAAACAAAAAAGTACAAAAACTATTATCAAATTGATTAAAGAATTTATTGTGAATGATTAGTCAAGTTTACTGTTTTGTTGCAAATATATATTGTTTATGGCCTCCGGCATAATAAGGCACAGGGCCTTCAAAATTCACGGGACGGCCCTGAGCAATTGTTCAAGCCGCAACAATTACTTAAGAGGGTGTTTGTAAAAACAACCGACTTAAGTGATTATGAGCCTTTTCTAGTCGTTTCACAAATGCGTAATCATTTTTCACAAACGCAATCCCAAACACCCCATAATTGTACTGATTTCCTAACAATGTGGCTAAATATCAATCAAGAACAAACCATGCACTTATGAAACTATAAAAACCTACAAAATTACTTGATACCCAAAATTCATAACGATGACACAAATGAAACAATTAACATATGAAAATTGGAAAATGATAAGGCTTTGCTTACGCGCATCTAAAACAAAGATGAGCATGTTCACCATTACGTAATTTCCATCCATTTTTAAAGCATTTGGAAGATGAATCTTGACACTGAAAACAACTTGATTTTGAATTCGAAGATGAAGGAGCCATTGAAGAAGCTGAATGAGGTTTTGGGGTTTATATGCACTGAAATTAAACCTATTTATTTATTTTTACATAAATCACATATAAAGGGCATGCATTTATTTCGATTTTTATTTTACTTTTTTTTTTAATTTATTTTAGCTGCAATTTTTTTTTAATAAAAATAATCTCCTTCTAGCTCTATTTAGATATATAGACTTCAAATTTTTATTTTAAAGAATTAGCTCCAAAATGAAAAGTTAATTCATGAAAAACTTTTAAAATATTTTAAAGCTATTAAAACAAAAATTACTGTTAACAGCTTATAATTACAACTAATTTACCAAATACTTTTATTGAAAAAAAATATACAGCTTGTAACTCATGTTAACAGCTTAACGGTTTACAGCTGGCAACTAGTTTTACCAAACATACCCAAAAGCTTTTCGAACTCTAGTGATTTTATTTTTCATCATTAGAAAAGAAGTTTTTCTTATTAACTTTAATTTTAATTAACAAATTTGTTTCAAAATTTCATCTAGATACGTGAACTATAAAAATATCATTAAATGCAACGATCTTTCATAAAGTGTTATAATATTCACATTTTGATGTGTTGTCACTTTTAAATAGTGGCATGTGTCCGTTTAAAAATCTCATTTAATATCAATGTGAAATGATAGATGGGACTTGAAAGGATTAATCAATGTTATAATGAAATGACAAAAGTTTAACGCCGAACAATAAATATCTAAAGATCAAAATGCCCCATCTCAGTCATTGATTTATCTTTCATCCTACGGTCCTGATTAAACATTTGAATTCATTTTGAATTAAGACAAGGGCAGTTTTGTAATTTTACAATTCCCATCTAACATCCCATCCCACTCACCCTCACCCTCTGATAATCATTCTCTCTCTCTCTCTCTAAACTTTTTTAAACCCAATAATAACCAAATCTTTACTAAATATTTTGATTTTTTGTGGTTTGGTGACGGGGATTTGCCGGAGAATCCACAGATCTACAATGCGCCATCGATGACGTGGCAGTGGTTTCGTGATGGTGATTCGCCGGAAAATGAGGTGTGATTGTTTGATTCCCGGGAGATTTGTTTAACACGTCCATATGCCTCTCTCGAGTGTAAAATGAGCCATACTAGCGGAGATTTGCATTTATAATTGGTTGAATGCCCCGAGTGTACATAACGTGCTGAAACCTAATATGTTATAGATCCACTATTACCAGTCACCTTCTTTCAATGATAAATTTTTTTATTGGGCACTTTTACATTGTATGCGTACTAGTTTCTTGAGAGAATGATATAATAATGTAATTGCTAATCTAGCTTTATTAATGTTGTTGTCTATGCTTGTTTACCATTGCAACTAGTAGTTGAGTGCTCATATAATAATGTAGTATGTGCTCATGTGTGGAGTTGAAGATGTTTGTTTCAAGTAGAGTTGAAGATATTTGTGAAATTTTGTTTCATTATTTCAGTGTAAGTTTTCTTTTAGTGTTTAGATGAAACATAATCACATGTGATTTAGACATGAATCACATGTCATTTTGAGATTTTGACATGAAAATCGTATGTGCTTTTGATATGAATCACATGTAATTTTGACATGAATCACAAGTGATTTTTTAGATGAATCACAAGTGTCACACCCCCCAAAATGTCGCAGCGGAAAGATAACTTGGGCGGGATTTCATAGCACAAAGTTACAAGTTATGTTGAACTACCTCTACATAAGTCGTTTTAAAAAAATACATTTGATGAAATAAGTTTTGACAATAATTAGTTTCAAAGGTACAAGTTCCAAATGAAAAGTAGTTCTAAGTTCACATCGAATGTTATGATATTGTTGGAAAATCTTCATGATGAGATGCCCATGAGATGAAACTCTACGCATGATGCTCCAGTTGCGAACCATGCAACGCGTCTAAAGACCTGAAAAATGCAATTTGTCACAGTCTACCCCCGTTAAAGGAATCGCTTCCTGCGATTCAATTCGAGTTGTCAGTCGGAGTGGTGTCAGGGAAGAGGTGTGGATACTTGCGACGGATTTGACCAAAAGTTTAGATAAAGATTTGACCAAAAGAATTTAACTCATAAGAATAAGTATTTTAGAAAAATATCGCTACGGGTCTTATAATCGATATAAACGTGTTTTTAAAGAAAGACCCTTAAAAGTGAAAACATCAAGGAAGGAGGTGTAGTCGTGTATGTATGTCAGCATAAATTTTAAATTTCTAAGTACAGAGTCTAGTTTCTAGTGTTTGATAGTGCTCGATGATTAATATCAAGCGGAGCTCATAGATATAAGTATTCAACCCACTTAGGCAGCACTAAGAGATATCATGACTTGAATTGTTGTACTAGTGTCCTGAAATGAATAAATCAATTAGATACTATGTCGAGAGATGTTTATCTTGTCTAGAAGTGAAATTTGTATATCAATAGTCGTTCGATATGTTAAGACCTTTTGGCATCTCGGTGTGGGACTGGGTCATATAAAAATGGATTTTTTTTTAGGCGGAGTAATCTAGAACTCCTAGAGGGCACAATGTCATAAGGATGATTGTATACCGATAATCTATTTCAACGCATTTACTATTAATAAGGGAATCTCATCGTATGGAACGAACAGGGTAAATTGTACATTGATGAAATAGTGTTATAGCATGGGATATTGTTATAGTCTCGGACAAGGGTGATTAATTTACTTCTAAAGTTTTGTATAGTAAGCACTGGTATTTTGTTAGATCTTATGACCCAAACAACTAGTACTTCCGAGGAAATAGAAACGGATTAGATGACTATTCTAAGATAGCGTTCAGATACTCCGTATGGTCTTAAGACTTCCGTTGGGCTATAAGACAGCCTATTGTATGTTTTTAGATCTTATTAAAAGTTCATTGGTCTATGTTTACTTCCATCTAGAGGTCCTCCTCGTAGATGTTGTTGGAAATATTGAGTTTGGAAGTTTTACTCACATAGTAAGAGGTACAATTGGTTGATGCATCAATTGATTGTACATAGCACACAACAAAAGGTACAAGCTGATGAAGCAGCTAATACCACATGTGTTTGACTTGGTATGCAAAGACCTGGTAAAAAGGATGTGGAGATAGTTTTGTGAAACAACCACCCACTCTCCCTTGACTTTAGGATGAAGAATGTGGTTACATCTTTTTACCATATTGTGTATAAAAGGACCACGAGGGTTCTTGAAAATATATACACAAAAAAAACATACACATATCATAAAATGTTGTGACTGCCATTAACTTCCATTGAAGTTTTCTATCTACCGTCGTCGTGTTGCAAACCCGGGTTGTTGCTACTCAAGGTTTGCGTGTGTGAACTGTATACATCCTGAAGTACCCGGCTCGAAGACTCCAGCAACTTTACGGGGTGCCGTTCGTACTTAAAAGGACAGGGAATCCGATCCTGTGCAGTTCCGTTTTAACTTCTTGTTCTTTCTTTCCTTAGTGTTGTGACAGGAACTTTTGGAGATCGGTTTGTTGCTTCCCTTTCATGTTCTTGATGGAGTGAGCCATTAATTTGTTGTTGTTTGACAGCATCATGTTGTTGACGATGATCCACTACTGTTCGTGCTTTAATGTTCAGTTGTTATATCCAACATCTGTGTTGCCGATCATCTTCCATTTGCCAGTAATCAGATATTGTAATGTGGTACAACTTTTACGTTCCTGTTTGGCTCTATTTATGTTGCATGAGATTGACGGGATTTATTTGGTTTATTAAGATATACAACAATCTTTTAAGTATGAATTGTGCATTTCAAATGAAACCAATTGCTTGTGCAATCTAAATAAACTTTATGCCATTTAATATTGAAACTAGCTAGTGTAGGCAGTAATTCTGATTGAGGCATATTGTTTCATATGTTTTATTTCTTGAGATAAATTGTTTCATGAATCGCTATATACGTGATGAGTGCTTTAAGAGTTGTGAAGTAGTATATTCAAATATATGGACAATATTATCAAGAAGCACCTATTAGCTATTACTGTCCAAACAACGTGCTTAGCATGGTGGCTAGTGTCATGTTCTTCATGTGATATGTTATTTTGCTTCAATGCATTAATTAAATGTTATCTTTTGTTTAATTATAGTGATGCTCCTTCTGTTCAAATAAAATAGTGATGCAAATATGTTGCTGCATAAGATTTTTTATTACTGAGAGAAGGAGAATAAAATGGTTATCCAAGTTTGGTGAGTAACAGTCTAGATTTGCAATCATAAGTTTGATGAGGTGATATTATATACTAGACTAATTTACTCGAATGTTTGATGAACTAAAAGTGGGTATTTCGGTGTCAGAAACTTGGTCTATAAAATACAAATGGTGGGGGTTGCAAGGTATGAAGCACCCATGTGCACCATTCTTGTAGACGTGAGATGGAAGTTGCGCATGTAGGCGTATGTGTCAAGAATTCACACACGTTCGAGCCTTGAGGAGCTCTATCATTTGATCTAGCAAAGCATGGTGTACTAACGGTTGATGCAGCAACCATTTGTGCAAGGTTTGCAGTAATCGATCTGTTGACGCAACAACATTCGAGATGTGTGGTATAATACCGAATAAACGGGATTCATGGCTGACCTGGTATGCAATTTCGGTTGAAACCGTCAAGCTGTGATTCCTAAAATTCAAGCCACAAAACGTGATCATGATTGATCACCATGATTATGTTTTTTGGCCAATTTAATGATTTATAAATAGGCATCGGAGGACTATTTGACACACAAAGAACACAAATAAATGGTCCAACTGTTGTTGCTATATTGATTGCTTATGAGTACTGCACCATATAACAATGTGCGTTGACATCAAAATGGAAGAGTTCTACTCATAAGCTAGTAGATTTAATACGTTTAACTCAATGAGTTGTTTCTTTAAATAATGAGCAAGAAACAAGTGTGTGTATTTTTACTTTGTGAAGAAAGTTGAATCAATTGCTTAGTTTGGGCAAATAAGAAGGTTAAGTGGATTGGAGATCCATTTCCTACAATTTCATGTGATTGGAATGTGTAAGAAAAATATTTGAGAATGGCCATTAGTGACACGTTCGTCAAGTGAACTAGAAACTTGACTGTGATACCACTAAGACTCTAACGAGAGAATTAGTGAGTGTTTGTGATGAGATTAATAAGTATTGTAGTAACTTATCAAAATTTCTCTCTAAGCCTCTGACGAGAGATTTATTGAGAGATGCTAGAGGCATAGGTCTGAAACCATATGTGAATTGGTTAGTGATGGAAACCCAACTTGAATATAGTGCTCCTACCTCTCGAGTTTAATGGGTAATAACGAAGTCATTAATTGATTGAAGGTGCTATCAATAAATTGACCTATGTATAGCTTAGATAGCACGGCGTTGCCGTGAAAGGATGAGATTCTTCTCTTAACAAAGCTTTTGAGACGTCTTAGCAACGAAGATGTTAGAGTAGCTTTGCCTATGTGACCTAGAGGTGGTGCCGCCTTGAATGGAGAGTTATGGTTTTTCTCTTAGAGGGTCATGAACCAGGATAAAGCGCATGGCCATATTAGCGCTCAGTGTGAGAACTCGACGATTACGATGAGGAGTGTGTAGAAGTGTGCCGGTGAAAAAAAAAGGATTTTGGTTTAATCTTCGGACACCATTATATCTTAAGGTTTATGGTTTAATCTTCGGACACCATTAAATCAATTTCACTTTGCATATTTTGAGTAAACGAGGTTTAATCTTAGTGACACCTTCGTGACATTACTCATTAGACTAGCGGAAAACTTTCCAACCTGGTGGGGGATTGCTGGAAATATTGAGTTTGGAAGTTTTACTCACATAGTAAGAGGTACAATTGGTTGATGCATCAATTGATTGTACATAGCACACAACAAAAGGTACAAGCTGATGAAGCAGCTAATACCACATGTGTTTGACTTGGTATGCAAAGACCTGGTAAAAAGGATGTGGAGATAGTTTTGTGAAACAACCACCCACTCTCCCTTGACTTTAGGATGAAGAATGTGGTTACATCTTTTTACCATATTTTGTATAAAAGGACCACGAGGGTTCTTGAAAATATATACACAAAAAAAAAACATACACATATCATAAAATGTTGTGACTGCCATTAACTTCCATTGAAGTTTTCTATCTACCGTCGTCGTGTTGCAAACCCGGGTTGTTGCTACTCAAGGTTTGCGTGTGTGAACTGTATACATCCAAGTACGGCTCGAAGACTCCAGCAACTTTACGGGGTGCCGTTCGTACTTAAAAGGACAGGGAATCCGATCCTGTGCAGTTCCGTTTTAACTTCTTGTTCTTTCTTTCCTTAGTGTTGTGACAGGAACTTTTGGAGATCGGTTTGTTGCTTCCCTTTCATGTTCTTGATGGTGTGAGCCATTAATTTGTTGTTGTTTGACAGCATCATGTTGTTGACGATGATCCACTACTGTTCGTGCTTTAATGTTCGGTTGTTATATCCAACATCTGTGTTGCCGATCATCTTCCATTTGCCAGTAATCAGATATTGTAATGTGGTACAACTTTTACGTTCCTGTTTGGTTCTATTTATGTTGCATGAGATTGACGGGATTTATTTGGTTTATTAAGATATACAACATATGTTATAGAGGGTTTTTCCTAGAACGACTAGTGATGTAACTCGATTCATCGATTGAGTACAAGGTGTGGGGTGAAGGTGATTGTGACATGATAAGACTATGATGAAAGAGTATTGTGATGCAAGTGTATTGTGCGTAAATGAGAATTTTTATAATATGCAATGCTTATGTACTCACATAAAATTTTTGTGGCTCTCGTAAATTAAGTAGAAAATCAATCTGAACATAACCCTAATATAACTACTTTAGTATCGCAAAATTCATCTCGAAGTTGAACACTGATGATCAGACTATGTTCCACTGTCCCTAAGTTGAACATAGGTGATCAGACGCGAGGTTTAATGAATTTTGAAATACTCAGCTTAGTTATACTCGTAATATGTATGTGCTTTTAAAAGTTGTTTTTGGTTTTCAGTTATAGTCTAGGCCTACTAATGCAAACTAGTTCGCTATAACCTTGGCTCTGATACCAAACTGTCACACCCCCAAAATGTCGCAGTAGAAAGGTAACCAGGGGCGTGACTTCATAGCACAAAGTTACAAGTTATATTGAACGACATCTACATGAGTCGTTTGAAAATACACGTTTGATCTCATCAATAAAGTTTTGACAATACAATGTTTCAAGAATTCTCAACCAAATGTAAAAAAGTAATACAATAAATCTTCAAAATGATGAGACCGCAAAATATGTGACTCTAGTAATGATGCTCTAGTTGCGAACCATGCAACGCGTCTAAAGACCTAAAAAATGAGATTTGTCACAACAAGTGATTTATTAATTGTAATACCAAATATGCTAGAACATCAAACAAAAAAGTATTCAAGTGAAATTCTAAAATCCGTATAACACTTTTGCAAAAGTTCAAAAGAAAAATAAAAAAAACCAAATATTAAATAACGTATGAAATTCAAGAAGCATGTCTTTCAAAAAGTATGAAACACATGTGATTCTGTTTTAATCTAAAAATGAGTAAATCACACGTGATTTACATTTTTCCTTAACAAACTTAAAAAAACAGAGTCACACGTGATTAACTCCTTTCTAGATTAAAACAGAATCACATGTGTTTTAAAACAAAATCACATGTGATGTATAACTTTAAAAATCACACTTGACTTGTGAAAAATAAAAAGTCATAAGTGATTTTACAAATCATAAAAATAACAAATCACAAATGATTTTTCTGAGCGAAAGTTCCACAAATCAGAAAAAATAACAAATCACAAGTGATTTTACAAATCACGTGTGATTTGTCTGGGAAAAAATTTAAAAAATTAAGTTCGTCGAAAGTATATAAAAGTGCATATCTATTGAAAGATTATTTAATTATCGTCGCGATGGCATATTTTTTGTAGCTTCAAGATTTACCGTTGGTAAGATATGTTGTTTTTTTTTAATGTGTAAAATAGGTTTTTATATTAAATGAGATGGAATGAAAATTTTACCCTTAGTGTGTGATTGGATGTTTTGATCACAACTGTTGGATCAAAATAAAATCAAAGGCCATGATTAGCTCTTTTGTTCTTTAAAGAAAATGTGTTCTGCAAGAATCATCTCATAATGAAATATGAAAAAATATTTTTTGACAACAAAACTGTGAAAGAGATAGTTAATGAAGCTTGGAAGTGGCCTGTGAATTAGTATGCAAGATTTCATGATTTGCACAACATAGCCACTCCAAACCTACTTAATGGTGTTAAGGACATGATGTTTAGATTAATAATCAAAATGTAAGAACTGAGTTTAGTACAAAGCAAGCTTGGCTGAATAATGTAGATTGGTACCGTGTGATATGGTTTAGTCAAGTTCAGCTCAAACATACATTTTGCTTTGACTAGCCATTTAGGAGATATTGTTGACTCGCAATCGAATGTATGTGTGGAATCCACAGCTTGCATTAAGGTGCTCTTTATGCAAGAATGGTATTGACTCTCACTTACATTTATTCTTCAATTGTAAGCGTGCTAACAAGGTGACTCATCAATGGGGATTGAGATAGGATATGGGCTTAAAGGCTATGGTATGAATATCTTTGTGATAATTAATAGTACTTGTATGCAGTTAATGGATAGGGGGCTCATGTGGATGATGTCTAGCTAAGAGGGAATGGTGTGGGGGCAGACGGCGTTACGCCAAATCAGCACCACTTCGGCAATTCACATTTCACATTCATACACCAAAAATACCCCCTATGTAGTGGCTAAGCCGTTTGCATGTCATTTGCTAGTTTTTGGGCATCACTATACCCAATTAAAACACAAACTCAACAACAAAACCTAACTAAAAAAATGGAAATGACACATGATGAGTTCACTCACTTTGCAAATGGCACAAGGTGGAGGAGGTGTGATAACATGCAAATGGCGGTACCATCTTCCTTGCCACATAGGAAATGATGAGCAAAAATGTGACCATACCCTTCTGATAACATCAAATTAGCCTGATCTTTTATATATCAAATTCCCGTGTTTATGGCCTCATTTATATTAATATGGTACTTAATTCGTTCATATTTGCATTTCAGGATAAATGAGGCGTTGAAGCAGAAAAGATGTGATATAAGGCCAAATATATGTTCTGAAGATTGATTTACGAGGGCCTATGAATTCAGTGTGAAGATTACGTCGTAACTCGTTAATAATGTTACGGCGTAAATTTGATGCTTTGAAGGATACGGCGTAACCATTTCTTATGGTTACGTCGTAATTATTTTTGTGAAGGTTACGGCGTAACGTAGCAATTTAGTTACGCCGTAGAGATAATTACGGAGCAGATAAGAATATATGGTTGAAGAATTACGACGTAATTTGGCAATTTAATTACGCCGTAAATAATTACTTTGGCGCAAAGTTTTGAAGTCCAGGGACTAAAGGCGGTCAAAATAATATTAAGTCATTTATCACAAGGACCGAAGGTAAAAATAACAAGAACTATCAGGGACTGAAGGCTACAATTTAAATGAAGTTTATTTTGTCACAAGGACCAAGTATAAAAATATGAAGTACGATGAGGGGCTAAAGTCGTACGGAAGAGTATTTAAGTTTCAAGATAATTTGATGACCTGAGAAAGTACGAAGTTATGAAATTACTACGTAATTGAAATAGTAGCTACGGCCTAACTTAGTTACGACGTAACTAATTATTTTAGTTACGTCGTAATTGTTCGAGATCCGAATTTATTTGCGCCGACATTGGTTACGGCGTAATTTGCACTTATGGTTACGCCGTAAACATGTCGCGGCCTATAAATACAACCCTAAATCTGCATTTTTGAGTATCTCTCTTCACCCCTCTCCTAGGGGTCGATTAGGGCACCACTCCAGGGCAATTTTCAGCAATCCAAAGCCATTTTCCAAGGAAGAATTCACCTGCAATCATCATCATTATTAGTTTTTCATCAAGTAATTTGTATCAAACATTATGTTTAATTCTATTCATGTTTTATTCATTATTGTTGGATTAATTTACTATATGATTGGCTAAGCACCCCTGGTGCTGGCCTAGTTATGATTCCTTAATTGTTTTATTTGCGTTTACATTGCTTCCGTATAATTATTTCTAAGTGTATGCATGCATAGTTTGTTGGTAGCTACCCTTGTTTTGGTAGTTTTGGATGGCGGTAGAGGCTAGTTGCTTAGGAGATATGACCAACTGACCCTAAGTGAGTAGACTGAGACAGGAAGGGTAAGATATGACCAACTGACGACCATTTCTACTTGTGCGATTTGACCAACTGATCACCGACCGTTTGGATGAACTTAAGAATTAGGGGGTGAGTGTTTAAGTTGCTAGCGCCCGGGCACTCACTATTATAAATCTAGCATGTAGTGGAACTTAATGACTCGGCGTAGGGGACCAGGAACAACTGGACTTATGAGGGGACACCTGACTTCTCCAGTGGTGGCATCTTTGCTGATAGGTTAGGGCGAATTGACCAAATGCTGTCCTCTCGACTTTGACCCCACCTAAAGTAATTGGAAGTAATTAGACGTAAACATTACTAATTAGGATAAGTAACTAGGTTAGCACCACTCTCCTTCATTGATCACATCTCTTGCCTTTATCTTCTTTCCTTTATTTCCTTGTTTTATTAGTTAGTTTTATTATTTCAATCTTAAAAGCAATTAAAATCGTGACATAAACTTAAGTTAATTTCCGATCCACGTAGCTCTTGGGACGACCTCGGTTTTACCGAATACTACACTACACACGACCGGGTACACTGCCCGTTAGTGCATTAGGGTAGACCATAGGTATAACGAGTAATTATAAATATTAAAACCTGGTCAGTAAAACATGGATCACCTTCCTTCTAATTAGTCAACTTTTTGACTTAGCTTATGAGGTGTGGGAGGTTAACTGCAAGTTATGGTTACACATGGTAATTAGGTGGCTTAGGAGATGTAGTTAATATGAGTCACTCAAGCTCTGGATGAGTCTTGCATGTGTTATAACAAATGATCACTTTTGTGAGGAAAGGAGGTGGACAGCAGTTACTGAATCATTAGTTCTTCTGACATAGTGTGGGAAATGTAGTCAAGGGTAGGTAAATTTGGTGAAATATAGTACTCCCTCCGTCTCATTTTTATTGTCTCCTTTGACTTTGACCGGTCTTTCTTGTTCAACTTTGACCATTAATATATTTATTTGTGTTATATAATACTTGATGAAAATTATACCAATGAAAAATACATTTAAAACCCAATACATTCATATATTTTTCATCAAGTATTATATAACACAAACAAAAATAATTTTAGTCAAAGTTGAAGAAGAAAGACTAAAAAAGTCAATATAAGACAATAATTTTGGGACGGAGGGAGTAGAAAATTAGACAATGCCTCAACTAGGATTAGCATAAGAATGTTTGTTTACTTAGAATTTTGGGTGTTTACGGCGTCTTTAAAATGTGTTTATGGCATGTCATCCCATTCTCAAGCTGCTTTTGATGTGTAAACTTGTACATATGATTTTTGTAGTAATAGATACTTCATCTTTTAACAAAAAAGAATTTGCAAAACTAGTAGTACCAACCATTTAGAAATAACATATGACAGTTACATTTAGTAGTAGCATGGCTTATAAAAGTGTTTAGTAAAATAGTTGTATAGGTAGTTACAAAAGTGTAAAATGATAAAAAGCTAAACCCTTATTGAAGTAACATTCATAAATTAGTGTTCTTAAAAAAAAAAAAAAACTGTTTCTATAAGAGCTTTTAATTATAAACGATGAGTGTCAACCATTGAACGCTCATAATCTTTTTCAGGTGCTTCTTGCCAAGCTAAAAAAAAATTCACCTGCGTATTTCGGCCAATCATTTGTTTCCTTAAATATTGGTTGACAAGTTAAAAACAGTTCCATCCAAATATTTCAACTAGTCAGTTTTTATTTAAGAGATGAATGATGTAAACGATCGTACCTTTGCACTCTATCTAAGAGAGCACGATGCAAGTTCACCATAAGGAAAATTGGGTACCTATAACACAAGCCATTCATGTTATACAACAACGCCGCTTGATATTATATGGAGCTTCAGGTGTTTCTAGTTTTTTTTGTGTGTGAAAGAGTGAGGATTTTTTGTGTCGTGTTATAGAAATGTTATTCGAATGGTGTTTTTAGTTTTTTGTGCTATATGAATGTTATTGGGTAAAAGTTGACATGGGGGCGTCTATGACATGTTATAGATGTTATTTGCATCTAGTTCTCTTAGACCATCTACAACAATTCTATACGAACATTATTTTCTCCATATTTGATGAATGGAGCATCAAAACTCATCTCCAACCTTGTTTCAAAATTTGAAGAAAATGTTGGAGCATGGCTCAAAATCCTACATATTTGAATGATCACTATTCGTTATTCAAAAATATTAGTTGATATTTTTCAATAAACTCAATATAAATGTGTGTTTGGCAAAAAATAACATAGGAATGAGCAGTAGTAGTTTTTTTAATAAAAACGTTTCATAATGTAGTTGTAGGTAGGGTTGTCATAAAACCCAACTCGAACCCGAATATGACTATTCGGGTCGGGTTATTCGGGTTCAAATTTATATTTGGGTCAACCCCGAATGACCCGAGTTCTAAACAATGTCGGGTTCGAGTTTAATGTATGTGTCTTACTGGGGTTCGGATCAACTAGAGTGTCTCGAGTTTTTTTTTTTTTTTTTTCTTTTTTATTTCTATTTTTTTTTACTAAATACTTCACAGGCTAAAATGGAAATGATTTTAAAGGTATATATGCCAATGTTATTTGTATGAAAGTTATTCAACTGTCCAAATTAATGTTCAAGTGTCCAAATTAATATTTTTTAACAAAAAATATTGTTGTAAGTTACATGCTCATTAATTTGTTAAAGCAAAACAAATACATTCTGAAGTTGTAATTCGCCAAAACCTGTTAGGAAATTATGATCACAGTAATCTGAGAGTCGTGTAAACACTATCAGATTGAAGTATTTCGGTGGTTCTACCGAAATCTCTAATCGGATAAAACTCAGATTTGAACTTGAGAATATGTTTTGTTTTTTTTCCTTATGGACAGAACCAGAAATCGAAATATATGACCAAAAACTGATGGTCGGTTACAACTGCTATAGCAGTTAAATTAACCGCCAAATCAGTTTAATTTTAGGGTTAAAATTACCGGAAATTTTATTTTATAGTGCGTTTTTAACATAGCACTTTATACCAAATAAAATTTTTCCAAGCTGACCCTTGGACCCTGCCAGGGGCTGCCGCCCCTTGGACCCTGCTACCAGGGGCGCTGCCCCCGGACCCCCGTCATTCGGGGCTTCGCCCCCGAATAGCAATCATAATAACGTCATACAAGTGTGCACTCCGCACAACCCCGACTTGTTGAACATTTATCATGATTACACATTGGTCACCTAAATTAATCCATTACACTTAAATAATATCGGTGATGCAAAATCACCAACAATCCTCCCCCATTTAAGTGTAATCTTGATTAACTTAAAACAAACTCATAACAAACAACAAACTGATGCATAAATGAAATGTCGAGACGATTGAATTTCACATTAGTACATTAGCATTCCAAATATTCGAATATAAGAGTGTCACTAAGGATTGAACTCCTTCTATTCATAGTGAATACATGAAGATAATATACACAACAGTTTACACATTCACATGTTCCACTTGACACTATGTTTTACTAGCTTGTGTCCTATCCTTCAATAAGCATATCAAAGCCAAGTCCCAAGCTTCTTGAAGCAGCTAAACTTCATGCTTATATAGGTGGTTCTTTACTCTTGCACCTGCACATGCAATTTGTCAAAAAAAACCATTAAGAAATATAATTTCAACCTCCTTTATCTTGCAGTTCTGAACACATACCGTGGGATGATGTAATTATGTGTTCCAATCCAAAGATATCAAGCTTTCCTCATTGAATTCAGCATTTAACATTACGTTAGATGGGAATTGGGTATCTTGATACAAGGATTTAATTAGGTGGACTTTAAACCCATCCCAATAGCCGCCTTGCGTACGAGATCTCTTGCTAACCCTTTGGTTAAATGGTCGGCTAAATTCAGTTGAGTTCTTACAAACTCCACAGATATCACACCATTCATGATAAGCTCACGAATCATGCTATGTCTAACACCTAAGTGCCTAGACTTGCCATTATACACTTGACTATAAGCCCTAGCCAAGGTAGCAGCACTATCACATCTGATAGAAATGGTAGATATCGGTTTAGGCCACAAAGGAATTTCATAAATCAAATTCCTCAGCCACTCAGCTTCATTACCAGCTGCAGCTAAAGCAACAAATTCAGACTCCATAGTTGAGTTTGTAATACAAGTCTGTTTCTTTGAAGCCCAAGAAATAGCTCCTCCTCCAAGAAGGAATACCCAACCACTCGTAGAAGAGTGATCCTTTATGTTATTTATCCAACTGGCATCGGAATAACCTTCTAAAACAGAAGGATAGCCACTATAAGTTAAACCATAATCCATGGTTCCTTTCAAATACTGAAATACTCGACCCAGAGCTTGCCAATGTAGAGCACCAGGATTGCTAGTGTATCTACTAAGCTTTCCCACAGCAAAAGCTATATCTGGTCTAGTGCTAATCATGGCATACATAAGACATCCAATAGCTCTAGAGTATTCTAGCTGAGACACTGGAGTTCCTTTATTAGGTCGAAACTTCACAGTAGGATCTACAGGAGTATAAACAGGAGAACAATTAGCAAAGTTAAACTTTGTCAGTATCTTCTCAATATAGTGTGATTGAGAAATAGAGATACCCTTGTTTCCTCTTTTGATTCTAATACCAAGAATCACCTCAGCTTCTCCCAGATCTTTCATATCAAAATTAGATGACAAGAAATCCTTTGTCTTATCAACTTGATCTTGGTCAGTACCAAAGATCAACATGTCATCCACATATAAGCAAATTATCACTCCTTTACCAGAAGCATCAAATTTGCTATACACACACTTGTCAGCTTGGTTTAAAGAAAAACCATTAGACAAGACCACATCATCAAACTTTTGATGCCATTGTTTTGGTGCTTGTTTCAGACCATACAATGATTTCTTCAATTTACATACCTTGTTTTCATGTCCAGGCATCACAAACCCTTCATGTTGTTTCATGTAAATTTCCTCATCCAAATCACCATTTAAGAATGCAGTTTTTACATCCATTTGGTGAATAACTAGATCATGTATAGCTGCAAGAGCTAACAATAATCTAATAGTGGAAATCCTAGCAACAGGAGCATAAGTATCAAAGAAGTCAATGCCCTCCTTTTGTCTAAAACCTTGGATAACCAATCTGGCTTTATATTTATCTATGCTTCCATCCACTTTCATCTTCCTTTTAAGGATCCATTTACTTCCTAATGCTTTGCATCCAGGAGGCAAATCAGTGACTTCCCAAGTATCATTCTGCATGATAGAATCAATCTCACTTTGAATTGCTTCTTTCCAGAAAGCAACATCCCTAGAAGCCATTGCTTCACTCAAAGTC
Organism: Chrysanthemum makinoi; assembly: GCA_910596185.1. Classification (NCBI taxonomy): domain Eukaryota; kingdom Viridiplantae; phylum Streptophyta; class Magnoliopsida; order Asterales; family Asteraceae; genus Chrysanthemum; species Chrysanthemum makinoi. The sequence goes on along the minus strand of OU343224.1, from coordinate 197,738,891 downwards.
CTTGGATCCTCCTCAATAATGAGGCAATATTCACGTTGAGATAAAGTCGTATCTCTTGTTCCTTCAACTAAATAAAGTTGAAAATCAGACCCAAAAGACTTAGCTTTTCTTGTCCTAGTGCTTTTCCTAGGAACAGATGGACCAGGTACATCATCAGTACCTTCAACATCATCTTCAACTATCTTACTAGAAGATGGTTGAATCATACCTCTTGGTCTTGGTATAGACGTAAACCGTTCTTCATCAAATATTGCATCTCTTGACTTTATTATAGAGTTCACCGACACATAATCATTAGGTTCTATAACATAAAACCTGTAACACTTGGAATGCTCAGCATACCCAATGAAGATACAATCTATACCTTTCTTACCCAGATTTTTCATTTTGGGTTCAGTCAATCTTACAATTGCTCTACAGCCCCAAACCCTCAAATAAGTCAAATTTGGTACCTTCTTGGTCCAAATTTCATAAGGTGTTTGTTTGCTGTTTTTGTTTGGAGTTCTATTCAGAATATAACAGGCTGTCAACATAGCCTCACCCCAAAACCCTTCACTTAGTCCAGAATAGGATAACATGGAATTCACCATTTCCTTTAAAGTCCTATTCTTCCTTTCAGCCACACCATTCTGTTGTGGCGTGTAAGGAGCCGTGGTTTGATGGATTATTCCATTCGATTGAAAATAAACTGGATCATAATACTCACCACCTCTATCAGTACGAAATACTTTTATTAAATCTTGTCTTTGAAGTTCTACTTCTTGTTTATAAATTTTAAATTTATCTAGAGCTTCATGTTTAGCATGCAGATGATAGACATAACAATATCTAGATGCATCATCAATAAAAGTAATGACATACTTATTATGTCCTAGTGAAGGATTGGCATGAAAATCACATAAATCACTATGTATGAGATCTAATACTTTGCTTTCCCTGTTAACACTCTTAAATGGATGTCTAGTGATCTTTGTTAACATACAAGTTTTGCAACTTTCATGTGTCATATCAAAAGCAGGTATTAGACTCATTCTAGACATATCTTTCATTCTCTTGTAATGAACATGTCCTAGTCTAGCATGCCATAATTCAGATTTACTTAAACCATTACTATGACTAGAAGTAACCATACAAGCAGAATCATTAAACAAAGGATAATTCAAATTTAATCTAATCATTCCATTACATACATAACCAAATCCAACAAAGGAACCATGTCTTGACAAGATATACTTGTCACTTTCCAACACTTGTTTGTAGCCAAACTTATTCAACACAATTTCAGAAACAAGATTCTTGCGAATCCCGAGTACATACAATACATTATCTAAACATAAAGTTTTTCCAGAAGTAAAAGTTAACATAACACGCCCTATTCCTTTGATTGGTTCGGTTGCAACGTTTCCCATCTTTACACATGAGCCATCTTCAATTGGATTACATACTTGAAACCAACGAAGATCATTGCAAACATGACATGTCGCACCCGAATCAACCCACCAAGCAACTTGATCATCCTGAATATAAAATGCATCAGAAATTACAGAAACATAATGTAAAACATTATCAAAATTCTGTACAAAATCAGAATTATAACCTTGTTGCTTATCAGGATCCTTAGACCCACTTGGACCAGCGCCATTATTGCCCTTTTTAGAGCGACAATCCTTCTTCATATGACCAGGCTTGTTACATTTCCAACAAGTCAAAGTACCCTTTTTGTTGGCAAATTTATCATCACCACCTTTGAACTTTCTTTTGTTCTTGTTGTTGTTAAAATTGTTTTTAGAATTTTTGACTCCATCTCCTTCAACCATGTTAACAGAAGAAGATCCAATTTGGTTCTTTCCTTTAGGATTATTATCAAGTTCCTGATTACGTAATCCTTCCTCAATTCGTAGATGAGAACCGAGTTGAACCAAATTTAACTCTTCCTTTTTATGTTTCAAATCATGTTTGAAATCTCTCCAGGAAGGAGGCAGTTTATCAATGATAACTGCAACCGAGATGGCTTCATCCATCATCAAATTATGTTGGGTATACTGTCCCAGAATCCTTAACATCTCATGATATTGTTCCATGACAGGCCTGGTATCAACCATCTTGTAATTCATAAAATTACTAACAAGAAACTTCTTTGCAGAAGCATCTTCTGCCATGTATTTGGATTCTAGGGACTCCCACAGTGCCTTAGCAGATTCAGCGTTTTGATGGATATCAAATAAGGAGTCAGACATACCGTTTAGAATGTGACCACGGCATATGTAGTCGTCGTTTTCCCACTTCATCCTCTTCCTGGTCGTCTCCAAAGCTTCATTCTCATCCCATTCCGGACTGGGTGTACTCAGAACATACACAACTTTCAGGGTGGTAAGAAGAAAATGCATCTTCTTTTGCCAGCGACGAAAGTCCTGCCCTTCAAACTTTGCCAACTTATCGAACTTGCTCGTCATGTCCTTCACAGATTCTCCGTTCGTCATGATCACAGAATACTTCAATCTTTGTTAGGAAATTATGATCACAGTAATCTGAGAGTCGTGTAAACACTATCAGATTGAAGTATTTCGGTGGTTCTACCGAAATCTCTAATCGGATAAAACTCAGATTTGAACTTGAGAATATGTTTTGTTTTTTTTCCTTATGGACAGAACCAGAAATCGAAATATATGACCAAAAACTGATGGTCGGTTACAACTGCTATAGCAGTTAAATTAACCGCCAAATCAGTTTAATTTTAGGGTTAAAATTACCGGAAATTTTATTTTCTAGTGCGTTTTTAACATAGCACTTTATACCAAATAAAATTTTTCCAAGCTGACCTCGACCCCAGCCAGGGGCGCTGCCCCTTGGACCCTGCCAGGGGCTGCCGCCCCTTGGACCCTGCTACCGGGGGCGCTGCCCCCGGACCCCCGTCATTCGGGGCTTCGCCCCCGAATAGCAATCATAATAACGTCATACAAGTGTGCACTCCGCACAACCCCGACTTGTTGAACATTTATCATGATTACACATTGGTCACCTAAATTAATCCATTACACTTAAATAATATCGGTGATGCAAAATCACCAACAAAACCTATTACAAATACCAAGAATGCTTTGCTAATTAACCAAAATTGTATAATTTTTAACTTTCAAGTTTAAACATCAAAATTGTTTAATTTTTAAACGATCTAGATTCGAACTCGAGTAACTGAGTTTTAAACAAGGTTAGGTTCGGGTATGTTTTTTTTAGTCTTGACCCGACCCGAATTACCCGAACCCGACCGAGTCAACCCGATTCACACCCCTAGCCTGTAGGTGTAATCATAACGTGTAAAACAACATTTAAACGCTCATCGCTCCTAAATACAATTTAACGGAGCTGTCATTTCGGAAAAATAAATAAAGCTACTTGATGTTTGTCAAACGAGCATTAAAAATTATAACACTCAACGCTCTTATATGCTCCGCGCCAAACACACCCTAAATATGTTTAAAATTGACGTTTGAATTTTTTAAGATGAATGTAATTAAAAGATGGTCTTTCTTCATCTTTCTTTTTTTGAACAAAGTCTTTCTTCATCTTTCAATTTGATGATTTATGTTGGTTACGGTTGGAAATGGCCTAAAGGTGGTACCGGCGACCTTCAACATGTATATATGAAAGCGTGGTTTGTGCTCAAATATAATTAGTTAAAACTCATTAAGTAAGTCATCATTAATTCGATATCGAAGATCAGCACCCCTGCTAAATACAGATATGATGCTTGACAATGAATTAATGATATACTAGTATAATACATCGTGAACCTTCTATTATTAGTATATTCTTTGCTCCACATTTTTTGCTGCAACTAAAATGTAATTATAATGCGTACGCCATTATATAAACACCGTTGGATGCATACAAAATTCTTGTATCCTAATATATCTTTCTAACCTTTATACAAATATACATATAGTTTTTCATTATTTGGTTTGGTTAAAATTTAGAGAAGATGGTGAATGTCGTGGTTAAGGAGTCGACAATGGTGAGGCCGGCTGAGGAGACACCGAATACAAAGCTATGGAACTCTAACCTCGACTGGTTGGTAGAGAAGTTTCATACACAAATGTTGTTTTTCTATAGGTCTAAAGGCGCTGCTAGCAACTTCTTTGATGTCAATGTGATGAAAGAGGCCTTAAGTAAGGTGTTAGTTCCATTTTACCCCGTGGCAGGGCGATTAAAGAAAGACCAAGATGGCCGGATTGAAATTGATTGTCAAGGACAAGGCGTCTTGTTTGTGGAGGCTGAGTTTGATGGCGTACTCGATAATTTTGGTGATTTTGCACCCAGGTTGGATTTTTTGAAGCTTATTCCATTGGACTTTGTTGATCACTCTTTGGGAATTGGATCGTATCCTCTATTGGTGGTGCAGGTATGTATTAAACAAAGGACTCGGATCTTTTACTAATAAATGGGCACGTTTCAGTTATATTTGACTCTATCAAATATATGAGCAGGTAACTTACTTCAAATGTAGGGGAGTTTCGCTAGGAGTTGGGTTAGACCATCATCTTGCAGATGGGCAATCGATGATGCACTTTATTGACTCATGGTCTGAAGTGGCTCGTGGTCTTGATCTCACTCTCCCACCTTTCATAGACCGGACCATCCTCCGTGCTCGATATGAACCACAACCTGTTTTCAAAACACATCGAATTCCAACCGCTTCCATCAACAAATTTGTCACCACTCGACTCCCCATTAGATGAAAATTTGGTCACTTCTATTTTCAAATTTACACTAGACCAACTCAACACACTTAAAGCAAAATCTATGGAAGATGGAAACACAATCAACTTCAGCAAGTTTGAAATCCTCGCAGGCCATATATGGAGGTCGGTGTGTAAAGCCCGTGGGCTGCAGGATTATCAGGACTCGGCGCTCTACATCCCCATTGATGGGCCTTCAGCCCCCTTTGCCACCTGGCTATTTTGGGAATGTTGTCTTTTTTGCCACTCCCATAGCGGCAACCGACAAACTTCAATCAAACCCAACTTTATACGCTTCAAATAAGATCCACGACGCAATAACACATATAAACAACGATTATCTAAAGTCAGTGTGGAAAACTAGAAGGGGGTTGAATAGTTTACCGATTAAAAACTTTGTTTTGAAACTTATTAAAAGATCAATTGATATTGATCTTAGATATGTTAGTGAAATATGTAAACAATATATAAAGAGTAGATAAAGAAAGAAACAATCAAACCACAACAAGTTGTTTATAGTGGTTCGGTCTACAAGGACTCTTTTTCATTGCCCTACTCCACTCCCCGAGTCTCACACTCGAGAGTTTAACTCCACTAGTCAACAAGCTCCTTTCACCGGCGGAGAAACCTTTACACTTCGCTTACACACTATTTCCGACACTAAGCTAAATGTCGAGTTCTTTTCAAGGGTACAACCACTCCCATACACAATGTATTTTAAGGACTAAAATACTAACCACTCACACTCACAAGATTATGATGGTTTGGTACAACAATGAGGTATGAATCAACACAAGATCATACAACAACAAACAAACAAGACTTCCAACTTCTCGTTGAAGCTTGAATGTGACTTGATCTTCTTTGCTACAAAAGAGATCACTAATATGATATGAAACTGAGTAAGAAATGTTAGAGAGAAGGAATGTATGAGAATATGATAGAAAGGGATGAAAAACTACTTGGTTTGGCTTTGCTATTTATAGCCAAAAACATCAGCAAGCACCACCGACCACGGAACCCTTGAAAGGGTTCCGCCCGTGTTAATAATTGGTGCCGCTGAGGTCTGACAGCAAGATCTCAAAATCTTGCCAAAGTTAACCATATCTATGCAAGATTGTGTAAGATATGTAGAGTCTAAATCTACACAAAGTATCTAGTGAAATCTTCTAAGGATTTCAATGATGCATCACATGATGTCATGTGTTTGTTTTTCTATTTTTAGAAATATGTAAATACATATGTAATGTTTAGTTTTTAAGAAACCAAAACATTCTAAAAACTACTATCATACATTATGGTTTAGAGTCATATCAAGATATGATTAATCACAATGTAAATGCTTGAGTGATGAAGATATTATTTGAAAAAGCTTGTTTTAATATCTATTAAACTTGACAAGCTTTAAGCTTTATAAAAATTAAATTTACTTTTGTCGTTAACAAAACTTAGGTAAAGATCAAAAATATAAATAACGTTTAATGACGATATTTGTATTAACAATCTCCCCCTTTTTGTTGAGGACAAAACATAAATTTTATTTTTATAAAAGATGTAAAGATTGTACAAGAGTTATAAAAATATTAGTTTTAGAACTTGAAAGAAAAATGATAATGCAAGTATGTCCAATATAGACATGATGTTGACTTTTTCAGAAAGTCAAAGTCTTCATTAGTTGAAGCATGATGTTGACTTTTTCAGAAAGTCAAAGTGTGCAGTTGACTTTTTCAGAAAGTCAAATATTACCAATGAAGTATCATGTTGACTTTTTCAGAAAGTCAATGTATGCAGTTTGACTTTTTCAGAAAGTCAAATATAACCAAGTTCTATATATTTCTCCCCCTTTTTGTCTCAACAAAAAAAAGATGCGAGGCGGAATGTGTAATGAGCCCGAGCCATTATCTCCCCCTTGACCAATGCTCCCCTAAATTGGGTGTCAAGAGAAAGATACATGGATTGTGAAAAAGCTACAAAAAAAATGTTAGTAATAAGCATCATCACAAGCAATTCTAAACACCATGTAACAAACAACAACAATATAAGAAACACAATTCATTAGTTAAAATTTTTCATGATTTAAGAATCATGAAAGGAGAACACAATGAAGTGTTTAATACAATGACAAAATTATCCTAGAAGAAAAAAAAATACAAGAAAAATCCTAGAAAAATAAAAAGAGCTTAAAGGAAATAAGCTAGGACCCTCATATTGAGGTGGTGGATGAGCAAGAGCATTGAGGCACTCTAGGATGTGATTGAGGATGAACCTCATTTCCTCTTGAAGCTCATGGACCATCACCCGGGTCCTTTCGGTTATTTGGGCGGTTTGCTCATAATTGGAGCAACCATGCCTAAGAGGGTAGTATGGTTGATGATTTTGTGGTGGTGGAATAGTGGAGGTGTTGGTGTTGGTGTTGGTATTTGGTGTGGTGATTATGGAGGCTAGCAAAGCACTTTGCATTTGCATAGCATCACTTAGATGAGAATCCACCATATTTGAAAATTGGTGGAGATGTTGGAGTTCGGCTTGAATCTCTTCTCTTGTGGGATGATCTTCCCACATGGATTCCTCAATGTCCTCTATGTGAGGAGACATTGATGTAGGAAGTGGTTGATCCCCATACAAAGGACCATGGATTTCCTTGTGGATATGGTGGAAGAGAAGAGTGGCCCTAACGGGGCGTTTGGGTAAAATGATGGTCGTGGAGACTCATGAGCTATTCCCTCAATTGTACCAAAGGATGGTAGTGGTGGTGGATGATTGGGCCTAGGAGGCAAGTCCTCCAAGTCTTCCAAAAATGGATTTGGAGAAGTTGGTGGTGTAGAGAATAACTCCAATGGGATGAGTGATGGTGATTTTGGAGGTGATGGTGATTTTGATATTTGGATGGGAGCCGGTGGTGGTGAGCTAGGATTCTTTGTTGGTGGTGGAATAGTGATGATGATAGGTGATTGTGTAGGTGGTGTAGGAGTAGCCAAAGTGAGGTTTGTGTCATCCCTTATGGGAGATGAGATGGTTAGTAGAGATGACTCGGAAGAAGAACTTATGTTGACAAAGCAACAAGGTCTTACGCTAATTCTAGCGGTTTTCTTGCAAGGCTTGGTTGATGGTGAAGTTTTTGTCATTTTGACTTAAGCTTTTTGCTAGTAGATAGTGAGAATTGAGAAGGTGTGAAGATGATCATTGTAAAAGCTCTTAATTTATAGGAATGAAGAATTATGGAGAAATGTATTTGATTTGATGTTAAACCATAGAAGAGATGAGGTTCCTAATGATTTTGAGGTGGGTTTAATGCTAGTCATATCACCCAAGTCAATCCATACAAGAAGGATGGAGTGAAGAGACAAAGATTTGCAATAAATGTGTTCTAATGATTATGATATCCTAACAATCAGACTATCCACAGATTGCAAGGACCAAATTTTTTGTTTCTACCTTTATGTAAAAGGGCTCCTTGGGTGGATTTTTGAAATTTTTGAATTTTGGTGGGAAATGGATATCCTATGTGCCTAAGTGTGTTATACTAGTTCTAATATGGGTAATAACTAGTTAAGATTAACTTAGAAGCAATGTATGGTAATTTGGAATGTCGAAATAAGTGAAATTCAGAAAATTACCTGTAGGATCCACGGTACCAAAAAAATACACAGGCGGAACCCAAAAAAGGGTGCCGCCTGGTCCGCCTATACAGGTACGGCGGTACCAATTTTTACAACAGACGGTACCAAATATTTGGTGCCGTCTGATCCGTGGACACCAGAAATCACCACAGAACAGGTTTTTAAGGGTCGGGGACTTTTCCGAAACCTGAAATTTTGCTCAAAACATGTGACATTAATTATTTCTAGTTAGGAAAAGTAAATAACACATACACAAACATAGTGGAGCATAGACTTAGACCAAAGGCTAACGATTTTCACATTAAAGTGAAAATGGGTAAAATTTGATAACACACTTGTGCTATCCCCCTGCATGAAATTGTTAGCATACATCATTGTTTTGAGTTATATTATCATCCTACAAATTAAAATCAACCAAATTGTATCAAACATTAAAGATAATGTCTTGTTCCAAACACTCCTTAAAAGGACCCTCACTTGTCCAACTTCTTGTAAATCTTGTTCATCATCCTACCAAGGCACTTGAACATCCCCTTGGTTTGCTTGAACTCCGCTGATTAATTCTCAATCTCGGGAAGAGACGCATAATACTCATGAGGTGGAAGGCGATAATTTGGAAGACCATCCTCGGAGCTATTTGATGATGATGATGATGGAGTTGGAGGTTTTGCTCTTTTGCCTTTAGCTCAAGGGCACAAAGATGTGAGGGATGAGCTCATAGTCAAGCTTCAACCCTTTTGGGCTTGGTGGAATTGGTGCAAAGGCTCTATATAGACGGGTGAGAAGCATCCCGTAAGGAAAAGCAACCGATCCTTGAGTTGGAATATCAATCATTCTCCTAGTAATGTAGTAGGCTAAATTGAATGGTTGACGGGTGGACAAGTTGTAGAGCATGTGACAAAGGCAAACGTTGATATGATCCCTATTCCCTATGGTGCTAATGACGTTGGCTCTAAGTAGTTCCTCCCATTTCTTAAATTCGGGCTTAAGTTCATTGAGCTCCATTCTATATGGATCTCGGTTCACCTCCTTTCCCTTTCGGGTGATAGAGGTTGGTGCGGTTCTTGGGTTAAATAGGCGCTCACGGATGACATCCTTATCCGCTAAATGATTTTGGTAGAGAAGAGAGCGGGCATTGATTCCATCAAGGATAGTGAGTGACCACTTATCCGAGTAGACACATGTTCCTCGGTTGGGAATTCCTTGCACTTGAGCAAATTGGGTTAAGGAGATAGTGTAGTCGTTTTGATTGATCCTAAACGTAAGGCTAAACTCATCTTCTTCATCAATGAAACCGGTGACACTAGCATAGAAATCTAACACAAACCTAGGACAAATAGGTTCATCGATGTTAAGGAGACAATCGAATTGAATAGCGGCTAGTTCTTGACGGAGATTGGTATTGTCGACAAAAGAGGAGTGAATGGTTCTACCCTCATGGAAGTACCTTGTTTCTAGACTCTTAAAGATTTCGACTTGTTCCTTGGAAAGTCCCTTGGTTTTGTGATGTTTGGGAATGTAGTTAAGGGTATCCTTGTGATCATAGAATCTTGCGGCTACCATGGTTATTCCTATGTGCAAGAATTTACATGTTAAAAATGAGAATAAACTTAACGTTTTGGTTCTAGTGTGTGCCTATATGAAAACGATTTTGAGTTGCGGTTATCTCGACTCATTTTATGCATAAAATGGTTTTTAGAGGGGGTGTTTGGCAAACGGCATGAGATAACCCAAACGCTCCTAATTCAATGTGGCTTCATTTGAATATACCCGGGAATGCATATTAGTTATGCAATACCTTTAGTATTCAAGAGCATGCAAGTGATGAAAATTTAACGTTTCTATTTGTATTAACAATGAAAAATTGTTTTCCTACAAGTGAGAAGCTTTTCAAAAAAAATTGACATGGGGTGTTTGGTTATTTGAATAAAACCTTATAGTCATTATCTTTTGATTAGTGGGAAACATTATTTGTTTATGCAATATGACAATGTAGTACCTAATTTCAAAGACTAGTTATGCAATTTGCCAATTGAATCCATGTTTTGTACAAGAATATACATAATCCCCATGTAATGATTTTGTGCACAAATTAGAATCCTAGACTCAGATTTAAGAGATAAAATGTAGTTAGGATACTTACAATGATGTTATCTCTAGTGATTAGTGGGTGAGAAAATGTCAATAATGAGTTAGGTCTAATGTTTACACATTTTGGTAAAGTGGGTTGTGAGGAAGAAGATATTTTGTAGGTAGCATTTTTGCCACTGTTTTCACCACGGACCAGACGGCACCAAAAATATGGTTCCGCCTTTGTTGTCGTTTGGTGTCGTGGGAACAATAGCAGGTTCAAAACAAATTTGTTTTGTTTTGTTTGTTCTAAGGTTTAGACTATGTTTTACCTACATGTTTGGTTCCATTAACCCCAAACCAAGTCTAAGAAGATTAAATGGTTCTCGTTTGAGAGGCTTAGTTAAAATGTCGGCAATGTTGTCTTCGGAGGACACATTCTCAATTGAGAGATGTTCCCTTTTTGAACATTGTCTCGAATAAAGTGATAACGGATTTCAGTATGCTTCGTACGAGCATGTTGGACGGATTTTGTGAGATCAATAGCTCCTTTGTTGTCGCAAAGTATAGAGATGTCTTTGAGATGAATTCCGTAATCCACGAGAGCTTGCTTCATCCAAAGAGCTTGTTGACATGCTTTTCCGGTGAGACGTACTAGCCCCGAGTTGAGATAGCTAAAACCGTTTGCTTCTTTGCAAACCATGAGGTGAGACAATGTCCGACAAAAGTGCAAATACCACTTGTACTTTCTCTATCGACATAGTCACCGGCATGATCCGAGTCGGCATATACTATAGTTTCTACACCCGTTCCTTTGGGATACCATAATCCTAAACATGTCGTTCCCTTAATGTATCTAAAAATCCTTTTCAAAGCTTCTAAGTGTGATACCTTGGGATTTTATTGAAAGCGAGCACATAGACAAACATTAAACATAATGTCGGGTCTACTAGCTGTGAGATAGAGTAGGCTACCAGTCATTCCTCTATATTTAGTGTTATCTACCGATTCACCTTCCTCATCCTTGGTGAGTTTAGTGTCCGAGGACATGGGTGTCTTAGTTGGTTTTGAGTCTTCAAGACCAAATTTCTTAAGCATATCTTTTATATATTTAGATTGGTTAAAGAATATGCCATCTTCTAGTTGTTTAATTTGAAGTCCTAGAAAGAAGTTTAATTCACCCATCATACTCATCTCAAACTCATCGTGCATGATTTTAGAGAAATCATCACATAGCTCTTGACAAGTTGATCCGAATATGATGTCATCAACGTATATTTGAACAATGATAATGTGTGACTCCTTTTTCTTGGTAAAAAGAGTATTATCTACTAATCCCATGGTGTATTTGTTTTCAACAAGAAAAATCTTAAGTCTATCGTACCAAGCTTTTGGTGCTTGCTTAAAACCGTATAATGCTTTCTTGAGTTTGAAGACATGATGTGGTTTCTCAAAGTCGGTAAAACCGGGAGGTTGAGCAACATATACTTCTTCGTTAATAAACCCATTAAGAAACGCACTCTTAACATCCATTTGAAATAATTTAAAGTCATAAGCACATGCATATGCAAGTAAGATTCTAATAGACTCGAGCCTAGCTACCGGTGCATAAGTTTCATCATAATCAATCCCCTCTTGTTGATTATAACCTTGTGCGACAAGCATAGCTTTGTTTCTAGACACTACACCATTTTCATCCATTTTATTTCGAAAAACCCATTTCGTTCCAATTATAGTTTGATCTTTAGGTTTTGGAACTAATTTCCAAACGCCATTTCTAACGAATTGGTTTAACTCTTCTTGCATAGCAATTACCCAAGATTCATCTTTTATTGCTTCATTTATGTTTTTCGGTTCGATGGTAGACACAAAACAAAAATGGTTACTTTGATTTTGGGCTTGTGATCTTAAGGTTCTTTGATTTAGTTGTCCTATGACCTTTTCTAAAGGATGACTTTTGGATTCTTTGATGTTTATAATCTCATTATTTAATGGTTCATCTTCCTTGTTATTTTCAATTATTTCTTGACTTTCTACAAGTTGACTTTCAACTAAGTCATCATCTACCAAAGGTGATGTCTTAAAGGGAGGTGGACTTTCGTCGAATGTTATGTTCAACGATTCCTCGACTCTCATTGTTTCTTTGTTTAAGACAATGTAAGCTTTACTAGTTTGAGAGTGACCAAGAAATACACCTTCATAAGACTTTGGGTCAAACTTGGTGAGATAATCTTTAGTATTGAGAATGAAACATTTACATCCAAATACTCTAAAATATCCTAAAGTTGGCTTTTTACCTTTATAAAGCTCATATGGTGTTTTGTTTAAGAAATGACGTATTAAGACTCTATTTAAAATATATGTAGAAGTGTCAACGGCGTTACACCAAAACTTTTGAGGAATGTTTTGTTCATTAAGCATTGTTCTACTCATTTCTTGAATGGTTCTATTTTTACGTTCTACAACTCCATTTGATTGAGGTGTTCGAGGAGCCGAAAAGTTATGTGTTATACCATTTGCATCACAAAAGTTTCCAAATTGTGTTTCATTGTCAAATTCACGACCATGATCCGTTAGGATCGATACAATTTTAACACCTACTTGATTTTGAATTTTCTTGCTAAGAATTTCAAATTTATCAAAAGCTTCATTTTTGGTTTTCAAAAACAACGTCCAAGTAAACCTTGAGTAATCATCTACTATGACCAAAGTGTATAAGTTGCCTCCATAGCTTCTTATAGCGGATGGACCAAACAAGTCCATATGCAAAAGTTCTAGACACTTAGATGTGGACACCATGTTTTTAGCCTTATGACTACTATGGGTTTGTTTACCAATTTTGCAAGCGTCGCAAAAATGTTGGTCATATTTAAGTTTTGGTAAATTCCTAACTAGCTTTTTTGAAGATAGGTTTTGTATGAGTCTCATATTAGCATGACCTAAGCGTCTATGCCAAAGAGTTGAGCTATCATCTAATGTTGTTAGACAAAGTTTGTCATTAGATGTTTTATCTATTTTCATTACGCATATTTTTTCCTAACCCCTTTAGCTATGGTGATACCATCTTTTAGTATTTTACTACCATTTTCTTCAAATAGTACTTTACACTTTTTATCACATAATTGGCTAATACTAAGTAGATTAAAACCTAACCTATCAACATGAGCAACATTTTCAATAGTTAGGGAGTTATGAGCGATCGTACCTTTGCCAATGATTTTGCTTTTGAGATTGCTACCAAAAGTGACATTACCTCCGTCATACTCTTGGTATGTTGAGAAGAGACTTTTGTTGCCCGTCATGTGTCGTGAGCATCCACTATCTTTTATCCACTCATCAGGTTCCAATCCAACTTTCAAGCATACCTAAGACACAAATAACTCAAGCGTTTGGTCCCCAATATCTCATGGGTCCGTTTGGGTTAAACATACCATTTACTTGATTCATGTATGGAAATGATGGGTAAGAGTTCCATGACATGTAATCTGGAGTTTGATATGGTCTAGGGAAGTTTTGATTCCAACCGTTATGTTGATAGTTGGGTTGTATATTGTGCTTTATGTCGTTGTTGAGTAGTTTTTTATCTAAATTCATTTTTAGCAAGTCCTACTCCTGATGTAACAGCAGGTTTTAGTTTAACACTATCCTTGGTTTTCTTTGTTATTTTGACAAATTCACTACGGTCCGTATCACAAACATTCTGTCCTGCTGCAGTTCCCACGGCACCATTTCTTACAAAGGACGGAGCCCTATTTTTGGGTCCGTCTGGTCCGTGCTGTACTGCAGCAGTTTCGACAGTTTGTTTGTCTTTTTCGGCCGTTTTGTTTTTACTCTTTGGAATTAATACCTCATTAAATCCTAGCCCATTCATGTTTCCTGGTGTTTTTTGAATTCTAACTATTTCATCGGCACAAGCGATGTTTTTGTTAAACCTTTTAAATTTAGAATTATGTTTGATTAGAACATCTTGTGTGAGCTTTAGTTTTTCTATTTCAAGATTAAGCTCTTGACATGATTTGCAACCATCGTTATTTGCTTTTCCCTTTTCTAATCGTTTTTCCTTTTCTTTTAACTCATAGACTTCATTTTCTAAAAATTCCTTTTTAATCTTTAAAAATTTATTTTTAGTTATGATTTTTAGACTTAGCTCACACAATTGATTGTATTGTTTTTGCAAAGTGTCATCATCAATAGAGGAATAAGATGAGTCGGAATGTACCTCGTTTGACTCATGTGCCATTAGAGTGATCTCCTCCTTGCTTGACTTTTCATCGTCTTCATTATCACTCCAAGCATCAGTTACAAAAGCTCGTTGAGTTTTGATTTTAGGTGGCTTGGGACAATCTTCTATTAGATGACTTGCATCACCGCATCTAAAGCACTTTCTTTCACCTTTACCCTTTTTGTCATCCCGATCTTTTCGGAATGGCTTCTTTTCATCTTGAGGTTGTCTTACAAACTTTCCTCTTCTTCTAAAGAACTTTTTGAAATCTCTAACGGCCATGGCATACTCTTCATCTTCACTCCCGGAGCAAGATTCGTCATCATCACTTGATTCCGTTCTTGCTTTTAGAGCAACGGATTTGATTTTCTCTCTTTTTCCTTTGATGATTTCCGAATCTTTCTCCATCACCATTTCGTGTACTTTGAGGTGTCCGATTAGCTCGTCTAGTGACATTTTTTAGAGATCTTTTGATTCTTCAATGGCCATCACTTTAGCTCTCCACTTCGGATGGAGTGCTCTAAGAAATTTCCTGACAAAGTTCTTACTATGAAAAGATTCATCAAGTGCTTTAAATGATGTAATAATAGTATTAAAACGAGCAAAGCCACAATCGATGGTTTCATCTTCAGGGATAACAAATTGTTCATATTATTGAACAAGAAGATCAATTTTGTTATCCTTGACTTGTGAATTTCCTTGATGTGTAACAATCAAAGATTCCCAAACATCTTTGGCGGTTTCACACATAAAAATTCTTTCATATTCTTTTCTAGCCAAAGCATTATAAAGCATCATTTTAGCTTCATTATTTTTAGCAATTAATTTCTTTTGTTCATCAACAGAAATATCTTTTGTTGTAGAACTAAAATCCCCTTTAACAATAACAAACCAGAGATCTATATCTTTTGATTTTACATATGTTTCAAAACGGTTTTTCCAATAGATAAATCCATTGGTTTCAAAGAGTGGTGGTCTTTGCATAGATTGCCCTTCTTTAAAGTTTTCAGAATCCATGGATCGTTTCAAGTTTATAAAATACAATATATTTTAGAAATTCTTGAGCAACGAGGCTTTGGTACCAATTGTGGAAAACTAGAAGGGGGGGTTGAATAGTTTACCGATTAAAAACTTTGTTTTGAAATTTATTGAAAGATCAATTGATATTGATCTCAGATATGTTAGTGAAATATGTAAACAATATATAAAGAGTAGATAAGGAAAGAAACAATCAAACCACAACAAGTTGTTTATAGTGGTTCGGTCTACAAGGACTCTTTTTCCTTGCCTAACTCCACTCCCCGAGTCTCACACTCGAGAGTTTAACTTCACTAGTCAACAAGCTCCTTTCACCGGCGGAGAAACCTTTACACTTCGCTTACACACTATTTTCGACACTAAGCTAAATGTCGAGTTCTTTTCAAGGGTACAACCACTCCCATACACAATGTATTTTAAGGACTAAAATACTAACCACTCACACTCACAAGATTATGATGGTTTGGTACAACAATGAGGTATGAATCAACACAAGATCATACAACAACAAACAAACAAGACTTCCAACTTCTCGTTGAAGCTTGAATGTGACTTGATCTTTTTTGCTACAAAAGAGATCACTAATATGATATGAAACTGAGTTAGAAAAGTTAGAGAGAAGGAATGTATGAGAATATGATAGAAAGGGATGAAAAACTACTTGGTTTGGCTTTGCTATTTATAGCCAAAAACATCGCTAAGCACCACAGACCACGGAACCCTTGAAAGGGTTCATGTTAATAATTGGTGCCGAGGTTGACAAGATCTCAAAATCTTGCCAAAGTCAACCATATCTATGCAAGATTGTGTAAGATATGTAGGACCTAAATCTACACAAAGTATCTAGTGAAATCTTCCAAGGATTTCAATGATGAATCACATGATGTCATGTGTTTGTTTTTCTATTTTTAGAAATATGTAAATACATATGTAATGTTTAGTTTTTAAGAAACTAAAACATTCTAAAAACTACTATCATACATTATGGTTTAGAGTCATATCAAGATATGATTAATCACAATGTAAATGCTTGAGTGATGAAGATATTATTTGAAAAAGCTTGTTTTAATATCTATTAAACTTGACAAGCTTTAAGCTTTATAAAAATTAAATTTACTTTTGTCGTTAACAAAACTTAGGTAAAGATCAAAAATATAAATAACGTTTAATGACGATATTTGTATTAACAGTTAGCAATCGACTATTTGGAACTGCAACCCGACAAGAGCACTATGATCCGTAGGTTCAAGTATGAATTTTCAAATATTGTGATAAATAGTTGGACCAGGCTCCGAATCAACGAGGCTGATTTTGGATGGGGCCAACCTATATTCATGGGGCCAACTTTAGTACCACTTAGTGGTGCCTGCCTTCTATGCCAACAAGCTCCATCAACAAAGGGAGCTTGTCGGTTATTGTTTCGCTGCAAGCTCAACACTTAAAGCTCTTTACAAAATTCCTATTCGATATATAAAAGGTTGCATACATTTCTATATGTTACATGTACAATAACCATCATATCTTTTAAACAAAATTACCAAGACCAACACAACTCCTAGTGATTTTCAATTGTCGACACAAATATATCCCTTTACTAAAAGCTACTAAGCGAGCAAAATGGTACTTCCTCGCTACACCTTGCTCGTCGCTCTTCTCAACACATGAATTCTTCCAAACCAAAAGCAACACATGGGTGCTAGAAGACAACAAAGATAGAGAGCAAACTAGCTTTGCTCGCCCTCTTTCTCTCTGAACCAAAAACACAAACAGTACTTATGAACCGTTGTGCTTTGGCTACTTTATGTCTTTTGGATAAAAATGTATTCATTGATAAAAAAGGAGATGCTATATGATTATCGAAATTACTCTGTTAGCAAGTATGCTGATTTCATGAGTCGTGAACACTTAACAATAGCTAAAACTTTTACTGAAATGCTATAGATGTAAGCATATTAGTCATGATACTGTTGTTTTTCCTATTAGTAGTTCTTTACAACGATACCAACTGGCAACAGAATCCATTTCTATCGATATGGCTGTTCAAGCAACTAGCAATGCACTAATTATCTACTAGGTTCCACCGAGACTAGATTATACATGTGACAATGCATTCCATTTAAAAAAGCCAATACTTTTAAAAGTTGATTTTCATAATCAGTTGAATAAGTCATTAGTCCAACTTTTTGAACCATGTTATGCTTTGGCTACTAAAGTAGAGAGCAACCTAGCTTTGCTTATGGTGGTTTATCACCCATGGTGGGTGCTAGAAGACAAGCAATCTAGCGAGCAAGATAGCTTTTCTCTCCCCTCTTTCTCGTTGAGTTCATGGGTGCTAGAAGACAACGAGATTCCTATGATCAGTCCATGGTGGTTATCACCCATGGTGGATGCTAGAAGACGAGCAAGCTAGCGAGCAAGTTGGCTTTGCTCTCCCCTCTTTCTCGTTGAGTTCATGGGTGCTAGAAGACAACGAGAGTCCCATAATTAGTCCATGGTGGTTATCACCCATGGTGGTTGCTAGAAGACAAGCTAGCTTTGCTCTCCCCTCGTTCTCGTTGATTTCATTTTGTGTAGACATTAGTTGTTTTGGCCTTTTACTAACCTTACCTAGTACATTATTTTAGGATATACTTTTATCAGTTTTGGAAAAGAAAACAAAACAAGTGTACTCACTATCCATATGATGGCAAAGAAATAAAAACTACCTATTTTTCTGCCTTGATTTAAGATGAACTACCATCTAGACAATGACAATACATGGTTGCTTTAGTTTACCTTTTTTCCTATCACAGGCATTAAATGTAGATATGGATTGAAATGAGCTTTGACTTAATTTCATACTGAGTACAAAGTTGCATGCTTTGCTTTTGTTTAAAACAAAGATAATAAAAGATACGTTTTTAATATTACGAACTAGTAAAAGTACATCTACAAACTCTCTTTAGCTATAAACAGATATCTACATTTATATATACATTAATTTAACATATCTACCATATTAACTACTCAACATATCTACTTTTTAAATAGTGTATGCATGCTAGCAAACCCAACTTACTCGACCACATTTTAGTATTTACAGTAGCATGAATCAAGAACCCCACCATTGTTGTATTCTTGATCCACCATTATGTTCCATACGAGCAATTTCAAAGAAAACCAAATATTTGCTCCCCATGTTTTAGGCTTTCCATCAATTTGGGTTACTTTCGATTATTCAATTTCCTCGTATTGATTGTTATAGTTAAATATAGATAACAACACTCTTCAATATTGTCCGGTATGTTTTTTTTATACAATCGTGTTATATGTTATATTAAAATTATTATATATGTTTGTCTAAGTTATATATATTTTTTGTTGTATTCTTTATTAAATTGTATTATTATATTTTTAATGTAGATTTACGATGCCAAAGTGACAATAAAAAATGCCATGCCTTTCATACATCAATTACGTCATCTGTTGTCGGGAATTCAAAATAGTGTTAAATAGTGTTAGTAAAAATATAATTTACAAAATACCTCAATTCTTCATCATGCTTATTTCATAGATTTGATTCCCAGATTGGATCATGTACGAAAGACGGATCACCCCGGAAACATTTAAACCAAACTTATTGCAAACATACTCTCTGAAACTTTTGTAGCTAATTCTTTTTGCCAATAGAACATTACTACAACGAAAACAATAAACAAAACATACTGGAAATTTTCCTTTAGAAAAACTCATTTTTTTATTAAAGCTTCTTTTTTTAGTAGAAATTATGTTTTTTTAACTTGTATCCCCTACACTATGTGACTATTTATATAATAGTGTCTATCCCCCATTATAAAAACGTTTAAATTCAAGCATATATATCCAAAACAACCATGAAAAGCATCCCATCCAGAACACTATACAAAAAATACCTTCTCATTTCAGATTCATTTTACTCCATGGTAATATTAATGGCAACAAACAAAAGAACCACATAAAGTCTATAGTGTTGTCCATTTCATACGCAAATTTACACCCATGTAGCACTCTATAGAAATTAAGATGATATACTTGTAATACAATGTTACAAGTATATCATCTTAATTTCTATAGGCTACAACTAGCATATGAACATACTTCTATTTCCATATATCCATGGAGTAAAATGAAGCTGAAATGAGAAGGTATTTTCTATATAGTGTTCTGGATGGGATGTTTTTCATGGTTGTTTTGGATATATATGCTTGAATTTAAACGTTTTTATAATGAGGGATAGACACTATTATATAAATAGTCACATAGTGTAGGGATACAAGTTA
Source organism: Chrysanthemum makinoi (assembly GCA_910596185.1). Classification (NCBI taxonomy): domain Eukaryota; kingdom Viridiplantae; phylum Streptophyta; class Magnoliopsida; order Asterales; family Asteraceae; genus Chrysanthemum; species Chrysanthemum makinoi. The sequence goes on along the minus strand of OU343224.1, from coordinate 197,718,907 downwards.
AAAAACATAATTTCTACTAAAAAGAAACCTTAATAAAAAATGAGTAAACTTTCTCAAGGAAAATTTCCAATATTTTGTTTATATGTTTGTAGTAATGTTTTATTCCTATTAACAAAAAACCTACCGATACAATTGGTTTAAATGTTTCGGGAATCTTTAAATACATGATCCAATCTGGGAATCAAATCTATGAAATAAGCATGATAAGTAATTGATATTAAATTATAACATTATTTAACACTATTGAATTCCGACAACAGTGACGTAATTGTGTATGAAAGGCATGGCATTTTGTCGGCATCTACATTAAAAATATAATAATACAATTTAATAAAGAATACAACAAAAAAAATATATAACTTAAACAAACATATATAATAATTTTAATAGAACATATAACACGATTGTGTAAAAAAAACATACCGGACAATATTGAAGAGGGTTGTTATCTATATTTAACTATAACAATCAATACGAGGAAATTGAATAATAAAGTAACCCAAATTTAAATGGAGCAAATATTTGGTTTTCTTTGAAATTGTATCATAATGAACATAATGGTCAAGAATACAACAATGGTGGGTCTTAAATTATGCGGTAAACTAAAATGTGGGATAAGCATGCATACATATTTAAAAAGTAGATATGTTGAGTAGTTAATATGGTAGATATGTTAAATTAATGTATATATAAATGTAGATATCTGTTTATAGCTAAAGAGAGTTTGTAGATACTGCACTAGTTAAACAATATTAAAACGTATCTTTTATTATCTTTGTTTTAAACAAAAGCAAAGCATGCAACTTTGTACTCAGTATGAAATTAAGTCAAAGCTCATTTCAATCCATATCTACATTTAATGCCTGTGATAGGAAAAAAGGTAAACTAAAGCAACCATGTATTGTCATTGTCTAGATGGTAGTTCATCTTAAATCAAGGCAGAAAAATAGGTAGTTTTTATTTCTTTGCCATCATATGGATAGTGAGTACACTTTTTTTGTTTTCTTTTCCAAAACTGATAAAAGTATATCCTAAAATAATGTACTAGGTAAGGTTAGTAAAAGGCCAAAACAACTAATGTCTACACAAAATGAAATCCGCGAGAACGAGGGGAGAGCAAAGCTAGCTTGCTCGCTAGCTTTGCTTGTCTTCTAGCAACCACCATGGGTGATAACCACCATGGACTAATCATGGGACTCTAGTTGTCTTCTAGCACCCATGAACTCAACGAGAAAGAGGGGAGAGCAAAGCTAGCTTGTTTGTCTTCTAGCATCCACCATGGGTGATAACCACCATGGACTAATCATGGGACTCTCGTTGTCTTCTAGCACCCATGAACTCAACGAGAAAGAGGGGAGAGCAAAGCTAGCTTGCTCGCTAGCTTGCTTGTCTTCTAGCACCCACCATGGGTGATAAACCACCATGAGCAAAGCTAGGTTGCTCTCTACATTAGTAGCCAAAGCACAACATTGTTCAAAAAGTTGGACTAATCAACTGATTATGAAAATCAACTTTTAAAAGTATTGGCTTTTATAAATGGAATGCATTGTCACATGTATAATCTAGTCTCGGTGGAACCTAATAGACAATTAGTGCATTGCTAGTTGCTTGAACAGCCATATCGATAGAAATGGATTCTGTTGCCAGTTGGTATCGTTGTAAAGAACTACTAATAGGAAAAACAACAGTATCATGACTAATATGCTTACATCTATAGCATTTCAGTAAAAGTTTTAGCTATTGTTAAGTGTTCACGACTCATGAAATCAACATACTTGCTAACTGAGTAATTTCGATAATCATATAGCATCTCCTTTTTTATCAATGAATACATTTTTATCCAAAAGACAAAGTAGCCAGAGCATAACATGGTTCATAAGTACTGTTTGTGTTTTTGGTTCAGAGAGAAAGAGGGCGAGCAAAGCTAGTTTGCTCTCTATCTTTGTTGTCTTCTAGCACCCATATGTTGCTTTTGGTTTGGAAGAATTCATGTGTTGAAAGAGACGACGGTGTAGTGAGAAGCTCTATTTTGCTCGCTTAGTAGCTTTTAGTAAAGGGATATATTTGTGTCGACAATTGAAAATCACTAGGAGTTGTGTTGGTCTTGGTAATTTTGTTAAATAATAATACCGTTACTGTTGACAAGAAATATAAGATAAAAGAAAGATGCATAAAAAAAGGTCGCCGGCAACCTGCTAACATGCTACATTTGATTAAGAAAACAATGCATTAGAAATATGTCTCCGGCAACCTGCTAATATGCTACATTTGATTAGTAACACAATGCTTTAGAAAAAATACTACGGAGTACTACTAACAAAAAATATTTTTTAACCAATCAAATATCATCATCACCCACTAAACTCTCTTTTGATTAGTTGAGACAAAAAGATAGACTATTATTTTGAGACATCCCAAAATAGAAACGGAGACTATAATTTTGAAACGGAGTGAGTACTTTTTAAGCTTTTGTTGCATATAGCCAACCAGGCAACCAATCTAGCCAATTTTTAATTTAGCAACACATCATATTCTCTCATTCTTGAGCTAGTGAGAGGCTCTACCTTCGTACAAGATAATTAGATCATTAGTGAAAACTGAAGTAAACCAGCCAATCCACAAAAACATGAACAAAAATGATAACACTCTTGGATTTATATTAACAGTAGAAGTAACTAACTGTCAACACCTATGTATTGCAAATCTATTACTCAGATACTCGTGCAGCTGTCCCGTCAGGTCAGTCGTACAAGCTTTTTGCAGACTTGGTTCTCAATGTCTTGCTTTCATTCTTCTCAACCTTCGTAGCTGACTTTTCGCTTTTAGACACAGCTTTTGCTATGGCTTTTTGCTTCCTTACGTTTTTTGTGCGCTTCATTTGTACTCCCTTCTTTATCTTCCTAGAGACACAAAGAAAACTGTTAGAAAAAAAAAAGGCTAATAAGGGCCAGCGGAAACATTTACTCACACCTTCAAACAATCACACACCAGTAGAGTCTAGAGTCAGCAGAAAGAAAGAATTGGAGACAGTATTCTCATAGTCAGCAATTGGCCAACATATGACTGTCATTTACTAGGATTTTATGATATCTTGTAAACGTAAACCACCCATTCTCACGGTGGTTGGACACAAAAGGTGCAGCTGTGGCCAGCCACAGCATCTAGGCTATAAGCGGCATACAACCATAGCACAAAAATTGTAATATAAAGAGAGGGGGAAAAAAAATGTTAGGTATCTTGGTAAGAAAATAGTCATAATGAGATATATTATACCAGATAACCCTAATTAACGTTCCTGTATTAGCAGCAGACAATTGATGATTGGATCACACATTCATGCCTCACAGCCGAAACACCTCACCCAAATAAGGATGGGCCCCACTTAAGCATCCTCCACATGAATGTTAAGGATTTAAGACTAGAAGCTATTCTTCCTATTCTTATATAGGACAGAATGCAAGAGCAATCACGAATATAAAGTTGAAGAATCTAGCAAGTTTAGCAATCACGAATATAAAGTTGAAGAATCTAGCAAGTTTAACTGGAAATTTACCCCTACAATTAGTTTTTAAAACAACTTTTATCTCATTTGTTACATAAATTAAGTTATGAATTCACAGTACATCATATCAATACAATAGAAATTTCATTTAAAAAAAAATATCACATTTAACCTCGTAAGTTAGATAGCAATTTAAATAAAAAATAATAATTACTTTTTCCATCGCAAAAGTGAAGATTTAGTTATTTGTTCATGTTTTAAGTTATAGAGTCTTGCCAAGTCTTTTTAGATGTAAAACGCTATAAGGTTTCCAATTTTCACTTTTTATTTAGATTGTAACAAAGTATGTGTAGGTTAAGTGTAGACTTATCTCGAAACATATTGATCTTAATTTTATTATTACTCATTCCCATTGACTAGAATGGGAAATACATGAATTATTTATTTGTAATGAATGAGATAAATATTGCTTTGTAATCTAGAAATAAAAAATTAAAGCAATATCTAGAGCTTATAAAAAACTACCAAAATTTAAAGTATAAAAGATTATAAACCAAATAACAAAAAGAGAGAAAAAAAATAGGATGAATTTGGAAGTGAGAAGTGCCACATAAGTGCTTGGAGGGAGGGACAAATTGAGGGTTTTGCGGGCTAAACGTTCTAGTTGAAAAGATATGAAAGATTCATATTTTTAGCCATATTTTGTCAGATTTTCACTACAAGTTGAAGTTTGTGGCTTAGACTAGAGCCTTGAGGTGGCAATTTCAACCCAAGTAAAGTAGCACATGTTCCAAGAAAATGCTATAAAATCAATCACTCAATTATATAATTACTAAATAACTTCTTAAGCTTATATATCTTAACTATCATTTGCTAACTGATTTTTCATTTCATGGTCTTGAAAAACATCATTGTGATCTATGAGCCTCATGTAACTTAATTTTAGACTTTTAGAAAGGTTTAACAACCAACAAAAAGCTCATTCTCTTGGCACTTCCAAACACCCACTAACTTAAATATGACACAAAATGTACACGTATTGTAGTTAAGAAAAGTTATACAAAGTAAATGTGCATGATGTGATGATACAATTTAGATCCAACTATATTCGTGCATTACATATTACATATTACATATATCTAGATAAGCATCAGCGCTCTGTCCAAAATCTAACTATTTTTTACAAGGCATTAAAAAACATTGTAAAGCAAACAACAACCGAGCCGATCCTAGTTCATCAAATAAGCCAAAAAAAAGCTCGTTGTTAGTCAAGTGTCATACATAAGATATTTAGCATTTTTCATACACTATGTGACAAATCATCACATAGGTTTCAACTTAAAGATGTGATGACGCTAGTTAAAAAACTATTAAGTACTTCAAACTCTTTTCGCCAACATATCAAATTCCTCATTATTTATTACTACCATAACCACGAGCGGACCCATTTCTATAAATGACCAAGTTCACAATTTTTTTCCGATAAACAAAACATATGACACATAACTGGGGGACACGTTGACAAAAATTTACACTAAAAGAGAAAAACCCATGAGGTTCCCGTAGACAGCCGGAAACCGGACCGGCCCGTATAAAACATGTGCCAGTTCAGTACCAGTTAGATCATAAACCATCCAATGAAAAAACTTAAAACTTTAGGCAAGTAACTAGTTATTATCACTACCTAAACATAAGTTTATTCAAATAATAACTAGAATCATAATAATTAAGCTAATAATATAAATTCCAACCTGATATTTTGAGACCGGTCCGTTACGACAGTTTCGGATGTATCCATAGCTGTAACTACATATACCAAATAAAATAAATACATTAGTTTCATTTAAGGATACAAAACTGTGAAGAAGTGAATAAAAAGACATACCTTGAGGTGAAACGATGTTGGCATCGTCAGTGAGCATAACCGATGAAGAAGCATTCTTTTTCTTACTTCGGTTCCTGTTTTTCGGCATCGTTGTTTTTTTGTTTGAATTGAGGGATTCAAAGTGTGAAAGAAATGTTAAACCCTAGTTTTTGATGCGGTTGGGATGCGTAAATAGACTGGGCCTGTGAAGTGGGCTCTTACGGTAAATGGCTTTCTAACTTTAAAAAAAACGTTTTGTTGACGGGCCGGTCCGAAAACCGGACAGGACCAAAACGGACCAAAGATTCAATTTGGTTCGGTCTGGTCGGTCCAATTCAGTCTATTTTCTCGATCCAGTCCGGTCCAAAGTAACAAATTGTTGTTTTTATTTTGGAAAAAAAAATATGGATCTTAGGTAGCATGACAAAATGACTAGCAATTGTTGTTTAGAAAAGGAAAAAATGAAGGGCAGGTTATTAACAGCGTTAAGTAGATTGTCTTTTTAACAAGGGATGGAACTAAGGTGGGTCTTACGGGGTTTAGGGACATCTATAGATTTTTTTGGCGTAGTGTTAATTTTTGTAAAAAAAACTTTGATTCTTCGTAAATGCACCAGGTTTAAAGAAATTATGTTTTCGATCTTATTAAGTCTTCCATAAATACTCCAGGTCAATTTATGCCATGAATTCGTGGATGATGAGTATGGTCTTTTATAAGAATTTAAGTATATAAATGATGAGTATGGTCTTAGGTCCATGCTTTATCCGTATCTATCGACTACCGTTGCTCTTATCGATAATATCCAACATCAAGTCATACAATGATGAAAATCTTCTATAACATGTTATAATCGTGACACTTTATCACTAATAGCTTTAGTTCTTATCGCCTATCATCAACAAATCCCTAGACCAAAAAATGTTAAAGAAAGATTTGCAATTGTCACCAAAATGTTACAAACAAGCAACCAATATCTTGGTTTTACATGGTTATTATTTTCTAATTGGAACGTTCTTTTTGGACATGTTTTTAAGACACTTTTTCATTTGTTATGTCATTATTTTGAAAAGAAGTATGTCAATTTAGTAACCTAACCTCGTCTATTTCGGTCCGAACCACATGACCCCATGGGCACGATGAGTGCGGTGTGGCTCGATAGCTCAACCCCACAATGATTAAAGTATTAGGTAAAGGTTTGTTAACCAACCTTTTGCCATTGGTTCATTGCACCCAATCCTCATTACCATGTGTTCCATAATTATTCATTTAATTTATTTAACTTTGCATTTTATTTTTAGGACAATAAAAAAAATACACCTAATTATGTTGTAGTTTTTATAATCTGGTTAAACTTTTTGACATTACAACCGGTGAAATTATATCTTGGATTTTTTTATAAAAAAGGGGTAACTAAGGTTTTTTATAGATCACCGATCGGTTTCATTATCAACCTAAAAGAATTATTATTATTATTTTTTAGAACGGCATCACACTTGAAATACGACTTCCGAGTTAAACCATCCAAATGGGCAGACCCAAGGACCCGAACCACTAGAAGAGACCCGCAAAAGAAAACTCCTAATTCTCACGGCTTCGCACGAGGAAAATCTGGATCTTCAATACATATAAAGAGAAAAAAGATTGCTCAAAAACTATCAAATGAGAATTGTTGAATTACTGTCATGCCCTTACATTTTTTTCAAAAATTATAAAACCTCTTCCCGTTTGATGAAAACTTTATTAGTTTATATTAGTTTCTAAATTTATGTTGCAATTTTGACCAATTTCTAAAATTATACCCCTATTTAGAAATCAAATACCTAGCGAATAGGATCATATACTTTTTCTTTGTAAATAGTTTGACTTAATAGATTGTTATACTTACTAAACTTTTTTCATGCAATGTCCTTTCTCATTCGTAATAGGTAGGACAATATACTTTCCTCTTCTTTCTTTTTGGTACAAGAAAGAGACTCTCATGCGTTTTGAAACACCCTAATTTACGTCTTTATAAACAAATTGCAACTCTACCTAACAAAAACACATTTATAACTCTCTAATACTAATTTATCCTACCATAACCAAACATCTTGATTATAATTACTTACCGTATAATACTCGATTTAAAAATCTTAAAAGTTGTTGGAATGTATGTTCATACTTCTAGTTAGTTGTTCATGGAATTTAAATGACTTTATTACCCCTAGTGATCATACTTCATTGTGATTTTGGTTAGAAGGGGTGGGGGATAGACAGAGAAATTATACACTTCCACATGGTGGACAAATGATGGCATTGTAGTGCCCAATTATTTTTCCATTTTCATGTGAATTTTAAGGATTAAAGATAATACATAATGATTTTTAAAGTGTTCACCCACGTGCCATTGTATCAAGTATGTGAGCATTACGTTTTCTGTATATTAAAAGAACTAATCGCTGTCTTTAGCTAACTTATAAGGGGAAATGACATACAAAAAGGGTTCAAAATTTGCATGTAGAAAGACAAGAAGGGTTCAAGCTTTGGTTGATTTGGAAATGTCATGTCTTGATCGAATGACAAACCATATATATGTACATCAATGATGGATTATGAGAACACACTTTGGAAAAATAAATTTGTACCATTAATAAATAGGCAATAAGCTAAACAAACGATTGCATCACGTAGAGCAATCATGTCCGACGGTCTAGAGTGACAAGTCTATGAGCGACCTACCATGAAATATACGATTTACGTACAACTAATCTTGAGATCATTAACAAATAAATCAACTATCACGCATAGTTGAGTAAAAAACATGTTATCAACGATTATTGGTGATGAAATCGTCACGCTTCATGGACAACTATGTATAATGTTGCAGGGTAAGTAGTAAAACCACCGCTCCCTTTTTAGCCGTCAATTTTATTATCCCTTGGCAAACTGTGTCGATACTTTGAAGAGAGATAAAAGTAACTCGTGTATGTGTTGTATGTGTATATGTGTTAAGTAATTTTAATATTAAAAAAATGAAAAATCTAATCAAAGAGCGATCAATGCTAAAAAGTATTTAGAGAACGAAAAAGAAAAAGATGTACTTATTTGAAGCTAATGTGACATCTAAGAAAAAAAGTAAAAATTTTCCTTCTCACGCTCCAGTTATCCACTTTAAAAACCTGTTTTGGTATGAAAGCAGCAATACAAATTAGTTCATTAGACCATGTGATAATCAACAACATGAACCTATTTTGCAATCAAGAATTCAAAATAGATGTAGTCACTCACATTAGAAATATATAGGTTAATTACCAATATTTGCTCGATCTACTAAAACGTAGTACATTACCAAACTACTACTAATAGTCCGTAACTAATACAATGCATGTTATTATAGTTTTAGGTTTATGGGGTGTTTGTTTCGGCTTATATAGCCAGCTTAGGGTTTATTTGATTTTGAGTTTATGTTTCATAAGCTCACCTTTTGTGGCTCATTTTGAAACTGTTCGACTTAAGCTTATTTTTACATAATAAGATATATAAGCCGAAAAGTTTTAAAATGAGCAAAAATAAGTGAGCTTATAAAACGTAAGCTCAAACTTAAATAAGGTATTAACCGGCTATACAAGCGGAAACAAACACCCGTCCTTATCTAATGTGGCAAGATCTCATTACCCCACGAACATTGTATATGAAGTTTAATGTTAGTTTGGCGACAAATGGAAGGAAATTAGGGACTTGACTATTGGAGAAAAAGTATAAACGATCAAAGGAATGAAACAAGTAATACATAAATGTCCAAACACAAAATGAAAAGGAGATATCATTTGCATGAATAGTTTTACCATACTCTCTCGCATGTTTGGCATTTCCCCAATTGACTTTGACCTTTCTCATATATAATTTTATATTTTTTTTTCTTTTTCTGATTTGGTATATTTATGTTTTGAAGCAATGTATATAAGATCTAGCAAACTCATAAATGATACCTTTGTTATAAAATAAAATAAGTCATAAATAATCCGGGATGAATTGATTATGGGTTTTAACTTCACATATATTTTCTATAGTTGTGTTATCGCCTCTGTTGTAAAAATCGATCCAGGCGACTGATTAATTCTCGTATAATTGTTGATCGCTTATTAAACGCCTTGATTTATCATAATCGGCCTATTTAATCGGTTTGGTCAAATATCGCTTAAAAATCGGTCAACAAACCGATTAATCGGACAAAATCGGTCTAATCGGATTAATCGGACAAAATGGCTTAAAAATTGATCAACAAAATCGCCTAAGAATCGGTCAACAAACCGATTAATCAGTCAAAGATCGCTTAAAAATGATCAACAAACCGAGTAATATCTATGTTTGACTTTAAACTTTGAAGAATTATGCATTATGCTTATATATGAACACTTGAAATATTTGAACTTGATGTAGTATGCTTATCTCAAACATATAATATAATATAATATCTAAAATTACAATTTTATCCATAAACTTCCAATCCGATTAATCCATGATTAATCCTCGCCTAAATAATTAATCGCTAAGCCCTACCCGACTGCCTCACTAGCGCCTAGTGATTTTTACAACCTTGGTTATGGCTACCCCGTACTCATTTTCTATTTTCTCTACCGTTGACTTACTTTTGGTAACAGTAAAACACAGTATTTTACTCTTTTCGTTTCAAAATTATAGTCCATATTTTTTTGAGGATGTCACAAAATAATTGTCAACTTTCATTTTTAAAGTAAAAATTAAAGAAATTTAATGAGAGAATATTTTATTTTAGTGGTTGAAAAATAAAGTGACAATAATTATGAAGTATTAATTTTTGCTTCGTATTTTTTATCAGGTTACTACTTTTGACTTACTCATATTAAACTTTATATTTAATGTTCCTTATTTTTAGTTTTACAGTTTCTTAATGTATCAAAATTATAAAAATTGTAAAAAATATATATATAATAAAAATAAAGAGTATTGTTTGTGTTTTAAGAGCATCTACAATGCATCAAGTCTTTAGGACTTGATGCATTTAATGCATAATGTATTTAATCACTAAAGCTTGGAGGAAAGACTTGAGGTTCACCAAGTCTTTCATGAAAAGCTTTTCAAAAAGCCTTTGATGCAATGCAAAAAACACACTAAAATGACTTGTTGGAATAATGAAAAGCTTTTAACAACTTGACCCATTGTGGATGCTCTAAGGGTACCAGTAACGCATTCAATTTTCTATAATATTTAAATATTAAATCTATGTTTAAAGCATTTATCCGCGTGTGACTTTCATTGATTGTTGTTGTATACATACATTTTTCGTAATGAAAGACATTTAAAACAAGGGGCCGTTTGGTTCGAAGGAATTCGATGTAATCTGTTCTAATTGTAATCTGAATTACATTACAATCCTGTTTAGTTGGCAGGATGGATGAAATTGTAATTCAGATTACATTACATCGAGTGTTTGGTTTGCAACGTAATGTAATTGAATTACAACCAATTACGTCCAAAGGATGTAATTCCGACATATAGCAAACTTGATGGAATGTGTTGTAATTCGATTTTACGAGTTAAATATCGTGATTTATCTTTCATCGTTATCATTATTATATTATTTAATTTAAAAAATAAATAATAATTATAATAATTATTTTTATATTATATATAAATATCTAAATAAATAATTAATTTTTTTAATAATTATTTTATATTAAATTTATGATTTTTATTTACTATTTTATTTAAAAAGTATTATTATTATTATTATTATTATTATTATTATTAAGTAATATTATTTATTATTATTATTATTATTATTATAATTATTATAATTATTATTATTATTTTATTATTATTATTATTATTATATTTATTATTTAGTATTATTTTACTATTATTATTATTATTATTATTTTATTAATTATTATTATTATAATATTATAATTGTATCAATATTATTATTATTATTATATTTATTATTTAATAATGATAATAATAATAATAATAATAATAATAATAATATTATTATTATCTATTATTTATTGTTATTAATTATTATTATTATTATTATTATTATTATTATTATTATTATTATAATAATAAATAATAATAATAATAATAATAACAATAATAATTAATATAATAATAATAGTAAATAAATAATAATAATAATAATAATGTATTATTATTATTATTTATTTTTATTATTTATTATTTATTTTTAATATTATTATTATTTATTATTAGTATCATTTTTTATTATTATTATTTATTATATTATTATTAATTCTTATTAATATTATTTTAATTATTATTATTTTATTATTACTCCGTATTATTTTATTTTTATTATTAATATTATATTTTTATTATTTTATTATTATTATTATTTTATTATTAATATTCTTTTTTATTACTATATTACTATTATTATTATTATTATTATTATTATTATTATTATTATTATTTTATTATTATTATTACTATTTATTATTATTATTATCGTTATTATATTAGCTTTTTAAGTTTTAAAAAAAAAATTGAATTACATTACGCCATGAAGTAAACCAAATACATCGATGTGATTTCATCACCAATTACAACACATTCCAATTCTTTAAATTACAATTACATCAAATTACAATTCTTCCGAAGATTACAAATCCTTCAAAAAACATTCTGTGAACCAAACACCCCCTTAAAGTGTTAACAAAGTTAAATTTAATAATCCGGTATGATCGTTTAGAAGTTCAATCAGAATTCAAAAAGGATCTATCACGTCTACCTGCTTAAAGGTCATTAGAGGGGTATAGAAAGTCAGAGTTTGTTAGTAATTTTTAATTCTTAATTATCTATTCATTATTTCAGTTTGAATATCGAGTGAGTGTGCATGCATGATTGCCTCAAAATTCAAACTTGTAATATGTGCTTTCACTTTACCAATTATTTCCCATTTCAAAATTCAAAATCCCATTCGTTCAAAATATGCGTAGCTAAATGTCTAAAAGAATAACATAATATTATAATCACACTTTAAGAAAAATTTAAATATAGAAAGGACACATAAAACTTCTAATATATGAAAATAATAAAATATCCACTAATGAAGACAAAACAAATAAAAGTTATATATTACTCTCATCCGTTTCAAAATAATTATTCAACGATAAAAAATAAAAAATAATACTGTAATAATCATTATCGTTTTCGCTTTTCATTTTTTATTAAATAACAATTTTAACATTAACTGATTAATTTATAATTTTTAAAATTTTGTAATAACAACTTTAAATGAGAATAATATAAACTTTATTAAAATTTTATATCAATTTTAGTTAGTGGACAATTAACTTGAGATAATTTCAAATAAAAATGTGCAATAAATTTGAAACAAAAGAAATACTTTTAGCTTAAAAAACTTAAAGCAATAAAATTATTACTCTTAAGTGACAAAATTCTAACATGTATTTGTAAATGTTTTTGGTACGTGCCCAATAGTTTATGACACAGCAGAATACAGATGTCTAAAATCTGAATTTTGAATTTTTAAGATTTTAAATAGGAGAAGATAGCGTAAATGAACAACAACAATTATTCCTTCGTATGTTTGTAGTCTTGCAGCCATGTGACTCCATTATGGTCAAGTTTTGCTCTAAATTTAATTCTCAATAAATATTCCTTTTCTACAAGAATATCACGTAGTGGCATTATACTCTTGTAAATATATAAAAATAATGATATGTGTTGATACAAAAGTTTGGTGTTCCTTGTTTGGACTCCGGTTCCTGTAACAATTGGTTCTTAATGCTTGAGACCTGCGCACTAAGAAAACAGAAAACACCGTTAGACTTACCGTGGGATTGTCTCCCACGATTATCCTCCGGCGTGAGAGTAAGTAATCGGTTTTAGGGTTTAGTTGAGAGTTAGGGTTGTAGATCGTACCTTTAATGAGAGCGAGATACCCTTTATATACACACGGAATCCTTGTTGGTTTCGTGTTCCTCAAGCTTCGACGTATCCCGCCTAAGTCGGGCAATTAATACATATCTCATAAATAAGAGATATCCGATATCCAAAACCATAAATAACTTTGGGTTTGGGCCTTCGGCCCAAACCGCACGTTTAGCCTATGCTGCATGGGCTCAATTGCTAGTAGCGTTATTGGCCGCTCATGATTCATCACTCTTACTATACGTCACATAGCGTCCCCAAGTAAGATGCGCAGGACCACTGCGGATGCTAGACTAATAACCGCAGCACCTAAATCTTCGCCGTAGCGGAGAAGCTAAAGAAGTTTCCGCCTTGAAGAATACTCGTGAATCTAGTCAAAATATTTCAAATGAAAGCCTCGTAAAACGGAAAGTAAATCAGAACCGTGTCACGTCAACATATCCTATCCACTCATTTAGAGATAGGGATCCACGCGTTGCGTTCATCGCGGATGAAAAACCTATATAACCTTCCGCCTCTCATTCGTGATTATCACAAGAAAATCATTTCCGCCATTGTTAAAAAAGCTCCAAACCTTCAACCAAGAAACCCTTAGTATTCCAAAGGTAACCGCTGCTGGGTTTTTTTTAAATCAGTATCATGGTCCGTGTTTTATCTCGACTTTACCTCCGACTGACCGAGGATGAACTTCGCGTTCACCTCGGATTATTATATCCCACCGCTGGCTGCATCCTGAAGTCCCGGAGCGCAGCGCCGATAGCGGATTTCCCCGATGGGAAAGTAGGGTATACACACGCTTCGAAGCTCGAATCAACGTGCCTATATCCTTATTCTGTGCGACGTGTTAAATTATTATCGTCTGACATATCTCACCGACAGATAGGTGCGGCAAAAATAATTAACTTTGAGATCAACTGCCGTTTATTGGCAATAAACCCTACAATCTACCTTTTCCCGCGATTCTACCACACAACGTGGTTCAAATGGGTGGTGTCGCTAAGTAGCCAGGAGGCTACTGCTATACGGATAAGTTGAACGCTTAGGAACTGAGGGAAAAATTTCGGGTCGATGAAGCGCTTTTTCCCGTGGCATTTCGCGATTTTACACGCAAGTTCACGCCCAAGGATGAGCGCCTCCCCGGATCATATAGCTCTAAGATGCGTAAACGATAACCGCCAATCGTCTTCCCATTAATTCCTACCCCCGAGGAATTTTTGGTGTATATGGGCATCAGTCGTAACTACTTTGGTAGACTCGATAAAGTGCCAATCTTCTTAGACGCGGATGGCCAGGGTGGGTGCTCATCCTTTCACATTCATTTGCTTTATTAATGTGAGCGTCTCTTTTCATCTCGCACTTTTGTAACCTCGCTTATTGTTTGTCTTCTGCTTCGCAAAGATGGATCTATTTGGAGTTGTTCAGGTTGCAGGCCGCAAAGTAACTACGGAGCGCCCGTGAGGAGAGAGTGAAGTCCCCATTTTGGATTCATTGCAGGCGTGTCATGGAGATGAACATAGAGGAGGCCGGGAGGTGGTCCCGTGCCGGAGGCTCCTCGCAGCAAAGCGCACCCAGCCCCTGGCCGCTCTCCGGTGGAGCCGCCGCACATAGATGTGGCGGAAAGCATGGAAGAGGAGGAGAGCCAGGATGAAGCGCAAGAGAGTGCTCGGTGGAGATGGTGCGGCCCAGAAAAGCGCCCTATCATTCTTGGACGTGGAGTCTTCATCAAGTGATCTTTCATCGCCTCCAAGGAGACTACTCCACCCAAGTAAGTATTATCACTAGATCACGTATCTCATTTATTGATTGCGTTATGAATTGTCGTCTCTTTGCGTGCAGTATCAGAGCTATTGGGTTATCTGTGGAAAACTAGAAGGGGGGGTTGAATAGTTTTACCAATTTAAAACTTCCTTTTAAATATTTGGATCGACTTATGTCAATCTATTTGATTGTTTATGTTGGACGTTGATAGATAGATATATAAACGTATAATGAAATATAAAGAGTAAGAAGCACATCACCACAACACAAGTTATTTATAGTGGTTCGGCTACAAGGACACCTTCCTTGCTCTACTCCACTCCCCGAGTCACCTACTCGAGAGTTCATAATCACTACACCAACTCCTTGCATGAGAAGCCTTCACAACGCCGCTAACCTTTTTCCTGCACAAAGCTAAATACCGAGTTCTTTCACACCAAGGCGAACCACACCTAACACAACGTCGCCACCCTTTATACCTGCTAGGCTAACCACCAATTTCTTTCACACCTTAGGAGAACTAATCCTATCACAACGTCGCCTACCCTTTATTAGGTACTAGGCTAAGCACCTAGTTCCATTACTATGGGGGAACTACTACCCTTCACGACACAACACTTAATCTCAAGGAGATCTACTCCTTGTTACAACATCATCAAGGATATCACCATCCTTGAAGATAAACAAATACATATATGTATAACGATGCACCTCATCGATTATACGACCTAGGCATTCTTTCCAAATGCTACTTGATTTGATTCTTTGGCATCCTTCACTAATGCCTTTGATACAACGCTTGGCACCCTTCACTAATGCCTTCGTCTTGACACCTTTAGCATCCTTCACTAATGCTTTGACACGGATGATGAGCACCTTTCACTAATGCTTTCATCTTGACACTTTCGGCATTCTTCACTAATGCCTTCAACCCAACTGTTGGGAATTCTGTGAAACAGTGATTCTGCTGATCGAGAAACAATGGATTCTCATTGAAGAAGAGTTTCTGCTGAAGTAAAATAAACATACAAAGTAGGAACTATGCTGGTTATTCTATCAAGTAGTGAAACAGATTGAAGCATTGGCCGTGGAATCTATCAAGTAGTGAAACGTTGAAGTACTGGCCGTGGAATCTATGAAGTAGTGAAGCCGTGGTATCTCGGCCGAAGCACAAGTGGATTCTCACAAGTTACATTTACTGGTAGTAAAGCGAAATCGTGATTATGCTAATAGAGTGAATCCACGTAGGATAGGGAGGCTAGTGATATTTAATGCTAGCCCATCTTTATTATTGTACGCCGAGGATAGCTTTAGTGTATGCCTTGAGTTAGCATGGGCATGTGTATAGGTTTTACATTTATTTATTTGCATGCTTGTACTTTTCCCAATAAAGGGAATAGTGTTCCTTGTCTATAAAAGGAACTTAGGTCTTATGTATTAAAATAACTTTTTGAAAAAAAACATTCAAGAAAAACCTCTATAGTGAGGGTGTAAAGATCCATAGAGGATCATTGTTTTTATAAGAAAAACCTTGTTGGTAACTTTGATTGTGCTCTTAATATTCCGCTGTGCATTCGATCAATCATTGTTATTATAGACTCTAGTTGAGTTCGGATCTTGTGTTTTAACAATTGGTATCAGAGCGGGTGGCTCTCGATCTTGAGTTTACAAGGTTTTTCGAAGACGATACAAAATTCGCAGTTCTTTAAAAAATTCGTAATGTTTCTGCAGCACAGTTTTCAAACGATCATAACTTTTTCGTGAACCGTTGGATCAGGCTGAAATTTTGGCTGGAGCTTCTATATATACTCATCTAACTTTCCACCGAAGGGATTGTTGATCTGAGGTCTCAGTCAAAAGATACACGTGCCGAAAAGCCGCAGACACCATCATGTAAGTTAAATTTTTCAAGTTTTTAGTAACACCAAAAAGTGTCACTAAAGACCAAAAAAAAAAAAAAAAAAAAGATTGATGGGGTCAATAATTTGATTTCCATATTCTTGTCGTGGTATGATATAAACACGTTGATCGTTCGTAACCCACGAGGGTTTTGATTGGTTGACGGGGAAAAGGGTTACCCGGGACACGATGCAATTTTTATTCATTTCTGCTGAAATTCAATGTGGGGTGATGTATGATTGTTATGGTGTGGATCATTAATTTGATTGGTCTATTGGGTTATCACGTGGGTTACAAAGTGTAGAGGTCTATCACATGAGATCACGTGTAGTCAAATTTTTTTCTCCTTCTGTCTTGCTGTTTACGTAAGGTTAAACAAAATTTTGGTCCCCACTATTTTATTGTTTCGCTGGTTCATAAGGTTGTTGTTGGAATTTTACTGCTACATTCATCTCTGTGCAATCTTTTCTCCTCAACATGGCAGAATTTGATAATAATAGGGATGATGTTATATTTCCTTATTTGATGGATGATGAGTAATAATCCGGGCTAAAAAGATGGAACACCGGATCATGAATAATGATATGAATGTTCGGAAGGTGATCCAAAATGGCAACAGCTTTAAAAAGGGTTGGACGGATCGTGATGGTAACTTCATTATTCGTCCTCCATCGACCGCGGATGAACACATGGCGCGTAAAAGAGAGTCAAAGGCCGTAACTATCTTGATTAAATCTATTCCTGCCGATCATGTAGCGATTTTCCATATGGATGATGGAAATCTTATATGGAATGCTCTCAAAGCAAGGTATGGTGAAAAGGCTGATTTCAAGAAGATGAGCAAAGAAGTTGATGCTGAAGGTTATGCTGAAGGATTTACCAGTCCGCCAATTGCTTTTATGGGCATCTCTCAGGTACATACTTGTGATTATAGTTGTAAAGAGAGATATAATGAACTAAAAGAAGCATATGATGATATGAAACCTAAGTATAATGCATGCTATGTTGACAATGAAGCTTATAAACATGCTTTAAAAACCTTTGAAAAACAAAAAGTATGGTTTCAAAAGAATCAAATAGCTTATGAAGAAAAGATAAAGGTGTTACAGTTTGATCTAGAAGTTGCAAATAATTTCTTAAAACTGTCTGAGAAAGCAAAGGATGAAGCTATGTTCGAGAACCTAGAGCTTAAAGAAAAACTAGCTGAGGAAATATCTAGGCATAAACAATGGTTAATCTCAGACAATCTGCTAGAGAAATCTATACCAATCTGAACCTCCGCCTAGGTTTAGGTTTTCAACAGTATGTAGGATTGGAAGCTAGGAATGATGGTCGTAAATCAACACCGCAGCTTAGCTAATTTTAAGAAGGAAGGTGATTTACATGCTGTCCCTGGACCTATTAGAGGTGAATTCATGCCCACCGACTGACCATTTCTGACTTTGATGGATCACACCATTTATATGGCAAAAGTCAAGTGACTTACCGCACCTTAGTAGCAAAACTATCGACGCTCTTGTTCTACAAGTGACGAGTCATCAGATCTAAAGTCCACTGACTATACCTCTTGTGATTCAAGTGAAAAGTCTGACTTAGCTAGTAGCACATCCATGACCACACCCAAGTCCATAGTAGTTGATGATGAGCTCAAAACAAAGCCAGTTGCTTATGCTATTAAACACAAATTTGCTTCTACTGCTTCGATAAGTTTAAATGTAATAATCAAAGTTGTGTTAAGAATAAGTCATTTAAGAAGAAATCTTGTTTTGTGTGTGGTAGTAAACTCCATCTTATTATAGATTGTGATTATCATGAGAAAAGATGAGTGTTTCCTCTAGCCATAAGACTTCTAGACCCACATGGACTAATGTTGCTAGTATTCCTCCATTTGTTCCCAAATCTCACATATGAGAAACCGGTAAACCTCCTCGGTAAACCAAAGGTGTATGCATCTCTGCTTCTCGCTAACGTGCTTCATAGGCCTTTTCCAGTTCCTCCGTGGAGGATATTCTTCACCGGTGACTACTGGTTGGAACAAGTAGGCTAGGCTTATGCCTTATAGACCTAAAAGTTCTTATTTTCACCATATACACCTTATGTAACTCATATGACCAAGGCACATGGTGGAGTTAGTGTGGCAAATGTTGTTAAGCCCTCAACATGTTATTCTTGGAAAACTCAAAGGAAACGCTCATTCGGGTACCCAAGAACAAAAGTCCGGTCGTGCATTGATTGAGGGAGGCATAAGCCTAAGGGAGGCTTATTGTTGTAATTTTTAGTCTAACCATTTTTGCAAATTTGTTGGATCCTCATTCACCGGGGGAGGCTTAGTGTTTCTGCTGACACTACAATTGTCTTTGGTTTCTGCTGCTGCTGACACTACAATTGTTATTTTTATTCTTTCTTAATTTTATATTTATTAAAAAAAAAAAAAAATGTGTTATGTCTTGTGTTTAGTGATTAAAACCCTAACCTCGCATGTGTTCAGCTTACTCATTCTTGATTGCCGGTTTTGGTGTTGGTTCATTACCCCACCACTCATGGTTTTCATCTCACCATGTCTTTCTGACACAAGAGTTGGCTAGCCCACAAGATTATGGCTTGTGGTAAAGGTCAGCTGAAATCCATAAATGGTAATCAACTCACCATGATGATGACGACATTCCATCAAAGAGTTGGTTAGTCCCGAGCAAACGGCCCGGTAAAGACATATCAAACCGTTATATGGTTGCCGGTTTGCCAATAAATCGATGGTTATCGGTGTACCATAGTTTTCGAACTTAAACATTTGGCTACTCCAGTAGTGATGGCTATTGGTGAAGAGACATCAAATCCATTATTTTCAATGATTCACCTCTCACAGAGTTAACACACCTGGATGTGATGAGAATAGTTTGAAACTGATATGTATTGATGTACCATATGTCATTTGTTGCTGCAAAGACCTGGCGTTTCAAAGTTTGGTCATCATAGAGATGTAATTGTTTTTATTTGCTACTCATTGCTCGAGTACAATCCTCTTGTTCTGAAGTGTTAAAGATTGTTGGGAAGGATTGTTGGGAAATTTTTTCGTTAAATGATTCAATCCTCTAGTTCTCAAATTATTAAACATCCGAACCGAACTTAAATGATCCAATCCTCTTGGCTTCTACAATCGTATCATTTAAATTCCAGTTTAGGGAGGATTGTTGGGAATTCGTGAAACAGAATTCACGATCGAGAAACAATGGATTCTGCCAAGAAAGAGTTTCACAAGTAAAATAAACATACAAAGTAGGAACTATGCTGAAGTTATTCTATCAAGTAGTGAAACGCTTGAAGTACCGTGGAATCTACCAAGTAGTGAAACGTTGAAGTAATCAAGCCGTGGAATCTACGAAGTAGTGAAGCCGTGGTTTCGGCCAAGCACAAGTGGATTCTGAAGTTACATTTCTATCAAGTAGTAAAGTAAATCGTGATTATGCTAATAGAGTGAATCCACGTAGGATAGGGAGGCACAGTATTATTTAATGCTAGCCCATCTTTATTATTGTACTGCCCGAGGATAACTTTAGTGTACTGCCCAAGGTTAGCATGGGCATGTGTATGGGTTTTACATTTATTTATTTGCATGCTTGTACTTTTCCCAATAAAGGGAATAGTGTTCCTTGTCTATAAAAGGAACTTAGGTCTTATGTATTAGGATAACTTTTTTTGATAAAAACATTCAAGAAAAAACCTCTTTAGAGAGGGTGTAAAGATCCATAGAGGATCATTAGTTTTATAAGAAAAACCTTGTTGGTAACATTGATTTTGTTCTTATTATTCCGCTGTGCATGTTCAATCATTGTTATTATACACTCTAGTTGAGTCCGGATCTTGGATTTTACACTAACTAAGTGCTATCAAGAGTGATAGATAATGTGTGAGTGTTAGAGCGGAATTATGGTGAGTTTTGACTAGTTGAAAAATCAAAAATATTTCAAAGATGTATCCTAGATAGGCCATGGATGAGAGTGAGATTTTCAACTATTTGAGAAAAACTTAGTTGGCTCTAGTATCTTATGTTTGACTTGTTGGAGGTGATCTAATAGATTGTTTTGATGTACCTAAATCTGATTGCATATGATACCACGGATCCCACGGTTCCCTCTCGGAGGGATCCGCCTAGTACAAATTTGGGATCCGCCATCGCAGCCGTATAAGCCAAAGAAATGTGCAATTTTGCACTTTTTAGTAAATGCTCCTCCTAGTTGTTTCTATGGGAACTAAATGTACGAACACAACTACTATGATGTATGGCAAAGTAGAGATAGCTAGAATTCCTAGAATGAGTGACGACGACCATTCAAAGGGTCGTAAAATCTCATTTTCCAAGTACCTACGTTAGGATTGTTTAGTGCCATGATATGGCAATACCTACAAAATACAAGCATAATTTAAAATGTTTACAAACCATTGTTTGAAATTGTTCATCAAAAGTTTGATTCTTCAAACCTTAACTGTAACACCCCAACCCGGCAAGGGTAGAAGTGCCACATTCTGGTGTCATATTAGAACATACAATTAAAATCTTCAAGCGGAAATCTTTAAAGAATAACGTACCAAGTCATTTAAACAAAAGATTTACAAGGAAAATTACAAAATCCAAATGTCTAAAAAGAACCAAAATTTATAACAATAACCCGCCAAAATAAGTCCAACTAGAAAGGTAACTAGGGTTGGTCCACTCAGATAATCCAACTCTCAGCCCATCAAAGCCCATCTTCAAATCTAAAACCTGCCAGAGAAAAGAAATGCAAGAGCTTAAAAGCCCGGAACAGATATAACAAAACAAAAACTAAATAAAATCTGAAATGCAAAATGAAAGAAAGTTGCAGCGAAATGAGAACAATGAGTCAATGAGGATCCTGCAGAACAAAATTATACAGACCAGACATACGAGAACGAAACAAAGCAAAGCATCGACGACATATAAACAAGCACATACAAAAACCGGACATAGAGAACTGAAACATAAGTAAGCATAGCAGGCGTAGCATCCACACAACATATATATCATACAATCAATTCAGAAATCGAGGCGCTACAAGCCAAACAGAAATCTACAAGAAAGCGGAAGCAATTAATTAATAAGTGAGCATAGCAATTCACACAGGTCAAAACCCTTAGTTGAAAACATAACCAAGATCATAACAAATGAAGTACTAACGGCAAATACACATGATCCACACGTAATAAGTAGGAATACAATATAAACGATATAATTAAATGAATTAAAGACTTAGCGGGGCAACTAAACAAATTAACAAGCCGGGCGTCACAAGTTGAACCATTTACCCAATCAAACCATAGCATAAACATAAATGCAAACATGGCATGTCAACAACAAGCGATAAAGGCACTATCGATAGTCATAGTCCACAAAATTAACGAACGGTATACATGATAAACATACAAAACTATCGATTACACACTAGCATGGTCACCGACAAATCGAAAGGTCACATAACAGTGAGATCACATATCATCGGATGACAACAGGTAAATCAGATAACTGTATATTAATCATATCATAGCAAGGTAATCAGTAGTCACATAAAACATAAATAGCATAATCAAATCCAATAAACATATAATAACCCGGTACGTGAATGGAACGATAGTCTGAAG
Source organism: Chrysanthemum makinoi (assembly GCA_910596185.1). Lineage (NCBI taxonomy): Eukaryota > Viridiplantae > Streptophyta > Magnoliopsida > Asterales > Asteraceae > Chrysanthemum > Chrysanthemum makinoi. Next base: position 197,696,297 of record OU343224.1, on the reverse strand, counting down.
TAACGGAATGAGAGTGTGACAGATCCAAGCAATGGACTATATATATCTTGGTAGTAGAGTGAGTCATATAAAGGTACTGAGTAATGAACAATTAACGTAGCATATAGTGCGTTGGGGAATTGATATGTGCTTAAACACATATCTTTTCATTAGTAAATCTGACCCAAAACAACCAAGAAAGAGCCGTTTATTGCTAATATCTGTGGTTTTCTTGAGTTTGTGCTTGTGCATGTACGGATATGTAAAACACACAAAATGATCCAAATCGATGTAAATCCGAGCGGGAGATCAAGAGAGTTTTAAGCCGAGGAAGGTGGATTGTGCATTTTGAAAGATTTTATTCTCTAAAGATGATTTTTGAAGTTTCAGTCAAGTTTGAAGAAATGTCAAGATTAGTCCCTCCATTTTCAAGATTTGGCGTAATAGATCCCCGAAGTTTCGAATTTTCAGATTTCACCCTTGGATTATTTGAAGTTTAACAAGATTGGCCTTTGATAAAGATTTTCAGAAAGTACATTTGTGGTCCTGGATTTTCGATTATTCACTTTTGGCCCCTTAAAGCTATCTTGGGTTTAAGTTAAGTCCAAACCCCAACATATACCTCTCGGCCCAAAACATAAAACCCGGATCCAAGCCCAAACTTATCTCATCCGGTTTATCATTAAACCCGAATCCCTTTTAAACCCGAGTCAACCCCAAAACCCGGTCAAACACTCTCAAAGAATAATAAAAAACAAACCCCTATTTTTCCCCATTTACCCAGTTATCATAAACCCTAATTACCTGAGTCAATTGAGCAAAATTACGCAAATTAAGGGCGCTTATGTACTTTTCCCCGACACCTCGACACACATGGCGCTGCCAAGTCACCCATCCGGTGTGCTAAAGGCCACGTCTTCTCCCATTGGTGGAAACAGGTCATCAATAGTGATCCAAGGGATGTTATCAAGAGAAGATGCGTGGGATTTGATCTAGTGGTGGAAACGAGCTCAAAAGAAGCACAAGTGAGGAATTCGAGAAGCTTCCCAAGACCTTGAGCTTAGCTATATATAGGACCCTATTTCGTTCACAATGTATCTCATCTTTAATCTCATTTTTCTTTTCTTCTCTCTAGTATCAGTAGTTTAATTAGTGTAATTCTCATTTCTAATGTTTTAAGTCTCTCTGTAATTCGTATTTTGTACTCAAATTATTTAGTTTAATAAAATTCAAGTTTTCATTTTCAAGTTTTTGTTTAAGTTTCTTATGTCTTAAATCTGCTTATTATCTTAGTATAGTGCTTAATTCAGTTTTATAAATCTGTTTTTAGCTTTTCTCTTCATAAACTCAAAAATACAAAAAAATCAAATAAAATCATTGAAAAATAAAAAATCACTTTAGATCTATTCTATGGAGTGATCCATACTGATCTACTGTTTCATAAGGTTCATATAAGCTTCTAATAGCTTATTGTGAAGCTTATTCTTCTTCCACACTCAACTCACAAAAAAAAATCAGTTCACTGAAATCACAATCAGCAGCTTTGCTACAAGATACTGTTCTAGATCCATGTGCTAGGTTTTGATCATGGATTGGTATGATGCGTAAGCCGCTTTTGGGTTGAAGTTAAGCCGAATTGGATTAGGTTAGGGGTTTATTAGGTTAGAGGTTACTGTTTCAGTGTTGCAAGCCATAGTGGCTAGGAAAGTTGTAAGTGCTACATCTGTTATATACATTGTGTTCATTAAATCTTTGTTTAAATCGATTGTAGTGATAATCTGTGGTAATTGATCTGTGTTTAATGGTAGTTTAGTATAATCTAGTGGAAATCTGTTTTACTTCATATATCGCTTAAATAAGTAGTGTTTGGATTGAATCGCTTTGCTATGATAGAGGTTGATTCAGTGATCTAGTTTTGTTGTTGTAAGTTCAATAAGGTCTAAAGCATTTAAATCAGTCTTGTATTTGCACTCAAACACTCAAGTAGTCAAATCTCACATTAAACTGATCTAGCTCTTATCACTGTTAAAATCAGAAGTTTAAAATTTGCATATAGGCTTAAATTAAGTAGATCTAGCTTGTTATAATCATCATTAGTCTTATAATATCATAATCAGTCTATTAAAGTGAATCAAATCTGAGTTTGGTCAAAATTTGAAGTCTGATCTAAAAAGTCAAAAGTGAGTTTTGCAGTTTTTTGCAAAACTTGTTTGTTCTCTCACAAGGTCATTTTAAGTCCAAATTTAGTGAAACTTTGGGATTTGCAATATTCAATTGGTCTAGTTGTGATAATCGCTTTTTGTCAAATCGATCTAGTCATTTTAAGCCCCAAATCACTGCTCAATAAGCCACTATTTTCCCTCTCGCTCACTCATACTAACGAGTGTGAAATGTGGCAACTTGCAGTTGTTGCATTTGATTCATTTCTAAGAGTTAGAGCCTGAGATTTGGTTTAGTTGTAGCTTGCCGTGTTCTTTAGGACGCAGCTGTTGGTTTGAGATTAGCTTATTGAATAAGCTTGTACACAAGCTCAAACATAGGGTCGGTTAATGTTTTGTAAAATAAGCAGTTTGCTTAAATCATTAAGCTGAGCTTGTAGCTTGTTAGGGTTAAGTATTATTAGTTGATATTAGCTTATTTTAGTGTAATCTAGCCCGATTCAGTTATTTAGTTTGCTTGTTACACTTATTAGCTTATCTTTAGTAGCTTATATCATAGTAGTTACATTGCAGCTTCTTTTCTCTCACATAAGCATAGCTTTTATATTTTCATAGAATTAGATTAACTTTTTAGAATTTTCCTGAGATTTTCATAATTTTTGGTCTTTGTTTGCTATTTTTCTAGATTTAAAACATTTTTTAATCACTTTTAATTAGCTTAAATTGCAAATAATTGAGAAAAAGTTCCAAAAAATAATTTTTCAATTTTCTCAGTTTTAGATAAATATAAAAAGCATAAAAAAGATTTTTCCTTATTTTTCTCTTTTTATTTGGTATTTTTAACAAATTAAATTAGATTAAAATAGTTTAAAATTTGTAGAAAATAGAAAATTAATCTGAAAAATAAAAAAATAGTTTTAAAAAGTCTTTTGAGTTATTTGTGATTTTTAGAAAATAGTTTCATATTTTTCTTTTTGATTTTATAATTTTTAGTATTTTAAATTAGTTTTAATAGTTAAAAATTAGTTTTAATTTTAATAAAATCCAGAAAAATCCTAAAAAATAGTTTTAATTCTAAAATAGTTTTCTAATATCATTTCTAAAGTAAAAGTAATTTTAGGCATTTTTAGGATATCATTTAGACGTAGTTGCATTTTAATTTCGTTTTATTAATTACGTTTTAGTTTAATTCGCACTTAGGATTTCCCGTAGTTTAGATTTCCTTAATTACTTTCCCTATTCCCGTAGTTTAATAAAATCAAAATCATTAATCCAAGACATCTAGCATTAAATTCCAAACCAAGAACGACGTTGGCAATTCACGCCTCGTTGGGAAACGATTCGGGTTGACTAATCCGTATACACGATCACACACGGGATTCGATTTATTATTCTTTTTCCTAAAGGAATTTGAATCTATCTTCGTGATTATTTTTGATATCGATATTGAGGTTTTATCCACACACATAACCCCTAAGCCTTCATTATCAAATCAGTGTCCGAGCCGTTTTAAGTTTCTTACGGTTAGTCATTCACAAGTGGCTAGCTTGTGGGAGCAAGCTTGACGTGTTTGGAAACTGAGTAACCAGGAATACAAAAGGTACAATATAGCATATCAAAGGTGTAAGGGTTGTCAGAAATCTACCACGAGCCCGGAACATATCATATCATATCATATCATAAGTAACCATTGTATTGAGGTGACCTCGAATACCATATATCATAGGAGGGGAGACCTCAGAACAAATGGAGTAGCTAGCTCCCGGGATGTGAAGATGCGGATTGCACCCGACATCATTCACCATATATATCTCCAAACAGATCAAATCCTCGAAACATATCATATCTAGGATGCATCCATACGCCCCCAAGTGGCCAAATCATATACAAAGCATATCATATCATAACATATCATAATAGGGGCGGTGTGAACATCACTCAACCACACTAAAGTCATGCCATTGGTGCATCAATGACACTCGAGTTACCTTCCGACTAGGAAACATGTTTGGCTCTGCATCGATGAAGGGTCAAAGCATATTCATATCATAAGGGTTCATATCAAAGGTTCATATAAGTTTCATATCAAGGGAGCATAGCAAAGTCATAGGGAAGCCCTAATCATGAGGCTTAGAGTAAAGCATAACAGTTCAAGCTAGTATCGAAAGATGTATAAGAATCACGAGAAACCTTAAGAGATAAGGTCAGAATATCTGTACCTTATTCGAAGCAATCAACAATGAAAGTAAAATCAAGAAATAAGATCAATCGCGCCGTCCGGAACCTATAAGAATTAGATAACGTTCCATAAGAATCAGATTACTCGTTCTAGACGGCTTTTCATTTTTAGGTGTTTCTACTATTAGTAACTTTCTGAAAATAGCAGATTTCCGTATTCTTCAGATTTAGTCATAAATGATATAATCACGGTCATTTTAAGTTAAAATGATGAAAACAAGTATTATTGTATTTTAAGGGTCAATTATGACAAGTCACGCAAGTTTAGGGTTTAAAAAGTAAATATTATAAAGTATAGGGTCGTATTTGCAAATATATCATTGTTATTCCTTTTTCCCATTTAGCCCCTTTTTGTCATCATATGTACAAATCAAACCTCTTAGTTTTAATACTTGTGAATTTAACGTTGAAGTTTGTATAACACGTTCATGTACATATTAACGACCACGGTTTACGTCATGTAACTACTTAACGTTATACACTATTTAACCACATTAGTACAAGTCTAAATGATATTATGTGTGTACTTATATCTGGTCAAGCCATGCATAACTCACAACACCATACGACACCAACGATAAACCTAGATCATCCCTTACCATTTCCATTGATATTGTTAACCATTCAACCACATTAAATATGAGTTTACATACCCTTTATGTGACTTTAAAAGTAACGAGACATACCCTCCCCAAAACAGATTTTATATGACCATTAAACCTTCAAAACAGCCCTTATTACCATGGTTCATTCCCTATTAATAGTACTAGATGTATACACTTTAACCAAGTTCCATTACATGCATGTTAAAGACCAAAAGTAAATATGTCGAGAGGTTTTACAAGACGTATACATAGGACCAGTTTTATACATGTTTTAACACCATATATATAAGGTTTTTAATCCATGACTTTATGTGTTAAATACTAGGTTATCATTTGATTGGTATAACAGCATACATAACACGTTTTTAGATCTTCAATGCATGAGTATGGTGCCAATATCCCACGCCGTGAAAAAACAAACACAACAGATTCGTAATGTAAATATGACGACATGTATAAGGCTATTTTCATGATTTTATGTAGCACTCGTACTAGGTTATCAATCTCTTAACACATAACGTATATATGAGCATGTTTAAAGTTTTAATGGTGCGCATGAGATGGTCAAATACCACGCACCGAAAACAAGGAAAACAAGGAGGAGAGACGAGTCACGTAGGTACCTTTGTAGCGTGTAAGGGAGAAGAAAAACACCGGACAAACGAAACCAAGGCACCCCTTTGTGCCTTTATATTCACGACATAATAGCACCACCCAACGGACAAAGCAACCAAGCAAAAACCCCGCACGAATACGTAACGATAGCACCTTACAAGCACTTGAGTCCTCCTTTGGAATGGTTTGTGTCGACTGAAACAGAAGGTGGAGATGGGGCCTTTTGAGTTTGCCGTCACATTAGTTAGAGAATTAGGTTTCTTTTTCTTGAATTGAGAATGGTAGATAATGGAATTAAATGGTGATTGACGTGAAGAGAAATTTTAGGGATATGGTGTTTGATTTGGAGAGTATGAGCGAGTATTAGGGGGGCGTTTTAATTGATCCGAAAATGGGGAAATCATAAATAAATTTTATACATTTTAATTCACTTTCCAAATTACTTGTGTGTTATAGTTATCTTGTTATTTTAAAAGGTCCAAGTAACATATTTATGTGTTATATGTATACTTTCATTTGTAAATTAATAATAAGTGTTATTATTATTCCAAGTGTTTCAATTAAACTAATTATCAATAGTACTTATCGGAAAATCGAGCATAGTTTTACTTTACGGATCATACCTCGAGGGTATAATAGTCTTTCGACGCGTCCACGGTTTTTAGGGTTTTACAACTCTTCCCCTCTAAAAAGAAAATTTTCGTCCTCGAAAATTGAAGTCGCAGAGGTAACCAGAGACGTACCGGCTTAAGGCAGACGTAGCAATCCATAGTTTCACATAATTCCAAAGCGTACAAAACTTATTCGTAACAGATGTCGGTGAGAATCTCGCAAAGAGATACAAAATTCCAAACGTACATGAGGGTCGACAAATAAAGGATATAATTCATGGTCCATTCACGTACCAACCCCAGGCATTTCCCAAAACGTCGTATGATTTCAATAAGTTCAAATTATATGATCTCGGTATTATCACGTTGATCAGGCGTCATAATACTTGCATCACATAACAAGTACTTATTGTCATCATATTCTGTCCCGGGTCATGACAAACCACATAATCATTATCACAACCAAAACATATCACATACAGATATCAAGTAACATACCAAAGCAGACCAGATTCATATACACACAGCATAAACTACATCAAACAACTTACCCTATCCTAATGAAAGTAGGCCACCAACTTGCACAAAACGGTTCCTCACGACTCATTACTGACGATTCAAAAGAAAAGCTGAGATATCACCAAAATCATAAACGATAAACTTCACGATTCAAACCGAGTTCCGAAAGATCAAGGAAAAGTAGTACTGATCAAAATCACATAACAAAATATCAAACCGCCTCAAAACGCGTGACAAACAAATCGAGTAACACAAGTCGCCCAATCATATGAAGTAGATGAATCTTCTTAGCCACCGCTTGAATCTTGTCACCGTCTTCGCGCTTGGTTGATCCGTCCAGCTCTCTTCACAGCGATCCCGATGTCTTCAAGAGCATGGCGGTCCGGTGCGCTGCTTCGCTTCACGAACCTCTCCACCAGAACTGCGCGAAAGCAGAACGCTAGTCGGCACCATCACCTTCTACTCCAAGAGTAGTCTCCATCTAACGATCGACAACCGGATGTGCGAAGGCAAATCAAACAAAATCAAATGCGAAAGGAAGAAGGTCAATTCAAATACAAGAGAATATCGAAGTCAAATCGAACGACAATCGAAAGGAATCGGAAAGAATCGTAACAGACGGAAGCCTAATGTCTACCCAGTCCTCACAGGTTAATCCTAAGGTCAACAAGACGAAAACCTGGCTCTGATACCATAATTGTAACACCCCAACCCGGCAAGGGTAGAAGTGCCACATTCTGGTGTCATTTCAGAACATACAATTAAAATCTTCAAGCGGAAATCTTTAAAGAATAACGTACCAAGTCATTTAAACAAAAGATTTACAAGGAAAATTACAAAATCCAAATGTCTAAAAAGAAGCAAAATTTATAACAATAACCCGCCAAAATAAGTCCAACTAGAAAGGTAACTAGGGTTGGTCCACTCAGATAATCCAACTCTCAGCCCATCAAAGCCCATCTTCAAATCTAAAACCTGCCGCAGGAAAAGAAATGCGGCTGAGCTTAAAAAGCCCAGTGAACAGATATAACAAAACAAAAACTAGATAAAATCTTAAATGCAAAATGAAAGAAAGGAAACGGATAACAAAGTTGCAGCGAAATGAGAACAATGAGTCAATGAGGATCCTGCAGAACACAATTATACGATATCCAATACGCAAGAGATAACAAGGAGAACGAAACAAAGCAAAGCACCGACGACATATAAACAAGCACATACAAACCGGACATACGAGAACTCAAACATAAGCAAGCATAGCAGGTAGCATCCACACAACATATATATCATACAATCAATTCAGAAATCGAAGGCATACAAGCCAAACAGATATCTACTGAGAAAGCGGAAGCAATTAATTAATAAGTGAGCATAGCAATTCACACATGTCAAAACCCTTAGTTGAAAACATAACCATCATAACAAATGGGAAGTACTAACGGCAGCCAACACATGGCAGTCACACGTAATAAGTAGGAATACAATATAAACGATATAATTAAATGAATTAAAGACTTAGCGGGGCAACTAAACAAATTAACAAGCCAGACGTCACAAGTTGAACCATTTACCCAATCAAACCATAGCATAAACATAAATGCAAACATGGCATGTCAACAACAAGCAGATAAAGGCACTATCAGATAGTCATAGTCCACAAAATTAACTGAACGAAGTATACATGATAAACAGACAAAAACTATCGATTACACACTAGCATGGTCACCGACAAATCGAAGGTCACATAACAAAGAGATCACATATCATCGGATGACAACAGTAAATCGATAATCAGATATTAATCATATCATAGCAAGGTAATCAGTAGTCACATAAAACATAAATAGCATAATAAAATCCAATAAACATATAATAACCCTAAGACGCGTGAATGGAACGATAGTCCAAGTAACGGAATGAGAGTGTGACAGATCCAAGCAATGGACTATATATATCTTGGTAGTAGAGTGAGTCATATAAAGGTAATGAGTAATGAACAATTAACGTAGCATATAGTGCGTTGGGGAATACAAAAGGTACAATATAGCATATCAAAGGTGTAAGGGTTGTCGGAAATCTACCACGAGCCCAGAACATATCATATCATATCATATCATAAGTAACCATTGTATTCAGAGGGGTGACCTCGGAATACCATATATCATAGGAGGGGACCTCGTAACAAATAGAGTAGCTAGCTCTGGAATGTGAAGATGCGGATTACCGACATCATTCACCATATATATCTCCAAACAGATCAAATCCCTCTAAACATATCATATCTAGGATGCATCCATACGCCCCCCAGTGGCCAAATCATATACAAAGCATATCATATCATAACATATCATAATAGGGGACGGTGTGGAACATCACTCAACCACACTAAAGTCATACCATTGGTGCATCAATGACACGGTCAGGTTACCTTCCTGACTAGGAAACATATTTGGCTCGGGTATCAGACTGAAGGGTCAAAGCATATTCATATCATAAGGGTTCATATCAAAGGTTCATATAAGTTTCATATCAAGGGAGCATAGCAAAGTCATAGGGAAGCCCTAATCATGAGGCTTAGAGTAAAGCGTAATGTTCAAGCTAGTATCGAAAGATGTATAAGAATCAAGAAACCTTAAGAGATAAGGTCGGAATATCGTACCTTATTCAAGCAATCAACAATGAAAGTAAAATCAAGAAATAAGATCAATCGCGCCGTCCGGAACCTATAAGAATTAGATAACGTTCCATAAGAATCAGATTACTCGTTCTAGACGGCTTTTCATTTTTAGCAGGTTTCTACTATTAGTAACTTTCCGAAAATAGCAGATTTCCGTATTCTTCAGATTTAGTCATAAATGATATAATCACGGTCATTTTAAGTTAAAATGATGAAAACAAGTATTATTGTATTTTAAGGGTCAATTATGACAAGTCACGCAAGTTTAGGGTTTAAAAAGTAAATATTATAAAGTATAGGGTCGTATTTGCAAATATATCATTGTTATTCCTTTTTCCCATTTAGCCCCTTTTTGTCATCATATGTACAAATCAAACCTCTTAGTTTTAATACTTGTGAATTTAACGTTGAAGTTTATATAACACGTTCATGTACATATTAACGACCACAGTTTACGTCATGTAACTACTTAACGTTATACACTATTTAACCACATTAGTACAAGTCTAAATGATATTATGTGTGTACTTATATCTGGTCGAGCCATGCATAACTCACAACACCATACGACACCAACGATAAACCTAGATTATCCCTTACCATTTCCATTGATATTGTTAACCATTCAACCACATTAAATATGAGTTTACATACCCTTTATGTGACTTTAAAAGTAACGAGACATACCCTCCCCAAAACAGATTTTATATGACCATTAAACCTTCAAAACAGCCCTTATTACCATGGTTCATTCCCTATTAATAGTACTAGATGTATACACTTTAACCAAGTTCCATTACATGCATGTTAAAGACCAAAAGTAAATATGTCGAGAGGTTTTACAAGACGTATACATAGGACCGCTTTTATACATGTTTTAACACCATATATATAAGGTTTTTAATCCATGACTTTATGTGTTAAATACTAGGTTATCATTAGATTGGTATAACAGATACATAACACGCTTTTAGATCTTCAATGCATGAGTATGGTGCCAATATCCCACGCCGAGAAAAGCAGCAAACACAACAGATTCGTAATGTAAATATGACGACATGTATAAGGCTATTTTCATGATTTTATGCAAAGACTCGTACTAGGTTATCAATCTCTTAACACATAACGTATATATGAGCATGTTTAAAGTTTTAATGGTGCGCATGAGATGGTCAAATACCACGACCAGAAAACAAGGAGGAGAGACGAGTCACGTAGGTACCTTTGTAGCGTGTAAGGGAAGAGAAAACATGGACAAAATGAAACCAAGGCACCCCTTTGTGCCCTTATATTCACGCAGACAATAGCGCCACCCAACGGACAAAGCAACCAAGCAAAACCCCGTCACGAATCACGTAACGATAGCAGCCTTACAAGCACTTGGAGTCCTCCTTTGGAATGGTTTGTGTCGACTGAAACAGGAAGGTGGAGATGGGGCCTTTTTGAGTTTGCCGTCACATTAGTTAGAGAGAATTAGGGTTTCTTTTTCTTGAATTGAGAATGGTAGATAATGGAATTAAATGGTGATTGACATGAAGAGAAATTTTAGGGATATGGTGTTTGATTTGGAGAGTATGAGCGAGTATTAGGGGGGCGTTTTAATTGAGCCGAAAATGGGGAAATCACAAATAAATTTTATACATTTTAATTCACTTTCCAAATTACTTGTGTGTTATAGTTATCTTGTTATTTTAAAAGGTCCAAGTAACATATTTATGTGTTATATGTATACTTTCATTTGTAAATTAATAATAAGTGTTATTATTATTCCAAGTGTTTCAATTAAACTAATTATCAATAGTACTTATCGGAAAATCGAGCATAGTTTTACTTTACGGATCATATCTCGAGGGTATAATAGTCTTTCGACGCGTCCACGGTTTTTAGGGTTTTACATTAACTTTCTCCTCCTTCTTCACTTCTTCACCCGTCCTCCACTCTTTATCAAACTATCTTCACTTCTTCTTCTTTAAGAAATTGGCGAAGCATTTGAAGATTCCCTTGGTTTGTTGCCATTCGGGTGATTCATTAGGGATGTTTGGCAATGGTTGATGTAGTCCAAGGGGTCAAGATCGATATTTGCTAGTTGGTTGCTACTACTCCCTTCATCTCCACCTTCTCCTTGCCTTTCCCTTTCGTCTGAGGAGTCCGTGGGTGGGTGTGGTCTCTTGCCTTCCACCATAAACCTTGTTGTTCTACCTTCGGTCAATGGTACCATAACCTTATTGCAAAATCTATGATCAAGGGATTGTGGAGAAGGGTCTAAAGCAAAGATGAATTTGGCGAGATGGGTTAAAAGCATTGCGTACGGAAGCACCATCTTGTCCATGCTTCTAACACTTGCCATTCTTTGACCACGTAGTAGGCAAGGTTGAATTGAGTATTGGTCACTAGGCAATAGATCATGAAGCTTAGACATGCGTTGGGGTGGTCCTTGTTCCCTACTAGGCACACCACATTTTCTCTTATCACATCCTCCCACTTCCTATACAATGCATACATTTCTGAAAGCTCCATTTGAAAAGGATCCCTATGGATCACTTTTGACTTCCTTGTGACTCTTGATGGTGAAGCTCTTGGCATGAACACGGTGTCCCTCACCGTGGTTGCTTTCGGGATCAAATTGTAGTAAATATCATGATGATCAACCATTGTGTGTAGTTGTTCCAAAGACCATTCATTCGAGTACATACAAATGCCTTGATATGGAACTCCTATAATTCTTCCAAACTCTATGAGTGAAAGACTAAACTCTCGCTCATTGATGGTGAATTCAATTGAGATGGACCCGTCATCATTTCTAATTATCCCCATTGTCTTGTAAAACTCAAGCACAAAGACCGGACAAATTTGTTCGTTTATATCCAATAAACAATAAAACCCAATAGTTGCAAAAACTTCCCTTACGTCGGTATTTGCAAGAAATGATGGATCAACAACTCTACCTTCATGAAAGAGTCTCCTTTCGAGCAACTTAAAGGCCTTTCTATAGTCCGGACTTAAACCATTTTTCCTATGATACATGGGTATGTAGTGGCGGTGTCTTGGTAGTCTTGTTGCTTGTTGCTAGGCATGATATTCCTAAACAATACAACCCAATGTGGTGTTAATAGTGAATAGTAGCCTAGAGGGTTTGATCACAATTTTGCTCTCATCATCTTTGTTGAGTTCAAGAAATGTGTTTAATTTGTATTAACAATGTTAATTCTTTGATTTAGATTATCTTAGAAAACAATGTGGTGACAAATTATAATAAACCCATTTGAACCCAACTCTTAAAGATGAAGAAATTGTAATTCTAAGAATCAAGGAATTAAATTAACAATGTAGTGAAGATTATACTTACACAAGTGATTGTTAGACTTAAGAAGAATGATCAATTTGCTCCTATGAACAAGCACTGGTTTTTGTTCGTGAGTCTTTGAGGTGAGTATTATTGTGGAACATCCACATTGATCATTCTTGATCATATACTCGCTTCTTTGCACGGATCCCGGATCCCTCTCATTTGGGATCCGCTAGCGAAACCGAGGGATCCGGCATAACAGAAAACTCACCAAACATTCCTTGATAACTAAGGTTTGGGAGTTCTAAACAGCCTAATGTTTTGGTGTTTAAGGTTCTAAAACTTGTGATTTGAGGTTTTTGAAGATTCAGAACTATTCCTATTAGACGAGGTTCCCTTTTTAAGAAATAGTCATAATTCTTGGGAAGCTTTTCAAACATTATAATAAAATCCCATTTTATTATAACATAAGAAGTTTCACATGAAAATTTATTGACATAGATGAAGTGTCAATAAATTCTTTGTGATGAATAATGATAATGGTTATCAAATAACCAAAATGTCATTATTAAAAGAGTGTAGTTTCTACAAGTAAGTCGAAGAATACTATTTTTGATGATGACTTTAATATAGATAACTACTAAAACAATTACTAATAAATCATGCAACTAAGATTTCAATAATAAAATTAAGAGCAGGTGATTAGTAATCATACCTTGGCTAAATATTCTTTTTACGAAAGGAAATATTTAGATAAGTTCTTTATGCTCTTCTTGGTAACTCCAAATCCAAGCATGGATAATGCTTGGCTAAATATTCTTTTTGCGAAAAGAAATATTTAGATAAATTCTTTATGCTCTTCTTGGTAACTCCAAATCCAAGTATGGATAATGCTTAGGGAAAAAAAATGTTAGAGCATTCTATCATTGTCCAACAATAAACAATATAGTGATTTTAAAATATGACGAAGATAATCCTTCTTTGTAGTTTTCAAACATACATGGATCGTATCAAGTTTTTAAAGTACAACATACTCTAAGAAACTTGGTAATGAAGCTCTGATGCCAATTGTGGAAAACTAGAAGGGGGGGTTAAATAGTTTTACCAATTTAAAACTTCCTTTTAAATATTTTGATCGACTTATGTCAATCTATTTGATTGTTTATGTTGGACGTTGATAGATAGATATATAAACGTGTAATGAAATATAAAGAGTAAGAAGCACATCACCACAACACAAGTTATTTATAGTGGTTCGGCTACAAGGACACCTTCCTTGCCCTACTCCACTCCCCGAGTCACCTACTCAAGAGTTCGTAAGCACTACACCAACTCCTTGTATGAGAAGCCTTCACAATGACGCTTAACCTTTTTCCGGTACAAAGCTAAATACCGAGTTCTTTCACACCAAGGCGAATCAAACCTAACACAACGTCGCCTACCCTTTATACGGTGCTAGGCTAACCACCGAGTTCTTTCACACCTTAGGAGAACTAATCCTATCACAACGTCGCCTACCCTTTATTAGGTACTAGGCTAAGCACCTAGTTCCATTACTATGGGGGAACTACTACCCTTCACGACACAACACCTAATCTCAAGGAGATCTACTCCTTGTTACAACATCATCAAGGATATCACCATCCTTGTAGATAAACAAATACATATATGTATAACGATGCACCTCATCGATTATACGACCTAGGCATTCTTCCCAAATGCTACTTGATTTGATTCTTTGGCATCCTTCACTAATGCCTTTGACACAACGCTTGGCACCCTTCACTAATGCCTTCGTCTTGACACCTTTAGCATCCTTCACTAATGCTTTGACACGGATGATGAGCACCTTTCACTAATGCTTTCATCTTGACACTTTCGGCATTCTTCACTAATGCCTTCAACCCAACATCTATGGAGAAAGGAAGAACTATCAACAAGAGAACCTTAGTAGTATTGATGATGACGAAGCATGGCAACTCATGGACTTGAGCTTGCACGTCTTCAAGAAGTGGTGATCTCTCCTTTAAGAGGAACCTAGTAGATCACACAAAAACAAAAGACAAACTACATAGATCACTTAGATCTGAGGTTAGAGGGTTAGAATACTTTGGGGAAGTATGTGTGTTCAAGTCATATGTAGAAAGGGAGAAATGGCTCTCTATTTATAGAGGAAATTCTCTTCTATTCCCCGGATCCCACGGATCCGTACCACAAGGGATCCGGCTAGCACAAAGCTAGGGATCCGTGGTCCGCTCCTCTTTGCCCATGGATATTTTTGGTTATGGGTCATGGGTCATGGGTTGATCCATGGTTTTCTTTCTAGATACAATGTATCTTAAGGATACAATGAACTTGGTTAAGTGGTATATATAATACCATGGGTTATGGGTCAAAACCATTTGCTAGTATTTACCCATTTAGTATATACTTGTATTTACCCATTTTAGCATACACTTAGTTTTTACCCATTTTAGTATACTTAGTTTAAGTATATGTTTAACCTAATATATAAACACTAGTTGTTGTACATATGTATCTAAATCATAAAATCACTTATACTCGTTTTAGTGTTTTATGTGAAAGCGTAAGTGTGTTAGAAAACTATTAACTCAAACTATTTACGTACTCTATTTATTTCGTTAAAATGATTTTACTTTTGTTATCGAGAAAACATTAGAAGATCGTAAAATATAAATAAACGTTTTTACGGCTTATTTGTATTAACATTATCTTCTGAGCAGTCTGAAGACTCATTGCCTAAGGCCGTCTCGGCGACCCTCAAGATTCCAAGGATAAAGATACCAGCCATTGGCACTGGGGCGTGCCCGTGGGTCACTAATGGGGGAACTTGCTTCCGCTGCCGCAAGCAAAGTGTTGCATTGGTTGCGCAGCCTAAAGACAATGTATGATGGGGAGAGCAACCAAAGCCGCAAAAGGATGAAGAGATTGCTCAACTGGCGCCTGATGGTCATGCTCAGTTGAATCGTGAGGCGCTGAGCTCGATGCCAAGAGACTTGCCGAGGAGAAGATGTTACTTACCCAGTGAGCCAGAGCGTCCGCGCTAAGAGAGTATAAGGCTACCGCGCTACCGCCCTTGGGTTTATGGAACATGGTAAAGATGAACACTTTGCTCGGCTGGGAGTTTCACATCGTTGTAGAGGAGACGTTGAAGAAACAAGAGATGAAGCTCCGAAAGCTAAGCATTGAGTATGGTGAAGAGCTTTATCCGTTGTTAGTCTCTACTATTGCCGAGCGCAGTGGCTCATTGGTCATGGATTGCGCTTCGCCCTCAGCGACTTTGGAGTCAAAGAGGTGGTAGATGCATTTGGAGGGTTGTTAGCAAAGGCGCTACCGGGCTGCGCGAAGCTATAGAGAGCTTCATGGGGTGGTCTGCAAAGTTCCCGCCGATAAGGTTCCCGTTATAATGAGCACGCTTATGATGACCGTTGCCGCAATGGAGAAGATGAAGCTGGAACTTCCTTTGATTGCCGAGTTGGAGCGCGACCGTGATTATCCCATAAAGGTAATTATGGAGGTACTAACCTTGGCCCGCCATCGTGCTGAAAATGCAGGCGCAGCCCGATTATTTTTGAAGCCGGATGAGTCCCAGCCATATGTGTGCCTATTTTTGCGGCCCCGCGACATCTTGAATCCTTTCGCATTGGAGAAGGAAATCACTTTAAAGGAATCTTTGGAAGCTCATGCTACGAGACTTGCCAAGAAGAAAGGTGTTAAGGGCATGGCCATTTTTTGTGGTGTTGGCGCGGCACATCTTCCCAGATCTGATGGGATAACTGCCGTTGTTCCCACGGTGTCACATCAAGATTCTGATTTGTTGAGGAAGTTGAAAGAAGCTCGGGACGCCCAAACATGTGGAGAGCTCGTCCCTTAAGTGTTCTAATAGTATATAGGTTGTATCGTTGTAGACATCCTTTTGTAAGAACTTGTGGTCCTTAATAAAATATTCCTTTTGTTGTTGATGTGGTTGCGACTTATAATGTTTATACTTAGTTATCTGTCTTTGCGTACTTATTGTTTAAGGAGCAAACTGTTACATAAGCGCAACTAATATGTGGAGTTCATAATCATGTATGAACTATCGTACTTATAATGTCTAAGTATTGTTAACATAATCGTGTATGTGTGATATGTAGCGATCAAATATCATAGTAAGGAGCCAAGAGTCTTGATTCTGGTTTTGTTAAACGCGTGCATTTGCAAAGCGCCGTTGCACATCCGTCATGGAATGCGTATCGAACTTATTCCAACGTCTTAAAAATAAGGTGTTTAACAAGGATGCGTCATCCAATGTTGATGGGTTTGCAACCCTCTTACTCAACGAGTTATTTAGTAGGTTTACTCATCCCGCTGCACCATCGTGGGTGTATTGTGTGCATGCACGCCATGTAGGCAAAAGATAATATAACAACAATGTTGAGATATGAATAATAATAAATAAAAATTAAAATGTGTCGTGGAGTTAGCTAGAAACCACGACATTTTATTAATACTTGCATGTTTTTGTAAAAAAAGAAAAAGAAAAACATTTGACTAAGTAAACAAAATGTAAATACACGGATATTTATTGGGCACTATACTAAAGTGCAGGAGTGTCCGTGCGCTATGCCGTAGCCGTTCCTAGAGATAGCATCATTTGAGATTGCAGATGTTCCATGTGCGTGGTAGCTCACCACGCCATCCATGTCACGCAGCCTTGTGCGCCTTTCCTAATGCTTCAATGACCTCATAAGGTCCTTCCCACTTCGGTCCAAGTTTCCCCTGTATCTTCAAGCGCTCGCATCATTGGCGCGATATACTAAGTCGCTCGGTCTGAATGAAACACTGTGCACTTTAGCATCGTAGTATCCCTTCATTTTTGACTTAGCTCTTGCTTCACATATAGCCGCTACGCGCCGTTCTTCCAATAGGTCCAAGTCGATACGCCGTTCATCGTTATTGGTTGCAACATTAATTTGGCAGGCAAATAGTTGGCATCCCAATTTCGGCCGGTATGACGGCTTCTGTCCCATAGACAAGAGAAAAGGGAGTGTCTCCCGTGCTAGTTTTGATTGAAGTGCGGTGTGCCCACAGAACATGCGATAATTCTTCTACCCACCTTCCTTTGTGCTTGTCCGACGTGCCTTTAATTCCTTCACCCGGACTTCGATTTGCACGCCTACTAAGCCATTGGTTTGTGGGTGTTTGACCGGCGCGGCGTCGTGTGATATTTAACTTCGCATCAGATTCTTGAAAGGGTTGTCACAGCAATTATTTCCCATTTTCCGAGATGATTTCCCGTGTAATCGGCGCATACAATATTTTCCCAAACAAAGCGTTTTACCGATTGCGTGATTGTTACAACCACCTTTGCTTCGATCCACTTGGTGAAATAGTCTATGGCTACTATGAGGAACTTCAATCCTCCTGCCGCAAACAGAGGGACCCGCAATGTCGATACCCCATTTGTAGAATGGCCATGGTGCCGTAATAGGTGTTAGCTCTCGCTGTGGTTGGCGTGGAATGGGCTCGGTGAACCTGGCAGCCGCCGCACTTTCTTATTAAGTCCCCGCATCACGGTGCATGGTGGGCCAAGATATCCCCGACCGTAGCGCGCCACACCATGGACCGTGGTCCTAAATGCATTCTCGCATGAACCGCCATGGATTTCCGCAGATACATAATTTGCTTGCGTGGTCCAACACATCGAAGCCATGGTTGTAGAAAGGAGCCGATAAAGTACACCGCCCCGGTTCAAACCTCTGTGATGTATGCCGTATCTTCGGCATCCTTATGCTCTTGGGGCAATACGCCTCTGCTTATGAACTCGACTATTAGGGTCATCCATGTAGGACCTTGTTCCTCTATCACCGTGGATACCTCCATTTCCATGATGGACTTGCTCGTGGTTTCCACCAATACTTGTTTTGACAAAAGCAAAGCTTGTGGATGAGATCTTGCTTAGTGCATCCGCCTTCCTGCTCTCCCTCTCGGGAACCTTGTTGATGGTAAACCTGTCGAAATCCTGGATTAGGGACTTGGTCTTGTCAAGGTATTGAACCATGTTTTCCTCCTTAGCCACATACTCGCCTAACAAGTGGTTGGCTACTAATCGGGAATCCACATTTGCTTTTAGGTTACGTATGCCCATTCGAAATGCACGTAGTCCTCGCAATCAAGGCTTCATACTGCTCCTTGCGTTGAACTCAAAACGCAGTGCGTAAGTGAATTCCGTTCCATCCGGACTCGTGAGAATAAGGCTGCGCTGACCCGCCCACACATGAGGATCCATCCGTGAATAAGATCCATGGTTCTTGTAATTCCACCTTGTTTTGGGAGGGTTCGTCATCGATGTCCGGTTTTTCGATGATAAAGTCTCGCTAGATCTGCCTTTAATCGCGGTGCGCGTGGTCTGTAGGAAATGTTATGCTCACCTAGCAATACACTCCACTTCGTAGACGCCTTGATGTGTCGGGTTTGGAAATGATTTTTTTAAAGGTTGATCTGTAATCACCGCTATTGCGCGCCTGAAAGTATATGCGCGCAGCCGCCACGCAATACCAATGCCAAGACCAACTTTTCCATTGCGTTATAGTTAACCTCTGTTTTCTTGAGCGCTTTGCTTACAAAGTATACCGGTATTTGTATCAATCCCTATCTGTTAGTAGTACCATACTGCGCTCCGTGAGTCGCGGATAAATACATAATCGCCTCCGGGCGCCGACTAACATGGGGAGCGCTAAGTGTTGTTTAAGTTGTACAAAGCTTCTTCAAGAGTCCATGGAAATCTCCCTTCTTTGTACACTTCTTGAGTGTTTTAAAGAGAGGTAATGACTTATATGTGATTTGGACAAGAATATGTTTAGACCGGCTAGTTTTCCATTCAAAGACCGGACTTCCTTCAACGACGCTGAGGGAAGTTTGAATGACGGCCTTCGCTTTTTTCTCGACATGGTTTATTGCCATTGGGCTCTATCAAGTATCCAAGGAACATGCCCTCTCAGAGCACCAAAGGTGCATTTCTTAAGATTTAACTTCATGTTGATCTCTCGCAGTGTTTTAAATGTTTCTTCAATGTCACGCACCAATTCCTCCTCCGTATGGCTTTTTATGACAAGATCATCAACATAAACCTCTAGGTTGCGGCCCACCTACTTTTCAAATGTGTTGTCCACCAATCGTTGGTAGGTAGCGCCTGCGTTCTTCAAGCCAAAGGGCATCTTAGTGTAACAATAAGCGCCTTGGCTTGTATGAAATGCCGTTTTTTCCTCATCTTCCTTAGCCATATGAATTTGGTGGTATCCTTTGTATGCGTCTAGGAAGCATTTAAGTGGGTATCCACACAAAGATTCTACCTTCCAGCCTATCTCCAGTAGCGGTAGCGCCTTGTGGACATGCCTTATTGAGATCTGTGAAGTCCACGCACATCCTCCAACTACCATCGCTCTTCTTGACCATCACCGGTTGGAAAGCCAGTCCATGGTAGTAGACTTCTCACATGATGCCCGCATCCACGAAGTTTATGTAATTCCGCCGAATTGCTTATGCGCTTCTAGACCGCCACGCTTCTTCGTCGCACGGGGTATCCTTGTCGGATCCGCAACTTATGTTCCGTAATAGAGCGGTACACCCGCATGTGCTTTGGTTCCCATGCAAAGATATCCGGTTCTTTTGCAAGAGCGCGCGACTACCGCTGTCTTGGCCGTTATCCGACAAATGATCCTCCGATAGATACTTCTTGTTCGGGTACTCAGATGGACCGCAACCCTCGTGTTTGATACCTTAGGTGCGTGTTGTTCGGAATGTTGTCTCACATGTAACCGTGTTACATTCTCTAGGTGGTACAGTGGTATTGTAGAGAGTGACAATGCCTCCCTCCACCGGAATTTGAGCATCCCATGTGCCGTAGACGGTACCGCGTGTATGGTCGATATCCCCGTCTTCCAATGATGCCATTGTATGGCAAGGATTTAATCACCATGAAATTCATCCAGCCGTCGCCGAGTGTTCCCGATTACCCATTGACTAGTAGACGATTTGCCCTATGGGCCATATCTTTTCTCCTGTAAAACCACCATGCCGCCATGACCGCTTAACTGATTTCAGATTCCTGGTCCGATTCGCTTGAAGCAATGTTCGTACATTATATCCGCAGATGCCCTCCATCATATACAGCGGGGATATCGCGGACCCCCTGCATTAATCTCAATGGTGAGCGGCTCTACCACCGCTGTCCGCCGCCAAGTTGGGGAAGGAGATTTCGCCCGCTGGAAAACTTTTGGCTAATCTTCTGCCTAGTCATTCGTTGCCATGATTGTATCATGTAGATGGTGTCCGCCTTATCATTGGGTGTGCCATCCTTCTTGTTCCCGTCGCTTGCTTATCTTTTCCTTCCTTAATATTCTTGACTAAATGGTCCAATATGCCTTCTTTTACCAACTTATCAATTAGTTGGCTTAATTGGACACACTCATTGGTGTGGCCCTTCGGTCCATGGTAGTCGCAGATCCGCTCCTGCGCCTATCTTCTGGGTGCGCATTGTTGGGGTTCGGGAAGTTCGCTCCGTCGCGTAATATCTCCTTTGGAGTCTTGGTTAGCGGGTGTATTTGTCACTATCTCGTCGTCCGCTCCCTTGGCCGCGTAGTTCTTGTTGCTGTTGCTACCTGGTCATGGATTGTCTCCGGACTATTCTTGTGACTGTAGTTTGAGTAGCCCTTCCTCGCTATCCGCGCTGTCGCTTCTCCTTGGATAAAGGACCTTGTCCATTTCATAAGTTCATCAAAGGTTTGGGGAATCTTTTCGTTCAACCTTTTGATGAGTTCTGGGTTATTGATCCCATTCATAAACCCCGAGATCTTCGATTTCCGCATGCTTTAACCTGTATGCACTCATCTTTGAAGCGCCCACATAAGCGCTTGTAGATTCCCTGGCCATTTTTACCCTAGCGAAGTTTGACAGGGTTTTTGGCACTTTTTCCTCTCGAGTGAAGTTCAGCTAAACGTTTCGCAATTCTTCAAAACCATCAATGCTTCGCGTGGAAGCTTTCATGAACCGCTTATGCGCGCATTACCCACTAATGTGGAATTAAACATATGGCACCACACCGTGCCGTGGCCAATTTTCGATGGTAGCAAATGATTCAAAATTTTTAGGTGATCTTCTGATCACCTGTTTCGTCATAGGTTTTACATTAGCGCATGCCTTCTCTTATTTTTTGAGAAATCACTAATGCGCCGAGTGAACGATCCACCTTTTGGCGGCGCCAGAAGAGACATATCTTCCTCCTCCCGGTCGCGATACCTTCCCTCCTGGACTTCCAGGTCTGGTTTCCGCTGGCCCTCGTTGTTCGAGGAATTACCGAGAGGATCGCGGCGTTCCTTTTGTCTTGCGCCTACCGCCCTGAGGAGTCTCCAGAGGATGAACTTCTTCTCATTCGGCGCTTATACCGACTATCCTCTAATCAACTTGAAGGGCTTCCACTTAGGGAGCGCCGTCGTCCAAGTCTGTCTGAACCTCCTGCTTCCAAGCCTATCGTGGACATTGATACGCCGTCCATCCTCTTCATGTTCTTCCGATATCGCAGCTTCATTTGCTTCATCATTCTCCACTCTCCTCCCAACCCGGTAAACACCGGGGTCGTGGCTATTCTTTCCGCTGCTTATCCTCTGGCCGATGGGGATGCCTCAATGGTCGAAGTTTAGCCGGATTTTAGACTTTGGCTCGACCTCTTTTTCCCTCCTCTTGCATGAGTGCCGCCAAGGTTTCAGTAGTTCGAGACACGAAGTCGCTGGTGCTAATTCAGCGCCACTCTTCTAGTGCAAGAATATCTGCTTCCATATCCGGACTCTGCTTTCAGAGAGGTGCTCCTGCTTTTGTGAGGTTCTTTTCTAGTAGGGGAGTGGTATAAAGATTATGTAGTGGATCTTCTACGTTGGTTGTTGTTGTGGCAAGATGGGTTGTTCCCATGCTGCTTTCACTTTGAAGACCATATCCGATCCTGCCCTTGGTTTTAGCCGCTGGTTGTTCCAGAGGCTTGTTTGAGGGCGATCCGCTTTGTCGCTTTCTTTCCTTTCCCCCTAGGTCACCATGCGATTGCTGATTTTGGTTTCCTTGCTTCGTCATTCTAGTTCTTAGTGTTGGGTCCCACGGATGGCACCACTTGTTGATACAAAAGTTGGGCGTTCCTTGTTTGACTCCTTCCTCGTATCAATTGGTTTTAATGCTTGAGACCATGCACTAAGAAAACAAAACACCGTTAGGCTTACCGTGAGATTGTCTCCCACGATTATCCTCCGACGTGAGAGTAAGTAATCGGTTTTAGGGTTTAGTTGAGAGTTAGGGTTGTAGATCGTGCCTTTAATGAGAGCTGAGATACCCTTTATATACACACAGCATCCTTGTTGGTTTCGTGTTCCTCAAGCTTCGGCGTATCCCGCCTAAGTCGGGCAATTAATACATATCTCATAAATAAGAGATATCCGATATCCAAAACCATAAATAACTTTGGGTTTGGGCCTTCGTGGACCCAAACCGCTACTGGTTTAGCCCATGCGTACTGGGCTCAATTGCTAGTAGCGTTATTGGCCGGGTTCATGACCCGAATACGGACTATACGTCATCAATATGGTTTCTTAAACTTTATAAATAAATGTTGACTGATGAAACACTATTAGTCTATCTAAAATAAATGAAATTGGAAAAATTAAAGTTTATTTAAAGGTATGTTTCACAAAACAACATGTAGATACAATAGCGAATTTATAGTAGGAATCGGAAGTTTTAGTTGCTAAAAGTGTACATAAATGTTAACAACGTTTACTCGTTGAGTGAGTAAGTTGATTAGCTTATAACTACGGGGAAATTCCATATTTCCCAAATAAAAATAGAAAAATTTCATATATATCCAAACATGCATAAAAATCATTGTACGATATGTATTATTCACTTCTAAATTGAGTAAATATGACATTTTAATATTTATATTTGGTAAATATGAAATTCTCCCAATAACTATCAACACTATAAAATGTAAAAGTTCACAATATAAAAATATGTTTACGTAAACAAACCTAAGTAGTTTATGCTAACGGTTAAACATGAAATTTACTATGGGTGGTAACGAGCCGAGTCGAGCCCGAGCTTTCCAGAGCTCGAGCTTGCCTCGTTTAAGTTTTAAAAAGCTCGAGCTCGGCTCGTTTCGAGCATTAAATTTTAAGCTCGAGCTCGGCTCGTGATATGTTATATAGGCTCAGGCTCCGCTCGAGGTCGGCTCGTTTATACGATTTGGCAAATAAAACTTAAAGCTTGGCTTTATTGAGCTCGTTAATAAGCTCGAGCTTGGCTCTTATATATGTATAATACTTAAAATATTATAATGTCATTACAAATCTCCACCACTAGAGTTAAGGACAAAACAATTCTCGAAGGCAATATGGGTAGACACGACAAAGGTTAAGGGTGATTTGTTATTACTAACATGTCACGGCGAAGTGGACAAAATCAATGATACATGACCAAATCCGTGGCCAAGACACCAAAGATTGCTCGATGCATCACCTAGACACGCTTCATGACTAAAGAGTAGGATAAGACATGGGATAAAATTGGTGTAACATAAAATCAAGCAAATAGTCTAAATCTATAACCAAGTCATCACCACTTACCGTTCGTCCAAAGTTCAAGTTTCGAAGTTAAGAAACCGGATCATGATAATACGAGGTAGATGTGCCATTAGAGAACGTTATGATGGGCACATTTCCAACTCCATTCTTCAAATGTGACCGATGTGGCCTCCTTGATACTAAATCTATAATAAGCTCATAACATAATGCTGATAACTTCGCACTTTACAAATAAATAACAATAACTTTTTTTTTCCGAATTATTTCATCATTTTTTTTTCAACAAACATAACATTAAACATAACATCCCCCCTACTTGAGATGAACAATGTGGGAATTTGGGGGGTCTTCAATGATCTTCAAGAATATGTCGTCGACGAAAGCGTGATTCCCGAACGTTTCCACTTAAACCTTGAACTTAGGCAAACAGTGATTTCCCAATTACAAATAAAGACTACAGGGTAGGCTAAGGTGTAAGGGTGTAACGAAACAATATGTTGGGTGAACAAATGAAAGGAATGGCTCAGATGGGTGTATCCAGGGGTATCTTGCACTAAAGGTGAGTGCAACAAAGGGTTTAACAAGGGGGTCGAGAAGTCAAGGTGACTAATCGATAGACACACAATGATAGGCTATTTGGGTGATAATCCTATAATACTTCCTTCTTAAACTGAAAGGTCCAAATACATCGAGCTAACTCAACATACCTCGTCTATGGTCTAGAAATGAGGTAAAGGCCAAGTTCTAAAGTTTACAAGCTACCGACACACTTATAATTTGGTGGATTTGGTGTAAAAATTTGGAAACGGATAAGGCTAATCTCACCATATAATATCAAGGGTTATAATGTGCTCGGCTAAGGTCTAATCTAGTTGGGTTAAGAAAAACATGTCAAAATTTAAAAAATGACATAATTTTTCAAAATAAACTAGAAAAACGAGGGCAAAATAAAGTTCAAGAGACAATTCTACTCCCGTCCCCCCACTTGAAATGTACAAAGTCCATTTTGTACTAAGCGTTAAATAAAAGTGAAGAGAAAAGTAGAATTAGAGCGAGAACTTCCCTGAAATTTGCTCCAAAAAGAAAGAAGGCTCACTAAACGAATCGTTCCTTCGCATAAGCATCCACGAGCAAACTTAAATCCCTGAAATCACACTACCGACAAGCATAATTCTAAAAAAGAAAAAGAAAAATGAAAAAAAAAACCTAACTCACTTTCGTCGGAATCACGGTTGCATTTAGCGTATGCAACAAGTCTTTTAAACCACTTGGTGTCCCAAGTGGACGAGTGTAGTCTCGTGAGGGCTTACAGGGAACATACCTACGAAGTTCATTTAAAAACTAATACAAGGTTATTGTGTTTAAAAGAGAGAAACCTTAGAGGATAGTTACGTCGTAACTCTTATAAGGAGTTACGCGTAATTAGTGCAAAACCTGGCGTGACGCTACAGAGTGTAGCTAAGGCGTAACCGTGCTGCATGGGATTACGCCGTAATTGGTAATGCTCGAGAAGGATTGTCGCAAGGGTTATGTTACGGCGAACCATAAGAATGAGTTACGCCAGAATCGCGGGACAGATCAGTCCCTGCTCAAAGATGTCAGCAGAACTTTTCTCCTAAATCCAAAGAAATATGGTTAAAAACTCAAAACCCAACAGAAATGGAAATAAAACAAATGAAAGGGATAATTCGGGTTGTCTCCTGAAAGAGCACTTCTCTTTATTTACGAGTCTTTAAGTTAGACTCAAAGCCTCGGGCTTTATGGTGGCTTTTGGACTTGGCCAACTTCCTCCATGTCCTTCATTAAGTTATGTCTGACCCAGGCAACATTTGTAGCGGTGCGGAGATATTCCTTAGTCTCGATCTTCTGAATTTTTCAAAACTTTTCGTCCGGCCCCAAGTGGTATCTAGTGAACTCATACTTTTCTGCTACAATTGGTGGCGGTTTTTTATATGGAATGCCAAGAAGCTTGCATCTTCTTTGCTTATATTCATCATCCTCAAGGTCAGTTAACCCTGCTTCACTTTTTGGCTTAAGGTGGTCCATGATTCCTTTTATGTTATAATCATTGGTATCAACTGATTCATCAATATGCCCATGTTTGCATTCTTCTCTTGTGTCCTTGTTGTCATCATTATTTAAGTTACCCGTATCTGGAGGAGTCTCTTCACATGGGCTATCTTCATTCATGCAATCCTTCCAAATTTTATTTTTAGTGGAAGCATCCACTTTTCCATATTTGATTTTAATCCAATCGTTAAATCTTAAACTTGTCTAACCACCGTATCTCAGTTCTTCTATCGTCGTTGGTTAAAGTCCACAAAAATATGTTATCTCCTACTCTAACCACACTACTTCCCTCATTACAGCTGTTATCATACGGTTTGCAGGAAGCCCAAGAATCCCCATCAATGGTTTTTATTTTCTCACACCAATGCTTTCGAGCAAAGGTGTTGCCATGATCAGCGATTGAATTTTTCTTTTCTTTATGATTTGCATCATTATCAGAGGTTTTACTGTGGCTAAGATTAGTCCATATTTTTCTTTTAACATCATTCCCAACTTCCCCATACACAATTCGTAACCAAGCTTCGAATGTTATGCCTTTATCATTAGTTGAGGACCACATGTACTTATTGTTTTTTACTCTTTCTTTATCATGTTCACCGTCACAGATGTCCACATAGGGGTTACAAGAAGCCCAAAGATCATATCCTCTGTCGTTGTCAATAGGAATGGCCTTGCACCAATGGTATTTTAATTTGGGAAAGTACTTGTAATTAACTTTCTCAATTTTGGGCCAATCGTCTTTAGACTCAAGTTCTAGCACTGGATTGAAGTTTTCATTTGTTTTCTAGAATTTGTTGCGACGTACTCTTCCACTGTTGTATCCTTCAACTTCCCTTCCCCGCATATTACGACTATTAACAGTATAGTGCTTGTGTGTGATGGTGGTAGGAGCAATTTTGTTTTTTCCTTTTTTGATAACACAAACAGTTTCGATAGGGTGACATTTTCCAACATCATCCATATTTAGGGGTAAGTTTTCTTTCGTTGATTTTTAATGTAATGATTTTTTTGAAAACGTTAATCTTTGCCCGAGCGGTGGCCAGAAGGGGTCTGCCCAAAATTAATGGAATGTCGAGATATTCTTCCATGTCTAAAATAACAAAGTCGCACGGAAGAGTAAAATTATTAATCTTAATGAGCACATTCTCAACTACCCCTCTAGGTATGCTCACCGCTCTATCACCATTTCAATCGTCATGCAAAGGGGTTTGACAGAACCAAGATTTAATCTTTTGCACATGGAAAATGGCATGATACTTATGCTAGCTCCTAGGTCAGATAAGGCATTAATATTATGCAAATTATTAATAGAGCAAGGGAGAATGAAACTTCCTGGGTCTTTTTCCTTTAGAGGGATCTGATTCAGGACAATTGCTGAGCATCTGGCGTTTAACTTTACTTCATTTTCCATAACAACTTCTATTTCCGTATGTTGTTCTTTCTTCAGAAAGCTTGTATTGTCATCTCTTATAATTGCTTGTTTGGGGAAGCCAGCAAGCTCCTCATCATCGTACCTGAAAGGGGTGTAAAGAGGTTTTCCGTTATTTGAAAATATGGCTTTACAGAAACTGTCATCACTTGATATATCTTTATAAATTTCATTTGCCCTTATCCTATATTTCTTTTCAGTGTCTTCTAAACCCTCATGACGAGCAAGGAGGGTGGCTCTTGTTTCTTGAAATTTTTGGAACAATGTGTCCCTCACGTGGCCTGTCGCTTGGTATTTTCCTCCAAATACTTATTTATTGATTCTTCGAGTGAAGATTTTTCTTCCTTGTAGGGATTCTGATCATAACCATGATGGAAGGGTTTCCTTTTCCATACATAAATTTTTCGATTCGTGGGCTTATGTTCTTCATAGGGCAATCTCTAGCTAAATGTCCTCCTCCACATGTATAGCATCCTACTCGAATAGCATGCACGTTTTCCTGAAGCTTCTTCATATCTCTCCCAAGGTTTTCTAATTTACTTCCGATGGCAGCAATGCCTTCGAAATTTCTGTCCAGGCTTCGTTTGCTTCCTCCATCATGCCATTTTTTAGAGTGATCAGCCAGTCTTTAAATGGCTTCAATGGCGAGAGTATGAGTCATGCTCGGAATTGGTCCTTGGTAATCCAACATCTGTCTCGTAGTTACGTTAATACCTATGTAAAAGATGTTGACCTTTTGCTGGCTGTTTAGGTCATGAGTCGGACACTTGTAGAGGAGGTCGTTGTATCTTTCCCAGGCTTAATACAACGTCTCATTGTCATCTTGTTTAAAATTATGTATTTCCGTGAGTTGTTTTGATACTTTAAAAGGTGGACAATATCTTTGGATGAAGTATCTTTTCAGGAGTGCCCACGTATCAGTTGTCCCTGCCGGTAATCTATTAAGCCATCTTTTTGCAGCTCCAGTAAGTGTAATTGGAAAAATTCTGAGCATAACTGCATCCTTCGAGACTCCTAGCGTATTGAACAAGCTAGTAATATATTCCAAATTTTCGATGTGTTTGTAAGCATCATCTAAAGTATTTCTAGAAAAAGGATTTTCTCTTAATTCCCTCATGAATTGTGGCCTTATCTCAAAATCAATATTCTCCCCAATAATTGGCCTAACGAGCCCCGGCCCTTGTTCTTCTCTTGTCAACGCCAAATATTCCTCAAGAGTGAGGTCATCAATGTTAACAACTTCCATGGTACCTGAAATTTGAAAAGAGATCGTGAGAAATTGAGAAAACAAAACAAAAATGAAAGACTTAATAAAAATCCTAATATAACTCCCCGACAGGGGCACCAAAAACTTGATGCGGGTTTTACTAACCAGGTTTTAATATTTATATTGTCTTGTTATACCTATGGTCTACCCTAATACACTAACGGGCAGTGTACCCGGTCGTGTGTAGTGTAGTATTTTGGTAAAACCAAGGTCGTCCCAAGAGCTATGTGTGTGGATTTTAACTAAGGGGGTGTTTATTTTTTGCTTAATAGACCATTAGCTAACATTTCCTATACCAAAACAGAATATCACATGTTTCTTTTTTGCTTTTTCCAAAAAGAAATCCTTAATGTGAAAGGGCGTAAAAACCCACCCCCTTACCACACAGACACAATGAGGCCAAATATATCATCTTTTTCAATTCATTTTCACTCATCATCAAAAGTCAAGATATTCCACTCCTCCAATCATCACCACCACCCAGCAACCTATTCGTCGACCCCCTTTCCATCGACCCTTTCGGTCGGCGACCTTCTTGTAAGTGTGCACTTTTTCGCTACGATGTCGCTTCCTTCAAGGTTTTCTTATTTGCTTCCTTTTCATTAATTGACCTAAAAGCTTTAACAATCTTTAATGATGAAAACATGGCTATGAAGATGAAGATGGTCCCAAGTCCCAATCGGTGACTATTATAAATAAAAAAAATCTATATTTTTTTACAAGAAATTTAGGTTAATGAAAACATTGGTATGATGAAGGTGTGATCTTTGTTTTGACAGTTGGGTTTGTAATAATTTTTATTTTAAAAGAGTAGATTCAGTTTATCATTTCTTATTCATGGATTTACTTTTATAAAATAATTAGATTCAATTGGGGCTTTTCATAGATTGTGTTTTTGGTACAGAAATCATTCTTTTTATTTGAAAAAGATACCAAGAGAAACAAAATACAATTCAATTTAGTGTGAATTAGGATTATGCTATTCAAGAAATTTGATTGATTGATGATGACGGAATACACATACCACTGTACCAGTTTTTTTTTTTTTTTTTTTTTAGAAAGGCACTATACCAGTTATTTTGACACCAAGAAAAATCAGGAAAACAATAATTTGCTTTATTAATATTATTGATTAAGCAGAGAAAAAGAAACAATCTTTTGTCTACCTAGAACTAACTTCAAACAGACAACATTTTGTAAAAAGACACGTTACTAAACAGACAAAAAAAAAAGAAACAGGCCCTAAGTCTAGGTGTCATAGATTTTAATAGGTTTTAAGGTTGAAACGATTAATTAACTACTAAAACAAGAAAATAAGAAAAGCAAGTAAAGGCAAGGGTTGTGATCAATAGGGAAGAAGTGTGCTAACCTAGTTAGTCACCCTATCATGTTAAGTTCACGTTTAATTACTTCCAATTGCTTCAAGTGGGGGTAAAAGTCGCTAGGACAACATTTGGTCAGTTCGTCCTAACCTATCAGCAAAGGTTTCCACTGGAGATCGCTGGTGACCCGTTGAAAGTCCAGTTGTTTTCAGTCCCCTAAGCCAAGTCATTAAGTACTACTACATGCAAGATTCATAATAATGAGTGCCCGAGCGCTAGCATCTTAGACACTCATCCCTAACTTCTTAAGTTCATCCAAACGGTAGGTGATCAGTTGGTCAAATCGCACAAGCGAAGAAGGGTCGTCAGTTGGTCAATTCTTACCTTTCCCACTCAGTCTAAATACTTAGGGTCAGTTGGTCATATCTCCTAAGTAACTAGCCACTACCGCCATTCAAAACTACCAAAACAAGGGTAACTACCAACAAACTATGCATGCATACACTAGAAACAATTATACGGAAGCAATGTAAACATAAACAAAACAATTAAGGAATCATAACTAGGCTAGCACCAGAGGTGCTTAGCAGCTCATATTTACTAAAACAATCGATTCAATGTTTAACATTACGCAATACATGAATTGAAAGTAAAGAAATGATAAAATGCTAATGCTTATCGTAGGTGAGTGATTTCTCCCTTGGAGATGGCTCCGTATGCTCCCTAATATCTGCCTTCAACATTCTACTCACGTTCTTTGAATTGGTGTGTGAAGTGGACGATTATAAATGATGGAATTTGGGCGGTATTTATAGGCCAGATCTTGTTACGACGTAACTTAAGTTAAGAGTTACACCATAACATCCATTTCTTCGTAATTTGCTCTAGAAAAGCTGGTTACGGCGTAACATCAGGAATGAGTTACGCCGTATCTTCAATAAATCGTGATTACGCCATAATTGTGGAATTAGTTACGTCGTAGCTTGCAGCGGCGCGGAACCTCATTTAACCTAATTAGTTACGGCGTAATTCTAGGCGTAATCTTGGGATAGAATTACGCCGTAATCTTCCGTTTAGTTGGTTTTCTGGGCCACGCTTCTGTTACGGCGTAATTTGAGAAGGGCGTTACGCCGTAACATCTTCAAAACGATCATACTATCGTATATCTTCAATAAACTCTCCAAATCCGCGTCTCTTTAGCTCCAATGCTCGTAATTTACTTGAAAGTGAAATATAGAGGAAAACAAGCGTAAATCCATATAAATGATATAAAATACGAGCATTATCGGGGGAAATTGACACTTAATATTCAGGATTATTTGATGTTATCAATTGTGTATAAGACTAGTTTTTGCTTTTGTACAAGAACAAGATGAACTAACAACAACAATATCTAATTGAGAGAGTTTAGATTATTTTTAGTACAGATGTTTACGAATTATAAAACATAGTGTTGTGTAAGTACAAATGATGCTAGAGGATTATTAATACTAGTTGTAGTAGGATTTCATCTTTTATGATAAATCTGCTAACTAGTTATGCTCAACATAGAGCATTGTTGCATTAAACATTAAGGAATGAGAATACTTTACACTTTTAGAAACTGTAAAGATGACTGTCAGTATGTCGTTGATTTCTAATACCTCATGCAAGGTAAGGGGACATCTCCATACTATAACTCTTGCAATAGTATGAGCATATGAGGTAAGACACTCATCTTATATTTCAAATCACTCACTATATGTGAATTTTGAAATAAGTATTTGGAAATTTTGCTCAGATGACTATTTAGTTTTTCTTTTAAAGAAAGGTTGAGAATGTTGAAAACATTAGGCTTCAACTTACTAAATTAGTTTCATGCATATCTGTTTTAGTATTTGGATAATTGGGATTGAAAGACAATTTTTACTTTATGATGAATAAAGATACTTGGTATTTGTTATTCATTCATATAATAATTGTTATCCTATGTTTGCATGTTTAATCCTTGAATGATTTTATTGTTCTAAATATGTCCATTGTCGGTTAACAATATGAGAATATTGTTATGTAAGGCAAATGTGAGTGTTGGTTATATTCTAACGAGAATGTGGATTGTTCCCGCCAAACTCATGTGTATTCACTAGAGATGCATATTGGATACCCCAACTTTTAAACATTTACTTTGGATCCTTGTCATAAGTAAAATATTGAAATGGTTTGTTAAAATCGTCCTTAGACTTGAGATGAAAGCAAGTTCTGCTATGTGTGGATATCACTTTTTGTAAGTATACGCAAAACGCTATATGAATAAGGTAGTTATAAAGGCTATATTTCGGAGTGATGTGAAGCAGCATCCACAACACTTGTAGTCAATAAAGGATTTGTTACTCCACTTGATATGTGCAGAAAGATACCATGGGCCATCTCCAGAATTAATCAGATAATTGTTTGGCCAAACCCAAAGGGTAATGTGTTAATATAAATAAACGTAAATAAGCCGTAAAAACGTTTATTTATATTTTACAATCTTCTAATGTTTTGTCGATAACAAACGTAAAATCATTTTAACGAAACAAATAAAATACGTAAATAGTTTGAGTCAATAGTTTACTAACACACTTACATTTTTCATATAAAACACTAAACAAGTAATAGTGCTTTTATGTTTTAGTAATGCATATGTATAACAACTAGTGTTTACATATTGGGTAGATATATACATAATTAGTATGTATTGTAATGGGTAATACAATGGGTAGAAGTTTAAAGTATTTGACCCATTGACTAAATACATTGAATGTAGTTGGGTAAAACCCAAAGTCCATGACCCATACCAATGGAGCATAACCCATAACCCATTGCATGACATCATGCATAAGTCATAAATGGGTATTATCGATGATCCATGGATTTAACTTATGACCCATGGACTAAATACATCGCACATACTAGATACATTGTATCTACTTGGATACCCATGGTCTAAAGTCTAGGACCCATGACCCATAACCCATGACCCAAAACCCATGGGCAAAGAGGAGCGTCCCACGGTTCCCACATTTTACACTGGACGGATCCCTCAAGTAAGGGATCCGTGGGATCCGTAGGAAAGTAGCACATTTTCCTCTATAAATAGTGAGCCATTTCTTCATTGTAAAACACATTTTTTCACATATATTTTCTCTTTGAGTTGTAAACTCTTTAACCACAGATCCAAGTGATCTTTGTATGTAGTTTTGTTTTTTTGTGATTCTCTAGGTTCCTCTTAAAGGCGAGATCACCACCTCTTGAAGTCGAGCAAGCTCAAGTCCATGAGCTGCCATGCTTCGTCATCATCTAGACTAATGAGGTTTTCTTGTTGATAGTACGTATTGTAATGGGTAATACAATGGGTAGAAGTTTAAGTAGTTAACCCATTGACTTAATACATTGAATATAGTTGGGTAAAACCCAAAGTCCATGACCCATACCCATGGAGCATAATCCATAACCCATTGCATGACATCATGCATAAGTAATAATGGGTATTATCCATGACCCATGGAGCTAACCCATAACCCATGGACTAGATGAATTGCATCTTCTAGATACATTGTATCTACTTGGATACCCATGGTACAAAGTGTAGGACCCATGACCCATAACCCATGACCCATGACCCATGACCAATAACCCATGGGCAAAGAGGAGCGTCCCACGATTCCCCCAGTTTACACTGGACGGATCCCTCAAGTAAGGGATCCGTGGGATCCGTGGAACAATTGCATATTTTGTCTATAAATAGTGAGCCATTTCTTCATTGTAACTCACCCCTTTTACACACATTTTCTCTTAGTATTGTAAACTCTCTAACCTCATATCCAAGTGATCTTTCTATGTAGTTTTGTGTTTGTGTGATTCTCTAGGTTCCTCTTAAAGGCGAGATCACCACCTCTTGAAGTCGAGCAAGCTCAAGTCCATGAGCTGCCATGCTTCGTCATCATCAAGACTAATGAGGTTTTCTTGTTGATAGTACGTATTGTAATGGGTAATACAATGGGTAGAAGTTTAAGTAGTTAACCCATTGACTTAATACATTGAATATAGTTGGGTAAAACCCAAAGTCCATGACCCATACCCATGGAGCATAATCCATAACCCATTGCATGACATCATGCATAAGTCATAATGGGTATTATCCATGACCCATGGAGCTAACCCATAACCCATGGACTAGATGCATTGCATCTTCTAGATACATTGTATCTACTTGGATACCCATGGTCCAAAGTCTAGGACCCATAACCCATGACCCATGACCCAAAACCTATGGGCAAAGAGGAGCGTCCCACGGTTCCCCAGCTTTACACTCGGACGGATCCTCAAGTAAGGATCCGTGGGATCGTGGAACAATATATATTTTGCTAATTGTGAGCCATTTCATTTCATTGTAACTCACCCCTTTTACACACATTTTCTCTTAGTATTGTAAACTCTCTAACCTCAGATCCAAGTGATCTTTCTATGTAGTTTTGTGTTTGTGTGATTCTCTAGGTTCCTCTTAAAGGCGAGATCACCACCTCTTGAAGTCGAGCAAGCTCAAGTCCATGAGCTGCCATGCTTCGTCATCATCAAGACTAATGAGGTTTTCTTGTTGATAGTACGTATTGTAATGGGTAATACAATGGGTAGAAGTTTAAGTAGTTAACCCATTGACTTAATACATTGAATATAGTTGGGTAAAACCCAAAGTCCATGACCCATACCCATGGAGCATAATCCATAACCCATTGCATGACATCATGCATAAGTCATAATGGGTATTATCCATGACCCATGGAGCTAACCCATAACCCATAGACTAGATGCATTGCATCTTCTAGATACATTGTATCTACTTGGATACCCATGGTCCAAAGTCTAGGATCCATGACCCATGACCCATGACCCATAACCCATGGGCAAAGAGGAGCGTCCCACGGTTCCCCCAGTTTACACTGGATGGATCCCTCAAGTAAGGGATCCGTGGGATCCGTGGAAGAGTAGCATATTTTTTCTATAAATAGTGAGCCATTTCTTCATTGTAACTCACCCCTTTTACACACATTTTCTCTTAGTATTGTAAACTCTCTAACCTAAGATCCAAGTGATCTTTCTATGTAGTTTTATGTTTGTGTGATTCTCTAGGTTCCTCTTAAAAGCGAGATCACCACCTCTTGAAGTCGAGCAAGCTCAAGTCCATGAGCTGCCATGCTTCGTCATCATCAAGACTAATGAGGTTTTCTTGTTGATAGTACGTATTGTAATGGGTAATACAATGGGTAGAAGTTTAAGTAGTTAACCCATTGACTTAATACATTGAATATAGTTGGGTAAAACCCAAATTCCATGACCCATACCCATGGAGCATAATCCATAACCCATTGCATGACATCATGCATAAGTCATAATGGGTATTATCCATGACCCATGGAGCTAACCCATAACCCATGGACTAGATGCATTGCATCTTCTAGATACATTGTATCTACTTGGATACCCATGGTCCAAAGTCTAGGACCCATGACCCATAACCCATGACCCATGACCCATAACCCATGGGCAAAGAGGAGCGTCCCACGGTTCCCCCAGTTTACACTGGACGGATCCCTCAAGTAAGGGATCCGTGGGATCCGTGGAACAATAGCATATTTTGTCTATAAATAGTGAGTCATTTCATCATTGTAACTCACCCCTTTTACACACATTTTCTCTTAGTATTGTAAACTCTCTAACCTCAGATCCAATTGATCTTTCTATGTAGTTTTGTGTTTGTGTGATTCTCTAGGTTCCTCTTAAAGGCGAGATCACCACCTCTTGAAGTCGAGCAAGCTCAAGTCCATGGGTTGCCAAGCTTTGTCATCATCAAGACTACTGATGGAATCTTGTTGATATTTCTTTCCTTTCTCATTAGAAGTGTTATGTCGAAGACATAGGTGAAAGATGTACAAAGGGTCAAGACGAAGACATTAGTGAAAAGTGTCGAAGAGTCATATTGAAGGCATTGGTGAAAGGTGCCAAAGATCCGTGTTGAAGGCATTAGTGAAGGGTGTCTAGAAGTCAAGTCAAAAGGCATTAGTGAAGGGTGTCTAGAAGTCAAGTCAAAGGCATTAGTGAAAGGTTCCTAAGGTGTACATTTGACATGGTGTGTCGATGTACAAGATAGATTAGTAATGGGTCAAAGGATATTGATATCCTTGTTGATGTTGTCATAAGGAGTGGATATCCTTTGGGATAGGATTTGTGTAGTGTTGGGTAGTAGTTCCTCCTTTGTAATGGAACTCGGTATCTAGCCTTGTACCGGATAAAGTGTAGCGACGTTGTGTGGTTCTAACTCGTGGAAGAACCCGGTGTCTAGCCTTGTACCCGATAAAGAGTAGGCGACGTTGTGAAGGCTTCTCCGCCACAAGGAGTTTGTGGTGCGTAGTGATTACGAACTCTCGAGTAGGTGACTCGGGGAGTGGAGTAGGGCAAGGAAGGTGTCCTTATAGCCGAACCACTATAAATACTCGCGTTGTGGTTTTGTGCTTCTTACTCTTTATCTTAGTTTTATTTATTCATATGCTTATCTATCAACATCCAACACACACATTTAAATAGATTGACATAATTCGATCTAAATAGTTTAAAACCAAGTTTTAATTGGCAAAACTATTCAACCCCCCATTCTAGTTTTCCACATAATGCAAGATGATACTTGATTACATTTGGTATATCTAATTAAATTCTATAACGAGAATCTAAATGATTAAACTATATGGAATGAGTTCGGATCCATATCCATGGTTTAACGGTATCTATAACAAAGGATGATTAAAAGCAAGACATTAATAACCATGCTACTGAGAAACTTTTATGAAACTATTCTCTCAGACACTTTTAGTTAAAAAGAGAGAGAGAGTGTTGCTAAGCGTTTCCGTCGTTAGTTTTGTGTGTCATTCGACACTCTAACTCCTAAGTGGGAGTTGTTGGATTGTGGGAGTTATTAAACACACGTAAATGCTAAAAGTGTGTGAGCCTATGGGGGCATACACGATAAACACGGACGTGTCGAACGTATAAAATACTTGAATATGTATACTCGATATACATGCATGATTACCCGATTAATGTTATCGACCCATGGGCTTGTCCAATGTATTGAATGGGTCGGTTTGAATTTTATTTAGGCCTAGCTTGTCCAACATCTAATTGGGTAAGAAATATGTGGGTTTGTAACTTGTAGACCAAGACAAAAATCCTAGTTTGATTAAGTCTTGTGTCCTATATATATAAACAAATACACCACATCTTAATTCATGCGCATGCAATGTACGGCTTCTAATACCCCTAAACTAATCATATGATCACTGCTCCTATTCCACTAGACTTGCACTCAAGTCGATTGGAATTTTGATTTTTTCTTTGAAGTCTTAAACTTGCATTGATCCTAATTAATCCAAGTGTTTAGGTGATTGATTGATTGGTATTCTTGTTTTCTAATATTCCTGGTCGAATTGAATTGGAAGCAAGATGGGACGTTTTCTGTTTGGTTCACTTCTCGGACAAAGAGCAGAAGATATCAGACAACTCTTGTCCGATATCGGGTGGTATATTTATAATCTGCTTGTTTGACAGATTTTCGTTTTCGGACAAAGAAGCAAGATAGTTCTTGGGTTTTTCTAGTTCGTGGTATTCAGGGGGTTTATCAAGAGGTTGATTGTTTTACGTTCTCGACTAGCTTCTCATCGAACATACTCGTTTTACGTGTTGTGTGTGATACTCGTAGAGGTATCTACTTCAGATACTTTGGGTTTCTTTTGGTTTCTTTTGTTCGTTCATTTGCGTACAATATTCGCCAAAGGTTAGTTTTATTATTTTACCTTTTATTCATTATTGTTTATTAATACGTGTTAACCTAATTGCGATAACTAGATCCAATTCCGTTGCGTACTCGTATGCGTTACTTGGCTAACATAGTTCTTAAATCCCAACAGTTTAAGTATGTATAACCTTAGATGGGTAGATTGAAACCTTCGTCTTAAAATTAGTGTCTCGAGACAAAAAACACATAGTTTAAAATTAGTGAAATCATTACACTTTTTACCAATCAAATATCATCATCATCTATTAAACTCTTTTTTTTTTTTTTTTTTTTTGTTATTTGGTTGACACAAAAAGAAAACTATTATTTTGGAATATCAAAAAGTGAAAATGAGAACTATAATTTTAGGAAGGAGAGAATAACAACTAAAAATTTCACATATCATGTCTGTTTTGTGAAATATGTTGGAGTTGGAGATAGAGATAAATATATTTGGAAGCTCGAGCTTATATTTTTTATAAAGTTGTTTGGCTAAGTAGTTCAACTTGAATCTTATTAATGGAAAATCACATTAAAATGCATCGAATTAAATTCAGATATATTTTCAGCTTTTAAGTAATATAATCCACTGTATTTTGAAAGGTATTTAAATAATTTGACTAACTATGAGGTTCTATTATAAACCTGTTTTAATAGGCTTGGGCTTAAAGAAATTTATGATTTATAAAAATTTTAATAAACTTGTGTGATAAACAAAATTTATTTTTAAGCTAACTAGTATATTAAATTGTATTAAAAACATTATGCATTATGTATTTAAAAATTACATCTATACTTACTAATAAAACACAGTTTTTAAGAAGCTAACTAATTAATTTTTTCCATACTTAACTATTAACCGGAGCTTGACATGTGGCATATTAAAAATACAAAAGTATAACCTTTGATAAATAAAAAAAATCATCCGTTTCTTTGCAATCAAAAGTCAGACTCATTGTTTTATCAAAAAAAAAAGTCAGACTCATTGACAAAAAACGTATCTTCCCCAATTAAAACTACCGAAAATTAAATCTTCCCCAACAATTATTCACAAACAAAAACATCCTATGTCCTCCTAAAATCAAGATCCTATAATAGTTGTTCCTCCTCAACTTGAAAACACGATCATAACCCCAAGTTTGATATCGTAGATGTCAAAACAATCTGCACAAAAGGTACACTAAATTTTTTTTGGTTTAGATTTGAATGATTTCGATTATTTAGGGCTGTTTAATAATTCTTAATGGTCTTGTTCTATAATTTTTTTTTCTTTATTTATAATTGTATCAGCTAGATTTTTGGGTATTTAATCAGTTTTTTTTAATTGTGAAGACTGATATAATTTTTCAACCTTGATTGTAATGTGCTGTCATGTTTTAAATATATTTGTGAAATATTTTAGGTTAATTAGTTTGTTATGAAAATATTCTCAAAATAGAGTACGGTTAATGTTCTCTTTTAGGTAAATGTTTTTCTTTATTGACAATTTACTATCACTGCTATGAATAGATTACAGTCATTGTGTCTTTAGGACTCTATATAAACTCCTGCGTATTACATCTCTATTCATACTCATACTCCTTCTTACCAATAAAAAAATGGCTATTAGGTTTTGTAATGATTTCATCTCGGACCTAACTGCTGTAAGAGACAACATTATCTTACGTGTTCATATCGTTAGAACTTGGATGCAGCTGATGCACAATAAACCCAAAGTAGTCAACATGGAACTCATCATAATGGACGAGAAGGTATTACTTTTTATATCATTTTTCATATAAAAACACTTTGTATATATTATTCATAATATTTCCTAACTACGTATATTTTTTAATCATGTAAGGGCGCCAAAATGCAAGCTTCGGTTAGGATGGCTCTGGTCTCCATGTTCAAGCAACAATTAAATGAAGGTGATGCGGTTGTCTTGTGGATGTACAGTTTGGGTCAGATCCAACCTAACTATCGTATTGTGGCTAACCCAATGAGACTAAGGGGATGTTTTTTTTCATATAGGGAAGGAATAATAGGGTCCACATCTATATTAGCATTTTAATGGAGAGAGGTTATTATTTTTTGGCTTGTGTATATAGAGGCAGTAAGGAAAAATTAGTGAGTCATACTTAAAAAGAAATATTATTAAATGTTATGTGGACCCACTCCCTTAGCTAAGGGAAAAAAAGGAACACAACCTAAACTTTGTTAGCAAGACCCAACTTAGTCAGTGTGTTGACTTCAAAGGATTTGTGCACGGCTTTGTCTTCAAGCCTTTCAAAGAGATTTTGTAATCTTAGACTGAAGCCTTGGGGCAGTTTGGTAAGAATTAAAACTTTCACATGTGTAGGATGATGAATTGCATTCTGTTAGTATATATCTTGAACATGATCTACTTTTTTACTAGATGTCATTGGCCAAGTAATCAAGTCTCCAGAATTGGACAACCAAAATCATGTTTTTGGTAATTTGCTAATCTATCTTATATGGTAGGGCGAAGTGTCCGTAATTGTGGCTATTGTCCTCCTCATACAAGAGGAAGAGGGTTGGTGGTATTTTGGTTGTAGAAAATGCAACAGAAAAGTGGTGAGTGGAGATGAACTAATTGATCTAGAACATGAGGATACATCATCTCCTAAAACAGGCAGCAATGTTTTTTATTTCCAAACCTGTAAAGCTTCGTGTTCAAGTGTT
Source organism: Chrysanthemum makinoi (assembly GCA_910596185.1). Lineage (NCBI taxonomy): Eukaryota > Viridiplantae > Streptophyta > Magnoliopsida > Asterales > Asteraceae > Chrysanthemum > Chrysanthemum makinoi. Next base: position 197,655,371 of record OU343224.1, on the reverse strand, counting down.
GTCACAAGGTATTCTAACAATATATCTATAATATTCTTATTTAAAGGGTGTTTTTTCTAAACTATTTAATGATAATACTTATACATGTCCATCACTATATCATTAGATTTCAGATCCATTGCCGTGTCCAGGATGGGATGGGGAAAGCTTGGTCCTGTTTGAAATGGATGTCAAGAATTTGTTAGATGGAACTTCTGCTTATCAACTTTTGGCCACACAGGAAAGGGTGTAAATTATCAGCTTATCTGCTAACTAAAACATTTTTAAACCTGAAACTTCATACAATTCTTTTCTATGTGCAGAACGGTAAGCAAGATGAATTCCCATATGACTTATATCGTATACTTGGTAACAAGTATGCTTTCAAAATTAGTATGGATGAGTGGAAGTCAAACAAAGCAGTACCATCATGGACTGTCCAGAAAGTGTCTGGTATCCTGAAATCATCAATGCACTTATTTCAATGATAACACCATCAAAGGTTCACCATTTTTCTATTGCACACAATACTATACGAACTTGGATTGTGTTCTTATGCATGTTTTATTTCAATAGGGTGAAACAAGTGATGCCGTTGTGAAGGATACAAATTTGTCACAGCTGGTAATTAAATACACATTTATAACCTTTAGTTATATACTTTAATTTCCATGTAATATGATTTTTCTTTTATTAGGATCTTGCATGACAATGGGACCCCTTTCGAACTTTTGAAAAGCACTACAAGTAGTCCTAACAACAATAGTTCGACCAAGAAACGTAATGGAGATGTTGTGGTGGTAGATGAGGGCTCAAACACATAAAGGCAGTTGCTTGAGGAGATAGGCGAGAAGAGATGATCCAACTCTAAAGATTTTATCTTTGAATAATTATGATCCTCTTAGCATTTTCAACGTCGTACTTTATGTTTAATGTTTGTTTGTTTGTTTGTTTGAATAAGTTCAATTAGTTATTCCACTTCAACATAAGCATCTTATTGTTTTGTTGGTATTCTTAGTACTTTGTCACGTCTGATGCTAATCTAGATGCATATAATTATTTTTCCACTATTATAGTTAAATGTGGTTGCATTCATGTTTGTGTCAAGTATGACAACATTGAGATAAGTGGCTTTGAAAGGACATGTATTAAGTTTTGGAAGTTAGATGAATATGGGAATATGAAAGAAGTGGTAACTTTTCAACTAAGGCCGCAAGTTTATGATATTCCTATTTGCTCTCTGACTCCATTCCACTTAATGAAGAATGAAAACTGGTTCATGACGAACAAACATAAAAATTTATAAAGTAGATCTCAAAAAGAAGATGATAATACTAATATGATGACTTTGAGTATGCAAAAGTTAGAGTACTAGATGATAATACTAATATAGTCGATGAAGAAGTTAGATACATTGAAACTTTTGTGTCACCCAATCGATATATGAAGTAGCCATCAGCATCATATTTTTAGTTTAGCATTCATTATTGTTCTTTTTGTTAGGAATTAGAAATTCCAGGTATTAAAGAGTCGGTCACCTCAAGTATATGTAATCGTTAGAAAGCTCGTAGTCACAGTACTTTTATGTTAAGTAGTATTTAGTTTAGTAACACCGTGGAGGACGGACGGGTCTTTACCCACTGTATGCCTGATCCACAGCCCATTGTGTGGCGTTTTATTGTAAGACTATAAATACTCTCTACCTTCCAAGGTAGAGAGTTGGAGCTCATAATAAGAATTTTCTTTCTCTCACTAAAGTTCCCTAAACCTCTAACTTTCTCTCTCTCTAGAATTCCACTTATACGCCTACTTTGTGTTATGGTTTGATGTGTATGTGAAATCCAATATCCTACAATTGGTATCAGAGCCAGGTTATGTAGATATTTTACACATCTTTGGATTTCTAGTGGTTTTTAGGTGGTTTTTGAGTTTGAAAAAGTTTAGTGGTTTTTGCATCATTTGGTTGATTTCTTGTGTTAAAGCTTGGAGTTTGTTAGTACTTTTGTGTTAAGAATCATCACAAGTGTTTAGGTTTTCATTTGGTAAGCTTGAATCATCTTGGTTGGGTTGTTTTTGGATTGAAAAGTGGTGTTTGTGAAGTTTTCTAGCTAGCGACTTGATCTACGGATAGCTTTTCTTGCTAGCGACTTGCTTTACATTTTGGTAGCGAGTTGCAGTTTGTGGAGTTAGTGACTTAGGCCTAGCGACTTGCCTAGTGAGACAAGCCGACAAACAGTACAAGTAGTGGAATCTCCACTACGGGTAGCGACTTGGTGGAAGTTAGCGACTTGTACTTTATATTGTTAGCTACTTGGTGTTAGCGAGTTGGTACCTAGCGAGTTGCTATTTAGCGACTTGAATATTTAGCGACTTGGTGCCTAGCGAATTGCTGCCAAAATTTTGTTAGCGACTTGGATTGTAGCGAGTTGTTACATAACGACTTGGAACTTTAGCGACTTAGCACTTAGCGACTTGGTTCACAATTTTCCTAGCGACTTGAGTGATTTCCTTTAAATACGGTTTTCTCTTTATTCAGTAAAATCCCGTGAAAGAATCTATTTCCCGGTTTAATCATAGAGTTATAAAATCTCGTTTAACTTGTCATCATGTCTACCAACGTTCCTACAATCATCTCCACTGTTGCCGAGGATGTTCAAGCAGAGCTGGTTCAGTGACACTCGTCCACCCATGCTTGACAAAACTGACTATGACTCTTGGGCTCAACTAATCAGATTGTACTGTCTTGGAAAAGAAAATGGGGCTAACATTCTCAAATCCATTGATGAAGGACCTTACCGAGTTGAAACTACTAGAGATATACTTGATACTGCTGAAGATGGAACTTTGATTTACGGAATGGACAGGCCAAAGATGTATGATGAGCTTGACGCTAAGGAGAAAAAGAGATTCGATGCAGATATCCGAGCTTCCAACATTATACTGCAAGGTCTACCAAAGGACATCTACAAGCTTATCAATCACAACAGAGGCAAAAGCTTGTATGGGATAATGTCAAGATGCTTCTTTACGGTTTTGAGCTAACTGTTGAAGACCGAGAATCACAAAGTGTATGATGAATTTGATCACTTCAAGATGAAACCAAATGAAAGTGTCTATGAGTACTATGTGAGATTTCATAAGCTGGTGAATGACATGAAGAACATCAGAATGACTATGCCTAACATTCAGCTGAACTCAAAATTTGTAAACAACATGAATCCCGAATGGCACAAATTTGTTACTTCTGTGAAGCTTACTAAAGGATTGAAGAATACTAACTATGAGCAGCTCTATGCCTTCCTTCTTCAGAATGAGAGACATGCCATATTTGAAAAGAGGATTCTTGAACAATTCAAAACAAATCCAGGAGAGACAAGCTCATCAAATGATTCAATTGCCTTCTACTCAAACATTGGGATTACCACTAAAGCTTCACAAGTTATACCCATGGGTGATGGAACTCACAAACTCATTCCCGATCCAAAGTTCAAACAAGCTGATGCGGATGCACACGTGGGTAACTTCATTAATCAACTGGCTCTCCTGATTAGTCAAAACATGAATTCTCTCCACAAACCAACAACCACATGAGCGAACAGCTTCTAACCCACACAATCAAGCTACTGCAGGGAGATGGGAAAATTGTTGTGCAAAGTTCAGAAAGACAGTATGATCAAGGAAGAGGAGGAGCTGGTAGAGGTTATGTTGGTAATCAGAATCGAGGAAGAAATGGAAATCAAGGTCAAACTAAGCCGATCAAATGCTATAACTGTGGTGGTGAGGGACACATTGCAAGGAACTGCACATCTCCAAAACGTCCACAGTGTCGATTACTCGAGAGATAAGATGTTGCATGTACAAGCTCAGGATAATGGTGCTGCGTTGGATGAAGAGGAGTTATTGTTTCTTGCTGAGGGCAATGCCAAGACCTATGATGCAGATGTGGATGAGCAGCCAATTCAGGAGATAGGTCACAATTAGAGCTGGCATAATAGGTCACACGAACCTGTTAAGACACGAACCTGTTAAGGTCAAACACGAACACGACCTGTTAGCTTATCGTGTCATTTTTCTCAAACACGAACACGACACGAAAATAAACAGGTTAACCTGTTAAAGACCTGTTAAGAACCTGTTAACACAGGTAACATGCATAGAAACATACAATTTCAGAAACATGCAATTTCAGAACATTATCACATCACAATTTCACAAATCTTAAGTCTTAACTAATACATAATGATAATAAACCTTAACATTACAAAAGTTCATAAAACTCTTAATTAATACAAACATATATCAATCATAATATCAATTCCGAGTTTCCGAAGGCTTACTCGTATCTTCCATTTTAAACCTGAAAAGTCAAAAGGGTAAATATTAGAAAAATCATGTTCATCTTACAACTGTGATCATAGGAAACAACAACCAACACATTTAAACCTGTAATTAATCAATATAACAAATGAGATAGGGACATGCCGCGACCAAGATCGAATCCATACATAACCCCAAGAATCAAACTGATGAAGCAGTAAAAAAATCAAATCCAAAGCGCTCATAACAAAGATTTTATACCACATGAAAACTTCAAACGTTTTAATCACCTTTACCACGAAAACATTAAAACCCGATTTATTTGTTTTAGTCGCGTTTTATCCACGAAAAAAATTACACATAAACGAATCGCATGACGAATGGAATATATATTCGGTAAAACCCGTGAACCATCTCACCTTGAATCGTCAAACACGTTTTTATTCAAAAACCCTAATATCCGAAATCTAAAAATTAGATTTGGAGCGTGTGTGGATGTTTGAACGTGATTATCATGCATAAACGTGATCACAAGACACCGATCTATCATTTGAGATAGGTGGTGTAAGTATTTGAGGTCAACCGCTCGAATTTGGCGAAAAACGATGGCGGTTGCCGGAACCTTAGTTTGGGTCGCCGGAAATTTAGAGAGAGAGAGAGGAGAGTTTAGTGTGTGTGTGTTTTGTTGAGAGAGAAAGAAATGGTAAAAATGAGAGGTGGATAAATGAGTAGGATATATATTTTAATTTTAACAGGTCCTAACAGGTCTTAACAGGTCTGACCTGTTAAGACTCAGTTTGTAACAGGTCTTAACAGGTTCTGACTGTTAAGACACGAAACATGTTAAAGGTCAAACACGAACCTGTTAAGACCAGGTCGTGTCGTGTCGTGTTAACAGGTTTCGTGTTAAAATTGCCGGCCTTAGTCACAATCATCAGAACGCCTTTCAAGTCGCTGATTGTGATGCATACGACTCTGATGTGGATGATGGACCCTCTGACACACAATTTTTATTGTTAGCATTTCTCCAATGGTTTCTCCCAAGGTCTCTTCTTCACCACAAGCTGGCCCCTCCAAAGACAAACTCATCTCAGAGGTATTAAAACTATACGATGATGCTGATGTACAAAGGATGCATGACAAAGTACAATCAACTGAAACTATTGAATCAAATATTGAAAACATGGGTAATATCAATGTTGTCCCATATGATCAATATGTGAAAAAAGTGAAAGTGAAATTTTATCAAGTGATGCATCTTACCGCAGTCAACAATGACTATGTTTTTGATGAATACACTGCATGCCCTGATGATGCTTGTTATCTCTGTACTGAATGCCTATAAAGAACGTGTGGCTATTTATGAACAACGTGCAAAATTTGAGTTGACCACCCGTGAGCAGGAAATGGATGACCAAATGCGCACAACTATTAGAAAAAGTAGGTTTAGAGAAGAAGTATTAAAACAAGAGTTAAACTCCTTACAAGAAAAACTTTCAAAAAATGCTAAGCAAAAACAAGAACTTCAAGAAAATGTTAAAATGCTTAAGCAAGAATTCAAGGCTAAGGAATCAAAACTTTTGAATGATTTTTCTAATCTAAAAACCTTGAAAAACAAGCTTGAAAATAAGTTGTAATGCATACAAGGAAATACCATTCAGACTGCTCACATGATCACTAAGCATAGAGTCCTAAGCGATAAGCATAGCATTCCCTTGTTGAGGAACCAAATCCAGATGTCATTAAAAAGGCTAGAAATGCTCATAAGGTTCTTTATGATGGCAAGGAAATCCTTAAACCTAGACAGAAACCTAGTTGTACTGAGCTGCACAGAGGAAGATATGAAATCAGATGAAATCACTAGGGAAAAGTTAAACAAGAAACTAGCTGATCCAAAATGTAAGAAAAGAAAGTAATTATCACACCCCATGATTACAAAAAGGATAATTGGATTGCCTTAAACAAGTTTAAGCCTCAGACATTGTTAACTCCTGAACAAGTGTTCTGGAAAATGGATTTAGATAAGCAGAAAGCTGAAAATATTGTTGAAACCAACCCCACCCCCCTTTGGAAAATGCCTAGAGCGACTGTGTATCCTCCAAATACACCAATGCATCTAGTTCCTAGAACAATTGCCACTAAAAGCAAGACCTTAATCAGTCAATATGTTATCTTTCAACTATTTGTTGATTTTGAGAAAACTTGCAAGAAAAGGATCACACCCACTGGTATAACTGAAGGAGAAAGAGGTTTTGAGCAAACTAAAGAATGTTATTTAACTGAAGTCATCCCTTTCTTTAAACAACTAAAAGATCACTTTGAGAGTCTTAAAAAGGGAATGAATTCAGAAATTAAAGAAATGGAAAAGGAATTTGATGCTATGATAGTTGAGGTTAGTGACTATGAGCGAGCATTAAAATATAATGAGATTGAAAGGAAGAACTTGCATACACTGAATGAGAATATGATTTCTCAATGTATTGCTCAAGATGTGTTTTTCACTGCTACAACTTGTTCTATTAATGCTTCTCAATTTCATGAATTATCTGTTGCCTGAAAGTCTCCCATGATCGTGTCATTGAGCTTGAAAAAACTAATTCTAAATTAACGGAGAAAATTGAACTGGATGATCACGACAATTTGGTTAAACATTTTTCTAAACTAGAGGCTGAGCATTTTAATTTACAACTAAAATATCAACATCTTAAAGAAAATGTCAAAACTTCAAATATCAAGACATCCTCAGATGCTCAGAGTTTGATGCAGTATTTCAAATTAACAAACGTGATGAACAGATTCAAGCTCATTGCAACACGATCAGAAAGTTGAAAGCCCAAATCTCTCAATTAAAGGGTCAAAAGAACAATATGACAGGCTCCCAAATGCCTCCTCCTTTAGATTCTCAGAATTCTCAAACTTTTCATCTTCAAAACTTAGTTAATGCCTTACAAAAGGAAAACGAGAGTTTTCTAGAAGAAAATGAAAAAGTTAAACGACATTTTAAAGAGTTATATGATTCAATAAAAGTCACCCATGACCAAAACAACGAAAAAATAACGTCTTTACAAAAGGAAATTGAGAATCGAGAAGTCGGGAAATGGGAAACTACAACTTGTTTTCAATAAGAATGTTGTCTCAAAGTCACCCTTAGATTGCAAATACACTTTGACAGTTAAATATATTCCTCCTCATCTTAGGAATAATGAACATGCTTTTCATGACTACTGTGCTCACCTTAAGGATAGTCAAGAATGTCTCCGTGAGATTGTCGAAGAGGATTTCATTAACAAACCTCTTGATAGTGAAATTAGGTTTGCTTGCCTCCCTGCCAAACGATCTCAAGAGTTGCTAGAATGTGTAATTGCAACATGTCCCAAATCCTTAACCTTAGGTGAAAAAGGCAAAGCTGTGATGCCTTGTTCTATGCCTAGTGCCGAGCCTTCAAACCATTCTAGGCCCAGGTTTAAGAAAGTATACATCAATGTGTCGTCTAGTAATACAGATCCTTGCACGTCTAGTTCAGGAATGCAAAAGTAGATCAACCAACTAATGTTCCCATAATTCCCTCTACAGGAGTAATCAATGACATTAAAGCGAAAGCAGTGTCAAAGTCTCAAGGTAATACAAGGAATGATAGGACCTTGCAAGCTAAGAATGTGCATTGGAAGAGAGTAGAAGACCAATCTAGGAACTTTAAGCTTGAGTTGAATAAAACGAATCGTGTTGATTCTAGTATTATCCTTAGGCGTACTGTAATTAATTCGAATTCTGATACTATTTGCAAACCTTGTAATGATGTCTGCTTGAATTCTGTTGCTAATCATGAATGTGGTGTGAATGCTTTGTCTAATGTTGTCAAATGCCCAGTTAAAATTGTTAACGCTAATAATCGTGCAAAGAAGGCAAAAAGGCAAAACGAAAGATTGTTAGAAAACAGTGGAAACCCACAGGAAGAACTTTTATAAAGATAGGTTATTATTGGATACCTTTTGGCCATAAGAATAATCAGTTTTGCTCTCAAACTGCTAAGATAATGCCCACTAGAAAATGGATGCCTACTGGTAGAACTATTCCCTTAAGAAGTGAACATACTTTGAATAGGTCAAATACAGACACAGCATTGCATCTATTCCCAATGATTCCATTGCTTCTACTTCCGATATGGATGTTTCTATTTCTGATGTGGGTGTTCCAATACAAGTTACTAACCAAGTGGAACCCATTCTTGCATGGGGATCCCAATTATCCAGATTATCCATTCTTGTTCTGTGTTCAACTACAGATCGTTCAAATCGTTCTGTGGTACCGGACTCAGTGTTCCAAGCATATATTTGGAGACCGGTCGCGGCTAATGAACTTCGTGAGCAAATTCATCGGGACAGTTAGATTCGGTAATGATCATTTCGGTGCAATTATGGGTTATGGTGATTATGTTGTTGGTGATAGTGTTATCTCTAGAGTATACTATGTGGAAGGTCTTGGTCATAATCTGTTCTCTGTCGGTCAATTCTGTGATTCTGATCTAGAAGTAGCCTTCAGAAAACATACTTGTTTTGTTAGAGAACTTGATGGTAAGGAACTTTTAAGAGGAACTCGTGGTTCAAATCTTTACACCATCTCTATCGATGATATGATGAAGTCTTCTCCAATCTGCTTGTTGTCAAAGGCTTCGAAAACAAAGTCATGGTTATGGCATCGTCGTCTCAATCACTTGAACTTCGGCACCATCAATGATCTCTCTAGAAAGGACTTAGTTGTAGGTTTACCTCGACTAAAGTATGAAAAGGATCATCTTTGTTCAACATGTCAATTGGGAAAAAGCAAGAAGTATGCCCATAAACCCAAACCTACTAACTCTGTCACAGAAGTTCTTCATACAATTCATATGGATTTATGTGGACCAATGAGAGTGCAGAATATCTTTGGGAAGAAATATGTGTTATTTGTGGTTGATGATTACTCTAGATTCACCTGGGTCAAGTTCTTAAGGACAAAGGATGAAACTCCGAATATCATCATCAAACTCATCAAACAAACCGTTTGCTGCAGGTTCGACTAAAACAAAACCGTCAGAATTATCCGGACAGACAATGGAACTGAGTTTGTTAACAAACAACTTAGTGAATTTTATGAAAGCATTGGAATCGGCCATCAAAGAAGTGTTCCACGAACTCCTCAACAGAACGGTGTAGTTGAAAGACGAAATCGAACTCTTGTAGAAGCCGCTAGAACAATGCTGATTTACTCAAAGGTTCCAATGTTTCTCTGGGCTGAAGCTATTGCCACTTGCATGCTACACACAAAATCGTTACCTGATTCACACTGTTCATGGAAAAACTCCATATGAACTTGTCCACAATGAAAAACCTAATCTCTCTTACCTTCGTGTGTTTGGTGCATTGTGTTATCCAACTAATGAGGGTCAAGACTTAGGCAAACTTAGAGCTAAAGCAGACATTGGAATATTTGTAGGGTATGCACCAAACAAAAAGGGATACCGAATCTACAACAAAAGAACCCGAAATATCATGGAAACAATTCACGTTACGTTTGATGAGTTGACCGGTCAAATGGCTCCTGGACAATCCAGGTTCGAGAACCCGCACTTCAACACAGTCCCATTGGTTCATCCCTTGTTCCAAACTTTTCTCAAGAAACTCCATATGTACCTCCGTCAGAAGATGATTTAAAGAAATTGTTTGATCCTATGTTTGATGAACTTTATGATCCAAGTACTAATGAGGTGTCGATTCCTACAACAGAGGCTATTCATATTCCTGTGAATGAAGTCAATCCCTCAGTCTCAATATCATTAAGTCAAGAAGCGCCTGCTGCGGATCCTTCAGTCTCATCAACAAATCATCATTCTTCAAATGTACATCATGGAACTGTTTCGGGCATCAATGATGAAGTTAATCCCTTTGCTACTCCTGAAGATGCTCCGTTTGAAAACATATTTGCTCTTGAATCTTCATCAGAATCATCTTCTTCAGGAGACATCGACTCTGCTACTTTAGTCCCTCAACAACTACCACATGAACACCTCAGAAAATGGACTCACGATCATCCATTAGACAACATCATTGGAAATCCTTCTCGTCCAGTATCAACAAGGAAACAACTTACAACCGATGCCTTGTGGTGCTTCTTCAACTCCGTACTCTCTAAGATCAAACCAAAAGATGTCAAAACCGCCATGAATGAAGATAGCTGGTTCAATGCCATGCAAGAAGAAATTCATGAGTTTGATCGACTTGATGTATAGGAGTTAATACCTGCTCCAGATTGTGCTATGATTATTGCTCTAAAATGGATCTTCAAAGTGAAACTTGATGAGCATGGTGATGTGTTGAAGAACAAGGCTCGATTAGTTGCTAAAGGATACCGTCAAGAGGAGGTATAGACTTTGAAGAATCTTTTGCTCCTGTTGCTCGAATCGAGGCAATTAGAATCTTTTGGCTAATGCTGCAAGTAAGAACATGGTAGTCTATCAAATGGACGTAAAGACGGCATTCTTGAACGGAGATCTTAAAGAAGTCGTCTATGTCAGCCAACCTGGAGGCTTTGTGAATCCAGAACATCCTACCCACGTTTATCGTTTGAAGAAGGCTCTGTATGGTTTAAAGCAAGCTCCAAGGGCATGGTATGATACGCTATCAAAGTTTCTTCTATCTACCGGATTCAGCAAAGGAGCATTTGATCCAACATTGTTCACCGAAAGTCGGAAAACATTTAATTCATGTTCAAATTTATGTTGATGATATCATTTTTTCCTCGACTGACCCCAATGAGTGTGACCGTTTTTCAAATGAAATGAGTTCAAAATTTCAAATGTCAATGATGGGACAAATGTCATTTTTCTTGGGACTACAAATTTCACAAAGTCCCGGAGGCATTTTCATAAATCAATCTAAATATGCTACTGAGATCTTAAAGAAATTTGGATTTGATTCAAGTGACCCTGTTGACACTCCATGATTGATCGAACCAAACTAGATGAGGACCACTCAGGGATCATGATTGACCAAACGAAATATCGTAGTATGATTGGATCCCGGATGTACCTCACTGCTAGTAGACCAGACATCTTGTTCGCTGTTTGCATGTGTGCTAGATACCGGGCTAAGCCTACTAAAAAGCACCTTGAAGCGGTTAAACGGGTCTTTCGGTATCTCCAAGGAACCATCAATATGGGACTTTGGTACCCGAAGGACACCGGTATGTCACTAAAAGCCTATGCAGATGCTGATCATGCAGGATGTCAAGATACTCGTCGAAGTACGTCCGGAGGTGCTCAGTTTTTGGGTGATAAGCTTGTGAGCTGGTCTTCAAAGAAGCAAATGAGTACTTCTATTTCCTCTACAGAGGCGAATACATAGCCATGTCATCTTGTTGTGCTCAAACCTTTGGATGAGATCTCAATTAACTGACTATGGCTTTGTATTTAACAAAATCCCTCAGTACTGTGATAATAAAAGTGCTATTGCTCTTTCATGCAATAACGTTCAACACTCAAGAGCTAAGCATATCGACATTCGTCATCATTTCATCAGGGAATAAGTGGAAAAGGGTGTGGTGGAACTCTATTTTGTGAGGTCTGAATATCAGTTAGCAGACATCTTCACCAAAGCTCTTCCAAGAGAACTGATATGTGTCTAAAAACACATATATTTTACCTTGTTTAAACCCACAAAAACAGCCAAAAACACACAAATGACTATATAAATGTTACAAATATCATGAAAATGTGTTTTTATGTGTTACAAATGAAAAAGGATTAAAACTCGATAAAAACAACAAAGTTTACAATATTGGCAGTTTTAGTCCCTTTGAACTTTCACAGATTGTCAAATGGTCCCTGGATAAATTATTTTGAAGAAAAATCAACAATAGTCCCCCAGGAATCATGAAATGACAAATTTTACCCTTGAAGTTCAAATTTGCAAAAATGGCAAGTTTAGTCCCTTAACTTTGAAGAATGTCATAAATAGTCCTTGGATTTATTAAAAATGGAATTTTATGCATAGTGGTCCTTATACTATTCATAAATGGCAAGATTGGTCCTTATTATAACTTTGGAAAAGTTACAGTTTCAACCTTTCATTTTCAGAAAATACAAGATTGGTCCTTGGGCTCTTTTACCACTTAAACCAACCGGACCCCCTTTATGTTATTTATCCAAACCCAAAACACAACAATCCCAGCTGGCCCAATATCCAAACCAGCCCAAACCCATGTTTAAATAATAAACCCGCCTACTGTTCATCTCCTTCCCTCCCAACACCTGCTACCACTCCTTCACCTCCACCTGTTTCACCACCTATTTTCCCCACCTCTCCACCTCACCACAACCTTTACAGCTCCTTACCCACTCCCCTCCACCTCCACATCCAACCAAAATGCATTAATTAAAAGAAACCTGCTTATGACTTTTTTGGCGCCAAATTGCAAATCAAAGGTGGAGATGAGTTGCAGATGATCCAAGGCCAGGATTAATGATGGGATTTCTTCAGAGACTCAAGTGGAACCCTTTTCTTGAATATAAAGGAGAAAAGAAGCAGTGTGGAAGAGTATGTAGAGTAGTTTAGTTTTTTTACATGTCGTGTAGTGTAACTTAGATTCCCAGGTATTTTTACAGCTTTCAAGTGTTTTGTTAAGTGATCTCAGTGTAATAAAAACCTATTTTCAGTTTCAATTTCAGAATTAAGGTTCATTCTCAGTTTATGCAATTTTCTTGTTCAAATTCTCAAAATACTCAACTGTTGTTATTAAGTTGTTGTCAAGGATTTTAAAAGCTCTTATAAGCTCCTTACAAAGCTTGTATAAGTTTCTAGAAACTAAAAAAGTCAGTTTGTAGTTAAAACAGAAAAATTACCAAAAATATAAAAAAAATAGTTGGAAAATAAAAAATCCATGGAGAAGATGCCAGAGACTGAAGGAAGGTGTATTATGGATTGATTTGGGTTAGAATCTTAGTAGTAAGCCTATAGGAGTGGTTCTCAGTTTTGAGTATAAAAGCAATTTGTAAGCCATTTCTTTAAAATTTGTATTTCCTAGTATAAGTGTTTAAATATTGTTAATTCCAGTTCAATCCTGTCTTATTATAGTTAAATTAAGATAATAAATAGATTACTTGGTTTAAAAACTTGTTTTAGTGTCTAAGGCTTCAAAACGTACTAAAGGAGTGTTTGTTTTAGTTATGTACAATGTGAAATAGGTGCCATGTTGCTAACCTTAGTTTACATATATCATTTAAGTTCATTTTAGCTCAGTGCAACAATAAAATCTAGTATAACTTGTTAAAAGTCAAAATGATCTTTGAATCTCATTTCTACTTCACTGTTAGGATTTTTGATTGCATAATCATCATTCTAGCTTTAAAAGTTGTTAAGATTAGTTAAAACAGTCTTATTATAGCTTATAATAAATATCAGTCAATTATAAGTAATAAAAGTTCATTTAAGTCAACTCTTTAGTGTAATTTAAAAAAGTCAAATTTCAAGCTTAGTCGTTTTTGAATAAAATAGATAATTTTATATAGGGTTTAATATTGAGTTTCATACTTTGTGCTTTTGGGATATTAAAGTTTAGCTGCTCATCTTAATTAGAAAAATATTAGTTTATATATACTTAGCTTATAAACTGCTTATTTCCTTATTTCTTTTAAGCACTTTTTCAAAATCTTCCCCTGTTGCACAGTTGAAAGCTCATTTCATAAGTTTATAACTAGCTCATTAGAAAAGCTTAGCTGGCTATTTGTTGATTCTAGAAGCCCGTCTGGCTAGCTTGATGTGCCAAAGCTTAATTTCCAATTTCTAGCTTATTTATTAGATCCGCTTATAGCTTTTATTTTGTCCATTTCATTTAGTACACCAATAAATCAGTGTTTACAAGCTTTTGCATAAGCTCATTATAAGCTCATCAGTGGATACCACAGTGAGAATCTTAGCTTTTTAGAAAGTTTAGTTGGTCTACTTGCTAGTTCAATTGTTCCTTTTAATTTCCTAGCTTATTAAAGTGCTTAAATTTAGCTAAAGGTGCCTAGATACCAAAAAGTACCTGTGCAATCAGTTAAGCTTGTGCTTATTTAGAGTTTGTTTAGTGCTTATTTTTAAGTTATTTAACTTTTTCAGTTATCATTTTAGCTTATTATCATTAGTTTAGTTATAGTTAATATTTTGCTTATTCATCAGCTTATTAGCCATTTTGGCTTAACCTTGTGCTTATCTCCATTTTTAGCCCAACTGTAAGTATCATAAGCTTAATTTGAGCTTATTAGTGGTTTTCATAAATAGTTGTAGTTATAAAATTTGCTTATCTAAGTGTGCTTAATTAGTTTTAAAAAGAAAAAGTCCAAAAAAATAATATTTTGCAAAAAAGCCATTGCTGGGATTCGAACCCTGGCCACCCAGCTCACCACACACACACGTTACCATCTGCCCTTGGGTCTTTGACCGGTATACCTTTGCACTATTTAATACTTAACCCCTTTTTTGTCTTTTTAGCTTATACGAATGTTTTAGCTTATTTATAGCTTATTAAAACAAGCTTTTACATGTTTTGTATTTTTCCTAGCCTTGTATTGATATAAAGTATTTTATAAAAAAGTTTCAGAATTTTCTGAATAGTTTTAGTATTTTAATCATTTAATTAGTTTAAAATAGTATTTAATTCATAATAAAAAAATATAAAAGTCAAAAAAATATAAATCTTTTTCTAAAATTTTCTTTTGTCATATAGTAAGTAATAAAATTGTTTTTACACTTGTAGGACTTTTATTTTACAAATTTTATGTTTTATCTTGCGCACTCGCGTAATTTTTATACATAACGCACGTTTTCATTTTAGGTCACGTTTTTAGATAATTTAAGTTTACGTTTTAGTTAAAATAGTTTATTTAAGTTATTTTGTTTTATAAATCAAGAAAAACATCACTTTAAAAATAGTGATAGCGTTTATTTAATATAATTTAGATTTTTAATTTTGTTTAATTTGCATTTAAGCCCCTGTAATTTACAAACTTTCTCTTTAGGTATAATTATTCCAAATCTTCAAACCCCTTTCCCATTCAATATCACTCGATCACAAATTCGTCTTACTACAGTGTTCACACCTCGTTGGGACTTAACGACCCGGGGATACACTATACTCCTCTGGACTTAATTGCATTTTGTTCTAGACTGTTTGGACTTTTATTACGGTTGACCATTCACAAGTGGTTGGCTTGTGTGATAAAACCTGACCATTTGGGACCGATCAAGAATGTTTTGAGTTCATACTTCCACGACTAGGCTTGAAAAGCCTTCAACCAGAAACACTCAAACGTCTTCAGGAAGAAGACGAGGAGTAAAGGTCTATGCTCATCTATCTCTTGTAAATATTTATTCGAAAAACAAAATACAAAATTATAAAACTTTCAAAATCCATAAAAATCTGAAAAATTCGAAAAATCTTCAAAAAATATTGTCAATTTGTCATGTTTTTCTCGATTCGATAATATCTACGGTCTTTGTGCTGTCATTCAAAGAATGACACGGGACTTTAGATGTTGCTCGAATTCTTATAAAAAAAATAATAATAAATAAAAAATAAAAAATAAATTTTGGGAGAAAGAGAAAAAAAAATGGTTTATTGTCATGTCAGGCAGTAACCCGCTTGTCAAAGAAAGAACAGAGCCATACTGTATCATATTTTTAAAATTCCATGCTCTGATTCTAAAAACATTTATCTGCTGAAAACGAACTGCTATGAAAAAATAACTCGAACTCTATTTTTGATAATCATCTGGATTTATTTGTCAAAATATCTATCTCTCAATCAACAACCTATGTCATTGATTGAGGGGGAGAATGATTTCAATTAAATTAAAAAGTTATTTGGCATTCAATTGTTTTCAAAAGATAATCATGCATGTTTAACCAATGGAGTTTAAAATCTCAAAATCAGAACCTTATCAGTTAAAACGCTTTCATAATCAAGTCACAATTCTCCTCAAAAGCTTTCAAAATCAATTTAAATCTATAAGAGATCACAAATCTCAAATGATTTGATAATTGTGATAGGGGGAGAATGTGTGATTTAAATTGGATTTAAACTGATAATTCGGTAAATGGTTTTATAAGGATGTACAAGCTCTCCTTCCCACATGTGACAAACGATTTCAAATTTTCCATGCACATGTTGAGGGGGAGCATCTATCTTAAACCTATGATTTGAAACGTGATCACTTATCTCAATGTGCAGGTTCCCTCTAGTATGTGCAAAACTCTTTTCAAATCTTGAGGCACATATTGAGGGGGAGCAAAATCATGAAAACCTCATCCTTCCCCAAAATGCTTTATCTACTTGACTCGATTAGGGAAGTGATGTTGATATTTTTTAGAAAATGGTAATCAAAGAAGTTAATTCTTTCTCTTGCCTCCGTGTGGAAAACTATTTCAAATACTTGATTCACATGTTGAGGGGGAGTTCTTCTTCTAAAAATATCAAAAATAATTCAGGTACAAAATGCTTTGATAATATATCACAAGTATCTGGATTGATTTTCAAATGGTTTTCAATTGGTTCCTATAGCAGATGAACAATACCAAATAGACCGACCAACTTTACTTTATGTACGGTGATATAAGGATGATAAGGTTAGGTATTGGTTCCCATGATCCCGCCAGAGCCGGAGGGATCTACCCACGGACAATCCACTAGATAGTGTAGAGTCCTTAGGTATATTGAAAAAAAGAGAAAAGTGAGATACGGGAAGAGTGCGGACGGAGACAGAGCTAGTACTGGAATAAACCCAACAAGGTTCTAGTTATGAAGTCTCGGTAAGCACTGAAGGGGTTGAAGAATGAAAAAGAATTGAATGTGAAAAGGGGTGAAAAGAAATAGCCCTCCAATAATTCAACCTTAGGGCAGAAACCGGTTCAATACATATGCTACTGGTGGTTACTTAGGTAACTCCGTATTGAAGACAAGACGTCATGGACCCAGTGACGCACTGCACTAAACTTCCCAAGCTACTCAAGTTCCTCTTAAAAGGGCTTGTTTCATTCTCACGGGAACCGACATTATCTATCGACTTTCTCTTAGAGATTGTTGATATTGAAGAAGGAGACCCTCTCCCTAGTCTCCGATATAGGATCCAAAAATGCACAAATTGAGTCTAGAGCCATGAGATCATCAATAAATCTCATTAGGACAATTTCAATGAAGACTCTCTGTTTCACACAATGTGGAAAGAGAAATTATATCCTGAGTCTTACGCATTATCCTTGTGGTATTGCCAGAACATCTGAGTGATGTGTTTACATATTCACTGTGAAGATGGAAAGCCTTCTGGAGCCAACATCTAACAAGCTCCTGGTAGGTGGCATGTGAGATCTATTATACAGATCAACCATGTGACAACTGAACAGAAACAATGGGGCGATTCAATCTTTTGAATCAATCCTGGTTCAGGTTATGGATTGACGGATACCTTTGAAAAACCGGTCTTTGTGCTTTAAAACTCTTTTCATTAAGCACGTCGACCGTGTACTAATTTTTCAAATCAAAAGGTGTTTTATGATTGATAATTGATTTTCATTAAAACCTTCGTTATATTGCAAAAACAATTTCTATTGAGCAATACACGATTGTTTTTAAATCTCTTTTCATCAATCAGTGGACTTAAATTCGCTGGTTCACTCACTCCGTGTTGTCTTCTTTGAGACGTTCCGGTTTGAGAACAGCTAGAGCAGCTGCGAAACCCTGTCAAGGAAATTCTTCGGAATTATACCTGATCACAGGCATTACTTGTACTGATCAACGGGGAACCGTGGGCCGTGTACCTCAATTCATCGAAAGTGATCAAAGACACTTTCGTGCGCTTTATTGCTAACTGTCTTATGCAGGTACACCCCGACGTTTGCAGCTGATCAGAATGGAGCGGTCAATCCATAGCCGCATGCTCACACAACACATTCATATCGAAAGAAATCATGATTGGTGCATCAATGACTCTGATATTCTAACTCCATGCTTCTGCTACGCTGCTGCCAATATCATGAATCAACGAAAGCTTCCGCTACTCTGATGAGAAGATATCATGATCCAAAATATGAGCATGTCGGTCTGAAAGTCACAACATCACATAATACCAACACCACAATGGATGTATCAGAGATTTTCTATTAGCTGATGATCTCAAAAGCTGGCTCAACATTATTATCACGTGGATCAGTAAAAGACCTCCACTTGGATTAACCAAACATGCAATGAGTGGAATCAATGACTACGAGCTTCGGAGCAAAGTACTACATCAAGAATGCAAGATCAATTGTTAATGTAATATCTGATTGTATTCAATGTCATTTTAGTATATGTTTGAGGTGACCTCCCTTAGGGGGAGATTGTTAGGAATTAGAAATTCCAGGTATTAAAGAGTCGGTCACCTCAAGTATATGTAATCGTTAGAAAGCTCGTAGTCACAGTACTTTTATGTTAAGTAGTATTTAGTTTAATAACACCGTGGAGGACGGACGGGTCTTTACCCACTGTATGCCTGATCCACAGCCCGTTGTGTGCGTTTTATTGTAAGACTATAAATACTCTCTACCTTCCAAGGTAGAGAGTTGGAGCTCATAATAAGAATTTTCTTTCTCTCACTAAAGTTCCCTAAACCTCTAACTTTCTCTCTCTCTAGAATTCCACTTATACGCCTACTTTGTGTTATGGTTTGATGTGTATGTGAAATCCAATATCCTACACTTTTTGTTTCAATTAACGCATATGTAACATGAACACTGTGGCTGTTAGATGAGATTAGGCACGTGATCAAGTCAGAAGAATTGGACAGTTTGGGGACATACGGTAAACCGTGATCGACTCAGAACACTGTGGCTGTTAGATGAGATTATCCTGGTATCCAATCTTCACCAGTAGGTATTATATTTGTCAAAGATTTCCTATAAGTTGTTTACGTATAATGGCAAGGAAAACATTTTGAACGCTCATATAGATGACATTAAGGTGTTTAGGAAGCGGCCACCCAGTGTGGCGTCAGTTAATAATATACCATGTATGCAAATAATACAATATTCATTTTTAACATCTATTGTAATGAATGTAGTATGCCGTCCAAGGCGGGTAAGGGTCAATAGTCTGCTACTGACTATGCTGAACTGATTATTCCCAAACCTCCCAGACATTCATCCAACCAAGTTGCTAGGAGAAAAGCTTATAATACTGTTAGTTTAGCCAGCTTGATACCCTGTAAGTGAATGCGGATGGTAATTCGCTGCGCTCCGAAAATCATTGCATTTTAATTGGTTATGAAAAATGGATGGCATGCTACCTGATCAACCTCCAATAATAGGTGAATTTATAAATGACATGCCACGTGATATGGACAGACCTTTTGCTATTTCATAGCAATAAAACTTACTCAAATGTGTTTACACATAAAACCAATTTAACCATCCAGTGTTATTTACTACCTATTTCGACGTTTTTTTAAAATACCCGTGAATTTCACGAGTCTTTTAGCTAGTTTTAATTATATATTAAATAATTATGAAATTAATGGTTTCCGTAAACCTAGCGGCAAACACAATCATGATAGTCAAGAAAACAACATAGATTTGTGAAGGTTGTGAGACAAGTAAAATCGCCAACTAATTCTAGACTTCCGGTACTAGCATTAAATTTATCCTAGTACTTTCACTTCACCACCTGGATAAATAAACAACATTCCTTCTCTCACACCTGAATTTTACATTTCACTTCTATATCTTAAATTCTTATCTTTATTACTTACCATTAAATCCATATCCATTTTATATATTTATTGCGTTACACCCCGCGCCACCACAACCCTCCTTGAAAAATTCAAATATATCCTTTACATTAATATACCTTTTCCTCAAAACAAACAAACAAAAATTAAATAATTTTATAAAAAATTTCACATATTCAAATTTATTTATATATTTTTGAATTACGAACAGCCACGCCTCAAACTCAAACCTTTTCTCAAAGCATCTTTTTTTCAACGGATATTTTTTTATTTCCTTTTCAATTCAATCTCTATTTATTTTAGGTCACAAATTTTATCATCAATTTCACCCTAAAACCCTAAATTATACCTTTAATTAACGTCCAATTGATGAAATTAGGGTTTGTTTGATTCAATTGAAGTGTTTGTTGTTATATTCTAATAATAATTATGGTTAATTTTGTGTTTGGATTGAATTTAGGGTTTATAATATATATATAGGAATGAATTAGGGTTTTTTGTTTTGGATTGGATTGAAGAGTCTTGTTGTTGTTGTTGTTGTTGTAAAGAATTGTAAAGATGTTAGTTTCGCCGCATTCGATAGCTAGGAGTTCGTTAGAGGAAATGCTTGATTCGCTTCGTCGAAGAGACGAAAGCGAAAATCAAAAGGATTTACCGCCTGCGTTGCCGTCTCGGCCCACGTCGAAAGCGCGGCTGCCAAAACGGTTGATTCAGGCGAAGCTTAATATGGAGAATGTTGTGTCTAAGGTTATTAGTAATAATAATAATATAAAAAAGCAGGACGGGAATGTTGGTGTTCGTGTTGGTGGAGGTGACGGTGGTGGTTGTAATTTTGGGAAGAGAAAGGTGGCGTGTGTTTGTAATGAAGCTGAGTGGGATGATAGTATTGGTTATTTTGAAAAGAAGGTAAAAAAATGTTTACGTTTTCACTGTGTTTTGAAAGTGATTTTGTGATTATTACCTTTTTGGTTAGTAGATAATCGGTTTTCTGTGTGGTGTTTGAGATTGCAAACTAGAAGTGTTTATCTCCTTATTGCGTTTATTCAGTAGAAGGACAGTTATGAGAGGGTGTTTCCGTGTTTGGGATTGCTTATCTAAATAAACTGCTATAAATAAGCAACTTGATACTGCGTATTTAAAACGGTTTATTTTAAGAGCAACGAAAATGTGTCTTTGTAAGCAATCCTAGGCTCCACTTATGACTAAATATTTGATCATGACGATTTAAGTAGCTAAAGCACATCCAAAAACTATCTTCCGCAACTCGTTTTGTTATAGCTATTTATGTGATTGTGATCACTCCACAACACGTAATGACTTCTTAAGATGTTATGCCAAAACACCCTCTTAGGCTCTTACTCTCTTAGAACTTTTATCAAACAATGAAGCAATGTAGTGATCACTGGGAGTTTTTTGTTTCAGCAACTTCGAGTATGGTGTAGATCCCAGAATGATCAATGGGAGTTAGCAAAGATCAAATCAGCCGTTGGTGAAGAAGCCTCTGTAACACTTTTGAACGGAAATGTGAGTCTATTAGCGATACCAAAGCTACTTACAGTCAACACTAATTTGATGCTAATTTACTTCCATTGCTATTTCTTTAGGTCATCACAGTATCTACACGAGACCTCTTACCCGCAAATACAGAAATACTTGATGGAATAGATGATCTTGTTGAACTTAGTTATCTAAATGAGCCATCTGTTCTTCATAATCTTCAGCATAGATACAATCGTGATGTAATTTATGTATGTATATGATCCAAATTTTACTATGTGTTATATGCCTGTAATGTTGTCTTGTTGTGGTTACGTCTTTGCCTGAGATTTAGGTTTGCTTCTGCAGAGTAAGGCGGGGCCTGTTTTATTAGCAATGAATCCCTTCAAAGATGTCCCTATTTATGGCAACGATTTTGTTACAGCCTATAGAGAAAAGATATTAGACAATCCTCATGTATATGCTACGGCTGATGCTGCATATGATGAGATGATGAGAGGTGAGTTGCAGAAAAAACAAACGAATATATGGAGTTATTCAATTATAATATTAATAATCCTTTTTTTGATAATCGTTGCAGATGGTGGAAATCAATCTATTATTATCAGGTTAGTTCATTATTACGTGGGTGTTTGTATGTGAGATATTGGATGACCAGAATGAGATTAGATAGCACTTTCACCCTTTCTATGTCTTGAACTTTACTTTGTATTAAACTGGTTTTTTAACCCCTGTATGTGGTATGGTATAGTGGCGAAAGTGGATCCGGGAAGACCGAAACAGCAAAATTTGCAATGCAGTATCTAGCCTCTATTAGAGACGGGAATTCTGAGATAACAACAAAAATAACTCAGAGTAGCTGTATTCAAGAAGCTTTTGGAAATGCAAAAACATCCACACATTGCAATTCCAGCCGATTTGTGGTTTTTTTCATCAACATATACATATATTTTTTTACTGCAATGGTATTTCCCTGAACTTATCTAACTTCAAATTTTCTGTGGTGCAGGGGAAATTAATTGATATGCATTATAGTTTAGACGGGAAAATAAGTGGCGCTTGTATCAAAACACGTAGGTGTATTTTATTTGTAAATATTGTTTATTAAATTGTTTTGTTTGACTTGCTGACTTGGCTACTGATTTGCTATGTTCATGTGGACATCAACATCCTGATATAACAAACAGTTCCTTTAGAAAAGGTATTTACTTTTATTATTTAATTTTTGTGAACATGATGTCTACTTGAGGTTCATTTTTGTAATTTACTCTGTATTTATGCAGTCAAGAGTATCTCAGCTATGTCGTGGAGAACGGTCATACCATATCTTCTACCAGATCTGTGCTGGGGCTCCATCGTCTCTTAAAGGTTTCTTGCTCACGATTTTGACTCTATGGTTGATAACAATACTTACATGTATATGGGTTCATGGTCAAAACATGAAATTTCAAGTGGGGTTAAAAGGTTGAGTTGGGATGAGTGGTAGACTTAATACCCTTTTTTCCAAAATTTTAGGGTGCGTTTAGTTAAAAGGAAACATCATTGTTTTCTACGAAATGTTTCGTACAAAACAAGGAAAATAGAGATAGCATTGAAATCAAATGGTTCCCTGTTCTATCGGTTTGACCAGGTAACAAGTTTGAAAGATAGGGTAGATGGTCTAGCTACCCAACTGTAGCTGCAGTAACTACATTGTACCTCCTTAGCCGGTAGCCAGTGGGTAGGAAACCTTGCCCGCCAACTAAAAAGAGCGATTGAGAGTGGATTCAGGTTCGATTGAGAGTGGATGGGTCTCGTAGGCAGCAGCATTCGTGCTTGCCTTTGCCAATCCTCACGGTAATAATTATTCCAATTCCGCCTAAAAAAATCTTCAGGTGATCAAGAGGGCCCCTTTTTCAGTAGATGAGATGCCCTAAATGAAGGGAAATCTATAAAAAATCAGCATTTTGCACATATAGAACTTTTTCAATTCATGATCTGCTCTACGAAGGGAAAAGTGAAAGTCTCGTTTGACAGCTATATAAGATAGACGCTCTCCCTCCTTTCTTGAGCGCCAGCTTTCTTTGGCTAAAAGAGAAGGCGAACGGATAAGAACCAACTCCCTAGAGGAATTGGGCTCCGATCTCTACTTGCCGGAATGGATAGGAACCAACCCCCCCCCCCCCCCCCCCCCCCAAAAAAAAAAAATAATAAAATAAATAAAATAAAAATAAAATAATAATAATAATAAAAGAAAATTACTATCAAATTCTCTAGCAGAAAATTTGCATTTCCTACTTTAATACAAAACATTTTTTTTGTTTTCCTTGCTTCCCTTGTAACCCCCCTTGTTTTCTTGAGAATAGAAAATAGTATCATACAAACGCGTTTTCTATGTTTTGTGGAAAATTAAATCCCCTCCTTTTTTTTACAAATCTGAAAATAGAAAATCAATAAATTTTTTCTCTAACTAAACGCACCCTTAGTGTTTTTGTCATGACAAAAAAACTTATATTATATCAAAGTTATCCTTTTAATAACATGGTTAGGAGGCTACATGCATTAAAGATACAATTTGGACAACTTTTAACACGTTTGCATCTTTTTCATGTTATTTTTCTTATGTATTTTACCTATTTGACCTGTTACAGAAAAAAAAACATAGCCCAAATTGAACCACTCATTTCATTAGTAAGTGATAAATTTTGTCATTTCTACTTAACTACATAATTCTCACAACTTCTGTTTTTTTTTCTTCCATTTACAGATATATTGAATTTAAAAATGGCAAGCGAGTATAAGTTTCTCAATCAGAGTGGGTGCTTAAAAATTAACGGTGTTGATGATGCCCACAACTTTATAATGCTAACGGTAAGTTTAAGAGTATTTGCATGCCTCATGCGCCAATATTATCTGTTGAACGAGAAACGTGATAATTTAACCACTATAAATATTCTTGAGCAGGAAGCCCTTGATGCTCTTGGATTTTCCTATCAAAATCAAGAGGATATCTTTGAATTGCTTGCTGCAATCTTATGGCTTGGGAATATTTCATTTGAAGTAATTGAAGAAGAACATGTCAAGGTTAAGGTTGATGAAGGTACTTTCTTTCATCTAGTTTTATATTATGTAAATGGTATCTAGCAATTTCCTGTTGTTTCTTTGTAACTTATTGGTGTGAAATATGAGCAGATCTATTGCTATTCTTAACTTGCGTTTCTTGTGTATATAAAGCTAGTAGAAGTGCTGCCAGGTTAATGGGCTGCGAGATGGATGACCTTATTAGTGTTTTATCTACCAACAGAGCCAATGAGATGACCGAACCATTGACATTGCAGCAGGTACATCAAGATCAACTTCCAGTGCATGTTGATCTGAGGTTATATCTCATCATCTCAGTTCTGAAGAGTGTATGATGACAATTGATTCTTTATGGTGCAGGCAACTAATAAAAGAGATGCACTGGCTAACTATGTTTACGAGAGCATGTTTAATTGGATTGTGGGAGAAATTAATAGATCACTTGAGGGAGACAAACAACATGCTCAAGAACGGACCATAAGCATCGTAGATACTTATGGATTTGAATCATTTCAGGTATACTTCTTGTAATCTCATAGTCCATGAAGATTCGGCCTGTGCATATATAAATAGGTGGATTTTTACTTCAAAATCGGGTCAAATTAAATAAAAAGTATTCGTATAAAAAAGGAACGGGTCAAATGATGAAATTCGCCAAAATCTGTTTTATTGCTTAGAACCTCGTACTTTGTTTTATTGGAAGTTACATTATTTTGGTGATAATATTATCTTATATGTATTCATGATCTTTACTTTAAGTATTTATCAAAAGGATCCAATTTGACCGGTTACAACCCACGCATCTATTCACCTTTGACGACAATAATATATAATACTAACAAGTTTCGTAACATTTTATATTTCTCTATTCTCAGAACAATAGCTTTCAGCAGCTGCTAATTAACTATGCTGATGAGAGGCTGCAGCAGCACTTCATTCGGCATCTTTGTAAGCTTGAACAAGAGGTGAGAGCCAATGGTCTTTCTGTAATTAAATCTGGAAATTATATTCTTTAGCTGTAAAAGTGCCCAAAAATATAAATTATGAATATTTGTTAAGTTGTTCTCAAATATTTTTGCTTTACTGCTGCTACTATAATCATCAGGAGTATGAATTGGAGGGGATCCACTGGAAAAAGGTAGAGTTCGAAGACAATGAAGAGTGTTTGGATCTATTTGAGAAGGTATCAATTATGTGCCATCGTCATGCATTTATAACAAATATTCGTTATGATGTCTAAAGATATGATCTTAATTATATTTTCTTTACTTGTGATTAACTGAACTTTTTTTACATTTAAAGGATAGGTTTTATTTTACATCATTTGATTTCTGCAGAAACCTATGGGGCTAATCTCAATACTGGATGAAGATTCTAATTCCTCCAAAGCCACATATGTTACCTTTACTGATAAAATTAAACGGCAGTTGAGTTCTAATTCATGCTTTAGCTGTGAAAAAGAAATCTTCAGGGTTCGTCACTCTGCCAGAGAGGTTTGCTATTGTTACTTGAACAATTCACACTTTTGATAATATTCTAGAGGTGACATATGTGATGGGCGGGGAAGTTGGGTAACCGGTCAAACAAGCTTGGGTAAAGAATTGATACATTTTTTGGCACGGGTCGATATAGGTTGACCCAAAAGCCAAATACACATTTTTTTATTACAAATAGTATGTTATTGTAGAAGTAATCTAATGTTTGAATAAACCATTTAGGATGTTGTATGCACAACAAATAATTATACAATTCGCAAAACTTTTAACCCGATTTCTTTTTAGGTAACTTTCTATTTTTATTTTACCTGTTTTCTACTAAAGAGTAAGCATATCCTAAATCAACTCGCATATAAGTAAACGGGCCAAAATTACAAACTCTAATTAATCCCATCCGTTTAACTTTTATCTGAACAAGTTATGGACCATGTGTAGGTTCAATATGATGCTACCGGTTTCTTGGAACAAAACATTGATACTCTACAAACTGATACCATTCAACTCTTATTGTCATCCCGTAAGAAACTTCTCAACTGCTCTGCCTCTGGTTTCATGAACCAGTCCAAAACTACCGAGCTCGCTGTATCTGTTTCACATGAGCAAAGCATAGGGGAAAAGTTTAAGGTAGTATTCGCCTTTCACAATTTTTTTTCCCATTTGGCTAGAATTTTTAATTTTACTTACTAGATCTGTCAACAATAAAATATAATCCAAATTGGCCCATTTTTACAGAATGGGTTGAAATTATCTTTAATTGGGCCAATCTTCTTTTTCCAATTTTTACGCTTGGATGGCCAAATATATTTGGCATGTTTCAGTAAATAAATGCTGCAAGTTCTGATAATGAGTTTTTGGATGCTTGTAGGATCAGCTGTTTAAAATGATTCAGCAGTTAGAAAAGTCAAAGCCACATTTCATTCGTTGCATAAAACCAACTACCAAGCAACTTCCTGGAACGTATGAAAAAGATGTCGTCTTGGAACAGCTTAGATGCAGCAGAATTATGGAGATAGTGCAAATCTCGAAATCTAGATACCCAATATGCCTCACACATCAAAAATTTGCTAACCGGTAAAGAACTTGTTACATCATACTATTTTTCATATAATTAGGTGACATGATGGACAGGTAGGGCGAGTTTGGCAACTAATCAAAAAGGGTAAAAATTTTATACGAGTTGAAACAGACTGGGTCTGTCAGGTTAATGTGAACCTTTTTTTTTTTTTCCAGTTTATTATGTATTATCTATAAATAATTAGTTTGTCAAAGTTGGATATAAATCACCCAAAAACATGTTATTTCGATGATAATCTTACTTATATAAGTAAATGATAACATTTGATCCTTTTCATGTATACCCTTTCAAAGAGTAAATGTTTCACACATTCATGCATTGAAGGGTTAAATTTGCCACTTTATTTTATTATGTTTGACGTTATTATAAATATTATTTCAGGTTTGGCTGTGTCTTGTCAGAGAACATCATGTGTACGGATCCATTGAGTACATCCATTGCTATTCTGCAGCAGCATCGTGTTCACCCACATGCGTATCAAGTTGGATATACAAAACTATTTTTCCAAGTTGGACAGGTGAGATTTTTGCGGTATTTACAAAAGTACAAATTAAGAGTTGAAAATGCTGTATATTTGTTTGATTGGTTCAATTTTGTGTGAGTAGGTTGATGTTTTAGAAAATTTGAGACAACAAGTTCTGGAGGGTACTCGTGAGGTTGAAAATGGTTTCCTTGGTGGCCGAGTCCTTCTTGACTTCCATGAATTGAATTTTGGAGTTGTGACTTTGCAGTCATGTAAGATATATGCGTATATGTATTTTAAGTAATTTCGTTTAATAGTGAAAACATACTCGTATATGTATTTCAAGTAATTTCGTTTAATAGTGAAAACATACTAGAAATTTCTAAATGAGTAACGTTTTCATGCAGTTGTTCGTGGTGAAAATGCAAGAAGGAAGCATAATGTTTCAAAGAACTATAATCACAGGACTGCACCAAGTTTATCTGATGAGCATTTGTCAACAATTGTACAAATACAGTCAGGTACATGTTACTTGAAATTTTTTCCTTTGTAGCTGACTGGTCAGTTTCAAGTTCTTAACCCATTTTATATGGTAAAGGGTTCAGTTAGGCTGTTATTTGATAATGTGGTCAAAAGGTGTAGGACATTCAAAAAAAATATTAGAAAAAAAGCATCTTATAATTCTAATCGTATAGGCTTTTGTGATCACAAGTAATCACTTAGTAAGATAATACAAAAAAAAATTGTTACATCATATTATCTTAAACTGTTGCATCATATTATCTTGACTATTCATCTTTACATTTTGTAGTGGTTCGTGGGTGGTTGGCTCGAAAACATTTTAATCACTTGCAAAGATGGAAAAAGTCATCCCCTGGTAATTTTAGAAGCAGACCAAGGTCTCATCCTCTTTTTGGCAGTTTTATACTTGGCAACAAAAGTTCAGAGTTGAAGGTATTCGCATGCTCTTTTTGGGAGTTTCAATAAATAAAAAAAGATGCAAATGTGGTTACGCGTATTAATATTGGATTTTTTTTTTTCATTTCTGTGTAGGGTTTGTCACAAGAAAATATAGAAACTGTATCACCAGATGTTGAAGAGCTGCAGAAACGAGTAACGAAGGCGGAATCATCACTGAGTGAAAGAGAGCATGAAAATTTGGCATTGCGGGAACAAGTACGACAATTTAAAGAGCGGTGGTTAGAATATGAGACGAAGATGAAGGCTGTTGAGGAGACGTGGCAAAGTCAGATGGCAACTTTACAAGTGAGTTTGCCTATTTATCTTTTGGTTATTAATGATAAAATAGACTAAACTTTTATTTAGTTGTTTAAACCCCTAAACTATGTTTTGCAAAAGATAGGTTAGGGTTCGAATAATCAGTCTCATAATAGCTGTAGCGGATTTAAAATTTCCACTTATTTTAAAGACTTCCACTCCAACTTCAAAAACACAACCCTCCTTTTTTTCTGCAAAAAAATGTGGTTTTTGCTCATTATATCTAATCAAGTTTATAGATAATCCGATTCTAGACACTCAAGCATATGATTATTTGTATAGGTGGCAATTTGTGCCAAAAATAAAAAAAAAAATGGGCTAATTTGAAAAAGATTTGGGCACATTTAGCCCCCTCCTTTTTTGAAATGGGCATGTATCGCCCATTTAAAAGTTAAATGAGCATTAACGGGCACATCCTTTCTCTCAGTCGGAGAACATTACAATTGTTTTTAAAGAAAAACTTACAATATTGTATATTCAATTTTTAAATAAAAATGAGGTGTTACGTTTGAGGAATTTATTTAGTCGTTTTGGGTCTTTTCTAAAGAGATTCGTGTAACATGAGCCTGTTTGGCCCGTGCCCTTTTAAGCCCGTTCCCGTTCAGGCCCGAGCCCATTTGAATCCCCTGCCACCCCGCGCGTTTTGCCACCTCTAATTATTTGGTTATTACACCTGCAAAATTCAAGGCACATCCAAGAATATCTCCTAAAATCCGTGTATCACTTTCAAAAGTGTAAATCCAAACACTCCTAAACAATATTGATACATATACAACATTTTCATTCTACAAACTTTTGGTTGTCTCGTGAAATCTTCAACATTTCTCGATCTAGTTATGAAATCAGTCCCACTTATATTTTTTGTTGGTGCAGATGAGTGTAGCTGCAGCAAAGAAGACTCTTGGTGCAGGAATATCCGATGGTCAACATGGAAGACCAGATGTTTCACCATCAACTAATTATTATGATTCTGAGGACGATGTTTCGGGAATCCCAACACCAGTCCAAATGACACCTGCCAGAACGGGAAACGGGAGACAGGAAACCAATAGTGTTGTTTCTCCCACGATTGATAACTTATCTCGGGAATTTGAGCAGAGAAAACAGAACTTTGATAACGATGCTAAAGCTGTTATTAGTATAAATCCCGGACGGCCACCTTCTTCAAAACAAATTGAAGATTTTAAAATTCTAAAAAAGAGTTTCGAGATGTGGAAAAAAGAGTACAAGCATCGGTTACGAGACGTTAAATCAAAGCTTGTGAAGGGTGTACATCCTGAAAGTGACGGTGCCGGTGTTGGTGGTGGTGAAAGGCGGTCGAGAAACTGGTGGGGGAAGTTAAGTAAGAGGAAAGATAGGATAGTGTGAAATTACGTAATTGCCCCTATACGTATGTCAGTAAACATTGTTTACAAGACTGCTATAACGTCGGTCGTGAGCTTGTAACGGTCGTGTTGCAGGTGAGTTTGCATCAAGAGAGGTGATGTCGGTGATCTTTGACCATTTTTGTTGCACTGGTCGAAGGGGTTGAATTGTATGCACATGGCCAAATATGGTGTGTGGGGTTCTCTCTGATGAACCAAGTGGTAGATCCGGGAAGAGTAGGGCTCGAGTGTGTGAATTTTGTTGTATTATGTTGTCGGAAGCTGTACGGTATGGAAGAGACTTGTAGCATCTTGGTGTGAATAGTGTATTGTAATTTGGACACATTGCTTAAATTCAGCCTTGAAAGATTAAGAGTGTGCTTGGTATGTTTGATATGTTTCTTGGTTGCGGTTTTAGCAAAGGGCCTAGATCAGTTTCTTTGAACTCACCCAGTAAAACTTTCCATGGTTATAAAAATCTTGCTGTATTCTCTATAATGATGCCAACATCAGATATGATGATAGAAAAGCTGTTCTATCAGTTAATTTGATGCCAATATATGATATGATTGGACATAAATTTTAAAGGAAGGAATTTCATCCATATCCTTGTAATTTTTTTCTCCAAATATTGAAAACTAACATATGAAGTTAATGACAGATGATGACATGCTTTTATCCCATTTTGTATATTGTCAATGTCATGTATCTATTTATAGGAGCCTAAAGGATAACATATTGATAAGGTGTCCTGCTAAAAAATACTACTAGTTCCATATACAAGCATAAGAAGCGCAAGGAAATAAGGAATAGATTTGGATTGTCAATTTTAATTAAGGTCCTTTTCGCTTATATATATCCCATGTAAACCGTAAGGCACTCGTCGCGGCAGTTTCACAGCTGCGACGACTTCTAGATGTGGTGACTGGGCATCCATCACCAAGAACCTCGACTCGCCCGTTGTTTCATCATGCACATAAGATACAAGGTAACCATCATCCTCTTTTGAGTTTGAGTCATCTGGATCTCTTGCAACGAAAAATGGTTCTCCTCCAAAGCAATTATCTCCATACATCCGATTAGCTACAGTGTGCTGATGTGGTTCCTTGTATTCTTCTGATTCTGACACGTCAAGCTTAACCACTCCTATTGTCCTCATCATCCTCGATTTTATTGGCGCTTTTTCTGAAATTGCTGCATAGACATACCTACATAGTAAACAGACAGTACAACAATTAATACCTATATCATTGTTAGGTTGTTTGCACTTGAAATGTATAATTAGCGCTTTAAATATGGTTTTTTCTTACTTGTTCTTTTTTGCAACATAGGCTGGATTCATTACAGGAAACTCGAGGTTATCAATAGACAAAGTTTGTCTTGACACAACCCCAGTCCCAAAGTGAATCGTCACTTTCTCCATGGATGTTTGGATTAGATCGACCTGCTCGAAGAAATGTTCCATTGACAATATATTGGGTGCGACCAACACCACCACGTCGTTTCCGTCTTCATCTGTCTCGTCCCATGCATTAACGACATGAAATACATTGAATTCTGGTACCTCAAACCATTTCATATCGGAGTCATCTGTTGCATATCGTCCAATAACACCAATTCTTGGTACTTTTGTTTTGTCTACACTTACTAACCCATGTCCATGTAACAAGTTCATAGGATCCGCTCCTAGTTGAATATCACAAATGATTGCATACTTTTGAGTGATAGCCAAATCATGAGTTAAAGACGGTTTTGTCATAGACAAGATTGGGACATCAGGTTGCTTATTTCCATTTGCATCAAAGTAGAAATAGGTCAGATATGGACGTGTTGACCAATAACGAAACGCGAATGCCTCTTTAGTCACCGGATCAATCTTTGGGTGAGCTGTCATATTGAGAGAAAGCCTGCCATTGAAGTCATCCTGACCTAAAGTTATTACATCACCATTGTCTTTAACTTGTATAGCATAAGGAAGATCTGATTCACATAATGCATACAAGCTACCCCCAAACAAGGCTAAATTTGTGTTTGCAACACCCATGCCTTTGCCAATATCATAATGGCCCAAAGCAACTCGTGCAACGAATAATGCTACACGAGCAACAAAGGGACCGAGGCATTGCATGCCTGAAATAACATTTGGGACTATTTGTGATTTAGCTTGATGCTCAAATAAGTATTTGTTGGTTTTGACATAGCGGCTGCAAAAAATAGCTCGACCTTGAGTCAACCTGATCGAATGCACCATGCCATCACCATCAAGATAGTGGTGTGGACCATTAGGAACGAATTGTGGGTTTGGTCCTATACGGATATACACACCGTCTAGACAAAGAGGGATAAGACCATGTACAATCTCACACTCAGTTGGGCTAAGCTCATCAACTGGTGCAAAATTATCAGATAAGATATAGCTTGGGTCGATGGACTTGTGGAGAGGAGGATCAAGAAAGTTTATGATGGCTTTATCAAGTGTGTTTAGTACTTTGTCAAGCAACGACAACTCGGATGATTTTTTTTGGGAATCAAACCAAGCTGGTATAACATCAAATACTTCACTAAATGTGTTATATATCTTTAGCTGGCTTTTCTTTTTTCGTGAAATCATGAAACTTGGTTGATAATTTATGCTTTGGGTTGGAGAATATGGGCGTAGTGACAACCAAGGGGTACGCGCTGAGAATGGTAATGCTTCCATTAGTGCTGTTGTTTTTTCTTTTCGAGAAATGCGAAATGTAAACACAGATGGTTCTAGCTTGGTGTTTCATGTTTGTGTGGTGCAGCTAGTGGTTATATATATGTTGCTTCAATTCATACACAGGAGAAAAAAGACATCATAGATGTCAATAAAAGAAGGAATTCAAGTTGCTTACACGTTTTGAATAATAGCAACATCCAAGTTGGTAAGCATACGTTTACTATTTTCAGGGGACCCTTCATGTCGATCATATTGAAGCTCAAGCCTTCTAAAATCCTAAAGCGAAATTTAAAAACGAGGCCTTTTTAATAATATATACTTTTCTCTCTTTTTGCGTAATATTAGCTTTCTGATACATTGGAAAAAAATATCCAACTAATAATTCAGAAAGACTACGAGAATCTAGTTTATTGAAGATAGAGAAAAAATAATATTAAAAAGAGGGGAAAAAAAAAACCTTCGATTTTGTTGATATATAATCTAAGAAGTAGGTCCAAATAAACGAACCAACACGGACAAGGCTTATTCATTTTCGCTACTTTAGGTTTAACCGAACACACGAACTGATATGAACACTAACACTGTGTTCTCGAGATAGAGATAAAGGAAGAAAAAGAAAGAAAATGAAAAGGAAAAGAAGAAGTTGTATTCTCAAGTAACACTTAAGTGTTACTTAAGGAGGAAAAGAAAAAAAAAATGAAATGAAAGTTTGTGCATTTTTGTTGATTATTAAAGTAAAGTACTTCCTATTAATTTTGGGGAGAAAATGTTTACTTTAATTTCCTTTAATAACAAAACTTGAAACACAGTGTAAACAAATGAACATTTTTGTTCATGTGTATTAGACCTAATATTGAGCCTAAAAACCTTGTGATGCCACGTGTTTTCTCAACTAACCATTTCTTGCGGTTCCTATAATACCCTTAACAAATAGTTACTTTGTATAGTTGTATGTCTCCCTCATTTTCTGCCGCATACTAAACCATACAACCTCTTAACCGTTTTGATCCCTTTCGAATAAAATATACGTTCTTAAAATGAAATTTGATAATTGATCGTTTAACTTGTTTACATAAGTCATTATAATTTCTAGCAGAATAAAAAGATGGACGTAGTTCGTTTTTCTTAAACCTCAAATGAAGACTTTGTTTATTTAAAAATTAAATTAAAAATAAAGTGGTAATAAGGTAATGAGTGAGGAGGGGGTGGTTGTGTTAGTAAAAACTTGTTATGACTAAGCAAAACAAAATCATCGTCGATGTTTTGGGGCCCGTCTTATTTTTTGGTGATGTTGTTGTTCGTTGTTGTTCATTATATTATGTTTGGTTTGTTCATGTACCGACTTGGTATGGAATGTACGGTTAAGCATAATAGAAATATTTGAATGTTCATGGAACATCCTACGTTTTACAATCTTGATATCTGATTCTGACTTGTTGAAGATCAAATATACGCAAAAGTAAAAAATAAAATCATGTATTTGCAGGTTGAAAAAGAGAATGCTACTATGATTTAATTAGGTTATAATATTGGTCCGGTATAAAAAAAGGTATATGTTGATTATTGAGGGAGGGTACAATAGGAATTATATAAAAAAGATAAGTGATGTATTTAGATATTGACAAGTGTCCCAATAAAAAATGTAGGTCTATTTTTAGGTCTCTTTTTTAGGCTTAAATATCAAAACTCTTTTTGTTCATGTGTATTTGTTGAAAAATAATTTATTTTTGTCCATTCTTTACTAAACTATTTATAAGTGATTTTTGTAACGTTTAACTTGTTTACATAAGTCATTATAATTTCTAGCAGAATAAAAAGATGGACGTAGTTCGTTTTTCTTAAACCTCAAATGAAGACTTTGTCTTTTATAGTAACCTAAAACCTAAGCAAATATCCCTAATATTTTTAGCGGTATTAGAAATCAAGGGATTTAATATATATGTCGTGACCTAAAGATGATGCCAAAGAAATAATGTGACTGACTATATACATAAACGGCGTCTGAAAATCGGAGGCCTTAAATATACGAGGGCCTAAAGTAATTGCTTTAGTAGCTTTATTTTGAGTCATCAGTTTATTAAAGCAATCAACAAGAAAAATGATAAAATATGACCGATACTAATTAAAACAAAGGACTCGATATTTTACTTACTCTCAAAATAACATTAACATAAAAAGAACATGATAGTTAAACATGAAATTATATCTATCATTTCAAAATTGTATTTCATAACTAAGAAAAAAAAAAGAGCCATAGGATAATTTTTTATTTTCACTTTAACTTTGCTCATCCAAAACGAAATCCTAGAGACCTTAATAAATTTAGTGTGACGATTGTTGTCCTATTTTTCTTTGGTGTCATATAATTTTCTTGCGTTTTAGCGTAAAAGCATGGATTCAAACATTTTTTTTTCTTGCAAAAACATGTCTACGCTGGCAGGATAAAGTGATGTAGATGTGTAGTAGTAGTATTTGTGATCAATAATGTATGTATGTAGCTGTAGATTTAATTATTTGAATACGACACATTAATTCATTTACAATTGGGGAATGTATATTAGTACCCCTAATGGATTTTAATACCTTTCCTAAACAAAAGGTTTTAGCTCAGTTGTTACTTAATTCTGAAAAATTAATTGGTCCACTAGAGAGATTTTGTTATAAAAGATTATGGGTTCGAGTCTCGGCTCATGCTCACTTCAGTTGGTGCCTATTGGGCTAAATGAGTTATTGGAGCTATTCCTGGTGAGATAGACAATGATTGGTGCAAAAGGCACACGGGTCAAAGTGTTCCCGCTAATGTTTTAAAAACCGGTTTTTAAATTGACCTGGTCGAGTTGTTGGGTCACGGTTCAACCTGTTTAACCGGCGGTTCAACTAGGTATTTGGTTTAAAACCGGCTTCCGGTCACCCGACAGGTTCAACCGGACGTGTCAACCCAAGTTTTAAAACACTGGTTCCCGCCAATTCATACCTTCGGATTAGAGGTGCACAAAGCTCGGGCCAGGTCGGGCTTGGACCTGGCCGAAAAAAGTCCGGGCTTTTATAGTTCAAAAAAGCATGGGCCTATAAAAGCTCGGGTCGGGCTAAGGCCGGACCCTAACCAAAATATTAGTCCTATTTCGGCTCAAATGGTCCGGACCTGGCCAAATCGGGCTTAGCCCCGCCTAGGCCCGGGCTTTTTCGGGGTTTTTTTATTTATATGTTTTGTAATAATAGTATAGTTATTATATATGATTTGAAATAATTAGGCTTTTTGGTCAAAAGGCGGTCCACATCCCGCCTAGGCGGGTCAATCGGGCTAGGCGGTCAACACTGAAGCGCCATTACGTGTTTGTTCAATTGAGTTGTTGTCAACATGTATGTTTTATTTTTAGTGAACAAACATGAATATGAGATGTTGATAACAATAAATAATGCATTAACTATAACATCAATGTGTGAACCCATTTAATTTTAATTTTTTATATAGAAAGGGACGAGAAGAAAGGATTTCTGGAGCAACCCCCCGTGTTCCGCACTCCAAATGTCAACATTGTAAATACATTACTAAAAATTAACAAAACAAAGTTACAGATTATAAATAAACACATTAATTGCACAACAAAAGCTCTCTATCAATAAAAGCCGGGCTTTTTGGTGAGCTTTGGGCTGGCCGGGCCGGACCACGCCCGGTCTTTGATGAAAAATATAAAGACCGTTTAGGCCTGTTGGACTTGACCAGCTTGGGGACGGGCCTAAGCCCAGGCTCAGGCTTTAACCCATCCGATAATAACCCAAGTTTTATTTATTTATTTTTCATTTAATTTTTATAATTTTGGTTTTATTAACATTACAAAATAAAAAATAGAGAATGAAAATAAAGTTTGCCGAGTCAAAGTATTAAGTACTCCCTACGTCCCAAAATTATTGTCCCTTATTGACTTTCTTAGTCTTTCTTTTTTAATTTTGACCATAATTATTTTTGTTTGTATTATATAATACTCACATTTAAAATATATGAATGACGGATTTTAAATGTTTTTTCATTTGGTATAACTTTCATCAAATATTATATAACACAAATAAATATATTAAATCAAAGTGAACAAGAAAGAATTTGGCCAAAGCCAAACGCGACAATAATAACGGACGATGAAAGATATCATCAGAACAAATAAAAAATACAAACGGAAACTGACAATAATTACTTATCTTGTATTGTGTTCACAAGCATGACAAAATATGGGCCAGAGCCCATAGGTGTATGGTCAACGGTCAACCACACCGTTTCAATTGTTGTATCTTGACTTGACTAGCATATATGCAAAAACAGCAGCCATCAGTCCA
Source organism: Chrysanthemum makinoi (assembly GCA_910596185.1). Taxonomy (NCBI): domain Eukaryota; kingdom Viridiplantae; phylum Streptophyta; class Magnoliopsida; order Asterales; family Asteraceae; genus Chrysanthemum; species Chrysanthemum makinoi. The sequence goes on along the minus strand of OU343224.1, from coordinate 197,618,040 downwards.
TCCCCAAAACATAAAACTGAGAAAAGTCGTCATAAATCTAATTTTGAGTCCCCCCTCCATCCATCAAGTGGATTCAACACACAGATGTAATAATGGATTTTACTTCATATAATTTTAATTTATTTTTAAATTATTGTATTTGAATAATGTCAGATAAATTTTTTTAGTTTAACGATGTTACATAAAACATTTATCAAGCTTTAAAAAAGTTCCAACATTGTGGATAACTTTAGAACCGAGCTAACATTTAGATAGGTCAACCAAAAGAAGAAATAGATTATCATTCATTGAAGTATTGAACATTTGAACCATTAGAATTAGAACTTGGAAGTCACCCATTCGCGTTCAAATCAATGTTAAATTGCTACTTAACCCATTTGTATAACTTATATATTGTTATTTTACTTGCTATGTTCACCTCAAATAAGTTATTTTACTTGCCAGTAACTATAGTTAAAAATATTACTTAAAGTTTTAAAATAGTAAACATTCAACACTAAACAAATAACAAAAACATTAAAAACATGATAATTTCATTCCATTAATACAAACAGATGGAACATAAACATTCAAGAAACAAACACCTAAGCTCTCTCACCCCTAATCCTCCTAGCCAACTGCATATCTTTTGGCATAATCGTAACCCTCTTCGCATGAATCGCACACAAATTAGTATCCTCAAACAACCCAACCAAATACGCCTCACTCGCCTCCTGCAATGCAGCAACAGCCGAGCTCTGAAACCTCAAATCCGTCTTGAAATCCTGAGCAATCTCCCTCACAAGCCTCTGAAACGGCAATTTCCTTATCAAAAGCTCAGTGCTCTTTTGGTACTTGCGGATCTCTCGTAACGCTACGGTCCCGGGCCTGAATCTGTGAGGCTTCTTGACTCCACCTGTTGCTGGTGCGGATTTACGAGCAGCTTTTGTTGCGAGTTGCTTCCTTGGTGCCTTTCCTCCTGTCGATTTACGGGCTGTTTGCTTTGTTCGTGCCATTTTGGAAGATTGTGAGTTAGTGATTGTTGTTTTTGTGTGTGTGATGTTTTTGGGGTGAAATGTGTGTGTATTTAAAGGGTTTGATAGGGTGTGAATTTTGGGAGTGAAATTTTCAAATTTTTGGAAAAAGTGAGCGGGGAAGAGGATGAGCCGTTGGATTGTTGAAGGAAAATTGGACGGCAGAGATTGTTTTTCATGAGAGGTTGCGGATTGTGATCCGTGTGCCTGGCTTCCAGAAAAACATGAATAATACTTTTTACTGTACTTTTTTTTCTTTTAAAGAAAAAAAATGATGGATTTATGGATGTGAAGTAGAGAGTGTTAACTTTTTAAAGCATGTTTTGTTCGTTTATTAAAACTAACTTATAAAATTGTTTTCGTTTACACTAATTTTCTCCAAATTTATTCCAAAAAATTATAATGCATAATTAAAGAACCAACCTTTTAACATATTAAAGTAAATTGAATGACAAGTTTTGTGACCAGTTATATTCTTGTTTTAAGTGTATCTATATTTTACCAATGTGATTTAGAAGAAATCAAATTTTGCGACTAATTTTTTGTTAGTATAATTTTAATATGTTAATGTTATGCTCATTCTTTTCGTTGGATAATTATTGTATTAAAATTGTTGAGTGTAAACATTGGTCTATATTGATGCAACTAGTCTTTACTAGCTTGTCTATATCTTAAAGCATTTCACTAGTCTTTACTAGCTTGTCTATATCATTGTTTTAAAAAGCGCACCTCGGCTTAAGCTTTAGAGATTTTTTCAGATCGAGGCTCACGAAATGCATGAATCCCATAAAAAGCGCAGCGCCTTGGGGCTTTTTGCGCCTCGGAGATGTAACAGGTTTTGAGGCTTTTTCTAAATATTAAGATAAGATACATGGGCCTTATAAGTTACATGCATGAGCCTTTTAAGTTCTATCGAATAACCTTAATTTGGAAAAGAACTAAAACACACAATCAAGTGGGTAACTATAGATTATGATCATTTTATAAATATGTAATCTCTCACACGTCATAAGTTTATATCTTGAACTGATTTTTATTGATTATTTATTTTATTGATTTGTAAATAACGTCATAAGTTTATTTTATCTTCAAGCATCACATCATATGGTGAGTATTTGTATGATTTGTAATATTGAACTGATTTTATGTTTATTTTATTGATTGTTGTTTTTTAACAAGTTACTTTGTTTCATTAAGTATTTTCTTTATGACATATTATCATGAAAATGTGGCATTATGTCTTGAATATTAATATGTTGTTTGCTTGATATTTTGGGTAAAATTGTGAGCTTTGTTAGATGTAAGTCTGCAAGTGTAGGATACAAGTATATTTAGTCTGATATGGATTTTAATCTTTATGTAGTTCATCGAGCCAAATAGTTGATCCATTTGAGAAGTGACAACCGATCCATTTTGATATTTATAATGGCTATATGTGTCATGTATTAAGTATTTAATGTTATCTTGTGTTATTTAAGCTACATAAATGGTTACATATATTATAAAAAAAACTTAATGTATTTAGTTCGCCTAGTATTCACAAATCCCGCGCCTTGGTATGCGCCTCGCCTCGAGGCTATTTGGTCCCCTTCGCGCCTTAGTGCCCCTTGAGCCTTTCAAAACATTGGTCTATATTGATGCACCGGTTGCGACATAGAAGTTTTACAACCCCTTAGGCAGTGCACCTAATCGTTGTAGTGTAGTAAATGTAAGTTCGGGGGATTGATCGTTCTCTAGGGGAATAGTGAGGTAGGCTCGTAGAGTATGACAAATTGATCTAAAAGACGGGCACAAATCCCGCGCCTTGGTATGCGCCTCGCCTCGAGGCTCTTTAGTCCCCTTCGCGCCTTAGTGCGCCTTGAGCCTTTCAAAACATTGGTCTATATTGATGCACCGGTTGCGACATCGAAGTTTTACAACCCCTTAGGCAGTGCACCTAATCGTTGTAGTGTAGTAAATGTAAGTTTGGGGGATTGATCGTTCTCTAGGGGAATAGTGAGGTAGGCTCGTAGAGTAAGACAAATTGATCTAAAAGACGGGAAAATAATATTTTTGGTATTTTATGTTTAATTAAAAGCAAGTAAAATATCAGGGTTTTGGAAATTTGATTTAAAAACTTATATTAACCTAATCGCAAGAAAAATAAAATTTGGTATGAAATTATACATTGGAAAAACGTATTTATCTAGCGTGCACTATTCCTTAATAGTGATCTTACTGAACCTATTGAGTTGTCACGCTTTAACTCGTGCAATGATGAATAATATTTCTTTTTTGTCGTGTATTGGTCAAGTACATATCTATGCAATTAGCCTATGTGACCAACCTTATAAATTGCAATGTACACAAAAAGGCTAAAAGCACACACTAAATATCTAACATAATTAAACATCTAATTCTAAATGCCCAATTAGTTACTACTAGTTAACGTTCAAGCTAGACGGTTCCTAACCAGTTTTTAACCATGTAATCACATTCACCGATTAAGAAAATAATATGAATAATCATCACACTAACAAGTTTCATGCATCCTATATGAACACTAAATAAATTAGCCTAACATAGCAAACAAGGGACAAGGAAACATATAATCAACACAAACAATGATATCATTATTGAATGATTAAAGTTAAACTTATCTTGATGTTATAAAAGGTTTACAATGCATAAAAGGAGTGAAAAACGCATCAAAATCGTCTAGGATTTGTTTCCAAAAGTTACACACGAATAAAAAATATATATAGAAAAAATGCCTATGTCGGCGTCAGCCTTTGGTTGTGATGTTGTCACCTTGCCGTATTCGATTTAGGGTTTTTTTCCACCGACTTTATGCGACAACGTCAGTCTTTGAAGTGTGACGGCGTCACCATGGGGTTGTGACGCCCTCAGCTAGCCCGTCTCCACACATTGACCAGTCATGAAAAATTGCAAAATCCATTTTCTGGGCACTTCTAGTGACGATATCAGGCTTGCCGGTTACACTTTAATCCATTCTTCGTCCAAATTAGCCAAAACTTATACGTTTCTAGCAAATGTTTAATACAAGACCTAAAAGTCTAACAAAAATGATTTTAAGCAATAAATGATACAAGTAGCATGAAATAATGCGTTAAATGACCCTTAAAAACAATACAATTTTGCACATATCAAACATGTGTTAAATGACCCTTATACATGGGATTTCCTTGTTCTTAAGCAAACAAACTTTTAACTTAGACAAAAGTACATTTTAGGGGGCATTTAGCATTGTTATAAAAATAATTTATGGCAAAACTTGTTTGACATATACTTTTGCCCATTTCAAGTACGAAAATATAATGAAAGTATAAGATCAGCACCTCACATGATACATGTTTGGATACTCTCATATTTCTATACAAATAATATAAGAATAAGGAAATAGAAATCACCATGTGTCAAAGTATTTTTTTGTGGGTTGTTGCAGTTATCTTTCAGCCATAGAGATAAGCCTTCCAGACACCTGCTAAGATGAACAACGCGTTAGTCTCGCCCCGGGTGTTATCCCAGGACCCGACTCCAGCGTGAGAATGAGTATGTGTTTTACCGAAAGGTATAGTATAAAATGTGTGTGCGAGAAATGATACCTTATTCCCAATTACTGTATGCGTATTTATACTACTTGATGTCACTATCTGGTCCCTGGGACTGTCGTACTTCATGGGACCGTTGATGTTGTCAGGGCTGACACTGTCCCTGACACTGTCTCTGGGGTCGTGTCTGACACCCAGGAGAATGAGACAAATTGTATCCAGGCTAGATGCCAAAGGTACTGTCAGGTCAGCGCGTCCTTCGGACGGATGGCTCGTCGGTGTATCTTTCGGTATAGCATTGAATCCTTCCGTTAGAGTGTTAGGCCCTTCGGGTAGAGTATTGGGTCCATCGGTCATTGGACCGATGGGCCATATACGTCGTCATGTCCCCCCAGTATCATGTCATTTATTTTTGACAAGTGGCGTGATACTTGATTTATTTGTCCGTTAGGTTCATTCGGAGTATTTGGCCGCCCCGGTTAGATGGGCCTTCTTGTAAACAATGGGCCTGAGCCCAATGGGTAGAAGTAGGTTAAAATAATATTTACCGAAATATGTGGGATCGTGCCACGTGGCAGATGTGTCGTGGCTGACGGTTCAGATTCATCCGCATCGCTTCCTGACATGATGGGACGTTTCGTGTCCCCACCCCTTGGGCCTGTATAAGCTGTTTTTACCCCATTTGTGAATTTTACTTTTTACTCATCTATTTCACTGTTTGCTCTAGAGTCTTCCGGAAGTTCAGGTGCGTCACTTCTTCTTTCTTGCTTCGTTTTAGTTTGCTTTGCCTCTTCGTTGACATCCTATGGCTTCTGGTTCCGAACAACCGGCTTCCGACCTTGTTCCCAAGTCGGATATGCACATTTACTCTTCCGTTCTTTCCGAAGGGGAGTTGGAGGGTCTGATTAATGAATATGGGATTCCGATGGATCTGCACCCCCGTTTACCCCCGATGGACTTTACTATGGATAATCTGTTGGGGAATGCTATAGGTTTGTATGAGCAATATTTCGCGTTTTCGGGGGTTTGCGTTCCTTTTTCTTCTTTTCTTTTGAAGGTGATTAAGTACTTCAAGGTTCATATTTCACAATTCGTGCCTATCAGATTGAATAGACTAGTTATGTTTGAGGTATACTGCCGAAGCCTTGAGATTGAGCCCACTGTGAATTTGTTTCAGGTTTTTTACAAGTTGAATAAGCAGGGACATTGGTTCTCGTTTGCTAGCCGAACCGGCGGTAACTCTCCGGCACGGATATTCAAGGAGACGTGCTCGAGCCTGAAGAATTGGAAAGATAATTTTTTCTTGATTGATCGGGGGGCCATCCCAGATGCTATGCCTTGGAGACATCCGGATTCAAGTGTGTCGGATGATGCTCCGGCAGGAGGTTATTCGGAGGCCGATGTTCAGAAGTTGTGTGAGGGGGTTGGTATATGTGAAAACATATACCTTTTTCTAGATCAAAACCGGACCAAAAAGACCAAAAACTAACCCCTAAAGCCATAAATATTTGTGTTTATGTAGCAGAATTCCTGATATGCAAAATGGGCAAAAACGAGCACGAGAATGGAAAGAGCACAAATATCGATTCAAGTGGCTATTTTATTTGGAGCATCGAGGCAAAGGAAGAAAAGTTGAAGGATCAAACGAAGCTCGAACGAAGATTATATTTTTAAAGATAATGGCTAAAATTTGGATCAAGTAAAAGAGCATTAAAAGAATTAAATGCAAAGAGTTAACACAAAAGCTTTGCCTAAGTGGTTGGGTGCATACTTTCTAAGCAAGAGGTCAAGGGTTCTAATCCCGCCATGGTGGCTATTTATTTTTGTTACATGCTCATTTTAAGCCAAACGAAAATCGTGCCCACCTAGCTTCCATGTCCTACCATCTCCATTAATTCGAGGCCCAGCCGTAGCTTCATATTGCATGCATGGTCCAACGAATGTAAGAGCCCAAAGAAAGTTCAAAATTCAAAGTGAAATTAATATGTAAAAAAGTGCAATTTTAGTTGCATGTGTTTTCTCCAGCCAACAAATGCTTCCCACGTGGCCTTCAAAGTTCCAAATTAAAGGCGCGTTGCTTATCTGCTCAATTTCCCACTCGCACGCAACAATCGACACCCACCCAACACTTAGAATCAAACATCGTCCTCGATGTTCTAAATAGCTTAATGTTTTTGATGATTTTGCTCGAGGACGAGCAAAGCTTAAGTGTTGGGTAGTGATGAAATCACATTTATACATGTTTTATTATAAGAAATACCCTCATTTTAGCGTAATAAAATAACAAAGTTACGGTTTTTTTTGCAAATATTACGTCTATTTGTTATTTTTATTCATATAGGTACGTTTGAGTACTTTCGGAGGAAATGCGAAGCTAAAGTGAAGATTAATGAAGATAAATTTAAAGATCATGTGTTAGCCAAGATTGATTCATGAGAGCCTTAGTTTTAATTATAGTCCAAGCCCAAGATACTCGTGAAAGATAAATGTGCTTATTTTGAGCCCAAGATAAAACAACATGCAAGCCCAGTCCATCGAAAGAGCAAATATATTATTACAGAACTATAATTATCACAAGAGTGGTCTAGTGGTTGTAGCATGTTTCTCAGTCGGGTCCAGCTACACTATTTGAACGTTATTAAATTCTGGTGGGTCCCAACCCTACAATGGTCCATTCCAACGGACAGAAAATGTTTTGTTTCTCCAGTTATAAAAGCAGACCGAGAGGACGAAACGAAAGGAGGAACCGATCATTTATCATCTTTCATTCGCAACTTTTTTTTTATCTTTACTTTCACTTTAAATGTCATTTACTTCTAATCAATGATGTAGTTTGCCAATTTAATTTTGTATTAACACACTTTTAAGTGTGTTTTAAGTTTTAAGATTTTTATCTAATTAATGTTTTAGCTTAGTTACCTTTGTCATTTGCTTTTCAATTGCTTAAATTTGCTTCTTTATATAAAGTTGTTGTATTTCATATTTTTATGGTTTAATCTTTTAAAGTCCAAATCTTTTTATAAAAATCATCATTTTTAGTCATTTTAATTTATAAAGTTTGAATCTTTAAGTTCTAAAACTCTTTTTATCAAGTGTTTTTATCAAAGTTTTAGTCTTTTTATAATTTTAGTTTAATTTTTCTTTTAAAAATCAAGTTTCATCATTTTTATGTTTTCTAAATTAACAAGTTGCAAACTTTATTCATGTCACTCACCTCAAATTCATTTAAAGTTTCAAGCTTTTGAAGATTAGTCGAAGATTAATGGGTAATAAGAAGTGCTTCGGGTTATTAAATAGCTTTGGATGGGGTTTATAGTTTAGTAGTGTTATCGTCGTCATTATGCCTAATTTAATCCCGGAGCCTTCTAATCCTTTTCCTTTTACTTTCTTTATATTATGTTTATTGTCATATTTCGCTTAATTAGGATTTCCATGTTTAGTTTAATTAATAATGTCTTGTTTTTAGTTTTAATTATGATGTTAGAATAGTTTTATTTGTATACTTGTTTGGTGATGGGTTGATTTGATGTGGTGATTAATTAGTGATTTGGAGAGGATTGTTATGACTTAAGTTAAGATTTTTGATTCAAACGATAATTCCAAAAACATTGTTTTAAAAAGTTATAAAATTTGTTTTTACTAAAATTGAAAAATGGTTTCATGTAAGATTTTAGAAATTGTTATCTTTTAAAGTAACCAATTAACTTCAAATTTTTTTTAATCTTAAATTATTAATCATCCAATCCAAATTACCAATTAGTTGTCACTAAGAATCAACCATAATCCAAACAAGTATATTTCCTCCCTTATATATTTGTCGTTATCATTATAGCTTATCTTGTAGTTTATGCTTGCTTTCCTTAGTTATTATTTGTCTTAGGATTCCTTTTAGTTTTTTTTCTTGTAGTCTATAATTAAAAAACCTCAAATATTGTGATATCTAAGCATCAAACGAAGAACCAAAATGCGAGTCTCAAATTCATCATTCCTTTAGAACGGCAACTCGGGAGATCAATGCTTACCGCGATATTTAGGTATTTAGGTTCGTATCCGTATCTTTCCCTCATCTTTATAAATAATTTTTGGTGTGCTTCAACGACCAACATCAGGGGTAGTAGAGCTTCGACCTATTCATTCGGGTCTTCTGTATGAAGCTGGGTTAACAAAATGGGAAGCACTCCGGTTTCCGTCCAGAGTTTAAGGATATTGAGAAGAATGGAAACGCAAACGGGGGGTTTTTTTGTATGCATTCGTCCTTTTTCCTCAAGTATGATTTTCTTCTATTTCATGCGCCCTATGTCTGCCATTCTAAGGTCCGATCAAGGTTCTCTTAGGGAAGTGGTCCTCCTTGGCTGGTGGAGAAGATTCCTCAACATGTGACCCAGCCTTTGGAGGTAGGTAAACAAGTTCCAGAGCCGAGCCGTGTACAACTGGATTGTGAGTGGCGCCGATCCTACGGCTCTTCGAAGCTAAAGAGAAGAAGTGAGGAAACAAAGAGAAAAGAGGGCGGGAAGCTGGGTCCTTTCTAAAGGCTGAGGCCCAACACTCCATCTGTGACTGACGCCCGTTCCGGATAACTCTCAGGGTTTCATTCGCCTCTCCTATAAACACTTTGAGGCCTAAGATCTCGTGAGGGCGGGCCGGAGCAAGGAAGTAAGGGTGGGCGCGGTGGAGTGGTCGGAGTGGTTCTCGTGGATCGAGATTCCTTCTGTATGTGCCTTCCGTTGTCTCCGGGGCCGTTCTCCATCCCGCCGGTCAAGGTATGTTCCTTAGCTTGGGGTGTATCATGTTACTTATTTATATCATCACCTCTTTTTTTATGAGTTTCTTCTTTGCTATCGGACGAGTGTGACGGTATGACGCTCAAGGCGCTTACCGTGCCGCCTTTTTGTCGGAGGTACTTTACAGCTGCTTTATTGGTCCGTGGTTCTTCTTCTTTTTTTTGTATGCAAGGCTGACTCATTCTCTTTTTCCAGGTGGGTTTGGCCGAACAGGTTCTGGGGAGCCATTCATTCCTGGTTGGGGCCTGTCGGTCAATACTAGTTTGAATGATGCCGTTCAGTGTCAGGATATGATGAGCAATCTCGCTCCTCCCTTCTTCTTATCTGAGCAGGAAGACCTGCCTGATGATCAAGCCTTGTTCCGAGGGTGGTTCGAATTATGTCATGGGTCTCTGGCTGTTGCCGATATGTTCAAAAGGTTCGAGCGCCTAAACCATCATTATGCAGAGCTCTACAAAGGCCATTCCACCTGTTGTAGCGTCGATTCTCAGCTCTCCGAGGCTCAGAACAGCCTCCGGGTTCAAATTGAGGCCAATCAGAAGCTCGTTCAGGACAACCAATCTCTTCAAGCATCTCATCATGATTGTGGCCGGAAGGAAGAGGAGATGGGTTCCCGTCTGGCTTCCTTGTAGAGGGAAATAAATGAGTTAAAGACCAAAGATGAGGAGAGAGAGAAGAAAGTGGGATTGCTGGAAGAGGCTTTGAAGAAGAAGACTGAGGAGCTGGATGAGTCCGGAAGGAAGCTGCGTTTTAAGTGGTATCGACGTTGAGAAGTTTGCCGTGAGTGCTGGCCATGAGGAGATATTGAGATTCAATTATGTGAAGGAATTGATTCCGGCAGTCATCCGACGTTTACATGGGAGTTATGAGTACCAGCAAGCTTGGGGAAGTATTTTTAATGCTGCCATAGACTCGAAGTTATTTTGATGGCCTTAGGGAAGGTCGTGACGAGGAGGAGGTCAACAGGATCCTCGCTAAGCAAAAAGACTTTGATATGCAAGCGGTTGAGGGATTTACCGTTGCATACGATGAGATGTTTGTGAGGTCTTTCCCTTATGTTGAAAAGATCAAACGCTCCTATCACCTTCCCCTTGCAGACTTGATGAATATGCTCCTGAGGATCCGGATCTACTCCCTGCAAGTGCACTTCCTGCGATCCTAGCTTTTATCTTATTTTGTAAACTTTTGGATGTTAGAACAATGTTGTGTTTATATTATGGTAGGCCTGCGTGCCCTTGGGTTATGTAATCAAACAATTTGCATTCGTGTGTAGTGGTTGAAACTTTGCCAATGTTATTCAAAGTCCGTTTTCGCCATCCTGACGGCCATTTTTATTACCTTTATGTATTTGCTTGTGTATGCATTTTGTGTTTTGCTAGTGACTTGGCACTCTTGAGGTAAATTGTAAGTAAATATACTCCGGCCTTCCCTAGTGACTTAGCACCTTTGGGGTAATGTTTCGCCTGTTGGTAAATATACCTGGGGGCTCATCCCTGGCGTCGTCATTCGGGTATCTTGCCCAGCCCGAATACGCATTCTAGCCTTCCCTTAATGACTTAGCATTATTTTGGGTAAAATACATCGCAGTGCCTAACCGAATGGTATATGGGCCTTCCCGTGTCGGTTGAGTAAGTTCATAGAGTTTATGTATATGCACTTATAAGTTTGTATGACGGGGGTATAATAGTTATAATTGTTGGGTCCACCAACCGGATTTCGTGCACCACTCACCCTCGGAAATTAACCTGGAGGTAGCTAATCTCCGGAGGCACAACCTTACCGTTTCCCTTTGCATGAGATATAATCACGGAAAATTTTCCTCCTCCGTCATAGGTAGGGGAATATGTCATTACTTGATGATAGTGAAAACAACATAGTTTGTGCCCGTAGGCTTACATTTCATTTGTGAATACTTAAAGAAAACATTTCTTCAAATTCATGGCGCCACTTCTGGGCACCTCCTCTTCTTGTCGATGAGTTTTTCCATGGTTTCCGTACGAGCCATTGAGATTTGCTTAAATATGAAATATGATGATGGACATGGATGCTTTATCCGGTAGGGGCCTTCCCACTTCGGTCCTAACTTGCCCTGGTCTTCAGCTCTGCTGGCTTCATTCTTTCGGTATATGAATTCCCCTGGTTTGAAGGATACCAACCGTGCTTTCCGGTAAACCATATAGTATTTTTCCAATTTTGTTTTGTACCTAGCCTCCATCACGCTTCTTCCCCTCGTTCTTGATGATAGTGAAAACAACATGTATTTCATTTGTGAATACTTAAAGAAAACATTTCTTCAAATTCATGTAGGTCGAGGTTGAGATGAATACCAACCGTGCTTTCCGATTATCCTCTTCGTTTTGTTCTTCCATCCGACGGGGATCTTCCTCCTCGAGTCCTTCCCTTATCTTCCTTACTTTGTATGTCGGCATGCTTATCTCTGCCGGTATAACCGCTTCACTTCCATAGGTGCTGAAGGGGTTTCTCCGTTTCTCGTCTTAATGGATGTTCGGTGTGCCCAGAGAACATTCGGTAGTTCGTCCACCCATCCTGCTTTTGCACGCCCCAACCTTGTTTTGATTCCCTCCATCAAGCTTTTGTTGGCCCTTTCTACCAGTCCGTTGGCCTGTGGATGGGCCACTACCGGCCGCGGTTAATCTGCTTAATGTTGAGTTTTTCACACCAGTTCTTGAAGGGGTTGTCCACGAATTGTTTTGCATTATCTGTGACGATGATGGTAGGGAGACTAAAGCGGCACACTATGTTATCCCATACAAACTTCGTGACATCCTTGCCAGTGATCCTTGCTAACGGCTTGGCCTCCGTCCACTTAGTGAAATAGTCGATGGCGACCAGGAGGAATTTGACCTTTCCGGCTGACGAAGGTAAGGGACCCACTATGTCCATACCCCATTGGTAAAAGGGCCATGGAGCCATGATGGGCATTAACTTGGTTTTCGGGAGCTGCGGTACTGGGGAATAGATCTGGCTGGAATCACATTTGGTTATTTCGTTTCGAGCATCCCGGTGCATAGTAAGCCAATAATATCCTTGTCGCATGGCTTTTGCCACGACCGATCGAGGGCCAGAATGCATTCCGCAAGCTCCCATGTGTATCTCCCTTATAACGTAGTTCGCTTGCAAGGGACCAATGCACCTCATCATGGGTACTAAGTAGGCTTTTTTGTAGAGTACTCCATCTTCCATGACGTACTGGCTGATTTTCATTCTCAGGGTGCGAGCTTCGTTTGGATCATCCGGCCAAATTCCTTCCTCCAGGCATCGGATGATAGGGGTCATCCAGTTGTCCCCTTCCTCTTCAAACGACATTGTTAACTTCCTTTCCTTCCGTTGACCTCTCTCTCAGCACCTCCACCAGTACCACCTTCGTTAAGTGATCAAAAGCAACTGTGGCTAGTTTACTAAGAACGTCTGCCTTTTGGTTCTGACCTCTGGGGATGTTTCGGATGGTGAAAATTTCAAAGCCAGCTATGTACTCCTTTGCTTTCGCCAAATACTTGATCATACTTTCATGACTTGCCACATAATCTCCGTTTATTTGATTGGCCACCAGCTTGGAGTCCACCCGGACTTCTAGGCTACGGACTTGCATGCTCTCCGCCATCCTCAGTCCTGCCAGTAGGGCCTCATATTCGGCTTCGTTGTTAGTGCTTTCAAATTCAAGCCGGATGGCGTAAGTAAACTTCATTCCTTCCGGATTAATCAATACGAGGCCCGCTCCGGAGCCTTTGTTGTTGGACGCTCCGTCTATATACAAAAGCCACTTCCCCTCTTCTTTCTTTTTTACCGCCGGCTGCTCGAAGTACTTGCCATTCTTTTCTACGATGGGGGTTTCTGACAGAAAGTCTGCCAAAACTTGACCCTTGATCGCGTTTCGGGGCTTGTAGGTGATGTTGTAAGCACCCAATTCTACCGAGTATTTGGCTAACTTCCCGGATGCTTCTGGCTTGTTGAGGATCTGCTTTATGGGTTGGTCCGTGATCACCTTTATGGGGTGTGCTTCGAAATATCTCCGGAGCCTTCTTGACAAGTGCAGTAAACAGAGCGCTAGCTTTTCAATCGGAGCATAGTTCCTTTCTGCTTCATTGAGTGTCCGGCTCACATAACGGATCGGCAACTGCTTTCCCTTCCTTTCTGTGAGCAGGACCGCACTAACTGCTTCCTCAGCGGCTGCAAGGTACACGTACAGTGTTGCCTTTGCCATTGGTGTTGTCAACGAGGGAAGGTCCGTTATTAACTTCTTCATTTCCTGGAACGCCCCTTCCTCCTCTTTTGTCCACCGATATTCTTCCTTATTCTCCTTAGTAATGTTCTTGAGTGTTTCGAAGAAGGGTAGGGACCTTTCGGCCGAACGGGACAAGAAACGATTAAGTCTGCCGTTTGCCCGCTGAGGCTCGGATCTCCTTCAAGGTCTTAGGTGACTGCATGTCCATTATCGCCTTCGTCTTCTTTGGGTTTGCCCGGATCCCTTCCGAAGTTACCATGTATCCTAGGAACTTCCCTTCTTCCATCCCGAAGGAGCATTTTTTGGGATTCAGCTTCATGTTAATCTTTCGAAGGTTATCAAATGTTTCGGCTATGTCCGCTAGCATTCCCTGTTCTTCCCTGCTCTTGATGACCATGTCATCCACATGCGCTTCCAGGTTCCTCCCTATCTGAGACTGGAAAGCAGAGTCTATCATCAGTTGGTAGGTGGCCCCTGCATTCTTCAGACCGAATGGCATCTTGGTGTAACAGTAGGTTCCTTGTTCAGTGTAGAACGCTGTTTTCTCTTCATATTCCCTTGCCATCTGCACCTGGTGATATCCTTTGTAAGCATCCAAGAAACATTTGTACTTATACCCCATGACCGACTCGATCTTCCAGTCGATCTCCAGCAAAGGGTAGTAGTCCTTGGGGCAGGCAGAGTTGATGTTCTTAAAGTCAATGCACATCCGCCAGCTTCCGTCACACTTTTTTACTAGAACATGGTTGGATATCCAGGTTGGATATTTCACTGGTCTGACAATGCCGGCTTTGACCCATTCTTCCACCTCCTTTGTGATCGCCTGGCTTCGATCTGCCGCCAACACTCGGCGTTTTTGGCATACTGGATCTACTGACGGGTTGGCATTCAGAGTGTGTTCAATGATTCCCCTGGGGACTCTCGTCATATCCGCCGGCTCCCATGCGAATATATCAAGGTTTCTTTGCAACAGCTATTTAAGGCGTCTTTTCCCATCGGAGGACAGGGTACCTCCTATCATCACGGCCTGCTCGGGGAAGGCAGGGTTGATCGCCACTTCCTCGGTCAAACCTACCTCACCGGTTTTTGCTTCTACTTTATCCTGCTCCGGAGTAATGGCCTGTAATCTTTCCAATCTTCTACATTCTGAAATGATGACAGAACGAGTGACAAGCGTGGCAATTCCTTGGGGAGTTGGGAACTTCATCATGGAGTGGACCGTGGAAGGTATGGCTTGTAGGATCTTCAATCCGGTCCTTCCTAAGATTACGTTATTCGGCGACGGTGCCCGAATAACTGTGAACTTCATTCTGACCTTCCTGTATAACCCTTCGTCCCCGAATGAAACATCCAACTCGATTTTTCCCAGCGGTCTAGTCACCTGTCCGGCAAACCCAAGCAAATCTGTCTGTGTCTGTTTCATCCGGGATCTTATCTCCTGTGGCAGGTTGTTGAAGCAGTGTTCGAACATTACTTCTACCGAAGCTCCTTCATCCACAAAGACCCTTCTTACTAGATACCCCTCCATTGTGGCTTCGACTATGAGAGGATCGTCCGACACATCTCCTTCGGGAAGAGGGGGAAAAGTTATGGGCACATTCATCCATCTTTCTTGTTGTTCCGATAACTTCCTCTTCTTTTGTTCGGGCCAGGCTCGGATCATATTGATGACCTTATCCTTGGCTCTCGTTTCATTCTTTGGGGGCTCTCTCCTTCCTTTCTACCAGGTCTCGATCAAATGATTCAACTTCCCGATTCCAAGGCCAGGCTCTAACTACTTTTTAAGCCGATAACATTCGTGTAATGCCCTTTTTCTCCATGATAATCACAGTACTTATCTTGGTTCTCCTTCCGGGGTGGATCACGCATCGGCTTCAGAAGAGGTAGGTGCAGCTGGTGCTCTGTGGCCAAGATTTCTTTTGGGGGCTTTGTGAGCGATTCCAATGTAAGGCGCGGGTTGCTTCGGTTCGGATGGTCACCGCGATGAGGGGAGTAAGGAACCGACCTGTCATTGTGACGATGAGAGCTTCCTCGATTCTTTCCTGAATATCCGTATCGCCCTTCGTTCTTCCTATCCCCTCCGTAATGACTCCTGCCAACCCTTTCGTCCTTCCTGAAGGGTCCAGTTGAGGCCCTCCTGGTTGTATCATAATGCTCTCCCCGGGGCAATTCGGTGCTGGCAAAGGCCTCTTCCAAATCTTACAAAATCATCCACCCTGTCCATTATCTCCTCCACGGTCTTAGGAATCGTATCGGCGAACCGCTTGGCCAACTCGGGACATTTGCATCCGTTCATGAACGAGGAGATCCTCATGATCTCCGGAGCTCCCTGTATGAATCATGTTTCGGTGGTCCATCTTTCTTTGAATTTGGGCAACGTTTCATTCGCCTTCCTCACTATCTTGGTAATCTCAGTAGGGTCCTTGACACAAGCCTTGTGTAGAGAGAAACGAGTTTCGAACTGATCCCTGAAAGCTGCCCATTCGTCTATGCTCCCCGGAGGGAGTCCGTCGAACCATCCCCTGGCCTTTCCATCCAAAGTCTGTTGGAACATGCGACACCACACTGGCATCGGCCATTCTCCGTGCCCTGCAGCTCACGTGAACCTGTTGAGATGATCTTGAGGATCTGTCGACCCATCGTACAACTTGATGTGAGTGGGCATCTTGTGCTCCGGAGCGGAGAACTCAATGATTCGCCTACTAAAGGGAGATTTCGAGACTTCCTTAAAGGGTTTCGTTAGATCTTCGTCTTTTATTTTATTTCCGGTAACTATCTCCTTCTTCTTGTTCCCCGGTTCACCTTTGTCAAGAGCCATTTCGTCTTCAAAATCCAACCGTATTGGTTCAACGGTGTCCCTTCGGCTATTATGTTCTTTTATCATTGACTTGAGTGCAGTCACATAACCTTCCAGCTGCTCTCTCGCCATCAGGGGTGGAACTTTTTTCGCTCCTCCTGGTTATGGAGGTGTCGAACCCACATCCTATAGCTCTAGTAGATTGAATGCGAGTCCTACGAATGGCCGATGTCGAAGTATTTTTTTGCGTTGTTGTAGTTATCTTCTTAGAGATAAGCCTTCCGATACCTCGTAAGATGAACTAACGCTGTTAGTCTCACTGTTATCCTGTGACCACTGTGAGAATGAGTATGTGTTTTACCGAAGGTATAGTATAAAATGTGTGTGAGAAATGATACCTTATTCTACCATTATCGTATGCGTATTTATACTACTTTGATGTCACTATATGGTCCCCGACTGCCGTGACTTCATGGGACCGTGATGTTGCCGGGTAGACATGCCCTCGACAATGTCTCTGGGGTCGTGTCGACACCCGGAGAATGAGACGAATTGTATCCGCTATGCCAGCGTATCGTCAGGCACAGCGCGTCCTTCGGACGGATGGCTCGTTGGTGTATGTTTCGGTATAGCATTGAATCCTTCCGGTAGAGTGTTAGGCCCTTCGGGTAGAGTATTGGGTCCATCGGTCATTGGACCGATGGGCCATATACGTCGTCACCATGTGTATCTAGAGAATAAAGATTTGGAAGAAAAAAAGTTGATATCGTCAATATTTTAAAACCCTAGCCATTTCGTTGTCTGACGGGAAACTCCTCTCTCGCTGGTGGATTGAAAGGTTGGCGATTTTGATCTTTATTTAATTTAGGTTCATAAATTATTAGTTATATAAGGTTGGATAAATCTAAGTTGAAATAAAAAATAGTTTGCTTACCTATTGTTGGGCTAATTATGAGAATATACCTTTTGCTCAAGGTGTCAACACTTTCTAGGAAAAAAGTTTGGGTATTTTCAAAATAGACCTTGAGACTTGCGACTTTTCTACTTTTCATCTAAGTTTGACAAATGTCCTTCAGAATTTGTGTACCCAATTATTGTTTCGACTTTTACAGCTATGATAGACAAATAATCCGAATCTCAGCGACTTTTTTAAGAATCTTGCGAAATTGTTTTTTGTCCTTTAGTAAAAAAAGTCAAAGTTACCAAAATATTTTTTTATACTTTAGTTCTTCCCAATGCCTGAAATGACTTAAAAAATAATATTAGCTATTTTTTTTACTTTATACTTTTGTACCTTTTAGTACATTTTTTACACTTTTCAAAATTATAATTTTAACTAAATTGTCTATTATACCCTTGTCTCTTCCATTTCCACCAATTATTGTTCTTATTCATTCCCTTTACATTTCCACCAATTATTGTTTCGATTGCATTCACAAAACAGATTGTTGATCAGGTTGGTCCAAAATTGTTAAGTTTTGTAGGTATCATTTTCATCGGATTATGCACCAGTTGTATTCCTTTTTAACTTTTGTTCTCTCTCTTCCATAGCTAAAATCGCACTCAGAGATATATGAGGGATATGTCCCCATGGTTTATAGTGATTACCTGAAGAATATGTCCAAGTATTTTGCTGCATCTCTTTTTGTAATTTGATATTACATTTCCATGAATTACCATCTTACCTTGTGTTTCTGCTCTATTTGGATGTGAATTAGGGATGGTGAATGGGGTGATCATGTGACTTTGCAGGCTGCCGCCGATTTGGTACGGATATGCTGATCTTATAAAAATGAGAAGCCAAACACTTTTGGAAGAGGTATGTACCGATTCAATGCTTTTATCATGTTCCATGCTATAAATGTAGCTTCCAAGTGTCAGACAAGCTAAAACTGGTATGATTGATGATTTTTATAAGAAACGATCAGACGTACAGTTGTATGAACAAGAAAAGGATATGAGTTTTTATGAATGCAGTTGTGAGAAGATGTTTTCTTCAAGTAAATGAGCTGTTTTTTCACTACTTTTTGCATCAGTTTTTGCTTTTTATTTCTTAAAATTTAGAATATTTGTTTGTTACAGCGAAGGAGTGCTTTGGAGAGTTGGGTGGAGAAGTTGTTGTCTGATATCGATGTGTCAAGAACTGCTCTTGTTGCAATCTTTTTGGAACTAGAAGCGGCTGCAAGGCAGTGTATGTTTCTCTGTCTTTTAAGTATTATATTTGCTAGTTCCTATTTTCCGTGACCAAATTCAAGCCATTTTACTGAACTATTATGCTGGCATATCAGCATTTTCCGAGTTGAATCAAAATGAATCAGCCGCAAACTCTGCACCATCCGATCAAATTCCTTCTAATTCGGAGACTTCTTTACTTGAAAGCAGTTCATCCATTACATCTCATCTGGACAACGCTAGTCCAAATGAAACATCTCACGTAGAAAGAGAAAGCTATACTGGTATGGAACGAGATTTGGAAGAACTTACAAGACAGTGTATGGAATTGGAACTGAGACTGACAATTGAGCAGGATGCTAGAGCATATGCAGAATCAATGAAAGCAACCACAATGCAGCAGAACGAAATGTTAATAAAAGAGTTGGATGATGCCAAGAATCAGATTGAGATTCTAAGAAAACAGCAAGACGTGATGGAATTGAAATCAAAATCAGACATTAAAATCCTTGTTAAGGAGGTCAAATCCCTTAGAACATCTAACACAGAATTGAAGCAGGAGCTTAATCAAATGCTAAACTCCTTCTACTCCGAACAACAACGCTGATGCTACAGTGAAATAATGATGTAATACACTTTTTTTGCCAAGATGTAATACACTCATAATAAGACTTCTGTACCATATGTAAGCAAATACAATAACAAGTTTGAGTTGATGTAATCCTTAAGACCTATTGTAGATTAACAAGTTTGGATATTCAAATATATTGTGAAGTGCCAAAAAGCCATGTACATCATCATAAAGAAATGCATAGTACTTCGCAGAGGGTGTAACATGGTTTTACCAGAATTGACTACAAAAGTTTGTAATGAAAAATCACCCTACAGTCTACTTATCTCCACCTCCAAACATGCCACTCGAACCCAATTGCTTCATCAAATTTTGTAAGCCGCCCGTGCCACCAATTTGCTGGAGCATACCTGGAGGAAGGGCTCTGCTCATTTGTTGTACATTCATGTTTCTAGACAAAGAGCTCATCGCTCCCTTTTTGGGGATCTTAAGCCCTTTCAGCATCTTGGTAAGCCTTTTATACTCTTCCAACATGTCCATTACGTCCCTCACTAGACAACCTGATCCCCTAGCAATCCGCATGATTCTGGACTCACTCATTAGCTTCGGGTTTGTGCTATCCAACTCTGCAGAAAATACAAGTAATTTGGACAATCCCGGCTGTGAGACTTAGAAGTGGTAATTTCAACCCATTTAGTTATATATGGGTTATCTCTAACTACATCGGGCCAAAGTGGTTAAGCTAATGGATTTAACAGGAACACATTAAATGGGTCAAAGGGTTCAACAATCATCTAAAGTGTTCTTTTAGCAAATCCATTTTGAAAAAGGTCCTAAACGTGCTTGTGGGACAGGCCAACCCGACATGCGAGGTGACCTCTAGTGAGAAGGCTTAACATACCTTCATCAGTCATGGAGTCCATCGTTGTCATGTGTCGCTTGAACTTTGCTTGGCTTTCCTTTTCTTGACCCTTTGGCATTAACTCAGCACTAAATCCTGGAAGCATTGAGAAAACCTACATGATAAAAGCAAGTGATTTAAAACAAGCATATGGTTAATTGATGCAAATTAAACTTGCATGCACATTCTCCTTAGGAGTACTTGTTTTCTTAATAATTATGTTGCTCTGTGACTCAAGCTTAAAGGTAGCTAGATACTAGCTAATTGGTCAAACTGGCTTCGAGTTGAAACAGGCTGGGACGGGTTGGTTTGACCCACCAACACTTTTTTTGTCCATTCTTACAATAACGATTATGTAAAAGGTTGTATTAAGAGCAGACTTTAGGCGGCTTTCAACAGACCCATTTGTGAATACTAGTAATGTAAGAGTGTAAACCTAAAAGACGGCTGACAAATGGTTTAACATCAAAAACCTCAAAGTCATCCATATGTTCTCTCGTACCAATATAGATGACCGGACTTTTTGTTGCTGCAACTCTGCAATACAAGGAAACAGAAGACCAAAGATATCAGCTAAAAACTTAAAATTACAAAAGTTGAAAAGCATAATAATAACACAGTGGCGCTTACGCACTAAGAGCTCCACCTCCTTTAGCATGGCCATCCATTTTAGTAACAATAACAACTCCAACAGCAACACTATCCTTAAATGCTTGAGCTTGATCAAATGCAGCCTGACCAATACTACTATCCATAACAAAGATAACAATATCTGGTTTCTGTAATATTTCAAAGATGCCATCATTTAGTATTCCTAATCAGAAGTAAAACTTAAAAAAGACTAATACGGAGTATTAAGTTATTAAGTATACAAATTGATTTTACCGTTGCTTCAGCAACTTGACGCATCTAGTATCAACGATAATATGATCACAGTTTTTCTTTTTGAATGTCTCTACACCTTCCACGGAAATTTTCAAAGGGCCTGACTCCGTATAGCCGTTTTCAATATCTACTTCTGCTTCTCTCCTTAATATATTTCTTCTAAAGAATATAATGTTAGCAGGCTTAAACAAAGCATGTGATTACAAAGATTTTGCCTTTTACCATTTAAGCATAGATGTGGTTACCAAGTACTAGCAGTGGTAATCACTACCACTAGCAGTGGTTACCATGAACTAGGAATTTCCCTGCAGAGAGTGATTTGTTGATTTGTTCCACCAACCAATCAAACAAACAAGAATATATTGATTTTGCCAATGCATCCCTTGAATCACTCGCCTGAAAGATGAAGGAATTTCAGTGATCATAATATTTATTTTTCTTGTCACACCATATAATGATTCTATCTAGAGGTGGAAAATTCGATCTATTTACTTAAAAATGGGTCAACTCAGTGGTGTTCTATTTCAAACGGGTCAAAAAGATTAAAATTCGTCCAAAGCTTATGTCTAGTGCATGCAATCTCCACAGTTTATTTTATTCCGAGATTTAGATAACTATACTAATAGTAATGATTTTTAATCATGATAAGTGTATTCATCATTTCTCAAAATATTGATGGACAAAAAAACTGCTAGCAGGTCAGCAGACCCAGCTTTTAAAGTGCGCTTGAAAAGGCCCCGTTTAAAGTGGATACAAGCCAACCCATGAGAGATGTGACCCACGGAATGACCACCTCTACTCGTATCTATTAATTCAAATTACCTGAGCTAGGGTCAGCTTTTGAACAATATTTTCACTACCAACAGTCAAGATCCGAGTGGACAAAGCGATCTGTAGTTGCTTAGCCTCACAACCAAGCAAATTAGCAACACTTTGAAAAGCTGTCATTAACATCATGTTATCGTTTATATTAAGGGTTTACAACAAGTCTATTCAAAATGCACGAGATCAATATGTAGTAAGTATACACAACCGTTAACAAATAGATGTGACATAATGATATTTGTAAAGTCAGTTGGCTAATACTTGGATGATGCAAGACTAAAACTATTACATGATAGAATCAAGTCATCAGTTACCTTCATCAATCACAGGTTCCACATGGTTTTGATTATCAATCACTAAAAAGGTTCCACAGGTTCCATAGGTTCCGGATTTGCAGGTAAGAGAATATCAGATTGCACCTTTAAGAGAATATCAAAACCCAACCAACCTCACCCATCTGCCTAAACACCTCCAACGCCTGATCAAACTTCCCCGCCCTACAATAACACTGCAAAACCGACGTCAAAGTAAACTTATCACACTCCCACCCATTCTCCCTCATCTGACTCATCTTCACAGCCATCAAATCCACCAACCCAACTTTTGAAATCACCTCCAACAACGCATTATATCTATACTCATTCAACATACACCCCATTTCCTTAACACGATCAAAAAACTCATTCGCCTCATTAACCATCCCTAACTCACCCAAACACCTCACAAAATACCCCAACGCACCCGGACTCACATAACACTTGGCCTCCACAAAATCATTACAAAGCTTTTTCATTGCGGCATTTTGTCGAACAGCTGATAGAATACTAGCCATGGCATTGTAAGTATAGCAATTGTGCACATACCCATCTTCGGAGCTGCTACTTCTTCCCCCTCTCCCTGATCCTCGTACTCCTCTAATGACACTTCACAATAGGGAAATCTTAAGGTTGCGTTTGGCTACATCACAAAGAAGACTTACTTTACATATATTTCGTAAAAGCTCAAGGTTAGTGGCATAAAGATGGACGAACACACACTGACCAAACCACTACTAGTATATTTTGGTAACCACTGCTACTTTATTTTATTCCACTGCTAGTGTTACTAAACCACTGCTAGTATATTTAGGTAACCACTGCTACTTTATTTTATTCCACTGCTAGTGTTACTAAACCACCGCTAGTATATTTAGGTAACCACTGCTACGTTTCTCGAAACCACTGCTAGTTTCTTGTCGTTACCACTGCTAGCTTGTTTTGATTCTACTGCTTGTGTTTTGATTCTTGCAAGTTGAATAAGTTTTCCTATCAATAACTTCGAGAAATTAAACTTCTAATCAATATGGGGCTCGCACTATTGCATACTAAGTCCACACAACAATTGGTGATAATCGAAGCTCATTTACACAACAATCGGTGTAAATGAAACCCTAATTATTATATGTATATTAAAATTAGAGAAATAATACCTTTGGCGACGGTGAATTGACCGGAGATGGTGAGATAACCAGAGATGAAGGTGTTGATAGCCGGAGGTGAAGGTGTTGATAGCCTGAGTTGATGGCGGCTTGAGAGGTTTTATTGAGATGAGAAATAATGGGAGGAGTATTTTTTTTTAGGGCAAATGCCAAAAAAATCATCGAAATTGACACTTTATTTGATTGTGTGTAGCTAACTATTTTTTTGTTATTGTATGTATTGAACTTTCAAATTTCGATCATTGTGTGTATTTTGTGACTATTCTGCCATGTAAAATGACCATTTTACCCTTCAAAATTTGAAAAAATTAAGGGTAAAATGGTCACAAAATACACAGAATAATCGAATTTTGAAAGTTCAGTACACACAATAAGAAAAAAAATAGTTTGCTACACACAATCATAAAAAGTATCAAGTTCGATGCATTTTTTTGTCATTTACCCTTCTTTTTATTGACTTTTTTATTCTTCAATCATAAAAAGTTTTAGTCATTAAATGGCATTTCTCTTGTAGTGTGAATAGGTAGCAGTTGCCAATAACAGTTTTAGTTTCGTAGTTTTTAGTTTAAAAAGTGAATTGGTAGCAGTAGTAGGCTAATTCATCAATGGCAGTTTGATTTTATTAAAGGAAAGAAGATGCTCAACATGTAAAATAGTCAAGGTATATAGTCATTGTAATTTAAAAAGTATTTAAAAGTTATGTAAAAAATATAAAAGTACAAAAGTACAAAGTTAAAAAGGCGCCAAAGTAATTCGCAGTCAAGCCAAAGATTTGGGGAAGGAGCAAAAGGAATAAAATAATACTTTCCAAAGTTTGACTTTTTCCTCGAAAATATCAAAAAAAAATCCCTCGAATCTTAAAAGGTCGCTGAATATAAGTCGATTATAAATCATAGGTACGAAAAGGTAATTTCAATGATTGGGTTCTGAAAAGTGGAAGGACACTTGACACTCTTAGATTGGAAGGAAAAAATCGCAAGTCTCAAGGTCTATTTTGGAAATACCCCAACTTTTTTCCTAAAAAGTGTTGACACCTTGAGCAAAAGGTGTATTCTCATATTTACCCCCCTATTGTTTATCCTAGTTGGCTGTTTTCAGATCACATGTACATCATGTTAATTTGTGTTCATAACCACATTATAGATATACTCCGTATCATATTCATTGATTAGTAATGACTTAAGGGTTTTTGTGTTTGCTTATTTTTTGAAACACCTTTTAAGTGCTTATAATTATTCATAAGCAGAGAAAAAAAAAGAAAAAGAAAAAAAAAGCCTCATTGCTGATTAAACTTTCGTATTCCTGGATGTTTTAGTTTTCTGATGTATCTACCTCCTCTTTAGTTGTCACATTTTTAATGAACTCCAACCGGATCTTATATTAGGGACGAGAAACCTGTTACGCAATGTTTAAATAATTGGTATATCTATGGGCCTGCAGCAACTATGGAGAAGCTCCCCCATGATGTTTTAATCAACATACTAATATGGTTGCCCGCCAAATCACTTGCTAAACTAAGGTCTGTTTCTACGTTATGGAACTCACTTTTATCTCAACCACACTTCATAAATTCACATTTTCATCGTTCAAACAACATCAACAATAATGTTGTTAGTGTTGTTTTATTCTTCAACCAAGGGCGTAATTTTGGCTCATCAATCACCGCATACAACACTAAATATCCCCATATAGAACTTCCTAATAAGTTCATTAAACTTCCCACTAATTTCCCGTATAATGAAGCTTTCTTCAAAGTTATCGGTTCTGTTAATGGCTTAATATGTTGTTGCACTGGTTTACTTGAAAGTGTCCTCCATATCTGGAACCCATCTCTATCTGCTCTAATGACTCTTCCCCGATTAAACATGAATCGTCCTAATCATTATTATAGGAAATTTGGTATCCACTATCGGTTTGGGTTTGATCCAGAAACTGATGATTATAAAGTTGTCAAGCTTACTCACGGTTTACTACAACCCGATGTTTCGTTAGAGTGGATGCAAGTTGAGGTTTATAGTATGAGAAAAGGTTCATGGGAATTTATTACTGAAAAGGTTCCGACACATATTACAAGGATCTTCGATCAACATGAAGTTTGTATGGACGGTTATAATGGTTATATTCATTGGTTAGGCTGTGATGAGAAGGGGCTACAAACAATAGTTGCATTTGATTTGCGTGCTGCAACTTTCACGGAGATATCTCTTCCGGATACTATACAATATTTTGATAAAAATTATTCGTGTGTTACGGGTATAAAGGGTGGAAAGCTTTGTGTGATGTCATCAGTTAAAGAAGGCGATGATGGGTGTGATGTGTGGGTGATGAATAAGTATAAGGTGGTTGAATCATGGGAAAAACACCATATGTTGTTTACGTTTAAGGTTCGTATGAATCCGATTGGATTCACATTAAATAATGAGTTTATCTTTGAGATTGAGAATTCTCATTTTGGTTTGTACGGTCCAGATACAAATACGGAGAAGCTGTTTAGATATCATGTTAATGCATGGACTAGTATGAAAATTGTTCAATATGTTGATAGTTTCGTTTGGGAAGTTAAGAACCTACACAGCATGGAAACATCTCTTGATAGCAGGTTATCGAAGGGATTGAAGGGATGTTGAAACAATTCAAAAGGGCTACAACCAACAAGAAATAATCAGATCCGTTTATCATATATTTGATTACTGTCATTAGTTAGCTTGACACTATATGCTTCATAATTAGTACTACGTTGAACATCATTTTTGGTATTTTTCTGCCCAACTCTGGTTCTTTATTTCACATTGCGTTTTCAATGAAATTTTATCTTGAACATTTGAACATACATATTAGTTCGTTAGGTCTAAATCAAGTTGGTGGTGTTTATATCATATCTAAAATATTCAAGGATCCTTTACATTTCTTTAGCGTGGTGTCTGTGGCCTGTGGGTTTAAAGAGGTATGCTGTCCACAAAAGATTAACAAAATAGTTTCACACAATTATGTGGCAAGATCAATTGTCCAATGAAAACAATTGTAAAAATTAAAGAATGTTTTATGATTGAACAAGTGATACTGACACATAATTGTGTGAAACCTTCTTTTACAATCTTTCGCGGATGTATCATTACTCGGGTTTAAATCTCATAGTTAGGCTGTATAATGTGGTTCACATAAACACTAGGACTTGGCAGCTCCTTTCATATAGCTCAAGAAATATTATTGTCATTTTCCTATTCTTTTAATGAGGCCCCGAGCCCACGAGGCCAATTGTTATTGGTGTATTTCGATCAATTGTTAGTTTGGAACTGTTTAATTGGGGGGGACACCGTGTTTGTCTGGCTATTTCATTTGCAAGAACGACTGTGAATTGAACTCCACAAAGGTGTTGTTTGAGCAATTGCGTGTAATTTGTTGTGTTGGAGTTTGATTACTTTTTTTTGGAACAACGGAATTATATAAATACTAGCGAGAAGCTAGAAATTTGAAATGTTACAAGACTATTACAAGCATTTATTGGATCTTGGATTCAAACGTTCCAATTTTGATGAAAATCATTTTTCTTATGACTAATGCAAGAGTAAGTCAAAGTTTTGATTTCATCCCCAAGAGACTAGTGTATTTCCGCAGAGGGGAAATGTCGAACAAGGTCTTGTTGATTGAATGATTGCATCAAAACAAAACTTCAGCCGACCAGGAAGAGAAGTCGTGTCACTCCAAAAGATTAAACTTTGCAAGTCTTTTGAGTAATCAGCAAGTTGCCAACGCTCATAACCCATAGATTTCGAGCAATCGTGCAAAAAGATGTTGAGCCGTCTCTAAAGCATCTTCACAAACTGGACATCGAGTCGAGTTTAAGTCAATACCACGAAGATTGGATTCATTCTAGTAGGTAACCTTTCATTAGTAAGTAACTTCCAGTTGTGAATGTTGATCTTGATAGGAATTGAGTTATTCCATCTAATTTTGTTGCCGAATGGAACCAAAACAGCTTTTGCCAATGCATCTTCTAACATATGAAACAGAGAAAAAGTTAGAATTGTCAAGTTTGCCCTCCCAAGTTTCCGGATCAGTTCGGGTTTGATCTAAAAACTAATGATTATAAAGTTGTTAAGGTTCCTCGCCATTTTCTACTACCTGGTTATCCACAACCCGAAGTTTTGCTAGATTGGATGCAAGTTGAGGTTTACAGTATGAGGAAAGGTTCATGGGAAATGATTGTTGAAAAGTTTCCGTCTCATATTACAAGGATCATCGATTAGTATGGAGTAGTTATGGATGGTTAACTATAATGGTTATATTCATTGGTTTGGTACTATTAATGAGAAGAACCTACAAACAGTAGTTGCATTTGGTTTGGGCGTGCCGAGACTTTCAGTGAGATATCTCTTCCGGATTACATAAAATATTTTGATGAAAAACGTTTGTGTGTTATTGGTATTAGGGTGGAAAGCTTTGTGTGATGTCATCACTTAGCTACGGTGATGATGGATGTGATGCGTGGGTTATGAATGAGTATAAGGTGGTTGAATCATGGGTGAAACACCGTGTATCCTTTGAGTTTGAGGTTCATGTGAATCCATATGGATTTACATTAAATAATCAGTTTATCTTTGGATTTGGATGTAATCTGTTAGCATTGTACGATATAGTTACAAACAAGGAAAAGCTGACTCTGACCATGAACCGACAAACCTGACTCGGATCCAGTATTCTACATATCGTTCTCTCCTTGAGCATCTTTAATCATGTTTCTTTGAATACTTTAATCGATGTGAATAAATTGAGCTTAAATAAAGAACAACAAGATAACCAAACCAATATATATTAGTACAATAATAATCTACACAGTTTTCTCATCCAACTCAAGGTTTACAGGAACAATTAAACAAGCCCCAAAATCTATGAACCAGGCACAAACTTGGTGGCATAGACCCATGCATTGTTAGCCACAGGGTTATCCAAATGGTCCAAAAGGTTTTCCAATGGTCCTTTTCCTGTCACAATTGCTTGCACAAAGAATCCAAACATTGAAAACATTGCTAGTCTTCCGTTCTTGATTTCCTTCACCTTCAACTCAGCAAAGGTTGCCGGGTCATCTGCAAGGCCCAATGGGTCAAAGTATTGGCCTCCGGGGTAGAGGTTGTTACCATCTCCAACCCCATCAAGCCCGTTAATACGGAATCCTTCAACAAGTCCCATTAGGACTACTTGGAAACCGAGTACGGCTAATATGCTTTGGGCATGGACTAGGTTGGGGTTGCCCAAGTAGTCTAGTCCACCTTCAGAGAAGATTTGAGCTCCAGCTTTGAACCATACAGGCTCCTTGAAATCCACTTTGACCCATTTTTCAAGGACTTCAGGGGTGATGCAACCAAAGGCTCCAAGCATTGCCCATCGCCCGTGGATGACCTATATATTTTTATTTAAGCGTTAGACAGTATTACACCAATGATCATATATAGTACCAAGCTCATTCTGTCAACTGAAGATAGTAGGCCTAAAAATTCTAACCACAGAATAATGGTGACAAGGGACAAAAAGGTTATACTTTTACGTTTAAGTTTTGAGGAATTAATTACCTCGAGGGCCCGGTTCTTAGCGAAAGCCTCAGGATCAGCAGACAAACCAGCAGTGTCCCAGCCATAGTCACCAGGGAATTCACCTGTCAAGTATGATGGTGTTTGGGCCGAAAAGGGTCCCAAGTACTTCACTCGGTCTGGTCCATACCACAAGTCATTTCCCTGTTCACAAAGTTATTTTAGTTATCAAAACTTGAACTATATCATGGTTACAAAACTTAGGTTTTCGAGCTAATACACCGAGTTTTTCTAAGTTCGGGTTAGAAAAACTTGAACTATATCATTTAAGCTCAAACTTGTAAGTACTCGACTCAGCTCAACTCGTTAACAGCTAAGTCCTACACATAAATATATACAAGTATGTTAAACTAGTGAAAGATGATATACCATTGTGTACTTGCCATTGACCATAGCGACAGAATCTCTAAGGGAGTTGACATTGGACCCTTTGGTTTGGCCCAAGAAAGGAGTGGCTCTAACAACTGTGGTTGAGCTAGCAGCAGCAGTTGAAGCCATTGATACTATTAATGCTTTTGATGTTTAGATTCAGAGTGAGTAAGAATGTGTGTAAAGAGGAGTATGTGTAGGCATTGTGAATTTAGAGACTTGTGGTGCATATTGCATTTTGGTTTGGTGACAAATCAGCAATATCATTTGCACCAATGAGATCGCTTGAAAATATATTCTAATATCTTCATGTCATATTTTCCCTATCTATATTTTATCTTGTAGTTCAATGGTTCTGAATAGTGAGAAAAAGCTTTTATTAGTTAAGTTTTGTGTAATGGTAGAAAACTAGAAATGTTTAAGTAATTAAAATCTCTATGGGTAAAATGATTGTTATTGATATAAAAAAATGAATTGTAAAATCTTGAAGAAAAAGAATGTAAAATACATGTTGCAAATAACTAATGGATTAAACATGTATTTAGCAATGTTTTTAAGTCTTTATATTTGATCAGTACTCATCTTTTTATAACCTAAAGTAATTGGGAGGTGATATGCACATCACCAAAAGTGATGTCACATCATGAAATCACATTAGTCATGCACATAGTATAACATTGCATATGCATGATTGTAGTGTGCACATTAGTCAGGACCTTACTAATGCTAATTTTCATAAAAGTTGAATCTGTTTACAATGCATTGTGTTTTTTGTTATAATTAGTGAGTCTATTGATCAATAGGCGAAAGTGAAATTAGTTTTCACTAGACTCAATCATTTTAGCTTAAGATCCTACTTTTTTGTTAATGAATATTCAGGACCTTACTAATGCTAATTTTCATAAAATCTGAATTATCATAGATGCATTTGTTCTCAATGCATTGTGTTTTTAGTTATTAATTAGTGGGTCTTTTGATCAATAGGCGAAAAGTGAAATTAGTTTTCACTAGACTCAATCATTTTAGCTTAAAATCCTACTTTTTTATTAGAATTTTCAGGACCTTACTAATGCTAATTTTCATAAAAGCTGAACTATCATAGATGCATCTGTTCTCAATTCATTGTGTTTTTAGTTCTATTAATCAATAGGCGAAAAGTAAAATTAGTTTTCACTAGGCTCAATCATTTTAACTGAAAATGTTAAAAAAAAAAGGGCACCTGTCACTTTTTGCTTTGATTCTTCCCCTGTGCGCTACATTCATCGTTGATAGCTAGTGACCTTTTAGATAAAACTGTAATTTTTGAAAATAATAAAG
>OU343224.1:197500790-197587453 GCA_910596185.1 Chrysanthemum makinoi | reverse complement strand
CGATCATTAGGTCATCCTCCTTCTCATCACCTTCATCATCATCTTCTTCATTAAACTTTGGACTCATAGTGCTTTCGTCCACAAACTCAGGTATAGCTTTCCTCTTCTTCTTTTGCCAACTCGGATGAAGATCCTCCACATCATAGCTAGATCCTCCAAACTTCGGGTAATCTACTATGCAGCCTTTGGGTTGAAAGTGCATAGCTTGGCGGGATATGGAATGCGGATACGGTCCAGGATACGAGGTGTAGGGGAAAGGATATGGTGGAACATTAGGTGGGTTGTAGGGAGGCAACTCATAATTAGCTTCTTGAGCCATGTGTTGAAAGAAAGGAATTGAATAATCATTAATGTAGTTGTTCCTCAACATCATCGAATCTCTCCAATATCCTACATTCAATTTCATTCAAATTTGGTTCCAATCTCTAACTTTGAGTCAAAACTACTAGTCATTACTTTGTTTGCCCGTTACCCTTCGGTACATTGCCCTGCTTCTTTGGTGGTTGTTGTGGTTGTGGTTCAATCCATGCTCCCAATGTCTTTGTCATTCATTCAAAGTTGTTCCAAATCTCATTTGCATTCCATATCTCACTAACCTGTGGCTCTCACCATGGCAAATTTCTTTCTTTGTGTAATACCAGATTCTTTCTAACCTCGTCACATAATGGCCTCCCATATTTTACTTTTTATTTTGATACGGGGCTTTTACTGACAAATACTAGGCTATGAGCCAAGCAGCATTCCATCCAAGTCCTTCCAACAACATCATAATCCATAAATCAAACATGGCATTTGTTCGAGAAAACTCAGTGCAGAAGCGGCCCATACCAACTTGTGTAGCACTCTCATCAATGGATTCTAATGGTTGCAGAATTCCTTCGAAGTACTTGAGGATCTCCAGCGATTCAATACTGGGAACACTAGGGTAATATTTTCTCAAATCTTCGAAGCGCAAATGAGCTTGAGCAATCGATGATCAACATCATCTTGATCATATAATCCAAGAACAACGGTAAAACCCGACGTATATGCATTGATCCACGCCCTGAAAGCCTAAACCAACCTGGAAACTTCATTCATGATGTTCCATTGACCTTCCTTTGAAAGTACATAGTGAAAAGAACTCCATACACCATTCACGGTAAACTTCTTCATTAATGCTAAAAGCTCTCTCCCACGAAAAATCATCAAACGAATCTCCATCAACCGGATAGACATAAGACATCGCATCATACTTGTGACTCATTCACCGGTCATATTCGTTAAAAAATCCCAATCTATCAACTTCAAGGCAAGAAACAGGTCCTATTTTGCAGCTTTGTGGCGTTCACGATATGTGCTTAAACACATATCTTTTGTTTATCAAAAGTGACCCAAAATAACCAAGAAAGAGCCGTTTATTGCTAATATCATTGTTTCTTGAGTTTGTGCTTGTCCTTGAATGCAGGATCACGATAAAACACTCAAAAAGCCAAATCGGTAATCCAGAACCGCGAGATTAAGAGAGCTAAAAGCCGGCCAGGAAGGTCATAATATGCATTTGTGAAGATTTCTACTCGAGAGGATGATTTTTGAAGATTTGATCAAAGTTTGCGAAATTGGCCAGATTAGGTCTGAACTTCGTGAGTAATGAGAAAGCACCCTCAAGTTCAAAGTTTCAAAATCAACCCTTGGTTTATTTGAGAAGGACAAGATTGACCCTTGGATTAAGTTTGATTTTACAGTTTGGTCCACTGAAGTTCAGTTTATACATGCTTGTTAAGTTCTAATAGATCAAATATCTAGTCCAAATCCAATATCAAACCAAGGCCCAACATGCATAACCAAGCCCAAAATCAAATGCTAGACGGTCCATTCTCTTATTACCCGGCGGTTTGACATTTTAACAGTATACCCGTTTCGAAACGGTCATAGTCAAAGAAATCAAAATATACTAAAAAATGCTCTGGCATACATTTTTCCCGATTCCCACAACGGATGTCTAAGAACCCTAAATTACCCACGCAGCCTCAATTCACAAAATTAACACAATTTAAGGGCAAATTGGTACAATCAACGACTTACACACGACATGTGCGCATTGCCATGTCGACTATCCGTGTGCCATACCCTCAATCTTTGCTCTCTACGTTGGTGGATGAAGCGTGGAAATGTTGATCCAGGGTTGCTTCTTGATGGGATGGTGATGCTTGATCTAAAGGCTGTAAACACTCCCAAGAAGCAGATTTCATTCTCTAGATCCTTCCAAGGCATGAGCTCATCTATATAAAGATCCTTTCACTCCTTGGTGGAGACACCTTCTTTTCTTTTTGAATTGATAGCTAAAATGTATTTTGTATTAAGTTTTTAATTCAGTTTTTAATTCGGCATTTGTAATTTACTTTTTGTTCTCAAGTTTTCTATTAATGGTAGTTTTAATCCTCAGTAATTGTTTCATTGTTAATGTTTTAAATCTGCTTATTATACTTGTCAAATGCTTATTTCTTTAATCAAAGGTTTTGACTTGTTAATTCATTAGCTCAAAAATACAAAAAAATCAGAAATAAATAATTGGAAAAAAAAAATATATATATATATCAAATGTTGTTTGTGGATTGATCACACCGACTCTTGTTCTATTTAGCTCATTTAAGCTTTTGATAGCTTATAGTGAGCTTAGTTTCATTTCAATCTCAACCTACTTAAAATCCAAATAGCAGTCAACAAAAGTCAGTGGCTAATTTGAGAAAAGAAATGGATGGTTTCTTTGGTGTTAATTTGTGGAATTGGGCTAAGTTTGGGTTGATACTTGGTTTAGGATTAGTGGTACTTTTCTTTGTTTTGACCATAGTGGTGGACATCTTGTAAGTTTAGATTTATCTCATAATTGGCTTAATAGGTATGATAGTTGTTTCGATTAGATCTATTATAATTATTGTTCATTATTGTCATTTAGCTTTATTTAGGTGCATTGAATCTATTTTGAAGGTAGAGTTAGCTTGTCATTGTGATTTAGCTAGAGTAGATTATAACTTGATTTGAAAAGTAGTGTTTGGGTCAGTTGGATCTAGTGAGTTTGTAGCGTAGTTTGTGTTTAAAATGTTGTCTATAAGTATCAATTAGAATAAGTAGGCTTATATCGAGTGAGTTATTTGCACTCTAAGTCCTAAAAGTCAAAATCACATGTTAACTAATCTTAATCTCAAAGCGGTTAGAATTGTTCTGAAATCTTGCATATAGGTGTAGAATTTGATAGGATTAGCTTGCATGATTTCATTTATCATATAATATCATAATCATTTAACCACCTTGATTCAAATCTCACAAATTCAAAGAACCAAAGCTGTTTTCATAAGTCAAAGTTGTAAAATCGGTTGTCACAAAACTTTGTGAATGAATCATTGATTCATTTTTGAGTAAAGTGATTGAAATTTTGGTTATCTAGTTCAGTTGGTCTAATTGTGGTCGATTTTTTGTGAAAACTTCTCAAGCTTTACAAGCTCTAAATAAGCTGTTTAAACAATTACATATGCCACAATTACTTTTAGGTTAATGCGAGTGTGAGACAGGTCTTTTCTTGGTCTCATCAGTCTCAATATAGCTTAGCTTTTGTCTGGCGGGTTGTGTGATCTCACAGTTTGTGGTGTTTTGAGTCTCCATTTATGGTTTCATTCGACTCATTAGATAAGGCTGGTGCATGGAAAAAGTTAGTAGGCTTAGGCTGATTTGGTAAGTAGTTTATTAGCTCTAAACTTGGTATTT
Organism: Chrysanthemum makinoi; assembly: GCA_910596185.1. Lineage (NCBI taxonomy): Eukaryota > Viridiplantae > Streptophyta > Magnoliopsida > Asterales > Asteraceae > Chrysanthemum > Chrysanthemum makinoi. The sequence goes on along the minus strand of OU343224.1, from coordinate 197,583,712 downwards.
GCTTATTAGAGGTTAGGATTAGAAGTAATTAGTTGTTGATAGTTAGTTTTAGTATAAATTAGCTCATGTGCTTGAGTTTGGTAGCTTATTGTGATTATTAGCTTATTCTTAATAGCTTATTTGAATTCAGTTTACACATCAGCTTCTAAATCTTACACATAAGCCATAGTTTTTATATTTTTCATTAATTTAGAATAATATTTTAGACTTTCCCTGAATTTTTCATATTTTTCCAACTTTGTTTGCTATTTTTCTTGATTTAAACTAGTTTTTAATATATTTTAAATAGCATTTAATTGAATAAATCGAGAAAAAGTTTCAAAAATAATTTTTCAATTTTCTAGATTAAAAAATATAAAAAAGCCAAAAAAATATTTTTCCAAAATTTTCCTAGTTTAATTTGTAATTTTTAGAATTTAAATTAGTTTAAATTCAAATAAATTTCAGAAAAATCATAAAAATTAGTTTTAATTCTTAGTTAATTTTCTAATATCATTTTTAGTTAGAAAGTAATTTTAGATTATTTTAGGACTTAGATTAGTCGTAGTTGCTTTTTATTTACGTTTCTTTTAATACGTTTTAGTATAAATCGCGTATTTAGGATTTCCCGTAGTGTAATTTCCTTAATTGATTTCCCATTCCCCGTAGTTTTAATATAATCAAAAATCCAATCATCGAGCATTTTAATAACAAACCAATAACGACGTTGCCCATTCACACCTCGTTGGGAAACGACTCGGATTTCCTAATCCGTATCATTATCACTCACGGGTTTTGATTCATTATCCTTTTTCCTAAAGGGATTTTAAATCATTACTTGTGGTTATTTTTGATATCGATATTGTGGTTTTATCCATACACACACACCCCTAAGCCTACATAGAGAATCAAATTTTGTTGCCATTGCGAGGTTGTTGTGTCGCGACAATATCGTTAAAGGTTTGACGATTAGTGACTCGAGATCCTTCCTTTGTGAAGTTACTATTTTTTATAAAAATTAAAAAAGTAAAAATATTTTCCTTTTTCTTTTGTATATATATATATCATATTAAAAATACAAAAAGATTTTCTCTTTTGAGCTAAATAGAATACATCAATTATATAACATTCTCAGCGGAGGTGTTATCATTAGTAAGTTCCCGAACCAAAGATCAAAAAAAACTTGCCTTTGTGTAAACTTGTGAGTCGATTTATTTCTATTTGATAAACAAAGCGTGGTGGTGGGTATAAGGGGCGACATTAAATTGCGGGTGAAAAGAAGCGGGTTTTTAATAAGCTTGTGGCCGACCTAAAAGCTTCTCGCTAAACATGCGTTTGTCTTATAGAGGTGATTTATTCACTTGGGATTATTGGTTAAGTTCACTTTGTTTTCGAATCGTTCGTTTAATTGCCTTGGTTTTGAAAGTGCATGCTCGTTCCAACAACTTCTGAGCCGATCACGTGAAAGCGCTACAATTCAGAGGCGAAATAGGCGTGCTCCATTAGTCGAACCGAGATTGAACTAATCCGACTCCGCCCATTGTAGAAATGGCGGAGGACAACCGATCTATGCTAGAGCAACTCCAAGCACCCACCGGGGTTATGGAGAAGCCATCGTCGTCGGCAATCGTTGCGGAATAACTTTGAGCTTAAACGGATTGATAAATTTGGTTTCGTCAAGCCAATTTTGGATTTGAGAGCGATCCTCACTCATATCCGGCGATTCAACAAGCTCCGTCACGATCAAGTCCGTAGCGTTCGGAAGAGGCTATCAAGCTACTACTCTTCCCATTTTCACTTGAGGGATTTGGCTGAAAAACTACCCCCTCGTCGATAACCACATGGGAGAATTTAGTGTCAAAATTATTGAGCGAATTCTTCCGTCTAAAACAACAAGCTTAAAAATGAAATAACAAAATTCACACAAAGATTTGATGAATCATTTAGTGAGGCATGGGACCGATTCAAAGATTTGCTTAGGCAATGTCCCCATCATGGTTTTTCTGAATTACACCAACTTGATACGTTTTATAATGGTTTGAATGAGACTGATCAAGACTCTCTCAATGCCGCTGCGGGTGGTAATTTGTTGACCCGATCAGCGAGAGATGCCTTGTTGATTATGAGAACAAATCTAAAGTTAGTACCTCCGTAGCAAATCGGTTCTTTGCAGTGGGTGTTACACCATCGTCTATCTTCTGTCGTCTGCTAGCAGATGCTAAGATTGATAAGCTTACGGATATGATTAAGGCTTTGGTTAAGATTAAGACCGCTAAGGTTAATTCTTCCCACGTTCAAGTCAAAGCGGTGGAAGCGACTTGTACTACTTATGGTGGCCGCATGCCTACTACAATTGTACCGCCACGATGGAAATCCTTTCGAAGCTAATGCATGTAAGGAGGTAACCATCCGTTCTCAAGTTGAACCAAACCTCGTGTTAGTAATCAAATGGTACCTGGGATTTTCTCAATCAAACAATGGACTTCGTTTTAATCGAATCAAGTTAGTGGACCAAATGTTCAAAACCAATTCAAAGCCCCACCAAATCAATACCCGAATCAAGGAGTCAATTACAATCAAGGATATCAAAATTCAAGCTATCAAGCTCTGCCTTTGCCTTCAAATGAATTCACGATTACGTTCAAACAATAATGCTACCATCCAAACCATGCAAACTCGGATTTCAAGTTTGAGAAATGAGTTTCAATCTTCGTTGACTAGACAAAGCAATGAGTTTAGGAATGAGATTCGACTTCAGAACAACAAATTGGATGCTTCGCAGAATAAACTTGAGAACATGTTGAATCTTTGTTTTGTGTAAGATAAGTCAACCCTCGAGTTCGGGATCTCTTCCAAGTGATACCATTCCCAACCCGAAAGGTGAGTTAAAAGCTATAACCACCGAGGGTGGTAAGGCTTATGATGAACCATCGTTCCTACTCATTTGGTGAGGAGGAGGAGCGAGGCCGTGGTTATTGAAGAAAATGTGCTTTTGCACCCGTCCCCTCCGGTCATTAGGACTCAGATCGGAACCGATGTTCAAGAACTACTACTAAACCCTCACTTCCTTATCCGTCTAGACTTCAAGATCAAAGGATTAGTGATAAGCCGAAAACCAAATGGAGAAATTTGTTGAGATCGTTCAATCCTTGAATTTTAACATCAGTTTCACCGACACTTTACTCCTCATGCGAAATTTCTGCCATGATCAAAAATTTAGTGAGTAATAAGGAAAAGTTGGCGAAATAGCAAAACAACGTTGAATGAGAATTGCTCGGCGGTGCTCCTCAAGAAACTTCACGAAAAGTTAGGAGACCCCGGCAAATTTCTTATCCCTTGTGAGTTTCCGAGAATTGTGAAATGCTCGCCTTGGCGATCTTGGTGCAGTATTAACTTAATGCCTCTTTCGATTTATAACAAGCTTTCTCTCCGGATCTCATCTACTAAGATGACTCTTGAACTCGCGGACGCTCTTCAAAGGAATTGCCGAGGCGTCTATGTGAAAGTAGGACCACTACATTTTCGCCGACTTCGTTGTCGTTGACTTTGATCTTGATTCAGAGTGCCTCTTATTCTCGGGAGACCTTTCTTTCTGAGCGGGCGTCGATGATTGACGTTTATGAAGGAGAAATTACTTTGCGATCTCATAAGGAAACCGTCTCATTTAACATTAACCATCCTTCGAGATACTCCTCCAATTATGATGATGCTTCTATTAATCGAATCAACGTTCTCGATATTGCTCAGGAGTATGCTCAAAAGCTTCTTGATTTTATGGGTGGCAATCCCACCATTCCTTTTGAAAATGTTGAACCAACTTCAGGCCTATAATTGCCGACTCTTCCCCTCTCTACCCATTCGAGGAGGTGATTTCATTTGGAAGAGGTCGATGAGTTTCTTGCTAATGACGAATCAATTCCACCGGGAATTGATGATGGTGTTTATGATTCGGAAGGAGATATCCTTTATCTTGAACAATTGCTAAATGAAGATCCATCACCGTCACTTCATCCGAAAGAGATTACGATTGAAGAAATCAAATCCGTACAAACGTCTAATTAAAAACCTCCGGAGCGAGGCTCAAGGATTTACCTCCTCATCTTGAATACGCTTTTCTTGAAAAACCGAACAAGTTTCCCGTCATCATTGCTAAAAACTTGAAAGATGAGGAGAAAACCACTTTGGAGATTCTTCGTAAACATAAGAGTGCCATAAACGGCAAATTTCGATATCAAAGGCATAAACCCTCGTTTTTGTACTCACAAGGTCTTAATGGAAGACGATTGCAAACATTTATTCAACAACAACGTAGGGTTAATCCGAAATTCATGAGGTTATCAAAAGGAAGTTCTTAAACTCCTTGGGCGGAATCATTTATCAATCTCCGATAGCTCATGGGTTAGCCCTATCCATTGTGTTCCAAGAAAGGTGGCATGAGTCATTGCCAATGAAGATAATGAATTGATTTCCAGCACGTCGCAGGATGGAGGTGTGTATTGACTAGAAAGTTGAATGATGCTACATGAAAGGATCATTTCACCTTTATGGATCGGATGCTTTCGAGCGTTTAGCGGGGAATGAGTTCTATTGCTTTCTCGATGGTTTTAAGTTACTTTCAAATTCGATTGATCGCATGATCAGAAAAACGACTTTACGTCCTTATGGAGCGTTTGCTTAAACGAATGCCATTTGGTTTATGCAATGCCGGAGCGTTCCAAAGGTGCATGATGGCTATTTTTCACGACATGATCGAAATTCTATGGAAGTTTTATGGACGATTTCTCGGTTTATGGAGATTCTTTCACTTCTTGCCTCTCTCATCTAGACCACATGCTCAAGCGGTGTGAAGACACCAACTTGGTCTTGAATTGGGAGAAGTGCCATTTCATGGTTAGAGGGGCATTGTCCTCGGCCATAAGATTTCAAAATGCGGGATTGAGGTCGAGAGCTAAAGTCGGCGTTATAGCTAAACTCCCTCATCCCACTACCATAAAGGTATGGAGTTTTTGGGGTCATGCCGGTTTCTATCGCCGTTTCATCCAAGATTTCTCTAAGATAGCAGCCCCGACCCATCTCCTCGAGAAGGATGCTCCGTTTATCTTCACCAATGAATGCGTTGAAGCATTTAATTTTCTCGAAATTAGCTGAAGCACCGATCTTAGTTGCCCAAATGGGATTTGCCCTTTGAGCTCATGTGTGATGCAAGTGATTACGCAATTGGGGCAGTCTTGGGGCAGCGTAAATCGAAACATTTTCAACCCATACACTATGCGAGTAAGACATTGTTTGAGGCCCAACACAATTATCGACTCTTGAAAAGGAATTATGGCCGTTGTTTATGCTTTTGAGAAATTCCGACCCTACCTTGTCTTATCAAAGACCATACTGTATACCGACCATTACGCCTAAAGTATCTTTTGGCAAAGCAAGATGCTAAGCCACGATTACTTAGGTGGGTTCTCCTCCTTCAAGAGTTTGATGTTACTATTCTTGACAAAAGGAGGCGGAGAACCTTCTGCTGATCACCTTTCTAGACTTGAAAATCCCCATCAAAGTGTGCTTTCGAGAAAAAGATCACGAAACATTTCCTCTTGAGACACTTGGGATGATTGCTAAGAAAGACCCAAACATCCCATGGTTTGCCGACTTTGCAAATTACCATGCGGGCAATTTCCTCGTGAAAGGGATGTCGTCCCAACGGAAGAAAAAGTTTTTCAAAGATGTTAAGCATTATTTCTGGGACGATCCCTACTTGTTTAAGATTTGTGTGGATCAAGTAATCCGGCGGTGTGTTCATGGCCAAGAGGCCTTTGATATTCTCAATGCTTGCCATAACGGACCTTTGGTGGCCATCATGGTGCAAGCTACACCGTAGAAGATTTTTGATTCCGGATTCTATTGGCCTACCATATATCGAGATGCCCATGATTTAGTCAAATCTTGTGATTCTTGCCAACGTCAAGGGAAAATTTCGCAAAAAGATGAAATGCCACAAAATGCTATTCAAGTTTGTGAGATTTTTGGCGTGTGGGGCATCGATTTTATGGGGCCATTTCCATCATCTAAGGGTAATAAGTATATCCTCGTGGCCGTCGACTACTTGTCTAAATGGGTTAAAGCGAAGGCGCTCCCATCAATGGCCCAGTGGTTGTTAAGTTTTTGAAGAATTTGATTTCCGATCGGAGCACCTCGTGCTATCATCAGTGATCGCGGTACCCATTTTTGTAATGAACAATTTGCTAAAGTTATGGCTAAATATGGAGTTACCCATCGTCTTTCTACAGCGTATCACCCATAAACGGCGGACAAGTTGAGGTCTCGAATCGTGGTTTGAAAAGAATTTTAGAAAGGACCGTAGGACAAAATCGAGCTTCATGGGCTGATAAGTTAGATGATGCATTATGGGCTTTCCATTGGCATACAAGACACCCATCGGGTGCACCCCATTTAAGTTGTTGTATGGAAAAGCTTGTCACTTGCCCATCGAGCTCGAACATAAGGCATTCTGGGCCTTGAAACATGCTAACTTTGATCTTAAGACCGCGGGTGATCACCGGAAAGTTCAATTGAATGAATTAAATGAGCTTAGGGATCGGGCTTACGAGAATTCTTTGATTTTCAAAGAGAAGACTAAGAGGATTCATGATGCTAAAATAAAAAACCCGCGTTTCAACGTTGGTGATCAAGTTCTCCTTTTTAACTCGATTGAAGATATTCTCGGGCAAACTCTCAAACCCGTTGGTCGGACCATTACCGTTGCTCAGGTTTCCCTTATGGAGCGGTGGAGCTTTCTCAACACGATGGCCTAATTTCAAGGTGAATGGCCATCGGTGTGAAACATTATTTTGGAGGGACATTCCATCTATGGTTGTCCCGGATCTCCAACTTTCCCTAGGACAACGAATTAGGGGATGAGTCAAGCTAGCGACTCGGTGACCAAAAGCGATGGCGCTTTGGGAGGCACCATGCTTATCTCTATCTTCTTTCTATTTTCTAATAAGTGGCGTGAAGGGGTTAGCCTCTTGATTTCGTGTTTGGTTGTTTGTGATGTTGTGTTCAGGATTTTCCGATATGAAGACTCTGCGTTCGAAGTTTGTCATTTTCTCCACTCGAGTTTCATGATCGATTCTGATGGAAATCCGATATCCGAAATCTTATCGACTAACGTTTATCTTTGAGCATACTTAATAAGCGGCTTTTAGATTTTCGTTGATACCCTTGCTTTTAAACATTGAGGACAATGTTTCGTTCTAGTCTGGGGTAGGGTAATCTTTGATTTGATTTGACTTGCTTTATTTTTGTCGGAGTGTACTCTAACCCGTTTTTCCTTAGAAAATGAAAAAATTGTGCTATATATGAGAAATTTAAAAATTTTTAAGCTTTTGTTAAGTCTTTTTGATTGAAAAGTTTGCTAGTCTCTTAGACAAGAAGCTATAAAATCCGAATTCTAGCTCACAAGGCCAAGAATTTTGCAAGTTTCCTGAGAGTGATTTTAAATATGCATAACTTGATTTCATTTGACAAAGCATTTGCTAAGTTAATATATGTTTTGACACCTTGTTGACTTTCGGTGAGTAGGAATAGAATTACACTTGACCAGGCGTGTTGAGCCCAAGCTTGTTCCCTTAACCATAGATAATCTAATTATCATTAAGCATCATGGATCTCATTATTTGGGATTTTAAATTTGGAGAGATCGAGAAATGATAGAGTTACTTATGAGTTTAGATGCTAAGCGTGGAGTAGTTGGTTCTCTTTTAGAGCCCATCGAAGGTACTTATGGCTTTTTGTTCCCACAAAATTGTTTCACCCCATATCTGCTAATAATAATTAGAGATGTTGAGTTTTGGCGATAGTTAGTTCTTTATTCTTCTTTAGAGAATCTTTGCCCATGAGAGTTGGGTACACATCGAGGTACTATCGGTGTTCGGTGTAATAGACAAGCTGATTCTGATAGTTCTTGCTATTGTTTCTATTGTTATAAAAGCCGTAGGGTTTGGAGTTTGGCACAAAATTAACATGAAATAAAGCCCAAATGTATTAAAATTGAAAAATCCAAAGCCATAAAAGTTATCATAGACTTCCAAAAGCGAGGAATATCCAAAGTCATAATAAGACTCTGATAAGCGGTAATCCCGTTGAGTTAGTGGTTGAAAAGACCAAGGGCCTAAATTGCAAAATGCAAATGTCTTTGAAATAAGTGTTAAGCCAAACTTTGAATCCGGGAGATATCTCCCTAAATCGTTTGAAATTAGGACCTTGATGTGGACCTCATTCTTGTGTGCAATGGTTTTCGAGGGAAGGTGGAAAACTAATTATCGACTTAGCTTTATATCTTTATCGGAATAAAAGTTATCGAAGCGAGAACATAAGAAAAATTCATTTCTCACAAAAATAAAAAAATCTAGAGAAAAATAGGAAAATGGGAGCAAAAGGTAATTACACAAGTAACTTCCATGGGTAGTGTTAGCATCTAGAGTCATATTTAACAATGATTTCGATTTTACGCTTAGTTGGGGGACTTGTGAAAATCGGAGCGATGTATTCTATCCGTATGGTCACTTCACGTTGTGTTGTGTTTCCTACGCCGTGATCCTAACGTGTCGTTTGAAAAATGTTGGAGTTATTGATCGACATGAAAGTTCAGAAAACCGTCACTCATAATCGAGAATGTGCTTTCGTAATATCTACTTGTGAATTAAAAGGTAAGCGGGGCATTTTAGAATTAAGGCTTTCTTAATCTCTTTTGAGGAATCTTTGCTACTTCTTCATAGGTTTAGTAGAAAGAGATTGAAATCTTTGGTTTTAGAAGCGTGAGTTGATTGCATTGTGTGGGGACACGACAATGGTCTCGTCTGGGTATTTTGATATGTGCTTAAACACATATCTTTTGTTTATCAAAACTGACCCAAAATAACCAAGAAAGAGCCGTTTATTGCTAATATCTGTTGTTTTTTTGAGTTTGTGCTTGTGCAGTGCGGATATGATAAAACACTCAAAAAGCCAAATCAGGGAAATCCAGAACACGAGAGATTAAAGAGCTAAAGGCTGAGCGGAAGGTCGAATTATGCATTTGTGATGATTTCTACTCTCAGAGGATGATTTTTGAAGATTTGATCAAAGTTTGAAAATTGACAATTGGTCCACGAACTTTCAGCAAATGACGAAAGCACCCTCAAGTTTCAAAGTTTCAAAATCAACCCTTGGTTTATTTGAAGGACAAGATTGACCCTTGGATTAAGTTTGAGATTTTCACGGTTTGGTCCTGAAGTTTGGTTATACATGCTTGGTCCCTAAGTTACTAATAGATCACATATAGTCCATCAATATACAAACCAAGGCCAACATGCATAACCAAGCCCAAAATCCAATACTAGACGGTCCATTCTCTTATTACAACCCGGTTTGACATTTTACCGTATACCGTTCCCAAAACCGGTCAACAAGTCAAAGAATCAAAATATACTAAAAATGCTCACGCCAAACATTTTCCCCAATTTAAACCCGGATGTCTAAAACCCATTACCCCGCCTCAATTCACAAAATTAAACACAATTTAAGGCAAATTGGTACAATCCTGACACACGACATGTACACATTGCCATGTCACTATCAGGTGTGCCATACACCAATCTTCTTTCTCTCATTGGTGGATGAAGCGTGGAAATGTTGATCAAGGTTGCTCTGATGGGATGAGGTGAATGCTTGATCTAAAGGCGTAAACACTCCAAAAAGCAGTTTCATTCTCTAGATCCTTCCAAGGCATGAGCTCATCTATATAAAGATCCTTTCACTCACGAATTGAGACACCTTCTTTTCTTTTTGAATTCATAGCTAAATGTATTTTGTATTAAGTTTTAATTCATTTTAAATTCCGCATTTGTAATTTACTTTTTGTTCTCAAGTTTTCTATTAATGAAATTATTTTAATCCTCAAGTAATTGTTTCATTGTTAATGTTTTAAATCGCTTATACTTGTCTAATGCTTATTTCTTTAATTCAAAGAGTTTTCAGCTTGTTAATTCATTAGCTCAAAAAAATCAGAAATAAATAATTGAAAAAAAAAATATATATATATCAAATCTGTTTTGTGGATTGATCCACACTTTCATTTCTTTGTTATTTAGCTCATTTAAGCTTTTGATAGTTTATAGTGAGCTTATTTTCATTTCAATCTCAACTTACTTAAAAAATCCATAGCAATCACAAGTCAACTGTGGCTAATTTGAGAAGAAATGGATGGTTCTTTGGGTGTTAGCGTGGAATTGGGCTAAGTTTGGGTTGATAACTGGTTTAGGATTAGTGGTACTTTTGCTGTTTTGCAAGCCATAGTGGCTGGACATCTTGTAAGTTTAGATTTAATCTATAATTGGCTTAATAGAGTACTTGATAGTTGTTTTAATTAGATCTATTATAATTATTGTTCATTATTGTCATTTAGCTTTATTTAGGTGCATTGAATCTATTTTGAAGGTAGAGTTAGCTTGTCATTGTGATTTAGCTAGAGTAGATTGCATATGATTTGAAAAGTAGTGTTTGGGTCATTGGATCTAGGAGTTTGTAGCGTAGTTTGTGTTTAAAATCTGTCACATAAGTATCAATTAGAATAAGTAGGCTTATATCAGTGAGTTATTTGCACTCTAGAATCCTAAAGGTCAAAATCACATGTTAACTAATCAATCTCAAACAGTTAGAAATTAAGTCAAAATCTTGCATGGTGTAGTGTCAGTTAGCATTTGATTTCATTTCATCATATAATATCATAATCATTTAACCACCATTCAAATCACAAATTCAAAGAACCAAACTGTTTTCATAAGTCAAAGTTGTAAAATCCAGTTTTCATAAAACTTTGTGAATGAATCATTGATTCATTTTTGAGTAAGAGTGATTGAAATTTTGGTTAATACTAGTTCAGTTGGTCTAATTGTGGAATCTGATTTTTGTGAAAACTTCTCAAGCTTTTACAAGCTCTAAATAAGCTGTTTAACAAAGCCACTATGCCTGTTCACTAGGTGTAAGTGTGTGGAACCAGTCTTTTGAGTCATCCAGTGCAATATAGCTTAGCTTTGTCTAGCTGGATTTGTGTGATCTCGGTTGGTGATTTTTAGTCTCCATTTATGGTTTCTGTTCCGGCTCACTAGATAAGCTGGTGCAACAGCTTAAAGTTAGTAGGCTTAGGCTGATTTGGATAAGTAGTTTATTAGCTCTAATCTTGGTAAACTGCTGATTAGAGGTTAGGAGTAGAAGTAATTAGTTGTTGATAGTTAGTTTTAGTATAAATTAGCTTCGTGCAGTTTGGTAGCTTATTGTGATTATTAGCTTATTCTTAATAGCTTATTTGAATTCAGTTTACACATCAGCTTCTAAATCTTACACATAAGCCATAGTTTTTATATTTTTCATTAATTTAGAATAATATTTTAGACTTTCCCTGAATTTTTCATATTTTCCAACTTTGTTTGCTATTTTTCTTGATTTAAACTAGTTTTTAATACTTTTTAAATAGCATTTAATTCGAATAAATCAGAAAAAGTTTCAAAAAATAATTTTTCAATTTTCCTAGATTAAGAAAAATATAAAAATTCAAAAAAATATTTTTCCAAATTTTTCCTAGTTTAATTTGTAATTTTTAGAATTTAAATTAGTTTAAATTCAAATAAATTTCAGAAAAATCATAAAAATTAGTTTTAATTCTTAGTTAATTTTCTAATATCATTTTTAGTTAGAAAGTAATTTTAGATTATTTTTAGGACTTAGATTAGACGTAGTTGCTTTTTATTTACGTTTCTTTTAATACATTTTAGTATAAATCGCGTATTTAGGATTTCCCGTAGTGTAATTTCCCTTAATTGATTTCCCATTCCCCGTAGTTTTAATATAATCAAAAATCCAATCATCGAGCATTTTAATAACGAACCAATAACGACGTTGCCCATTCACACCTCGTTGGGAAACGACTCGGATTTCCTAATCCGTATCATTATCACTCACGGGTTTTGATTCATTATCCTTTTTCCTAAAGGGATTTTAAATCATTGCTTGTGGTTATTTTTGATATCGATATTGTGGTTTTATCCATACACACACACCCCTAAACCTCAGACGAATCATTCCCTAAAAGCATGTTTCTCCTCATTGGTGAGATCTTTAAACTTCAGGTTTGCATTCCCTTCAGCTTTCAAGCTATACGTAACCTTTTTCCTTGCATTTCTTTGGCAATACTTGGTAACAATCGGGTTCGGTGGAATCAGTGAACTCGAACAACACAACATTTATCTGTAGAAATCACAAATATAAGTCAATATAAGAGTGTTAGAACAAACGATAAAAGTTTATAAAGCCTCTAGGTCTAGTTCAAAATTTTGCAATTTTCCACGAACTTGGGAAGGATCGGTTGAGAGCCAATCCGGCTCTCTCATCACCACTATCCAGATTCGGTTGTGATAAATAACAAGATCGGTTACGTTCTCTGAGAAGGCAATGGCTTTCAATCGATTTCCTACTAGATTCTTCCATTCCAATTCAACTCCAGCGCATTCTAACATCACCAATGATTTCCACAACCTCAAATTGCTCTTAATTCGCATTCAAAACTTCCAATCATCACATGTTCATCATGCTTAGAACTTAAAATCTTAACTTCAATTCATCAATCACTTGTTCTAATCAACAATGTGGCATCTAAAATTCACTGAAAATGCATCATCTACCAACTGGGAATCATCAATTGCAACTTAATTTGATTCAATGGCTCAACCTAATTAAATCCGAAAATTCAATCATCTAATACTCATTCCATGTTGAATCAATCACTACAATTCTTTTTGCAATGCATTCCTATATCAATTACCCACTTAATTCTGAAATATTACAACTTAATTCGAATCCTATGATGGATCTAAACACACACCTTGTGTTAGTGATACTTTGAATTATATTAATAAGTACGCGGAATATACTTAGTAATACTCAGAATATGGATTGTATGATGTAATGTAAGTGAGAAAAGTATAACACAAAGCTTCAATATTGTTAAGAATAATACGAGTGATCTTGCTTATCACTAGGGTTACACCTTGAAGCATACGTACCTAGAACAAATACCTAGGACCTCCTTTTATAGCACAAGGAGTCTTTTACAAGATAAGTATAATGTTAACGATATAGAATATACACAAGATCTTTTCTATACTTATCTATAGACAGATACATAACAATTATCCTAATATCGATGGTAATAATATGTACTAGCAGTGGTAATGTGTTTCCATTGCTAGTGCATTCTTCAGCAGTGTCTTCCACAAGCTTATCAGTGGTAACTGTTAACTTTATTCCCAACAATCCTCCCCTAAACTTATGATTTCTCTGCAAATCAATAAGTTTCTTCAATCTGCATCATCTTCAAGGATTTGGAGAATTCTACCAAACACTTCACTTTCTTTTTAAATCCTGAATAGCTCTTGAACATTGATCTTGAATCCTATGTAACAAAGCTCTGGCCTTCTCATTATCTTCATGAACTCTTATTGTTATAGACAACATCATAGTGAGAGTTCCAGCTTTAAGTGGGTATTCTTTCTCAGCAAACATAAATGCATCCACTCCAGTATTTGTAGAAACATGATGAACTTCACATGAATCATAGTAAGTCCATGTAGTACCAACACATTGAGCTTCAAACTTCTAGAAATTATCATGCATCCTGGTTCATAGAGCCTTAGATCAACCCATATTTGCATTTTCTATCTTTAAGCTTGTGGAAGCATCAAACCTTTCTTGAACTAATCTCCACAATGTATCAAGATCATCTCTATCACATGCTTTGATGAGTTCTTCAAACAGAATGAATGATGAAGTTTCACCACCTAGCCTTGTAATATTCCATGTTGGAGCAAAATTGCTAGCGGTATACCTTCCCAATCAACAATAGGATGTCGACTTGCGGTGGGTCGGGATAAAAATCTTCTTCTTCATCAAAATCATTCCGTCATTTGTTCTTACGTGAATTTCTCGGATTGAACTTCTTGTTCTTTAGCAAATTTTGTTTTCTTGAGTGTCTGAGGTTCACTATCTTTGGCTTTTCTCTTCGGATGAGGATATCTTCTTTCTTCTTCTTCAGAATTCATAGGAATAAAGTCACTATCTTGTCTTTTAACCACGTAGTAGATACCTTCAACACGATCATCAGTCATTCCTTTGAATTGATTCTTTTTCCGACCACCAACACTGCAACAATAATCTTTCATAATTGAGATAACTTGTGCCTTGGTTGGTTGTCTTGGTTTCTTTGACCCTTTTGATGAACCAATTGCATCCTGAAGTGCTTGATTATTCTTCATTTGAATGAAGTCCTTCAAGCTGTCTTTGTTCTTTGTTCTTGGTTAAAGACTTATCTGCAACTAAGTCAATTGCCTTCTTCTTGACTACTGGATCATTAGTAATCAAGAACTCAATCTCTTGTTCTGTAGGTACATAGCTAAAATCTGGAGTCTTTTCTCTGAATATTGTGGGTGAAACAGTGGAAAGTGGATTTTCATCCATTAGATCAGTGGTTTCCATTTTGTCCAGCCTTTTAGCCTCTATGAAGTCTGCAATTTCTAGTTCATCTAGCTTTTTCTTGTTTGCAACTTCATCTTCAGTGAGTTTTCTAGCAACTTTTGCATCATGAGCAATTTGAGCTTGTTCTCTCTTTGAAACTCTCCTTCTTGATTTCTCTTCACTTTGTACAACTGCTTTACCTTTCACATTCTTCTTCTTTTCAATTTCTTCCTCTGCAGTGGTAATATCTTGTCCAGCAGTGGGAACCATTTGCTCTGCAGTGGGAATGGTGTCAGTGGTTGCAGCAGTGGAAGTTGCTTGCTCTGGTTGCTGTTGAGGAACTTCTTCTTGAGTATCAACTTCCTCAGTACCTCTTGGCTCATCAAATCCAAACACTTCATCTCCAAAATCAATCTTCCTGTTGATCCCAGTTGAGCAAACGATCCTTTATAGAAACTGACTTAAACAAAGACTTATTAAGTATCACGCGGAATTTAATACTTAATCTTAAGAAGAAGAACAATAAACATTCAACACCTCAATATTATTATTAATACGAATACTCTAACCAGTATTAGGGTTTTACAACCTTGAAGTGTATCGACCTTAGATATAAAACATACGTATATCTAATCTAACCTAGGACCTCCTTTTATAGGCTAAGGAGTCCTTTACGTAATATAATACGTAACCTACAAGATAAATATCTTTTCCATATTTGTCTAATACAAAATATTAAACCGACTATACAAGACTAGCAGTGGTTACAATACAATATCCGTGGTTACACAATACTACTAGCCGCGGTTTATCATCAGCAGTGGATTCATTCTTCTGTCCGTGGTTTCAACAACTCTGTCCGAGGCTCCAACACTTAGAATAATTCATGATCCAAGGAACCTAAAACCCAACAATCCTCCCCTAAACTTGATACATTCAAATAGAATTCTCAAGTTTCCTTTAAGCTCAAAACACCTGAATTGGAGGATGTATCCAAACACTTACCAGTTTTAAGAATTGTCTCATACTTCAGCATCAAATTGTAAGCTTGACCATCATAGGGCATCAACATCTTCAAACCACCAGGCTTCACCATCTGAGCAATAACTCCTGGATAATTATTCAATTTGGGATAATCACCTTCTACAAGCATATGAATAACTTCTCCAGACACAGTTAACATATGAACTCCACAAGTTTGATATAAAAACCATCTTGTAATTTGACCATTGTAGAGTCCCTTCCATTCAGGTTCATCATGAGTTGGTTCAAACAAAATCTTCAAGTGATGATAAACCAGTATCTCATGATAATCATCTGGATGTATATCACCAAAATTATTCTTGTAAAGCTTCCAAAGATTCATTAAATCATCTCTATCCAGATATTGAAGCATTTGTGAAAATTTATTAAACTCAGAAACTTCATTATTGAGTTTTTGAATTTTCCAACATCCTTCACTTCCATTAAGCTCAAATTCATAAGAGATAATTTGATTACTATCTTCAATCTCTTTCAGTCTTTTAGAACCAAATGTCTCCTGAGTCTCAGATTTTCTCTTTAGATTACCTTTAATCCACTCTTCATCTTTTTCAAAATTCATTGGAGTAAAATTATCATTATTAATCCTCATACACATCAAATAAAGCTCATGAATTCTTTCAAATGAACATTTACTAAGATTGTCAGGAATATGTATGCCTGAATTCTTAATAATCTTCATCAGTACATTCCTCATCTCACGAATTGTAGGAGGTTTCTTCCTTTTAACTTGCTTCTTTTCCTTACTGATCCTCCTTGCCTATTCACCCAAGATTCTGGCTCTTTCCTCATCATCTAACAATGCCCAATCTTGAGTAGTATACTCATTCTGTATTTGATTAGAAGCTTGCAGATAGTTTTGTGATTCATACCATTTAGCTAGCCATTTCTGAGTAGCCTCCTCCTCTTCTTGCTTTTCTTTCTCTGCAGATGCTTCCTCTTCAGCATGTATGCTTCTTGTATACTCTTCATCATAAGCAATATGTTCTTCTACACTTTTAAACTTTAAAACGGGTGCTGCAATACCTTTACCCTTACCAATATCTGGTTGAGCCACCTTCTTCTTTAAAGGCTCACCAATAACTAAACTTTTACCTTTGGGTTTGGTTGCAGTAGGTTCAAGAGATAAAACAGGTGCAATGATGGGTGTAGAGTTAGTTGAGGTTTTGCTAAGATTGATCAATGTGCTTGCAGCTTCTTTCTCAACTTCTTTTGATTTGGGTGGTGATACAGAGGTGGTTGTAACAATTGTAGAAGTGGTTATGATAGCAGTGGGTATGATTATCTTATTTGAAACTGCAGCAGTGATTTCAAGAATACTAGCCGTGGTTGTAGACACACTATCAGTGGTTGTGTCTTGCACTATCTCATCTTCTACCACAGTCTTCACACTTTCAAGAACATCTTCATTCCCATCTTTCTTCTGATAAAGCTTCTTCCACTCTCTTGGGCTCTTTTTGAGATAGAAAACAAGCAAACAGGCAATTTTGCAGATCTTTATGGCTATTTCTTTTGTGAAGTGATCTTGCAAAGAAACCTTGCTCAGGAAAGGTTTTAGTGTTCTGAACCTTGCTTCTTGTTTGAACAGGGGTATTCAAATTTCCAAGTATTTGTTCCTTAGGATGAATCTTATGTATCCTTGTGGTGGTGACAGGACTTTCATGAATGACATGTTCCAAATTAGTAAAGTCAGCATTGAAGAAATCATCCATGTCTTCATCATCAGTAGGAGTATCAATATCTACCAAAGCAGGCATGTGAGGATCATGGGGATAATCCTCTTCACCAAATAATGGCTTTGCAGTTGGTCCAAAAAAAGTACTATCATCAGTACTTGCAGCCGGGGTTTCACTTGAACTGGAAGTGGTAGAAGTTGGCTTAGCAGTGCTTTCATTATTTCTATCCGTGCTTTTGTTTGGCTTAGCAGTGCTTTCAGAATGCCTTTTCTTTCTTTCAATTTCTTCTACCGACACTGAGTTATCTTTTAACAACTCATCCTTATCTTGATGATGATCAACTTTGCTTCTAGAATTCAATGCATCATCATCAGTGGGACCTTGCTTATCAATGATGGGTGAGACAGAACCAGCTTTCCACTTTTCAACCAAATAGAACTCCTTTGGAGAATCAGCTTCCTTAGAATCTGTTTCTGCATCAGAATCCTTTTGTGTACCTGCATTAACATTAGTGGAAGTTCCTGCAATGATAGGCTCATAATTCATAGATTTGGTTAGCATATCAATGTTAAACAGCCAGTCTGGTCCTTTAGTCTGAACACTAGGAATTTCTTCACTAAATTGAACATGTAAGTTCTCTTCAACAATCCTAGTCCTCCTATTGTAAACTCTAAAGGCTTTATTATTAGAAGAATAGCCTAAAAAGTATCCATCATTAGTTTTTTCTTGAAACTTACCTAGGTAGTCTATGGTATTCAAGATAGTAACAGGACACCCAAAAGGTTTTAAGAATGCAATCATTGGCTTCCTATCATGTAACAGCTCATAGGGGGTCTTGTTATAAGGCTTCACTACCTTACTTCTATTCTACACATAACATGCAGTGCCTACAGCTTCAGCCCAAAAGGTAGTTGGTAACTTAGATTCTGACAACATTGTCCTAGCAGCCTCAATTAGTGTCCTATTTTTTATTTCAACTACACCATTCATTTGTGGTGTTCTAGCAACACTAAACTGTCTTTCTATACCCTTAGCTACATAGAACTGATTCATCACATCATTCTTAAACTCAGTTCCATTATCACATCTGATTACCTTGACTTTATGGTTTACTAGATTTTCTATCTTAGTAATGAAAGTCTTGAGGATCTCACTAGTCTTACTCTTAGCAGCTAAAAAGTATACCCAAGAAAATCTACTATAATCATCAGTGATAACTAGGCAATACTGTTTATGGTTCAAACTTTTAACAAAGGTAGGTCCAAATAAGTCCATATGAAGCATAAACAGTGGTTGTGTTATGGTGTTAACAGTTTTGGTCTTACAAGAGGCTCTATGTTGTTTTCCTTTCTAACAAGCCACACAAAGTTCCTTACATTCAAAAACCTTAGAAGGTAACCCTCTTACTAAGTTTCCTTTTACCAGTTTATTGATTGTTTTAAAATTAAGGTGACCTAGCCTTCTGTGCCATAACTTAGACTCATCTATTGATGCTTTAGCAAACAAACAGGTTAAGGACCTATTAGGAATTACATCTTTAAGATCAAAACAATATATATTTTCCTTTCTAGGTACCCTTAGCTGTATATACTTTTCATCAGGCATCATAAAATCAGATGACAACACCACACATTTAGTTTCACCAAAAAGTACACAGTTTTTCTTATCACACATTTGAGAAACATTGAATAAGTTGTACTTTAATCCCTGTACCAGATAGACTTTTTCAAAGTCTAATTTCCCTGTTCTGATTGTGCCTCTGCCAATTATCTTTCCTCCCTTTGGATCATTGCCAAATGCCACATATCCTCCATCAAAAGCTTCAAAATCCTCCAGGTTGCTCCCATCCCAAGTCATGTGCCCAGTGCAACTACTATAAAAAATTCCTTTGTCTTTTAGCTCATCTTGTAGATTGTCCTGCACATGAATTTAAACAAATTAGTTCCTCTTGTGGACCCAAGCCAATACTGACTTGGGTCTGCCCTGTGCATCAACATAATCAAATTTCTTTAGGTCCATTGATGCACAGTTGACATGATGTCCTTAACAGCATAAAAATGGTTTCCAACCACTGTGTCAGTTATCACCTTTGGAATTTTTAAAACTTCTTTTGTATCAGTGGTGATATTTTGCTTAGCAGTGGTTTGATTTTGCTTAGCCGTGTTTACATTTTGCTTAGCAGTGGTTGGAACCCATTTGGGTGCAGCAGTGACTATTGACTTTGTATTACCATTCCTCATTAACACTGCTTTAGGAATCATGTTTTTATTAGAATGAGGGTTTGTTTTCTTTGAAAAGTTTTGGTGATTTACCGTCCTCCATTGATTCCAAACTTGTGGTTGGTTTTTATAACAGTTTCTCTGTAAGTGCTCAAAACTACCACATATAAAACAAGCCTTCTTGACACATTGAAACTCATCACCTAACCGGTTAGAAATTAGGCCATTAAAGTTTCTCTGATTGCCCCTAGGTATGTATCTTTTCATCTGTTCCCTAGGTATCTCATTATAATCTACCACTTTCCTAGAGATAGGTGCTCCAAATCTAGGAATAAGGTTGGCTTGCTTAGAATCAACTTTCTTAACATTTTGTATCTTCTCTGGCTGTGTTGATTCAAATCTATCTTCCTCAGAATCTGATTCCCAATCTTCAATAGTGGGAGCATCAGATGACTTATCAGAACCTATCTTAGGTGATTCAAACTTGCTAGTCTCACCTACAGGTTTATTGAAACTAAATTCACTGCTAAATGACAGTTCTTTTGTAGGTGGTGCATGTTTCATAAGAGGTGGTGGTGGCATATCATTGTAACCAAGACCAGTACCATCCTTGAACAATTTTTGACCTATTGGCTTATTTACTAGATCAGAAGCATACTATGTTTTAGCAACCCTAACAACATGTTTTTCTTTTTCTACTACGGCTTCTTGTTTTACACTCTCTGCCTCTTCTAGTTTCTTTTTAAGCATTGTGATTTCTCTGTCTTTACGATCAATTTCACCACCTAGTATATTTATCTTATCAACATACTCAAACTCACATTTAATACAGTAATTAAGCTTTTCTTCAACACTTTCTAGACCAACTCTATAACCTAAGTTATCTAGAGACAGTCTTTCAACTTCTTTTCTCAAACTCTCAATAATAGCTCTTTGTGATTCTAAGTTATCTTGACATGATTTGAAAGAACAAGTAGAATTTTTAGAATTATTAGATACCTCAGAATCTGAACCAGAAGATGAAGCATAGGCCATAAGAGCAAAGTTATGCTCTTTTGAAGCTTCACTAGCAAGAAAAGATGCATTTGGGCCTTCTTCAATCTGATCACTCCAGTCATAATCACCAATACCATCTTGAGTAACCAATGCTGAAGAAGAAGCAGGCTCTTTAGTGGTCTTCTTAATGCCTTCAATCCTCTTGGGAGCTCGACATTCCCTAGCAAAGTGACCCTTCTTCTTGCAGTTAAAGCACTCCATCTTGCTTTTTCAAATCCACTCTCCTTTTACCATCATACTTAACCTGTCTTCCAGTCCTCCTTAAGAACT
Organism: Chrysanthemum makinoi; assembly: GCA_910596185.1. Classification (NCBI taxonomy): domain Eukaryota; kingdom Viridiplantae; phylum Streptophyta; class Magnoliopsida; order Asterales; family Asteraceae; genus Chrysanthemum; species Chrysanthemum makinoi. Next base: position 197,562,930 of record OU343224.1, on the reverse strand, counting down.
TCCTTGCTTGGAGAGTCAACATTGCCATCTTCCATTGAAGATTTATCTCTTCAAGATCATCAGGATCAATTTGATCTAAATCTTGATTCAAAACAGTAACACTGGTAGTTAAATCAGCCAGAAAAGCACAAATTGCACCATCACTGACATTATCACTAACAGTGGTATTGTTTGCAATAGCCGTGGTTATTCCATAGGCAGCAGTGGATACATCTTGTGAGCTCTTGTGATTAGTAGAAACAAAAGCAATGTTTTGATTAGTAGTAGATGCACCAGCAATGTTGTTCTCAGACTCATATACCTTCAAGTTGTTGTAGAGATTATCCAGAGTCATCTTTTCAAAGTCATCCTTATTTCTCCACACAACTATGTGCACAACCCAGTCAGGTGATAAAATTCTGATGAACTTCAAATTTATATCTTCTTGAGCAACTTTGTAGTCCACTAACTTCAGTTGGCTGATTAGATTTTGAAGTCTGTTATAAGTACCATCAAGTTTTTCTCCACTGAGAGCAGTGAAGTTTTCAAGCTGATGCTTGAGCATATTCTTCCTTGATTTCTTTGTAGCTTCATTACCAGCAAACCTTGTTTCATTAGCATCCATTAACTCTTTAGCAGACTCATATTTTTCAAAGTCCAAAGCATACTCATTAGGTATTCCCATGGAGAGAATACTGTGAGCTTTAATCTCCAGCTTCCTCTTAGCCTTGTCAATTTCACTAACAATGGCTATATCTTTCCCATCATCACCCTTCCTAGGAAGAGTATCACCTTTTTCAACAACGTCCTAGTTGGCATAATCAATCATACGAATGTATTGCCTCATTCGCATTCTCCAAATTTGGTACTCACCCTGCTTGAGCATGGGCACCTTTGATGCAGTTACCATGTGAGTTTCGTCAGACATCTTAACTTACTTTAACAAAACTTAACTAAACTTCTTCTTGGTTTCAGTTTCTTGCTCACAAGCTCTGATACCACTTGTTGATCCCAGTTGAGAAAATGATCCTTTATAGAAACTGACTTAAACAAAGACTTATTAAGTATCACGCGTAATTTAATACTTAATCTTAAGAAGAAGAACAATAAACATTCATCACCTCAATATTATTATTAATACGAATACTCTAACCAGTATTAGGGTTTTACAACCTTGAAGTGTATCGACCTTAGATATAAAACATACGTATATCTAATCTAACCTAGGACCTCCTTTTATAGGCTAAGGAGTCCTTTACATAATACAATACGTAACCTACAAGATAAATATCTTTTCCATATTTATCTAATACAAAATATTAAACCGACTATACAAGACTAGCAGTGGTTACAATACAATATCCGTGGTTACACAATACTACTAGCCGCGGTTTATCATCAGCAGTGGATTCATTCTTCTGTCCGTGGTTTCAACAACTCTGTCCGAGGTTCCAACACTTAGAATAATTCATGATCCAAGGAACCTAAAACCCAACACTTCCTCCCCTTGGTTTCAGCATCAGTTTTCCTCCCCTGTTTGGGAGAATTCCCAAAATCTTCACTGAATTCCTCTGAGTCACCATCATGAGGTGAGGATGGAGATGACATTACTATCTTTGCAGGTATCCTTTTCTGCTTCAACCCCTGCAACTCTTTCTTCAAAGTCTGAATCTCTTTCTGCAATTGTGTAATATCCTTGGCATGTTTCTCCTTAATTTGTGCCAAGTCTTTCTCCAGAGATTCAACCTGCTTAGTTAGCTTGGTATATAGTTCCATCAATTCCATAGGTTGCCCACTGCCCTCAACACTTCCAACTGTGTGACCTGTTGGGAGAGGTGAATCATAGGGCATTTGCTCAGACTCACTCCTAGTTGGACTAGGTGGAAGCCTGGAACCACCACTGCTTATTCCTAAACCAAAAGGATCAGGGACATGCTGTGTTGTAATGGGAGGAGTTGGCTGTTTTTTCTTCCTCTCGTAAGTGTGAGTAACTGGTGGAGTGTAGATTATGTTTGGAACTGTGATTGTGGGTGTGTTTTGAGATACAACTGGGATTGTTGCATCTTCACCCTGTACCTGTGCAATTCTTGCAAGCATTTGAGGAAAAAGTGGTTTAACAACCCTATTGCCATCCTTATTCATGTTTTGAAAAACTTTGGGCTTAAGGCAACGGATTTTATAAACTCTTGTATGGGGTTGCAGTTGAAATTCATTTAACACTGCTTGCACAAACCTTGGATACATCAAAATTTTTGTTGAACTCTTTACATTGCCTTGCATACTTGTACAAATATATTTAGACCAATTAAAAATCCTATCTGTGGCTAGACAAACCAAAGGGTAAGCCATTGTTGAACTGAATTGTTCATAAGATGTTTTCTTAGGACTTAGGCAATGTAATAGAGTATGTATTAAAAATATCCAATGAGGACAGAAACCACTCTTTTTGAAAGTAGCCTTTTTTTCAGTGGTATCATACCCCATGGATGAAAGATGTTCATGTATTTCTGGCATAGGTAATGTGATGATACCATTAAGATCATCCAATTGGAGAATTCTCCTCAAGGATGACTCAGTAACATCAATAGTTACCCCATCCACTGTGGCTCTAAGAGCATCCACTGTTTCATGTCTATCTCCATCTTCAATAGTGATGGAATTAACAGAGTTCCAAAACTGTTTGATTTGAGTGATATAGATTGTGGGATTGAGTAGTAAAGCATACCTTACATGAGTAGTGTTTAGAAAATCCACAATCTAATGAAAAACATGGCCACTCTTGTCGTTTGACTTTTCCAAATAGGCCACTTGGTTGTGCTCATCTGCAAAAGTGATAGGTGCCATAGTATCTTTTGATGAAAAATATGTTGTGTTAGTATGAATTGAATAACGAACTCGCCAATTGAGAGAAAAAGATATATACTATTAGGGTTTAAAAGTTTTGCGCAAGAAAGATTATCTAAGGAAAAGATTTATCTTTAGAGAATAAATTGCAAGTAGATAATCTTCTAAAAATTTTACCCTATTAATATAGAAAGTAGTTACTCTCAACGACTAGTAAAAAATTTGTTACTGACACAACAGTTGTAACGGCTAGTTCAACAATGGTAAAAATAACACTGGCAGTGGAAACTGTGAACTAGCAGTGGTAATTTTTCACAAAAATTTTCAAGAGCAGTGGTAAGTAAAACATATGAAAAATTGGACTGCTTTTATTATAGTTTTTAGCAAAATACCAGCTATCAACGGATTTGATATGTCTTACCATGAGCTGTTTGCTATGGACTAGCCAACTCTTAATCATATAGAATATGGTGAGTTGATAACCATATAGTTTTTGGTAAACTATCAACCATAAACGGATTTGTTAAGTCTTTACGAGTAGCCGTTTGCTCTGGACTAGTTGATTCTTATGTGGATTAGACATGGTGAATCAATAACCATTTGTTGTGTGTCTTAGTTACACACTTTTTATGATCAACTCCCAGCCAAGATTGGTTATGTACCTGCAAGTGTTAGTATAGTACAAAGAATATTCATAACCAACTTGTTTTAACCAAAGTTACTTTTAACCAAGCCATTATTAACAAATATCATCCCAAAGTCAACCCGATAATATCTATATTTACTTTTCAACCTACCACAATAGGTAAAAATAAATGTCTCCTTTAATGAACCCTTTTGATTGACTTTTCCTATAAAAAGGGGCTCGACACTCCATAATCTTTATCAAAACACATTCTAACTAGCACAACATTCCTAAAAATCACCATGAGCAATCTTCCCAACATAATTGACATCTCTTCTGATTCTGACACAGAGATTGAGATGGCATATGAGTCATCTTCAGAGGCATCAGGGTGGGCAGGTTACATTCCACCTTGTGCTACAAGCTCTTCTTCCAAAAAGCCAACTAAGAAGACTGCCAAACCTGTTGCCAAGCCTGCACCTTCTTTTGAGTTCTACTCCAGCTCATCAAATGATGATGATGATGAGACCTATTCCTTTTCCAAGGAGTTGCCAACTGCTCTGACAAAGGCTTTGGGAGTAGCTCTCTCTAACATGAATCAAATCTCCATACCAAAGAAGCCTGCAATGCTACCAAGGCCTCCTCCACAAGTTCTTGGTCTTGCTTGTCCAAGAATGCAGTCAACGTTTGAGAACAAAAGGAAGAGTGTACAGAAGACCAAGCACACCTATCAGGGCAAGGGCAAGAAGCCAATGGAGTAGCGTGTGTAGGGTGTAGGGGTGTAGGTCATTTTAGGTTTTTATCTTATGTGTTTTGATGGTGGTTGTTAGTACTCTCTGCTTTGAATGTAATGAACTTCATCTCAATGAAATTAAGTATCTTTGTTTTACTTTTTCCACTGTGAGAGCAACTTTTACCACTGCTTGCATTTTAGTTTCCACTGTTAGCCTTATTTTCTGCATAAAAGTTAGTGGACAAGCAAAAATACAAGCAAACATATACAAACTAATACAAACTTATACAACAATTTTAGTACCAAAAACCTCCCCTTAACACCAAAGACCATTAGACACAAAAGTTTATGGATTAAGCATTCCAATACCTGTTACCAAGTACTGAAATCTACCAACATCAAGTCCTTTTGTTAATAAATTAGCATAGTTATCATCAGTATGGATTTTGACAACTTGAATTAGCCTTTTCTCATAACAGTCTCTTATAAAATGGTGTCTAATTTTAATATGTTTAGTCTTTGTCTGTTGAACTGGATTCTTAATTATGCAAATGGTACTACTATTGTCAATATAAATGATGGAATTCATAAAACTGTACCCATAGTCTAAAAGTTGATTTTGAAGCCATAGAACTTGAGCACAGCAACTTGCAGCAGCCACATACTCTGCCTCAGTCGATGAATTTGCAACCATTGTTTGTTTCTTGTACTGCCATGACACCAATCTGTTTCCAAGAAATTGGCATCCACCTGTTGTAGATTTTCTATCCAAACTAGCTCCAGTATAGTCACTATCTGAGTAAGTAACCAGTTCTAGAGGTGATTCTCTAGGGTACCATAAACCCAGATTAGGAAATGCTTTAAGATATCTGAAAATCTTCTTCACAGCAGTCAAGTGTGAGAACCTGGGAGTGACCTGAAACCTTGCACAAGCACATACTGCAAACATAATATCTGGTCTAGATGATGTAAGATACATCAAAGAACCAATCATAGATCTGTACATGTGCACATCAACTGCTTCACCACTATTCTCCTTCAAAAGTTGATGTGTAGTCTTGTCTGCAGGGGTGCTGGATGACTTTGCATCAGTGAACTTGAACTTCCTTAGTATCTCAGCCACATATTTATCTTGATTGATGAAAATACCATCTGGCCTTTGTTGTACTTGAAGTCCCAAAAAGAATGTGAGTTCACCCATAGAACTCATCTTGAATTCATCCTTCATTAGCTTCTCAAACTCTTTGCACATCTCTGTCTTTGTAGAGCCAAAAATAATATCATCAACATATAGTTGAACCAGCAAGATATCATTTTTATCTTTCTTGATGAACAAAGTTTGATCCACTTTGCCTCTATGAAACCCATTATCAAGAAGATAAGTAGTTAAGGTCTCATACCATTTTCTTGGTGCCTGATGCAAGCCATACAAAGCTTTAACCACCATGTACACTTTGTTTGGATAGTCAGGGTCTTCAAATCCTGGAGGTTGTGAAACATATACCTCCTCATCAATCTGCCCATATAGAAAAGCACTCTTTACATCCATTTGATAGACTTTAAAGCCCATAAAGGATGCATAGGCTAAGAATAGCCTAATTTCTTCAATTCTTGGAACTGGGGAAAATACTTCTTCATAGTCAATACCCTCCTCCTGAGTGTATCCTTGAGCCACAAGCCTAGCCTTGTTTCTTATAACAATTCCTCTTTCATCCTTTTTATTTCTGAACACCCATTTTGTACCTATTACCTTCTTGCCAGAAGGTAAATCGCAAAGCACCCAAACCTTTTGAATCTTGAACTGGAGCAACTCTTCTTGCATTGCTTCCACCCAACTTTCATCTTCAAGTGCCTTGTATACATTCTTTGGCTCCATTTGTGACAGAAAACACATGAAAAGACATTCATTCTTGCCTTCATGATTCTTAGATTCATAGATTTCACTAATAAATCCATGAACATCAGGCAATTTTGATTGTCTTCTAGTCTTCACTGGTGAATTTACATCCCCAATCACATTTTCAAGAGGATGTGATTTATGAATTGAGGTATGGGGAGTTTGAGGAACTGCAATCTCATTTGGCATATTTGAGATTTCAACATCATTGGCTTGAGCTTCCTCTGTAACTGGAGTTGTATTTTCCACTTCTGGTGTTGCAGTGGAAACTTCTGGCATAGCAGTGGAATCTGAATTTCCATTGCTTTCAGGATTTACAGTGTTCATATTGCCAGCTCCTTCTTTTCCGAATCATTGAAGGTTGAGCATCTCCATCCTTGAATATCATCATTATCTGCATTGTCCCAAAGTGGCAAAATGAATTCATCTTGATCATCTGCTTGATCCTTGCTTGGTTCATCATCATCAAGAAACTCTTCTGAAACTGCAAAATCATAAGTAGATGTACCTGTAGAGATAGGTACATAGTTCATGGTATGAGTTAGAGTATCAAGATCAAACAGCCTTTCTGGACCAGTTCCTTTTACATTCACTTTGTTTTCAAGGAACTCAACATGCAAATTCTCTTCAATCTTTTGGGTTCTTAAGTTGAATACTCTAAAAGCTTTACTAACCATGGAATACCCAACAAAATACCCTTCATCAGATTTTTCTTCAAATTTGCCCAGATAATCTATGGTATTGAGAATAGTGACATGACATCCAAATGGTCTCATGAAGTCTAGGATAGGGGGTCTACCTCTAAATAACTCATAAGGTGTCTTGTTCTTTGTTTTCACTACTAAAACCCTATTTTGCACATAACAAGCAGTGTTAACTGCTTCAGCCCAGAAAGTGATTGGCAATTTTGAATCTGCCAACATGGTTCTAGCAGCCCCTATTAGTGTCCTATTTCTCCTCTCAGCAACACCGTTTTCTTGAGGAGTTCTAGCTACACTAAATTCTCTTTTAATACCTTTATCCCTGCAAAAATCATCCATAACTCTATTCTTAAACTCTGTCCCATTGTCGCACCTAATGATTTTAACTTTCATATCATATTAGTTTTCTACTTCTGCAATGAAGGTCTTAAGGATGCTAGTTGTTTCATCCTTAGTTCTAAGAAAGAAAACCCATGTAAACCTGCTGAAATCATCAGTCACAACAAGACAATACTTTTTAAGATTTAAGCTACTCACAGATGTAGGACCAAACAAGTCCATATGTAACATATGAAGTGGGTGAGCAATAGAGTTAAACAATTTTGACATGCAAGAAGCTCTGTGTTGTTTGCCTTTAAGACAAGCAACACAGGTTTGATCATTTTCAAATCTTTTCTAAGGCAAGCCTCTTACCAAACCATCTTTAACAATCTTATTTATGGTTTTGAAATTAATATGACCAAGTCTTCTATGCCATAACATGGATTCATCCACTGTGGCCTTTGCAAGCAAGCAAGCATAATCATCTTTAGCAACAATGTTGTTCATATCAAAGCTATATAAGTTGCCTTCTCTAGGAATCTTAAGAAGAATCTGACTTTCATCAGGCATCTTAAAATCCTTAGAGAGAACAAAACACATATCTTCAGTAAAAAGAACATTGTTTTTCTTGTCACACATTTGTGACACACTAAAAAGATTATACTTAAGCTCTTTTACATAGTAAACAGGTTCAAAATCCAAGTTACCAGTTTTGATGACCCCTTTACCAGTAACTTTTCCATTAACTCCACCTCCAAAGCTGACAAATTGTCCATCATAGTATTCAAAATTTGAGAGATAGGACTTGCTGCCAGTCATGTGCCTTGAACATCCACTATATGTGTAGCCTTGATCTGATCTCTTTGTCCTTGGATGTTCCTGTACGTATAAGAAAGGAGTTAGTTTCCTTTGGAGACCCAAGCCATGATTGACTTGGATCTGCCTCGTGTATCAATATAGTTATATCTATAAAAGGTCATTGATACACCATTGGGATTGGTTGTTGTTGTAATTCCTTTAGGTTTTCATTCCCAAAGTGCTGAGGCCTTCACAGCATTTCCCATGTTACCCCTGTTCTTATTTACAACCCTTGCAGTGGGAACTTTTGACTGAGCAGTGGTAACTGCTGGTTTAGTTTTTGGTACCCACTGTTGGTTATATTGAACCCTTTTATTAGAAAAAGACCTTTTCCCTGTTTGTGCAGAATTTACAAAAGTTGTTTTGGATTTTGCACTTGTAACCGGTGTTTTAGGGTGAGCAGTGTTAACAGTGTTAGCAGTGGCAAAAGTTTTAAGTCCACTTCTTAGTTGAACTGCTCTTGGGATCATGTTGTTGTGTGAATTAGGGTGTATTTTGTTTTGAAACCTGTTTGACTCCGCCCTTTTATTCCCATAAACTTCCCTTCTCCCAACATGATAGTCACAATTAGCATGTAAATCTTCAAAGCTACCACAGATATGACATGCTTTATTGTTCATTACAAATTCACTACCTAGTTGTTGAGATTTTACATGATTCCAACTCCTCTGGTTACCCCTAGGAGTTGATGACTTGTTTCTATACTACTCCATTGATTTGAGAGACTATGGTAAGCTTATTCCTTGGATCTTCTGAATCAAAGTATTAGAACCTGGCTCTGATACCACTTGATGGATCTAAACATACACCTTGTGTTAGTGATACTTTGAATTATATTAATAAGTACGCGGAATATACTTAGTAATACTCAGAATATGGATTGTATGATGTAATGTAAGTGAGAACAGTATAACACAAAGCTTCAATATTATTAAGAATAATACGAGTGGTCTTACTTATCACTAGGGTTACACCTTGAAGCATACGTACCTAGAACAAAGACCTAGGACCTCCTTTTATAGCACAAGGAGTCCTTTACAAGATAAGTATAATGTTAACTTTATAGAATATACACAAGATCTTTTCTATACTTATCTATACACAAATACATAACAATTATCCTAATAGTAGTGGTAATAATATGCATTAGCAGTGGTAATGTGTTTCCACTGCTAGTGCATTCTTCAGTAGTGTCTTCCACAAGCTTATCAGTGGTAACTGTTAACTTTATTCCCAACATCCTATCAAAAACCCCCAAATTAGTGACTTAATTTGCAATTCGAATCAAATACTCTAATTAAACCCTAATTAAGTTAATTGATTGCAGATGCTTACTTGTTTAGGTGCCATGATGATCTTCTAAAACTCTTACAATCTTCAAACAACTTCTAGTGGTCGAATTTTGTGAAACCCATATGGAGGATTAGTGTGTGTGTGTTTTTCTGGAAAAATGAATTTTTGGTACTTATACTTGCATCCAACCGATTCAGTCATGGACACAACCGTTTCGGTTTGCATTTTTGCAGAATTTTGCCTTTTTAACTTTACTTGGGCATTTTACCTTCCAAACAAAAATTGTTTACACAAAAATCCGATTAAAGATGCACACAACATTCATCCAACCATTTGCAAATTTCAACAACATCTAACTCAAAAACTAAATCATCCTACTTATCATCATAAACTTAAACTAAAACTCAAAATGAATTGATTAAAATAACTTCAAACCATAATAATAATAAAAATAGAAATAAAAACCAAAAACCAAATGAAAATAAAATCCCTAAGCGCATAAAATAAAATTTCACCAAAAGATGAAAATCAAGCAAACAATTGCTTGTTATTATTGTTGCAATGTTCTTCTCCTTATCACTCCTCAAAATATTCATGCCTCAAATGTCCTCGCTTTGGAATTTTCTGGTCAACTCACGATATGTTTCATGAGTTTTGAACTTTCTAACAAATCTCCTTCCATTCGGGCATAGTATATCGAATTTGACATGCCATTCCCCGTCTCCCTCTTCTCTTTTGTATACACTCGACCCCGGTCCCAATTCCAAAATTTTCAATTGTACGGGTAGAGATCCTAAGAAACCCGTGAGCTTTTTGTAAACAAGGATGTTCTTAAATGGGTTGTAGAAGGCTTCCATAGCAAGTGCACGTTCCATTTCATCATCAATATCAAAATATGGTGGGGCAAGCGGTCCATACATAGGGTTTCCGTGGACATCACGCCCAACTTTGAAACAAGTTAAATCATCTTCCCCATCAAAGAGTTCCAAATCCTCCATAAATTCTAACACTTTACCCCTAGGCTTGGGATAATAAGTTTGCTTTGAGATCCCATCGTCGATTGTCATAGTCCCCCTCCCCATATCTATAATCGCTCCACATGTGCGTAGGAAAGGTCTTCCAAGTAAGAGAGGTAGACTTTTATCAACCGGTATGTCCAAGACTAGGAAATCGGCCAAATAAGGTTGGTAGCCAATTTGCACCCTCACATTTTTCACTTCCCCCATAGCCTTAGCTTGAGAGTTGTCCGCCATGGTTAGCTTAGAATGATTTGGTTGAGGTTTGCTTAGTCCCAACGTCTTGAATAGTGGATAAGGCATAACGTTGACGCTTGATCCCGTATCCGCCAAAGCATAAACCGAAGTGGTCTCGTTAACTCTTATAGGCAAAACGAAGTTACCCGGGTCACTCTCTTTCCGTGGCATACCCCGAAATAAGATCCTATCCCTATCCTCATCCGAAAGATCCTTATCTTCCAACCTTGCTCTAGCTAACATAACCGCATCTAGCTTTTTGCGGTATAGAACATAATTTTGTAGCACTTCAATCACCGGTTTCTTCTTGTTAAGTTCTAGGAATTTTTGTTCAAGGTTTGCTAGGATGGCTTCCTTTTGGTCTTGAGTTAAGGGTTTGAAGGTGTTTGGTGAATTTGGTGGTGATGGTGTGTAATCATGGGTCTTGTTGGTGGTAGAGGTGGTGGGAGTTAGTTTATTTGATGAGGTTTTCTTTCTATTAGCCTTTCCCATTTTCACAATTTCCACATTCTCCTTCTCCATGTTTGCACATAATTCCACAAGCATTTCATTCACTTCCTTCTCTTCCTCCAAATCGGTAATGTTGATTCTCATCTCACCTAGAGCAAAATCCAATTGACATTTAGTTGTCACAAGGAAATCTCGCCCAAAGCATACGTCCGGTTCATCCGCGTTCCCTTCTTCCAAAACAACAAAATCGGCCTCGAAAATATGACCATGGATATTAATCCAAAGATTCTTAACAATTTTTCTCCCATAAGCTTCATAATCCAAACGAACGTGGCCAATTTTGTCAAGGACTTTGTCCACAATATAGTTGTCCCCATAAGCCATGTTCATATGAGCATCCCACGCGCTCACTCCTTCAACACTACACGGTGTCCCAAACCTCATAAATGGTAAATCGTACCCCATGAGAGGTGCTTGCGTGAAAATCACGACCCTATTCTTTTTAGGAACTGGAACCTTGTTTTCTCAAACTTCTTCCAAACATTCTGAATCGATAGCCAACTCTTTCTCACTTTCTTCCAAGATATTCCCAATCTTTTCCAACGAGTTACCGGTGTCCTTAAACATCTCATCCAAGTTGCGTAGATACTCGGAAATTCCACTTAAACTATCCATAACAAACTATCTAACAAAACAAAACAAACCAAAGACAAAACATCTAAATCATTAGCGTTAGAGTTAGTAAGAATCAAAACAAACAACATAAACATATTCTAAACAAGTAAAGACACTTATTAAGACTAAAAACACAAGCTAAAACTTGAAATTAAAAAACTAGAAAAATTCTTATCGAGAGCTCCAACCGGATCGGTTGGCCCTCCAACCGATTTGGTTGGTGGTAAGTCTCAAACCAAAAACACCCAGTCGATCCGGTTGCGGCCTGCAACCGATCGGTTGGAGTAGTTTCCAATTTATTTTTTTATATGAAATAAAATTAATCTTATTATTTAAAAATTAATTAAAGACAATTAATTAAAAATTAAACTCTAATAAGTGTGTCTACTCATTACCCTTACTAATTAAAATAATTAATTATACTAATTAACCATAAACTACATTAACTAGATAAAATTAACTAATCATTAAAACTAACTAAACATCTAAAACTGAAAATTAACTAGATAGTTACTCTAATAAAGACAATACTAATTAGAAAATTAAATAAAACTAAAAATGACATATAACCAAAAATCTAAAAATGACAAAAACAATCATAAACAATCTTCTAAACTATCCTAAAAATCAGAAATGACAAGAAATAATCTATAAACTAAAACACAAAACAATAGATAAACTAGAAACTAGAAAATTCAAAAATCATAATTTTACCGAGACGACCAACCGGATCGGTTGGTCCTAAAACAAAAAAAAATATTTACTTATCAATTTGAAATCAAACTTTAATACTACAAATATTACAGAAACAAAACAAATAAAAAACACTCAAATTCCCGGCAGCGGCGCCAAAAACTTGATGTGCTCTCCGTGTGCAAGTTTTAAAAATTTATAAACACGAATTATCTGGCAATTACTATAAACACATACGAGCAAGTATACTCGTTGGCGATAGCAAAGGTGGGTAAGTCGAGATCGTCCCAAGAGATTTGCGTTTTAATTTTTTTTAAAATACTCGTAACAAGAAAGTTTGTCAAGGCTTCCTCAAAATCATGGTTTAGTGAAAATCAATATTTAGAAACATATACTTGTTTGAAGTCTATAGGCAATCATAGAAAGTATTCATGAAGGCTTGGTGTAAACTCTTGATGTGATGCACAAATCATAAGCAAATGATTTCCAACCCATGGTTTATATTTTGTAAAATCGTTTTAAGAACAACAACATGTAGGTAATCCTTTCGGTCCTTATCCTAATGATTATCCTTTAGAAAATCCATTTGTTTGTAAAAGGTTCTTATTAAACGTGTTCCTACGAATCTTTCGACCTTTCGTGATGAAAATATTTCTAGTCTTGTTTCAATAAGTAAACATGGTGAGTGTCAATCACCATATCCCCATGCTAGTTTGTCACTTAAATTTTTAGAATAAAACACAAGAGAAATCCTTTCGGTCCTTTTTCTTAAACATGTTTTACCGACAAATCAAACAAGACTAGTAGTTTTCCAACAAACTCATTTAAACAAGATCATTTACATGCATCACATATAAGAACACTACTATGATTTCCTACATCCTTACACACAGGTATATTCAAGATTTACTCCATGACAATCATAACAAAACACAAGTAGTAACAAGGTAATTCAAATAATTCAAGAGAATAGAAATTCATGACAAGTTCAATAGAATACCTAAGCTTTTGGATTACAAGAATTAGAAATTGTAGAATATAGCAACCACACGCCTCCAATTGTCTAGCCTAACCGTACAACTCCAATGGATGAGAATTCGTCTCTCCACCCTCCTGGACATTTTACAGCAGTAACAAGACTTTTGGGATGAATAATAAGGGTTGGTAATAGCTTTGGTGTAAACTATTACACTTTTGGTTTTGTCACACCTAGACTACTAAGTCTAGGTTCATTTTATAGCAAAAAACCCTTAAATATCAGGCTAAAAACGTCCCTAACAAGTTATTAACTGGAAATAATCGGCCTCTAATGATTAATGGAAGTTAAGGCAACATTAAATGATAAAAAGTGTAACTCCAGGGTTCGCAGCCGGATCATTTGCGACGCAGTCGATTTGCGTTTTGACCATCAGCCCAGCCGAATCGGTTGCGGGCTCCAACCGATCGGCTGGGAGTCTCTCATACACCCAATCTTTGACTTTGGTTGAATTTTCTTGATTCACGTCTTTTTCTTTGCTTTCGATGCGGATTTCCAAGACGAAACTTGATCTTTAATTGTTGTAGACACTTAGAAATCATTGTGCTTCCTAATCATTGAGTCCAAGAGCTTCCTTACTTGACTTTTTTCCTCGGGAATTATCCAAATGTGCATGAAATCTTTATTTCTTCACCTTTTGCGATACCTGGCTACATTCACATACAAATACGCTTCTTTTGCACTTTTGCAACAGTTATGAGTAAATATAGCCAATTATCATACACAAAACCAACAATAACGCTACTAAAACATACTCATTTTGTGCGTTATCACATGCATAGTTTGTTGGTAGCTACCCTTGTTTCGGTAGTTTTGAATGGCGGTAGTGGCTAGTTACTTAGGAGATATGACCAACTGACCCTAAGTAGGTATACTGAGTGATATGACCAACTGACGACCCTTTCTGCTTCTGTGATTTGACCAACTGATCACCTATCATTTGGATGAACTTAAGAAGTCGGGGATGAGTGTTTAAGTTGCTAGCGCCCAGGAACTCATTGTTATGAATCTAACATGTAGCAGTACTTAATGACTTGGCTTAGGGGACTAAGAACAACTGGAATTATGACGGGTCACCTGATTTCTCCAGTGAGACCCTTTGCTAATAGGTTAGGACGAACTGACCAAATGTTGTCCTAGCGACTTTGACCCCACCTGAAGTAATTGGATGTAATTAAACGAAAACATAACTAATTAGGATGAATAACTAGGTTAGCACCCCTCTCCTCTATTGATCACAACCCTCGCCTTTATTTGCCTTAGTAGTTAATTAGTTAATTCAATATCAAAATCATATTAAAATCTGTGACACCTAGACTTAGTTTAAATCCGCACACATAGCTCTTGGGACGACCTCGGTTTTACCGAATACTACACTACACACGACCGGGTACATTGCCCGTTAGTGCATTAGGGTAGACCATAGGTATAATGAGACTTATAAATATTAAAACTTGGTCAGTAAAACCTGCATCAAGTTTTTGGCGCCCCTGCCAGGGAGTTATATTTGGATTTTTATTAAGTCTTTCATTTTTTGTTTTGTTTTAAAATTTTCTCAAATTTCTCACGATCTCTTTGCAAGTTTCAGGTACCATGGAAGTTGTTAACATTGATGACCTCACTCTCAAGGAATATTTGGCGTTGACAAGAGAAGAACAAGGGCCAGGGCTTGTAAGACCGGCGATTGGAGCTAATGTCTGTTTCGAGATTAAAGACCGATTTATGAGGGAGCTTCGTGCTAACCCTTTTCAAGGAAACAGGGACGAAGATGCGTCTGAGCACGTTGAAAATGTCTTGTACATCGAAAGCCTTTTCAACATTCCGTGTGTGTCTCATGACGCTGTTATGCTTAGGGTATTCCCCATGACTCTTACTGGGGCTGCAAGAAGATGGATCGAAAGATTGCCCGCCGGAGCATTTGATACATGGGCTCTACTGAAAAAGCACTTTATCCAGAGATATTGTCCTCCGTCGAAGATATCTAATCAGCTCATGTAGATCCATAATTTCAAGCAAGATGACGATGAAACGTTGTATCAAGCCTGGGATAGATATAACGATCTCCTTTACAAGTGCCCTACAAATGATCTAAACAACCAGCAAAAGGTCAACATCTTCTACAAAGGAATCAAAGTGACTACAAGACAGATGATGGACTACCAAGGACCAATTCCCAGCATGACTCCTACTCTCGCCATTGAAGCCATTCAAAAACTTGCTGATCACTCTAAAAAATGGCACGATTAAGGAAGCAACCAAAGCTTGGACAGAAATTTCGTAGGCATTGCCGCCATCACAAGCAAATTGGAAGACCTTGGAAGAGATATGAAGAAGCTCCAGGAAAATGTGTATGCTATTCGAGTAGGGTGTGATACATGTGGAGTAGGGTGCGAAAAATTTATGTATGGAGAAGGGAAACCCTTCCATCAAGGTTATGATCAGAATCCCTTCAAAGAAAAAAAATCTTCACTCAAAGAATCAATAAATAAGTATTTGGAAGAAGATACCAAGCGACAGGCTAGCAGGGACGCATTGTTCAAGAAATTTCAAGTAACCAGAGCCACCCTCCTTGCTCGTCATGAGGATCTAGATGACACCGAATAGGAATCCGGGATAAGGGAAAATGAAATCAATAAAGAAAGCTCATGTGATGATAGTTTCTGTAAAGCCATATTTTCCAATAACGGGAAACCTCTCTACACCTCTTTCAGGTACGATGAAGAGGAGCTTGTCGGGTTCGCCAAACAAGCAAAAAAAGACGACACAAGCTTTCTGAAGGAAGAACAACATACGGAAATAGAAGCTGTTATTGAGAATGAAGTGAAGTTAAACGCCAAATGCTCAGCAGTTGTCCTAAATCTGATCCCTCTTAAGGAAAAAGACCCAAGAAGTTTCATTCTCCCATGATCTATTAATAATTTACATAATATCAATGCCTTAGCTGACCTGGGGGCTAGTATTAGTATCATGCCAATTTCCATGTGCAAAAGATTAAATCTTGGCCCTATCAAACCCCTTTGCATGACAATTGAAATGGCTGATAGAACTGTGAGCTTACCTAGAGGGGTAGTTGAGAATGTGCTCATCAAAGTCAATAATTTTACTCTTCCTGACGACTTTGTTATTTTAGATATGGAAGAAGATCTCGACATTCCATTGATTTTGGGCAGACCCCTTCTGGCCACCGCACGTGCAAAGATTTACGTTTTCAAAAAAATCATTACATTCAAAATCAACAATAGAAAACTTACCCTCAATATGGATGACATTGGAAAATGTCACCCTGTTGAAACTGTTTGTGTTATCAAGAAAGGAAAAAACAAAGTTGTTCCTACCACCATCACAAACAAACACCGTACTGCTAATAGTCGTAATGTGCAGGGAAGGAAAGTTGAAGAATACAACAGTGGAAAAATACAGCGCAACAACGCCTCGAAATCAAAGGACAATGAATTTGAAAACGTTTGGCACGAAATTCAGAAAGTTGATTACAAGTACTTTCCTAAATTAAAATACCATTGGTGCAAGGCTATCCCTGTTGACAACGATAAAGGATATGATCTTTGGGCTTCATGTAACCCCTATATGGACGTCTGTGACGGTGGTCATGATAAAGAAAGAGTAAAAAACAACAAGTACCTGTGGTCCTCAACTAATGACAGAGAAATAACATTTGAAGCTTGGGTACGGATTATGTATGGGGAAGTTGGCAATGATGATAAAAGAAAAATTTGGGCTAATCTTAGCCGCAGTAAAACCTCTGATAATGATGCAATTCACGAAGCAACAAATATTTCAATCTCAGATCATGGGCCCATTGATTACGACGATACCCCTTCTCGAAAGCATTGGTGTGAAAAAATAAAAACCATTGATGGGGATTCTTGGGCCTCCTGCAAACCAAATAATGACAACTGTAATGGGGAAAGTAGTGCAGTTAGAGTAGGAAATGACGAATTTCTATGGACTTCAACCAATGACGACAGAAGAACCAAGATACAATGGTCGGGTAGGTTGAGATTTAACGAGTGGATTAAAATCAAATATGGAAAAGTGGATACTTCCACTAAGAATAAAATTTGGAAGGACTGCATGAACGAAGATAACCCAGATGAAGAGACTCCTCAAGATACGGGTAACTTAACGAATGATGACAAAGAGGACACAAGAGAAGATTGCGATCATGGGCATACTGATAAATCAGTTGAGACCAATTCTAATGATTATGACATAAAAGGAATCATGGATCACCTTGAGCCACAATGTAAAGCAGAGATAACTGACCTAGAGGATGAATAGTATGAGCAAAGGAGGTGCAAGCTTCTTGGAATTCAATATAAAAAACCACCACCGATTGTTGCCGAAAAATTTGAATTCACTAGGTATCACTTGGTGCCGGACGAAAAATTTTGCAAAATTCGAAAGATTGAGACTAAAGAGTACCCCCGCACTGCTACAAATGTCGCTTGGGTCAAACATAACTTGATAAAAGACGTGGAGGAAGTTGGTCAAGTCCAAAGGCCACCATAAAGCCCCGAGGCTCTTAGTCTAAATTAAAGACTCGTAAATAAAGAAAAGTGCTCATTCAAGAGACAACCCGAATTATCCCTTTCATTTGTTTTATTTCCATTTCTGTTGGGTTTTGTGTTTTTAACCATTTTTGCAGGATTTCGGGAAAAGTTGCTGCACCATGCTGAACGGGGACCTGATCTGTCCATAGTTACGGCGTAGCTCGATTTATAGTTACGCCGTAACATACTTTTGGACCTTAAAAGATGTGGATCAGTTAAAGGCCTCCACTTAAAGTACAAAGTTATCGGACCTTAAAGAATCGCTTCTAAAGCACAAAGATTGCAGAAATGAAGAATTCAAGTCTACGAGCTCAAGAACAAAGTCAAGAATAGAATGCTAGGATTCAAAATGTAAAACATGGGGTGACCTCCCTTAGGGGGAGATTGTTAGGAATTAGAAAATTCCATATTAAAGAGTCGGTCACCTCAAGTATATGTAATCGTTAGAAAGCTCGTAGTCGTAGTTCTTTTGTGTTAAGTAGTATTTAGTTAAGTAACACCGTGGAGGACGGACGGGTCTTTACCCACTGTATGCCTGATCCACAGCCCGTTGTGTGGCGATTTATGTAAGACTATAAATACTCTCTACCTCCCAAGGTAGAGAGTTGGAGCTCATAATAATATCTTTCACTTTCTCTCACTAAGTTCCCTAAACCTCTAACTTTCTCTCTCTAGAATTCCACTTATACGCCCACTTGTGTTAATGGTTTGATGTGTTTGTGAAATCCGATATCCAATAATTGGTATCAAGAGCCATGGTTAGATCATATCTTGCACATCTTTGGATTTCTAGTGGTTTTTTAGGTGGTTTTTGAGTTTGAAAAAGTTTAGTGGTTTGTGCATCATTTGGTTGATTTCTTGTGTTAAAGTTTGGATTTTGTTAGTACTTTTATGTTTAGAATCATCACAAGTGTTTAGGTTTTCATTTGGAAGGCTTGAATCATCGTGGTTGGATTGTTTTTGGATTGAAAAGTGGTGTTTATGTGATTTTTCTTGCTAGCGACTTGGTTCTCGGTGTGATATTCTTCGTAGCGACTTGCTTCATAATTTTGTAGCGAGTTACAGTTTTGGAGCTAGCGACTTAGACCTAGCGATTAACAGTACAAGTAGTGGACTCTCCACTACGGGTAGCGACGTGGTGGTAGCGACTTGGTTCTGGCGAGTTGCTCTTTAGCGACTTGAAGCTTTTAGCGACTGAGTAGCGAATTGCTACCAAAATTTTGCTAGCGACTTGAGGCTTAGCGAGTTACTACTTAGCGACTTGCATTTGTCTAGCGACTTGGGACTTTAGCGACTTAGGGGTGTAGCGAATTAGGTGCTTAGCGATTTGGTGATTTAGCGAGTTGCTACTTAGCGACTTGGTACTTAGCGACTTGGTTCAAGGGTTATAGCGACTTGGTTGATTTTTACGAAGAAGAATTTTGACCAAAGTTGACTTTTTACGTCAAAACTTCAAACGGTCATAACTTTTGATCCGTAACTCCGTTTTCAGCGAAATACCTGTCAAAACGACCAGAACAGCCTGAATATTGTGAGGTTTCACAACGATGTCATGAAACGAATTTTTTGAGGCCCAAATCCCCTCTGAAAGGAAGTTATTGAGCTTTTAAGTTTTTAGACCTAAAAATTCTCCGTAAAAACATGCATCAACCAATCCAAATCTCAACCAATCACATTCAACTTTTCCTACGAACAATCTAAAGTCCTATCACTCAATCGTCTTTCATTGTATCGATCCATCAGTCATCTTAACACATCATGTCTTACTCTCTGACCCGTGGATCTTTCCAGAAGTGCTTAAATTGTATGATGTGTGGATAATAATGATAATGGATTCTACACTGAACGATTAAAGATGTTTGAATTAAACAATGAGGATGTGAGATCTTCATGTTCCGAGTACAATGAGAATGCCACGCAAATGGAATGCAGCATTGAGCCATATCAGCTACTTCATCAGCACCTCACACAACTGTTATCCATAGCTGGGGATTGAACATGTAGTGCTCTTTTTCCGCCAGGACTTACCTACATTGACAAGAAGCTTGCTGTTGAACTTAGAACATTTAAAGTTGCAAATTACCAATGAAGAGGTTCAAAAGGATGGTTCCAATGCAGCTCTTCAAGTAATCTACAAACAATTTCAGCCATTCATCAATGGGGAATATTCAGCAGATTACGATCAACACTTGACTGGAATTTCCTTCAAAAGACATACTGGAATGGAAATTTAGAATTCATTGAGACATTTATCCAACTCATGGATAATGTGAAAAAGTACATTGAAGAAATTGCACAAAAGAATGAAAACGTGAATGAGTGTCAAGTGCAGTTGAAAGATTGTTGTGATAAGTTGGGTAATGTATATGTTGAAGAATCGGGTGTGGCTGAATGCAGAATGTCAGTGACAACAAAAATTGATGAGTCGGATAATGAAAAAATGGAATCTTCGTGCTCAAATTCACAAAGAGAGAGAGGTGCACCAGACACAACCTGTGCAAGTTAATGCAAAGGAACGCTCCATGGAAGCTTCGGATGTACCCAAGATAGAGATGCACCCGTCACCGCCTGTGCATGTCAATGCTCAGGTAAGTTGCATGGATGTTTCTGCTGTACCTAGTTGTGCATCTTCTACTCAAAATGATGATTATGAACTGCATGAGTACGCTGCATTTGTGCCTGATGATTCCCTTACCACTTACTGAGCTTAACATATATAAGGATCAAGTTGCTATTTATGAACAAGCGTGGCTAATTTTGAGTTGACCACTCGTGAGCAGGAAATGGATGTCCAAATACGCATACAACTATTAGAAAAAGTAGGTTTAGAGAAGAAGTATTAAAACAAGAGTTAAATTCCTTACAAGAAAAGCTTTCAAAAGCTGCTAAGCAAAAACAAGAACTTCAAGAAAATGTTAAAGTGCTTAAGCAAGAATTTAGTGCTAAGGAGTCAAAACTTTTGAATGATTTTTCTAATCTAAAGACTTTGAAAAACAAGCTTGAAAATAAGTTGTGCGTACAAGGAAACACCATTCAGACTGCTCACATGATCACTAAGCATAGAGTTCTAAGTGACAAACATAGAGTTGCATTAGTTGATGAACGAAAAAACCCGAGGCTTTAAAAGGCTAGAGAAGCTCATAAGGTACTGTATGATGGTAATGAGATCCTTAAACCTAGACAGAAACCTAGTTGCGCTGAGTGCACCGAGGAAGATAAGAAATCAGATGAAGTCACTAGGGAGAAAATGAATAAGAAGCTAGAAGATCCTGAGTGTAAAAAGAACAAGATAACGATAAAACCCCATGATTACACTAAGGAAAATTGGATATCCTTAAACATGTTTAAGCCTTAGACTCTATTGACCCCGAACAAGTGTTCTGAAAAAGGATATGGACTTGCAAAAGTGAAAATCTTGTTGAAAAGAATCCCCTTGTAGGAAATTCCCTAAAGCTGTGTATCCTCCAAATACACCAATGCATTTAGTTCCTAGAACTATTGCCACTAAGAGCAAGACCTTAATCAGTCAATATGTTATTCTTCAACTATTTGCCGATTTTGAGAAAACTTGTAAAAAAAGGATCACACCCGTATGGGATAACTGAAGCGGGAAAGGGGTTTTGAGCAAACAAAAGAATGCTATCTAACCGAGGTCATGCCTTTCTTTAAACAACTAAAAGATCATTTTGAGAGTCTTAAAAAGGGGATAAAATCATATATTAAAGAAATGGAAAAGGAATTTGATGCAATGATAGTTGAGGTTAGTGACTATGAGCGAGAATTAAAATATAATGAGATTGAGAGGAAGAACTTGCATACCTTGAATGAGAATCTTATTTCTCAATGTATTGCTCAAGATGTGTTTTACACGCAACTAATTGTTCCATTAATGCTTCTCAATTTCATGAATTATCTCTTGCTCTGAAAGTCTCCCATGATCGTGTCATTGAGCTTGAAAAAAACTAATTCTCCAAACTATCGGAGAAAATTGAACTGGATGATCACCCGATAATTTGGTTAAACATTTTTCTAAAATAGAAGTTGAGCATTTTAATTTACAACTAAAATATCAACATCTTAAAGAAAATGTCAAAAACTTCAAATATCAAGACATCCTCAAATGCTCCGAGTTTGATGCGTTTTTCAAATTAACAAAGCGTGATGAACGATTCAAGCTCATTGCAACACGATCAGAAAGTTGAAAGCCCAAATCTCTCAATTAAAGGGTCAAAAGAACAATATGAGAGGCTCCCAAATGCCTCCTCCTTTAGATTCTCAGAATTCTCAAACTTTTCATCTTCAAAACTTAGTTGATGCCTTACAAAAGGAAAACGAGAGTTTTCTAGAAGAAAATGAAAAGTTAAATGACATTTTAAAGAGTTATATGATTCAACAAAGTCAGTGCCCCGTGACCAAAACAACGAAAAAATAACGTCTTTACAAAAGGAAATTGAGAATCTGAGAAGTCGAGGAAATGGGAAACTACCACTTGTTTTCAATAAGAATGTTGTCTCAAAGTCACCCCTAGATTGCAAATACACTGTGACAGTTAAATATATTTCTCCTCATCTTAGGAATAATGAACATGCTTTTCATGACTACTGTGCTCACCTTAAGGATAGTCTAGAATGTCTCCGTGAGATTGTCGAAGAGGATTTCATTAACAAACCTCTTGATAGTGAAATTAGGTTTGCTTGCCTCAGGCCAAACGATCTCAAGAGCTGCTTGAATGTGTAATTGCAACATGTCCAAAACCCTTAAGTGAAAAAGGCAAAGGCATGAAGCCTTGTTCTATGCCTAGTGCCAAGCAGAGGATCCGTTCTATGCCTAAAGCCAAGCATGTGACCCTTGATATGCCTTGTTCCATATCTAAATTCAAGCAAGCAACTTGTGATGTGCCTCCTAGAATTTCAGATCCCAACACTTCTAGACCGAGGAATGCAGAAAAGTAGTGAAGCCATGTAATGTTCCCATCGTTACTTACAGATGTTAAGATTGACACTAAAGTTAGCGGGTCAAAACCTAGAAGCTATGCAATGAAGGATAGGATTACGAAACTAAAGTGATCATGATAAGGAAGTGAAAGAACACCATAGGGACAAGAAGTTTGATTTGAACAAAAAGAATCGTGTTAGTTCTAGTATTAGCTCTAAGCTTACTAAAATTAATTCGAGGCCTTATGCTGTGTGCAAAACATGCAAAAAATGTTTAATTTCCGGTAATCATGATAAATGTGATGTGTTATTTATGAGGTCTAAGATTCATAACCCAATTAAGAAAGTTTGGAGAGAAGCAGAGATTAAGCAATCCTGGAAACCTACAGGGAAGGTTTTACCAATGTAGGATTTCGTGGAAGCCAGCAGTCGAATATTCACGAATGGCAAACCTTGCCCCTTAACTAGATCCACTATGCCTAGAGTAGTGCACTTAAGTTTGG
This sequence comes from Chrysanthemum makinoi, assembly GCA_910596185.1. Lineage (NCBI taxonomy): Eukaryota > Viridiplantae > Streptophyta > Magnoliopsida > Asterales > Asteraceae > Chrysanthemum > Chrysanthemum makinoi. The sequence continues at coordinate 197,539,564 of OU343224.1, read as the reverse complement.
AAGCCAACTGGTAGAATAATCCCATTAAGCACAAAATGTCCCTCGACTAAGTCCGATGCTTCTACTAGTTTAGCTCCTAGTGACAATGACATTGCACCTAGGGTTTCTGCTGATTCAAAGATTGTTTGTGCTAACCAAAAGGACCCCATGAGCTCGTGGGGATCCAATGTTTCCAATTCTCTGTCTTAGTCATTTGTCCAAAGCGGTCGTACAAGTCGTCCCTTGGTATTTGGATTGGGCTCTAAACATATCTGGGCTCTTAACAATGGCGTCTGTTCACATCGATTCAGGCCGTTCTTCATCATTATGGCGTCTGCAGGATAACACTTCAGGCCCGTTCCTCAAAGAAAAGAAAAGTGTACGCTTCATTGCTTTATCTTGAAGAAGAGAAATCTTCATGTTTATGACCATTCTCATCGACATTCTTCATCAACAAGCTTCATGTTTTTCCACGCTCATTCAATCATCAAGTGGATCTACATTCATTAATGTATATTCTTATTCACTTTCTAAATCAAAAATGGCAACTTCAAGAGTGAATATACTACATGATGATGGATGTTTGATTTATGGTGTAACTCTCCTTCAACGCCTAATGCTTCACCTACTAAGGATAATTGGGATTCATTGTTTTTCAAAGATATGTTTGATGCGTACTTTCAATCTCCAACAATATTGATCATCTAGTCTTGAAGCTCATGCTCTAGTTTCTATTGACTCAAGGTTCACCATCACAAAGTACTTCGAGAATTCTCAAAAGCCTATCTCGGTTATTCCTCAAAGCGTTGATAATGATTATCATAATATTGCATTTGCACTCATGAATAATGATCCGCTCTTTGGTATTCCTTTGCCAAATCTTCACGGATTATTGTTCATGAATAATGATCCCCTCTTTGGTATTCCTTTGCCAAATCTTCATGGATTATTGTTCCTCACATCGTGCATGCTATAAATCAACCACATGAACTTCAAGGAAAATGTCTACCTCATCTGCTCGAAGCTATTGGTGTATCCTCCAGTCGATCTCTACATGAATACTTTTAGGAAGAATACATTGATGTTGAGGCATCATTTGTTCCGGTTCATTCAATGGGTGAATGTACATCCGGTTGTATGTTTATTCACATGTTGGGCATTTGACACAAGTTGATTACTTAATCATTTATCACTTATTTGAGATTGAAGTTGACCTTCACAAAGCGTGTTCTTATTTGATAACTTGCTCGGGCTTAAGAATTTGAGTTGAAGGCTTTTGTTTATCTAGTTACCGGTCCGGAGTGGATGGTTGAAGACACAGTTAACTATCACTATTAGGAGTTCGTTGTTTTACTCGGTGTCACATGCGAATGTGATGTGGATAATATCAAGAGGTGTTAATGTCTCATACCTTTTTTGAGTGTGAGTACTTAGAGATTTGCTTGAAGCATAGATTCTCAACACCGTTCTTCCATCTTTAAGTGCAAGCTTAAGACACAAATCACGGGAATTCGACTTGAGTTTCAAGTTTGGTATATTGGGTTTTTCTTCAACATGGTCACTTCAAATTGTCTACATATGGGTTGATAAAGATAGTCAGAGAGAGTTTATGTAGCAGTTGATTCTCACGGGATTCATTTGGGCTATTTGAGTTCTTCTCACAAGATTTCAAGTTTATGGGTATATTATGTTTTTCTTGACTCGAGGTATCAAAACCATTTGGGGGAAGGATATATTATTCCAACTATTTGGGTGAAGTGGTCTCTGGAGACCTTTGGTTTATGTTACTTCGTTCAGTTGGAAGAAATGTGAGAAGAATATTTGGAACGTGAGATGATATCGCGCTATCGACATCTTATATACGGTTTATGATAAAGTGCTTCCGGTTATATGCACAACATGTTCACTTGATCGAGCTAATTCAGTTATTTCAGAGTTGACATCCACCGAGATGATTAGTGACTCAACATGTTACATGGATGTCATCGTCTCTACTCTTGTTGGGTACATGTATACATTATGTGCTGATTGGTTATATGTTATATAAGCTGAATGCACTTGGTAAAATGAAGATGTTGATATATTGTTCCCCTAAATAGACAACTGGTCAATCTCGAAGAGAAAGGTGTACATCGGGATGCACGGCGAGGTTCATGTGATCGGTCAGTAATCATTTAATCGGATTTGATAACCAGGAGACGATCAATGTTTCAACTTGTTACTTCGGTGTTCTCGTGTTCTTCGTGGTGCTTGAGCTTCAATCAATGAGACCGCTTTGTATTCAACTCTACTTCTTAAGGAAATGGTCTTTATTCGATGTTTGTCGGTTTGGGGGGAAGCTACCAAAGATTCAAATTGAGAAGGCTCATGTCCAGGCGATTTTCTTAGAAGCCTCGAATGCTTTGGTGGCGAAAGTTTAAGAGATGTTGATTCCTTTCTTCTACAACGTTCTGAACGATATCTTTATCTCGGTACTCATTTCATCATTCTCTTAAACTAATTTATCTCTTGTAAATATTTATTCGAAAAACAAAATATAAAATTATAAAACCTTCAAAAATCAAATAGAAAAATATAAAACTTTCAAAATCCATAAAAATTTGAAAAATTCAAAAAATCTTCAAAAAATATTGTCATTTTGTCATGTTTCTCTCGATTCGATAATATCTACGGTCTTGATGTTGTCATTCAAAGAATGACACGTGACTTTAGATGTTGTTCAATTTCAAAAAAAAAAAAATCAAAAATTATTTTTGGGAGAAAGAGAAACATTGGTTTATTGTCATCTTCAGGCAATAACCCGGTTTTAAAAGAAAGAACAGAGCCATGTTTTATCATGTTTTCAAAATTCCATGCTCGATTCTATAAACATTTATCTGCTGAAAACTAAATGCTTTGAAAAATAACTCGGTCTCTATTTTTGATAATCATCTGGACTTATTTGTCAAAATATCTATCTCTCAATCAACAACCTATGTCATTGATTGAGGGGAGAATGATTTCAATTAAATTAAAAAGTTATTTGGCATTAAATTGTTTTCAAAAGATATACATGCATGTTTTATCAATGGAGTTTAAAGTCTTAAAATCCGATCCTTATCAGCTAAAACGCTTTCATAATCAAGTCACAATTCTCCTTAAAAGCTTTCAAAATCAATTTAAATCTATAAGAGATCACAAATCTCAAATGATTTGATAATTGTGATCGGGGAGAATGTGTGATTTAAATTGGATTTAAATCGATGGTTTTATAAGGATGTACATCTTTGTCCTTCCCACATGTGACAAACGATTTCAAATTTTCCATGCACATGTTGAGGGGAGCATCTATCTTAAACCTATGATTTGAAACGTGATAACTTATCTCAAGGTGCAGGTTCCTCTAGTATGTGCAAAACTCTTTTCAAATCTCGAGGCACATATTGAGGGGAGCAAAATCATGAAAACCTCATCCTTCCCCAAAATGCTTTATCTACTTGATTCGATTAGGGAAGTGATGTTGATATTTTTTAAAATGGTAATCAAAGAAGTTAATTCTTTCTCTTGCCTCCGTGTGGAAAACTATTTCAAATACTTGATTCACATGTTGAGGGGGAGTTCTTCTTCTAAAATATCAAAAACAATTCAGGTACAAAATGCTTTGATAAAATATCATAAGTATCCGGATTGATTTTCAAATGGTTTTCAATTGGTTCCTATGGCCGATGAACAATACCAAAAAGACCGACCAACTTTACATTATGTATGGTGATATAAGGACGATAAGGTTAGGTATGTGTTCCCATGATCCGCCAGAACCGGAGGGATCTACCTAAGGACTATCCACTAGTTAGTGTAGAGTTCTTAGGTATGATGATAAAAGGAGAAAAATGAGATATGGGAAGAGTGCGGACTAAGACTGAGCTAGTACTTGAATAAACCCAACAAGGTTCTAGCTATGAAGTCTCGGTAAGCTTGAAGGGGTTGAAGAATTAAAAAGAATTGAATGAGAAAAGGGTGAAAACAAATAGCCCTTCATATATTCAACCTTAGAGGCGTAAACCGGTTCAATTCATATGCTACTGATGGTAACATCGGTATTGAAGACAAGACGTCATGGACCCGGACGCTTGCGCACTTCAACTTTCCAAACCACTCAAGTTCCTCTTAAAAGGACTTGTTTCATTCTCACGGGGAACCGACATTATCTATCGACTTTCTCTTAGAGATTGTTGATATTGAAGGAGGAGACCCTCTCCCTAGTCTCCGATATAGGATCCAAATATGCACAAATTGAGTCTAGAGCCACGAGATCATCAATAAATCTCATTAGGACACTTTCAATGAAGACTCTCTGTTTCACACAATGTGGAAAGAGAGATTATATCTTGAGTCCTACTAATTATCCTTGTGGTATTGCGTAACATCGAGTGATGTGTTTACATATTCACAATGAAGATGGAAAGCCTTCTAGAGCCAACATCAAACAAGCTCTTGGTAGGTGGCATGTGAGATCTATTATACAGATCAACCATGTGACAACTCGAACGTAAACAATGGGGCTTATTCAATCTTTTGAATCAATCCTGGTTCAAGTTATGGATTGACGGATACCTTTGAAAACCGGTCGTTGTGCTTAAAAACTCTTTTCTTTAGCACATCGACCGTGTACTAATATTTCAAATCAAAAGGTGTTTTATGATTGATAATTGATTTTCATTAAAACCTTCGTTGTATTGCAAAACAATTTCTATTGAGCAATACACGATTGTTTTTCAAATCTCTTTTCATCAATCATTGGACTTAAATTATTTGGTTCACTCACTCCGTTGTTGTCTTCTTTGAGACGCTCGGTTTGAGAACGACTAGAGCAAATGCAAAACCTGCAAGGAAATTCTTCGAATTATTCGATCACGCGAGGCGTACTATGCTTGATCAACGGGAACCGTGGGCCGTGTACCTCAATTCAATGAAAGTGATCAAAGACACTTTCGTATGAGTTATTGCTAACTGTTTGTATGCGTACACCATTTATTTGCGATCGAATGGAGCGGTCAATCCATAGCCGCATGCTCACATAACACATTCATCTCAAAAGAAATCATGATTGGTGCATCAATGACTCTGATATTCTAACTCCATGCTTACCTTTCGCTGCGCCAATATCATGAATCAACTAAAGCTTCCGCTACTCGATGAGAAGATATCATGATCCAGAATGTGAGCATGTCGGTCCGAATGTCACAACATCACATAATGCCATCACCACAATGGATGTGTCGAGATTCTTGATAGCCGATGATCTCAAAAGTCGGCTCATATTTATTATCACGTGGATCGTAAAGACCTCCACTGGATAACCAAACATGCAATGTGAAGAATCAATGACTACTGAGCTTGAAGCAAGGTACTACATCAAGAATGCAAGATCAATTTGTAATGTAATATCTGTTTGTATTCAATGTAATTTTAGTACATGATTGAGGTGACCTCCTTAGGGGGAGATTGTTAGGAATTAGAAATTCCATGTATTAAAGAGTCGGTCACCTCAAGTATATGTAATCGTTAGAAAGCTTGTAGTCATAGTTATTTTATGTTAAGTAGTAGTTAGTTAAGTAACACGCGGAGGACTGGACGGGTCTTTACCCTGTATGCCCGATCCACGACTCCGTTGTGTGGCGATTTATGTAAGACTATAAATACTCTCTACCTCCCAAGGTAGAGAGTTGGAGCCCATAATAATATCTTTCACTTTCTCTCACTAAGTTCCCTAAACCTCTAACTTTTTCTCTCTAGAATTCCACTTATACGCCCACTTGTGTTAATGGTTTGATGTGTTTGTGAAATCCGATATCCAACACAGCAGTACTTCAGAGCATTACCAATTACGGCGTAATCCCATTCAACGGTTACGCCGTAGCCACACTCCTGTAGCATCTACCAGGTTTTGCTTAATGACGGCGTAACTCCTTATAGGGGTCCTCTGTAACACTTCTTTCATTTTAAACACAATAACCTTGTATTAGTTTTCAAATAAACTTTGTGGGTATGTTCCCTGTAAACCCTCACGAGACTACACTCGTCCACTTGGGACACCAAGTAGTTTAAAAGGCTTGTTGTACACGCTAAATGCAACCATGATTCCTACGAAAGTGAGTTAGGTTTCCTTTTCAATTTTTATTTTTCTTTTTTAGAATTATGCTTGTCGGTAGTGTGATTTCAGGGATTGAAGTTTGCTCGTGGATGCTTATGCGAAGGCACGACTCTTTTCTTAGGCCTTATTTCTTTTTGGAGCAAATTTTAGGGAAGTTCTCGCTCTAATTCTACTTTTCTCTTCACCTTTATTTAACGCTTAGTACAAATGGGACTTTGTATATTTCAAGTTGGGGGACGGGGGTAGAATTGTCTCTTGAACTTTATTTTGCCCTCATTTTTCTAGTTTATTTTGAAAAAATATGCCATTTTTAAAAATTTGACATGTTTTTCTTAACCTAACTAGATTAGACCTTAGCCGAGCACATTATAACCCTTGATATTATATGGTGAGATTAGCCTTATCCGTTTCCAAATTTTTACCCCAAATCCACCAAATTATGAGTGTGCCGGTAGCTTGTAAACTTTAGAACCTGGCCTTTACATCATTTCGAGACCATAAGCGAGGTATGTTGAGTTAGCTCGATGTATTTGGACTTTTCAGTTTAAGAAGGCAGTATTATAGGATTATCACCCAAATAGCCTCTCATTGTGTGTCTATCGATTAGTCATCTCGACTTCTTGACCCCCATGTTAAACCGTTTTGTTGCACTCACCTTTAGTGCCAGATACCCCTAGATATACCCTTCTGAGCCATTCCTTTCATTTTGTTCACCCAACATATTGTTTCGATACACCTTTACACCTTAGCCTACCCTGTAGTCTTTATTTGTAATTGGGAAGTCATTATTTGCCTAAGTTCAAGGTTTTAGTGGAAAGGTTCAGAAATTACGGTCTCGTCGACGACATATCCTTAAAGATCATTGAAGACCCCCCAAATTCTCATATTGTTCATCTCAAGTGGGGGGATGTTATGTGTAGTTATTATGTTATGAAAAAAAATGATGATTCGAAAAAAAAATAGTTATTGTTATTCATTTGTAAAGTGCGATGTTATAAGCACTATTGTTATGAGCTTAATATAGATTTAGTATCGAGGAGGCCACCTCGGTCACATTTGAAGAATGAAGTTGGAAGTGTGCCTATCATGACATCCTCTAATGGCACATCTACCTGGTTATATCATGATCTGGTTTCTTGACTTCGAAACTTGAACTTTGGGAAAACGGTAAGTGGTGATGACTTGGTTATAGATTTAGACTATCTGCTTGATTTTATTTTACACCAATTTTATCCCATGTCTTATCCTTACCCTTAGTCATGAATTGTCTAGATGATCACGTGAGCAATCTTTGGTATCTTGGCCATGGATTTGGTGATGTATCATTGATTTTGTCTACTTCGCTGTTACATGTTAGTAATGACAAACCACCCTTTAACCTTTGTCGTGTCTACCCATATTGCCTTCGAGAATTGTTTTGTCCTTAACTCTAGTGGTGGAGATTTATGTAACCGCCAAGCTTATAGTAGAATACATGCTATGACTGTGCAATGAGTGATCACCTAGAAATTGACACTTAGAATAGTTGAGAGATTTTAGTGTTTTGTTCCCATTTCGTGAGGTGTTCGGCTTTGTTTTATTCTAGCATAAGGGATTTGTAAACTTATATTTTCCAGGTAATGGAAGATATATTTTTAGGAATCTTTCTAATAAGGTCTACTTGAGGGCAAGTAGAGTTCAAGTGGGGGGATATTTGATAACATCAAATAGTCCTGAATATTAAGTGTCAATTTTCCCTGATAATGCTTGTATTTTATATCATTTATATGGATTTACGCTTGTTTTCCTCTATATTTCCCTTTCAGGTAAATTACGAGCATTGGAGCTAAAGAGACGCGGATTCGGAGAGTTTATTGAAGATATATCATAGTATGCTCATTTTGAAGAAGTTACGGCGTAACTCCTCTCTCACATTACGCCGTAACTGAAGCGTGGCTCAGAAAACCAACTCAACTAAAGATTACGGCGTAGGTCAAATGAGGTTTCGCGCCGCTGCAAGCTACGCCGTAACTATTGTCTCAATTACGGCGTAACCAGGAATTATTGAAGATACGGCGTAACTCCTTCCAGATGTTATGCCGTAACCAGCATTTTCAGTGCAAAATAAGAAGAATTAGATGTTACGGCGTAACTCTTAACATTAGTTACACCGTAACCAGATCTGGCCTATAAATGCCCCTCGAATTCCAGCATTTCAAAGCATCCCATTTCACACACAACATCAAGTGAACGTGAGTAGAAGTCGAAGGCAGATCTAGAGGAGTGATCTGGTCCCGAACAGTCAAGTTTAATCACACGAGCCGGCCACTTGTGAATGGCCAACCGTAACAAACTTAAAACAGCTCAGAAGCAAATGCAATGAAGATCAGGAGAGTATAGTATTTCCCCAGGTCGTTAAGTCCCAACGAGCTGTGCGAGAATAGTCAAACGTATAGTGATCGAGAGATTTGAACGGAAAAGAGGGATTTGAATTATTACAACTAAAGAAAAAGTACATAAACTACAGGGGCTTAAATGCAAATTAAAGAGAATTAAAAAGATAAAAAATATTAAATAAACGCTATCACTATTTGCAAAATGATGTTTTTGATTTTTCTTTTAATAAACTTAAATTAAAAACTACGTGACGTATACAAGAAAATGTGAACTGAAGCAATATTAATCCTAAAAATATGAAAATGACATTTTTACAAACCTAATGATAAAATAAAATTTATAGAAAAATAAAATTATTTTTTAAACTATTTATCTAATTATTATTAATTAAAAACTATTTTTAACTATTTAATAATAGCCTAAAATACAAGAAAATATGAAATAAAGCTAGAAAAATGAAATTGTGACTTGGAAAAATCTAAAATAACAAAAGAGAATTTTAAAAACTAATTTTATATTTTTCTGATTATTTTTGTATTTTCTATGAATTTTAAACTATTTAAAACTAATTAAATTACTAAAAATTACAAATTAAACTATGAAAAATCTGGAAAAATAATTTTTTTACTTTTTATATTTATCTTAATCTAGGAAAAATGAAAAATTATTTTTTTGAAACTTTTCTGATTTAATTGTATTAAAAGCTATTTAAAATGACTTAAAAACTGTTTTAATTAAGGAAAAATAGTAAACTGACCTAGAAAAATGTGAAAAATTCAAGAAAAGTCTAAAATAATGTTAGGAATCTAAGAAAAATAGAAAAACAGTAGCTTGTATGAAGGAAATTGAAACTGCAATGCAAGTGCTTATAAATAAGCACTTGAAATAAGCCAAAATGCTACAAATGAGCACCAAACTGAAACAGAAGCTACACTAAGCTAAAACTATCCAAATTCAACTAGAAACAACTATCCTAAACCTCTGAGTTGCAGATTGAACAGATTTGATGATTTGAGAATAGTTGATGAAAACAGTTTTAAGGCTAATACTTTGTGGCTTGAAATAAGCCACTCAAATAAGCTGCAACTAAAAACAGATATTGGGGTCTAAAGTAGACCTGGTTGGCTACTTGTAAACCAAATACAAGACCAAGAGAAGCTCTAATGAGCTCTGTGCAAAGACTGCAAAAACCCTGTGCAGACTCAGTGTTGACTGAGTCAGTGCACAGGGCATTTGTGCCCATCTTGACAAGCCATTTAGGAGCTTATAAAAAATTCACAAAATTGTACAAAAATGATATAAAGAAACTAGACCAAGTGAAGTTTAAAAACCCATGATTTCTCCTAAATTGATCCAATGATGAGTTCACGAAAAATCACTCTAGGTTGGCTGAAAATGACTTTTCAGTTTTTTTGACTTTTGAAGCAGTTGTGAAACTTTGACCAAAATGAACTTTGAAACTAATTTATGGACTGATTATGCTGTATTATGATGAAATAAGCTTAATGCAATCTATATCTATGATTTCCAAACATAAATCAAGCTTTTGATAATTGAAAATTCCAACAGATATGAGCTTAGGACAGTTTATGTTTGATTTTGACTTTTAAGGCAATAAGGTGCAAAGTTAAGACTGAATATGACTTAATGAAGCTAGATAAGACTAAAGCAACAACTTTTAACAACTGAACTGACCTAAATCTCAGTTTGGCCTCATGATCCAAACACAACTTTAAGAACTGTTTTACTAATTTTAAGCTAACTGATTACTGATTTGACTTATGCTAACACTTAAACTGATTCTAGTGATCCTAATCACAACTAGTTAAACAGGTTTGAGAGGTTGAATGTTCACAGGTTCAAATACAAACACAAACTGCAAACTGAGTAAAAAAATGAAAAGTGAGATACCAACTTACAAGTATCCAGCTTATATGCAGCTTAAACCAGAACCCACACTATGCTAAACTAGTCTAATCCAACCCAAAATAAGCTCTGCAACAATCCAAGATCATTTCCAAGTCCATTTGAGCATACAGTTGACTTTTGTTGACCATATGACTAATTTGCATGAAAATGACTTATAAGCCTACTCAAAGCTATAAACAGCTTTAAATAAGCTCACCTGAGTTGTAAAGAGGCTTATTAAAGCACGGCACTTAAACTTACATTTGAAATTGCATAGATGAAAGAAAACTCAAAAACAAGAAACTTAACTGAATTGTGAATTACTACTAAAATTTGATTGAAACTGATACAAATACTTGAGTTTAATACAAGGAAGCTTGAAAGATACAATTTAAAACTTACTTAAGACTAAATTAATAAAAACGACATAAAATGAAACTAAAAACTAACTACTACTGCTTTCTTGCTTCTCTCCTCTTTCTTTTTATACAAAATTGCTTCCCCATGACTTTTGAGCTAATCCCACAAGCCTCTTGGACCATTGGATGACTTGGAGTGCATTATGGCCATTGATTCAATTTTGGCGGGAAATATGGTTTTGACCTGATGGGGTTGAGTGCAAAGGTAGAAGAGGCATTAAATGTATCTTGGATTGTTAGGAGAGGTGGGGGGAACAAGGGAAGTGGATAATGGCTGGGGGATAGGTGTTGGAGTGTTTTGCGAGGCATGGCAGGGGAAAGACTTTGGCGGGGATTTGACAAATTTGACCAGAGGAGTATTAAAAGGGAAGGGGTCAAATGGAGGGGTCCAAAGGATAAAAGGCAGGGGTCACAATGGGAAATGGCAGGTCCAAAATGATATAAAGGGCTTGAATTAATACAAGGACTTGTTTGTAATTTCTGAAAAATCAAGGACCAATGCTGCCAAATTGCAAAGTTGTTTTAAGGGACCACAAGTGACAATTTTTAATAATATAAGGACCAAACTTGACATTTTCAAATTTCCAAGGGCCATTTTTGCCAATTTTTAAACTTGGAGGACCAAACTTGTAATTTCTCAAAACTTTTGATATTTTTCACCAAAGGACTAATTTTGACAACTTATGATTTTAAAAGGACCTTTGGTGATTTTTCTTTCGAAATTAAGGTTCGGGGGACTATTTACGACAACTTTTGAAACTTGGGGGATTTGAACGCCAATTATGCAAACTTAGCTCATTTTTCATCTGATTTTAAACATTTTGCATCTGAAACATTAAAAATGCAATTTTGGAATATTTTCAGTATTTTGATGCATTTCTGAGCATTTTTAAGCGTTTTGCAATTCAGATTTGACCAAAAATGATGAGTATTTACACACTCATCAAGGAGCATACGGAGCTATCTCCAAGGGAGAAATCACTCCCTTACGATAAGCATTAGCATTTTATCTTTTCTTTACTTTCAATTCATGTATTTCGTAATGTTAAACATTGAATCGATTTTTTTAGTTAATATGAGCGGCTAAGCACCTCTTGTGCTGGCCTAGTTATGATTCCTTAATTGTTTTGTTTATGTTTACATTGCTTCCGTATAATTATTTCTAAGTGTATGCATGCATAGTTTGTTGGTAGCTACCCTTGTTTCGGTAGTTTTGAATGGCGTTAGTGGCTAGTTACTTAGGAGATATGAGCAACTGACCCTAAGTAGGTAGACTGAGTGGGAAAGGTAAGATATGACCAACTGACGACCCTTTCTGCTTGTGTGATTTGACCGACTGATCACCTACCGTTTGGATGAAATTAAGAAGTCGAGGATGAGTGTTAAAGTTGCTAGCGCCCAGGCACTCATTGTTATGAATCAAGCATGTAGCGGTACTTAATGACTTGGCTTAGGGGACTAAGAACAACTAGACTTATGACGGGTCACCTGATTTCTCCAGTGGGACCCTTTCTTTGATAGGTTAGGAATCCGAACTGACCAAATGTTGTCCTAGCGACTTTGACCCCACCTGAAGTAATTGGAAGTAATTAAACGTAAACATAACTAGTTAGGATGAATAACTAGGTTAGCACCCCTCTCCTCTATTGATCACAACCCTCGCCTTTATTTGTCTAGTAGTTAATTAGTTAATTCAATATCAAAATCATATTAAAATCTGTGACACCTAGACTTAGTTTGAATCCGCACACATAGCTTTTGGGACGACCTCGGTTTTACCGAATACTACACTACACACGACCGGGTACACTGCCCGTTAATGCATTAGGGTAGACCATAGGTATAACGAGACTTATAAATATTAAAACCTGGTCAGTAAAACCTACATCATAGGCTAAGGTGTATGGGTGTAATGAAATAATATGTTGGGTGAACAAAATGAAAGGAATGGCTCAGACGGGTGTATCTAGGGTATCTTGCACTAAAGGTGGGTGCAACAAAAGGGTTTAACATGAGGGTCGAGAAGTCGAGGTGACTAATCGAAAAACACATAAGAATAGGCTTTTTGGGTGATAATCCTATAATATTTCCTTCTTACACTGATTAATCCAAATACATTAAGCTAACTCAACATACCTCGTCTATGGTCTCGAAATGATGTAAAGGCCAAGTTCTAAAGTTTACAAGCTACCGGCACACTCATAATTTAGTAGATTTGGGGTAAATATTTGGAAACGGATAAGGCTAATCTCACCATATAATATCAAGGGTATAATGTGCTCGGCTAAGGTCTAATCTAGTTAGGTTAAGAAAAACATGTCAAAATATTAAAAATGGCATAATTTTTCAAAATAAACTAGAAAAAAGAGGGAAAATTAAAGTTCAAGAGATAATTCTACTCCCGTCCCCCCACTTGAAATGTACAAAGTCCCTTTTGTACTAAACGTTAAATAAAGGTGAAGAGAAAGTAGAATTAGAGCGAGAACTTCCCTTAAATTCGCTCTGAAAAAGAAAGAAAGCCCACGAAAAGAATCGTTCCTTCGCTTTAAGCATCCACGAGCAAACTTCATTCCCAGAAATCACACTACCAACAAGCATAATTCTAAAAAAAAAGAAAAAGAAAAACGAAAAGAAACATAACTTACTTTCGTAGGAATCACGGTCGCATTTAGCACATGCAACAAGCCTTTTAAACCACTTGGTGTCCCAAGTGGACGAGTGTAGTCTCGTGAGGGCTTACAGGGAATATACCCACAAAGTTCATTTAAAAACTAATACACGGTTATTGCGTTAATATTGTAAAAATTAAAAATGCAGGAGAATTACGGCGTAACCCTTTAGAGGAGTTACGCCGTAATTGTGGTAAAACCTGGCAATCGGCTACTGGAGATTGGCTACGGTGTAACCATAGAATAGGATTACGCCGTAATGGTTTATAACCTGGATAGAATCGCCACTGAGGAGACGTTACAGCGTAACCACAATGATGAGTTACGTCGTAACTGTTGGACAGAACAGGTCCCTGTTTTAGATTACTTGCGACTTCAACTTCAATTCCTGCAAAAACGTTAAAAACACAAAACCCAACTATACTAATAAAATGGAAAAGAACAGATAGGCATGGGGTGCCTCCCACAAAGCGCTTGTTTTTGTTCGAGTATCGATCTTGACTTCACCCTTATTTATTACGTAGAAGGGTGTTCATCCCCTCACTTGAATTCAAGTGTGGATGAAAATAGCAATCAACACCATGAGGGTGTGAATTTGCTATAGGATGGGGAAAAGATGAATTATAATCATACCTTAAAGGAGATGTAATTTCCCTCTTTTCCTTACCCGTTTTAGTTTATGACATTGATGATTGGTTCACCTTCTGATGTAGCTGATTAATCGGCTCATATGTCTCCTCGTTAATCACTGAGGTGTCCAAGATTTTGTCTTCTAATTCCTTTGCAAGATCAACTAAAATTGGTTCAGTAGTCGGTGCTACATAACCATCATCTGGTGATGTGACGGGTTGCACTATTTCATCCATAATTTCAGCAACATGTATAGAAAAACAAGCAAGATTGTTAGTAATAAAAGAAGAGCTAGAAGTCATACCGTTTTGTATTGTGGTTGATTCCTCATTAGCTTGTGGAATTGCTTCATCACCCTATAAGCTCTTTGATTCCATCTTCTTTAATTGATCTATGCTTGTTTCTTCTTTCCTCACGGTCTTCAGACGTCCTGGAAATGGGTTAGGTGGTACATAAGGTCTGATATAAGGAAAATCACGAGGAACCGGCTCCTTGTTGACTTCTTTCATATTTCCCACCGTTGCTTTGATAGTTGCAACGGCATTCTTTTTTCTTTCCAGGACCTTTTGGTTTAATTCTTCAAGCTTAGCCTCCAAGTTTTTCCTCTTAGTGTCGAGCTTCTTTAAATTCAAGTCCGAGACCTCCTTGAATTTCCTAATCCATTCGTCATTCGATTCGTGCATCCTTTTTAAATTATCAGAGTATCTATTGACGGCTTCCTCCAATGACTCAATATACATCACCTGCTCATATGCTTTGCATTCTTCATGGAGAGAATGCTCTTGTATAGTATGAATGTTTTCCTTAACCATCTTCATATCACATCCAATTTTATCAAGTTTCTTGGTGATGTCACCAATGTCATCAAAGCCTTTGCTATTTGTCACCCAAGTGGTTGCTCCTTCATACCAATTTCGTGAATGGTCAGCCATCTTTTGAATTGATCTAAGGGCTTGTGTTGGTGGCATCATAGGGATAGCCCCTTGAGAGTCGAGCATTTGGCGGGAAGGAATGTTTAATCCTTTCTAGAAAGTAAGGATCATCTGATGGGTGCTGATATATTGCGTTGGGCATCTATAGAGAAGGTCATTATATCTTTCACAATCTTCATCTAGCATTTCATCCACCTCTTGTCTGAAACTCCTTATTTCCTCAATCTTCTTGGCAATCCTTGAAAAAGGATAATATCTTCTAATAAATGCTTTCTCCAAAAGATTCCATGTATTGATCGACCCAGCAGGAAGCCTGTACATCCATCTTCTAGTTGCACCTGTGAGTGTAATTGGAAACACTCTCAGCATCAATGCATCTTGAGTGACTCCTGGAGTGTGGAAAAGATCTGCGATCTCTAATACTCTTCGCACATGCAGGTGGGCATCTTCATCATCAGTTCTCGCAAAAAGTTTATGTCTGAGCTCCTTCATAAACTGGCAACTGATCTCAAAGCTGATATTATTACTGATTTCGGGACTTACCACGCCCGGTCTTTGGTTACCTTAAGTCAAAGCCATGTATTCCTCCATAGTGAGCATGTCAAAATCCGAATCACTCATTACCTGAAATTTCAAGAACAAACAAAAATTGAGCAGAAAAGAAAAAGAAAACTAAAAACAAAAATAAAAGAAAATAATGCTAAAAAGAAAAACTTAAATTAAAATCCAAAATAGCTCCCCGGCAACGGCGCCAAAAACACGATGCATGTTTTACTGACCAGTTTTTAATATTTATAATTGTCTCGTTTACCTATGGTCTACCTTATGCACTAACGGGCATTGTACCCGATCGTGTGTAGTGTAGTTATCGGTAAAACCGAGGTCGTCTCAAGAGCTATGTGAGCGAATTCTAATTAAGTCTAGATGTCACAGATTTTAACTAGTTTTAAGATGGAAATGATTATTTAACTACTAAAAGAAAGCAAATAAAAGAAAGCAAATAAAAGAAAGAAAATAAGGGCAGAGGTTGTGATCAATAGAGGAGGAAGTGTTCTAACCTAGTTACTCATCCTATCAAGTTATGTTCACGATTAATTACTTCCAATTGTTTTAAGTGGGGGTTTAGGTCGCTAGGACAGCATTTGGTTAGTTCGTCCTAACCTATCAGCAAAGGTTTCCACCGGAGATCAAGCTACTACCCTTGAAAGTCCAGTTGTTTTTAGTCCCCTAAGCCAAGTCATTAAGTACCGCTACATGCAAGATTCATAATAATGAGTGCCCTGGCGCTAGCATCTTAGACACTCATCCCTAACTTCTTAAGTTCATCCAAACGGCAGGTAATCATTAGGTCAATTCGAACAAGCGAAGAAGGGTCGTCAGTTGGTCAATTTTTATCCTTCCCACTCAGTCTACCTACTTAGGGTCATTTGGTCAATTCTCCTAAGAAACTAGACACTACCGCCATTCAAAACTACCTAAACAATGGTAGCTACCAACAAACTATGCATGCATACACTAGAAACAATTATACGAAAGCAATGTAAACATAAACATAACAATTAAGGAATCATAACTAGGCTAGTACCAGAGGTGCTTAGCCGATCATATTAACTGAAACAATCGATTCAATGTTTGACATAATGAAATACATGAATTGAAAGTAAAGGAAATGATAAATCGCTAATGCTTGTCATTAGGGTGTGATTTCTCTCTTGGAGATGGCTCCGTATGCTCCTCGAGATCTGCCTTCAGTCTCCTACCCACGTTCTCTGCTTTGTGTGTGGAGTGAATGATGTGAAATGCAGGATTTAGGGCTGGTATTTATAGGCCAAATCTAGTTACGGCGTAACTTAAGTTGAGAGTTACGCCGTAACATCAATATCTTTGTAAATTTCTCTGGAAAGTCTGGTTACGGCGTAACACATAGAATGAGTTAAGCCGTATCTTCAATATACGTTACAAAATCATGATTACGCCATAATCGTGGAAAGAGTTACAGCGTAGCTTGCAGTGGCGTGGAACATCGTTTGACCTAATTAGTTACGGCGTAATCCTAAGATGGAGTTACGAGGTAATCTTCAGTTGAGTTGGTTTTTTGAGTCACGCTTTTGTTACAGCGTAATGTGAGAGAAGAGTTACATCGTAATTACTTCAAAATGGGCATACTATCATTTATCTTCAATAAACTATCCAAATCCGTGTCTCATTAGCTCCAATGCTCGTAATTTACCTGAAAGTGAAATATAAAGGAAAACAAGCGTAAATCCATATAAATGATATAAAATACGAGCATTATCGGGGGAAATTGACTCTTAATATTCAGGACTCTTTGATGTTATCAGCCTCATTATAAGATCTAGACTCGAAAGAATTATTTAAATTTGAAATAAAACAAAAACAAAATCAAAATTGAGTTTTGTTAATACAAATATCGTCATTAAACGTTATTTATATTTTTGATCTTTACCTAAGTTTTGTTTACGACAAAAGTAAATTTAATTTTTATAAAGCTTAAAGCTTGTCAAGTTTAATAGATTAAAACAAGCTTTTTCAAACAATATCTTCATCACTCAAGCATTTACATTGTGATTAATCATATCTCGATATGTCTCTAACCATAATGTATGATAGTAGTTTATAGAATGTTTTAGTTTCTTAAAAACTAAACATTACATATGTATTTGCATATTTCTAAAAATAGAAAAACAACACATGACATCAAGTGATGCATCATGGAAATCATTGGAAGATTTCATTAGATATTTTGTGTAGATTTGGACTCTTCATATCTTACACAATCTTGCATAGATATGGTTGACTTTGGCAAAGATTTTGATATCTTGCTGTCAGACTCTCGGCGGCACCAAAAGCCATAACGGGCAGAACCCTTTTAAGGGGTCCGCGGTCCGTGGAGGCTGCTGATGGTTTTGGCTATAAATAGCAAAGCCAAACCAAGTAGTTTTTCATCCCTTTCCATCATACTCTCATACATATCTTCTCTCTAACCTTTCTAACTCAGTTTCATATCATATTAGTGATCTCTTTTGTAGCAAAGAAGATCAAGTCACATTCAAGCTTCAACGAGAAGTTGGAAGTCTTGTTTGTTTAGTGTTGTATGATCTTGTGTTGATTCATACTTCATTGTTGTACTAAACTATCATAATCTTGTGAGTGTGAGTGGTTAGTATTTTAGTCCTCAAAATACATTGTGTGTGGGAGTGGTTGTACCCTTGGAAAGAACTCGACATTTAGCTTAGTGTCGGAAATAGTGTAAGCGAAGTGTAAAGGTTTCTCCACCGGTGAAAGGAGCTTGTTGACTAGTGAAGTTAAAACTCTCGAGTGTGAGACTCGGGGAGTGGAGTAGGGCAAGGAGAAAGAGTCCTTGTAGACCGAACCACTATAAACAACTTGTTGTGGTTTGATCATTTCTTTCCATATTTACTTTTTACATATTGCTTACATATTTCATCAACATATCTAAGATCTATATCAATTGATCTTTCAATAAGTTTGAAAACAAAGTTTTTAATTGGTAAACTATTCAACCCCCCCCCCTTCTAGTTTTCTACAATTGGTATCAGAGCCTCGTTGCTCAAGAATTTCTAAAATAAAGAAGGGCAAGCTATGCGAAGAACACCACTCTTTGAAACCAATGGATTTATCTATTGGAAAAACCGTTTTGAAACATATGTAAAATCAAAAGATATAGATCTTTGGTTTGTTATTGTTAAAGGGGATTTTAGTTCTACCAAAAGATATTTCGGTTGATAAACAAAAGAAATTAATTGCTAAAAATAATGAAGCTATAATGATGCTTTATAATGTTTTGCCTAGAAAAGAATATGAAATAATTTTTATGTGTGAAACCGCCAAAGATATTTGGGAATCTTTTATTGTTACACATCAAGGTAATTCACAAGTTAAGGATAACAAAATTGATCTTCTTGTTCAACAATATGAACAATTTGTTATCCCTGTAGATGAAACCATTGATTGTGGCTTTGCTCGCTTTAATACTATTATTACATCACTTAAAGCACTTGATGAATCTTTTAGTAGTAAGAACTTTGTCAGGAAATTTCTTAGAGCACTCCATCCGAAATGGAGAGCTAAAGTGACTGCTATTGAAGAATCAAAAGATCTCCAAAAATGTCACTAGACGAGCTAATCGGTAACCTCAAAGTACATGAAATGGTGATGGAGAAAGATTCGGAGATCATCAAAGGAAGAAGGAGAAGATCAAATCCGTTGCTCTAAAAGCAAAAGCGGAATCAAGTGATGATGACGAATCTTGCTCCGGTAGTGAAGATGAGGAGTATGCCATGGCCGTTAGAGACTTTAAAAGTTCTTTAGAAGAAGAGGAAAGTTTGTAAGACAACCTCGAGAAGAAAAGCCATTCAAAAAGATAGGGATGACAAAAAGGGTAAAGGTGAAATAAAGTGTTTTAGATGTGGTGATGCAAGTCATCTCATAGGAGAATGTCCCAAGCCACCTAAAAGCAAAACTCAACAAGCTTTTGTAAGTGGTGCTTGGAGTGATAGTGAAGATGATGAAAAGTCAAGCAAGGAAGAGATCGCTCTAATGGCACATGAGTCAAACGAGGTACATTCCGACTCTTCTTATTCTTCTATTGATGATGACACTTTGCAAAAACAATACAATCAATTGTGTGAGCTAAGTTTAAAAATCATAACTAAAAATAAATTTTTAAAAACCAAAAAAAGAATTTTTGGAAAATGAAGTCTATGAGTTAAAAGAAAAAGCAAAACGACTAGAAAAGGGAAAAGCAAATGGCGATGGTTGTAAATCATGTCAAGAGCTTAATCTTGAAATAGAAAAACTAAAGCTCACACAAGATGTTCTAATCGAACATAATTCTAAATTTAAAAGGTTTAACAAAAACATCGCTCTTGCCGATGAAATAGTTAAAATCCATAAAACACCGGGAGACATGAATGGGCTAGGATTTAATGAGGTATTAATTCCAAAGAGTCAAAACAAAACGGCCGAAAAGGACAAACAATCTGTCAAAAGCTGCTGCTTGATGCAGCACGGACGGACGGACCCAAAATAAGGGTTCCGTCCGTTGAACAAAATGGTGCCGTGGGTACTTGTGAGGACATAATGTTTGTGATACGGACCGTAATGAATTTGTCAAAGTAACAAAGAAAACCAAGGATAGTGTTAAACTAAAACCGGTTGTTACATCGAGTAGGACTTGCTAAAATGAATTTAGATCAAAACTACTCAACAACGACATAAAACACCTTTGCCAAACGCCCCTTTCTAAGAGCAACCATAAGCGTACAACCCAACTACCAACACAGCGGTTGGAATCAAAACTTTCCTAGACCATATCAAACTCCAGATTACATGTCATGGAACTCTTACCCATTGTTTCCATACATGAATCAAATAAATGGTATGTTTAACCCAAACGGACCCATGAGATATTGGGGACCAAATGCTTGAGTTATTTGCCTCTTACGTATGCTTGAAAGTTGGATTGGAACCTGATAAGTGGATAAAAGATAGTGGATGCTCACGACACATGACGGGCAACAAAAGTCTCTTCTCATCATACCAAGAGTATGACAGAGGTAATGTCACTTTTGGTAGCAATCTCAAAAACAAAATCATTGGCAAAGGTACGCTCGCTCATAACTCCCTAACTATTGAAAATGTTGCTCATGTAGATAGGTTAGGATTTAATCTACTTAGTATTAGCCAATTATGTGATAAAAAGTATAAAGTACTATTTGATGAAAATGGTAGTAAAATACTAAAAGATGGTATCACCATAGCTAAAGGAGTTAGGAAAAATAACATATACGTCATGAAAATAGATAAAAAATCTAATGACAAACTTTGTCTAACAACATTAGATGATAGCTCATCTCTTTGGCATAGACGCTTAGGTCACGCTAATATGAGACTTATACAAAACCTATCTTCAAAAGAGCTAGTTAGGAATTTACCAAAACTAAAATATGACCAACACTTTTGCGACGCTTGCAAAATTGGTAAACAAACCCATAGTAGTCATAAATCTAAAAATATGGTGTCCACATCTAAGTGTCTAGAATTATTGCATATGGACTTGTTTGGTCCATCCGCTATAAGAAGCTACGGAGGCAACTTATACACTTTGGTCATAGTAGATGATTACTCAAGTTTTACTTGGACATTATTTTTGAAAACTAAAAATGAAGCTTTTGATAAATTTGAAATTCTTAGCAAGAAAATTCAAAATCAACTAGGCATTAAAATTGTGTCGATCGAACGGAATCATGGTCGTGAATTTGACAACGAAACTCAATTTGGAAACTTTTGTGATACAAATGGTATAACACATAGCTTTTCGGCTCCACGAACACCTCAATCAAATGGAGTAGTAGAACATAAAAATAGAACAATTCAAGAAATGAGTAGAACAATGCTTAATGAACAAAACATTCCTCAAAAGTTTTGGTGTAATGCGGTCGACACTTCTCCATATATTTTGAATAGAGTCTTAATACGTCATTTCCTAAACAAAACACCATATGAGCTTTATAAAGGTAAAAAGCCAACTTTAGGATATTTTAGAGGTTTTGGACGTAAATGCTTATGACTTTAAATTATTTCAAATGGATGTTAAAAGTGCATTTCTTAATGGGTTTATTAACGAAGAAGTATATGTTGCTCAACCTCCCGGTTTTACCGACTTTGAGAAACCACATCATGTCTTCAAACTCAAGAAAGCATTATACGGTCTTAAGTAAGCACCAAAAGCTTGAAATACAGCGACCGACTTAAGACTTTTCTTATTGATAACAAATACACTATGGGATTAGTAGATAATACTCTTTTTACCAAGAAAAAGGAGTCACATAATATCATTGTTCAAATATATGTTGATTACTTCATATTCGGATCAACTTGTCAAGAGCTATGTGATGATTTCTCTAAAATCATGCACGACGAGTTTGAAATGAGTATGATGGGTGAATTAAATTTCTTTCTAGGACTTCAAATTAAACAACTAGAAGATGGCATATTCTTTAACCAATCTATATATATAAAAGACATGCTTAAGAAATTTGGACTTGAAGATTCCAAGCCAACTAAGACACCCATGTCCTCGGACACTAAACTCACCAAGGATGAGGAAGGTGAATCCGTAGATAACACTAAATATAGAGGAATGATTGGTAGCTGATAACGCTCAGATTGTGCATGTTTCTAGTAGCGTTATGTGTGTTTTTATATATGTTATTTGGTTATATTTGCGTAATTATAGTGCTTAAACGCATCAAAAGATGTTTGTCTAGCATTTATAACCAAGTGCGAGGAAGCGGAAGGAAAGTAAAGAAATGTTCAGCAAATGGAAGATTCTCGTTTTGATGAAGCCTAAATTGGTATCTCAAGGACCTTTGAAGACCATAGTGATTGAAGAACCAAGTTCTACAAGATAAAGAGTAGAAAAAGATCAAGTTTCGTAACTTTCGGGAAATCAACGGATCGGTTGGATTATGACCGAAAATGCCAAAATGCCATCACCAACCGTTCGGATTAGCCACCATAAGCTTTTGTGGGCGGTTGGCCCCTTTTAGAAGACCAACGGATCGGTTGGTCATATAACCGATCCGGTTGGAGAAGCTACATCTGCCAAATCTTAATCACTAAGTTTCCCTTTGCATCCAAACGATTCTAGGTCCTTCTCTTGGTGTATTCTAGTCTCTTCCTTACTCCTTGGAGGCCAAGTTCAGCAATTAATACCCTAGGCTTTGGAATTAGTATAAATAGAGGCCATTTGTGAGCATATGAGACACACACATCAAATATAAATCTCTATACTCATCAAACAAAGATTTAAGCTCTCAAATTCATCCTTAGAAGTCCAGGGAAGTTTGGAGTTCCAGAAGTTCCACATTTAGAGGCCAAATCACCAAGAAGTCTACCCCAATACTTTGGGAATCATTACTTCACCATTTGTAATCTTATTCCAAGCATTGTAAGACTTTTAATCATGTTTTCTAATGTTCAAAGTTCTGAGTTTATGTTCATGTTTGCTATGAGTGGCTAGTTTCTTTATACACTTGCTTAAATGATGTTGATTATCATATGATTAGTTAGTGATTGTGTTAACATGTTTTAATTCAATTTCAAGTTGATTCTAAGATCCAATTGTGCTAAAGTTTAAGTAGTGACATTTGTTAATCAAGTCTGGCTAATTGATAGTAATCGTTGAGGTCGAAAGAACTTATTGTTATTCAACTAGTCATAATCATTTTGTCTATGGATGATTGTTTTACCCATTATTCTTGATTATACAAAGGAACTAAGGTGTGGTTGTAATAGAAACGCTTTTTGATTATCAAATTGGATTGGTTGGAAACATCTAAAAGGTCGTAAGATTAGTTGTTGAGAATCAATTATAGTCTTTTGTCTATGATCGGTTACCTTTTGTATTGACCATTTCTTAAGCAATTTGATGAACAAGTGGATGTTTTTGTGTTTAAGTTTATGTATGTAGACTTATGAAACTTGAATTGATCTTGAATTGATTGGTTAAACGTAATGCTTGTTTTTATGAATTAAAATCTTGACGAAGGTTTAACTTGTAAGAACAATATATTAGTCTTCCAACTAATTATCATAACCAACATGTTAAGAGGTTAACACAATCACATTAATCTATGACATGAAACTAGTTTAAGCAAGTGTAGTTTTTAATCATCTGAATTTCATTATATCTATTTGCTTTGTTATATGTTTTGGATAGACTCTGTTGATTCAAACTTGTGCTTAGATTCACTTAAATCCCTGCGAACGATCCCGACTTACCTTCATAATCTTGCTATAACGGACGAGTATACTTGCTCGTATGTGTTATTGGTAATATTGGTAATTCACCTTTATAAATTTAAAACTTGTACACACGTAGCACATCAAGTTTTGGCCGTGCCTTAGGGGGATTTGATTGTGTTTCACAAGTTTTTGAATTTCCTCGGTCGATTCAACCAAAAATTTTCTCTCGAAACCTTAACCGGATCCGGTTGTCCTTCAACCGATCGTTCTGATTTTACCATAACTTAACTGGTCTAACCGATCCGGTTACCCAATCGACCCAGAAAAATTGTTTTCGTTGTTTGTCGTGTGTTTAGATATTGCACGGATTCTCTAGGACATTGTATGAACACTCGGCAGCGCGGGAATAGAACCAATTACACCTCTTACCAACCCCGAACGTTTGATTCGAAGAAGAAGAAGAACACTTTTCATACCATTGGAAAATCGTGTACCAAGAGTACCAAACCCACCATTTGATAACCTCGTAGAAGCCAAATTTGTTTACAACCCTTTCACCAATTTGCCTTTTCCCATGGCGGATGATCAACCCATGTGGGGAACCAACCGAGCCATAGCACCAATCCCCGGAAGTGCTATTGTTGCTGTCAATTTTGGTGACAACTTCACCGTGAAGGGACATCACCTTTCTATGATCAAAGACCGTCAATTCGATGGCCGTGCACGGGCCGATCCGCACAAGCACATAGCCGAATTCATCGAAATTTGCGGCATGTTCCGTTATGGCGACACCGATGTCAATGCCATCAAACTCAAACTTTTCCCATCATCACTCGCCAGAGATGCTAAAGTATGGTACAATGAATTAACCCCAGGAACCATCAATATTTGGGAGGCGATGAGGCAAGCTTTTGTAAGCCGATTCTTTCCACCTGCCATGTTTGATCGATTTATGGGAGAAATTCGTGCTTTCACACAAAATCCCAACGAATCACTTGTCGAAGCTTGGCTTCGAATGAAAGATTTGCTCCGTAGTTGTCATGGACATGGACTATCCAAAGGAACCATTATCCAAATCTTTTACCATGGACTAGATGAATTCTCTCAAGGCATCCTCGATCTTTGGAGAATTTTCTCTATAAGACTCCCAACGATGCACATCAATTGCTCGAAGATCGAGTACTTCTCAAACTTGATTGGTCCAAAGATTCCAAAACTAAACCTCTCCGAAAAACTGTTGCTTTTGTCGAAAACACCGTTACTTCAAAACTCATGGAGAAGATGGAAGCGTTAACCTCAAAAATCGACTCGCAATACAAAGATATCAAAGATGAAATGAAGGAAATGCGAGACGGATGCAACAATTTTGGAAGAAATCATCCATCGTCCGAGTGCGACGATAAGCCTATGGGTGGACCGAAGGAAGGAGAAGCAAGTTACGCTCAAGGAGGATACCGTAGAGGAGGATATCGTAGTAATTATTACGGTCAAAATTCTGGAAATTGGTAAGATCGCCGACCAAGGGATGACAACCGTGATTCTCAACCACGAACTGACGATCCACCACCCAAAAACCCCGACAAAAAGATGGAAGAAACCGAATTCGAGAAAACCATGAGAGAATTCGTAGCTCAAAAATCGCAAATGATTTTATCAAAATCAATTTTTCAATCTCAAAGCCAAAGTTGAGCAAGGACAGAAAAATCATCAAGCATCTATCCAAGATCTTGAAAACAAGTTTGGCAGACTTTCTGACCAACATTCCTCTAGACCATCCGGTTCATTGCCAAGTAATACCCAATCCAACCCAAAACCATCAAATGATAAGACGTACCGTCCACCACAAACAAGAAATGAGCATATCAATTTTGTCTTTACAAGAAGTGGTCTCAATGCGATCCACCACCAAATCCTAATGAAAACACTCCTGTCACCATTGATAGTGAGGATGAAACCGAGGAACCAAACATAACTCAAACCACCAAAAAGAAAGACATTCCATCCGTCAAAGTATACACCAAAATTCCTTACCCTCAACGCTTTGAAGAAGAAAGATGGAAAGAGCGTTATAAGAAGTTCATTGAAATAATCAAAGAGGTTAGACTCAATGTTCCTCTCGTTGATGTCATAGCCGGAATGCCCAATTACGGGAAATTTTTGAAAGAACTTCTTAATAACAAAAGCAAGCTTGAGCAAATATCAGCTACTTTCCTTAACGAAGAATGCTCAGCTATTGTCCAAAACAAGATCCCACCAAAGCTCGGAGATCCTGGGAGATTTCTTATCCCATGTACTTTCTGGAATAATGTTAAATGTGATGCTTTGGCCGATCTTGGCGCAAGTATCAATTTGATGCCTTATTCGCTGTATTCCAAGTTATACAACAACAGCCTGAAACCAACGAAAATAAGCATCCGATTAGCAAATCATTCCTATCAATATCCTATGGGAATCTCCGAGAATATGCTTGTTCAAGTCGGTAAATTCATTTTTCCCACGGACTTTGTGATCTTGGAAATGGAAGAAGATAGTAAAGTTCCACTCATCTTAGGAAGACCTATCCTAAATACCGCTGATGCAATCATCAAAGTGAAAGGAAAAGAACTCAACCTTGGAGTTGGGAAGATCGAATCACTTTTCTAATTGATAAAGCGATCGCTACCACATTCCGTGATGACACTTGTTTTAACATCGATATTATTGATGAAGTCAATGATGAAGAATTGGACGCATTACTTATAATCGATCCATTCATGACTACTTCTGAAAAAATCAATGAAACAGATTTTGACAAAGAATTTGATGATTTCATGAAAGTAGAATTTGAAGGAGATAACTTCGAGAGAAGAAGAAATGGAGGAAGAGGAAGAAAATTTTGAAGAAATAACTTTCAATGACGAGATGCGAATTAAATCCTCTATCGAAGAACCACCTACAGATCTCGAACTCAAACCTCTCCCAGATCATCTTGAATATGATTACTTGGAGGAAAACTCACTTCTTCCAGTAGTCATATCTTCATTGCTCGAGGACAGTGAGAAAGAAAGTTTAGTTTTCGTCCTCCAAAATCACAAACAAGCTTTCGCTTGGAAACATCCGACATCCAGGAATTAGTCCTAATTTACGCAAACACAAAATCAATTTTGAAGAAGGGATTAAACATGTGGTAGAACGTCAACGTCGACTCAATCCCAACATGAAAGAAGTTGTTAAAAAGGAAATCATAAAACTTCTCGATTTTGGAATCATTTACCCAATTGAGGATAGCCCTTGGGTAAGTCCTGTTCACTGTGTTCCCAAGAAAGGAGGAATGACGGTTGTGACTAATGAACGAAGCCACCAGAAAAGATCACTTTCCACTCCCGTTCATGGATCAAATGCTTGAAAGACTGGCAGGAAATAAATTCTTTTGTTTCCTCGATGGATTTTCAGGATATTTCCAAATTCCTATCGATCCTAACTGTTAGGAATTAGAAATTTCATGTATTAAAGAGTCGGTCACCTCAAGTATATGTAATCGTTAGAAAGCTCGTAGTCGTAGTTATTTTATGTTAAGTAGTATTTAGTTTTGTAACACCGTGGAGGACGGACGGGTCTTTACCCACTGTATGCCTGATCCACAGCCCGTTGTGTGGCATTTTATTGTAAGACTATAAATACTCTCTACCTTCCAAGGTAGAGAGTTGGAGCTCATAATAAGATTTTTCTTTCTCTCACTAAAGTTCCCTAAACCTCTAACTTTCTCTCTCTAAAACACATTATACGCCTATTTGATCTTATGGTTTAGTGTGTTTATGAAATCCAGTATGTTACAATTGGTATCAAGAGCCATGGTTTGATCATCTCTTACATATCTTTGGATTTCTAGTGACTTTTAGGTGGTTTTAGAGTTTGAAAAAGTTTAGTGGTTTTTGCATCATTTGGATCATTTCTAGTGTTAAAGTTTAAATCTTGGGTGTAGATTTGTGTTTGGAATCATTGTATGTGCTTGGGTTTTGATTTGGTAACCTTGAATCATCGTGGTTGGGTTGTTTTTGGATTGAAAAGTGGTGTTTATGTGTTTTTCTAGCTAGCGACTTAAGCCACGGATAAGTTGTCTTGGTAGCGACTTGCTTTGTAATTTGGTAGCGAGTTGCAGTTGAAGTTCTTAGCGAGTTGAGCTAGCGACTTGTCTATTGAGACAAGTCGACAAACAGTACACTTAGTGGATTCTCCACTACGATTAGCGACTTGGTGAAAGTTATCGACTTGTACTTAAGTTTGTTAGCGACTTGGTGTTAGCGATTTGGTGCTTAGCGAGTTGCTCTTTAGCGACTTGAAAACTTAGCGATTTGGTGCTTAGCGAGTTGCTCTTTAGCGACTTGACAACTTAGCGACTTGGTGCTTAGCGACTTGCTGTCAAAATTTTGCTAGCGACTTGGTGCTTAGCGAGGTGTTATTTAGCGACTTATTTGGTCTTAGCGACTTGGTTCTGTTTTCTTAGTGACTTGGTTGACTCTGTGTAATACGGTTTTCTCTTGATTTAGTAAAATTCCGTGAAAGAATCTATTTCTCGGTTTAATCATAGAGTTATAAAATCCCGTTTAATCTGTCAACATGTCTACCAACGTTCCTACAATCATCTCCACTTTTGCGAAGATGTTCAAGCGGTGGTTCAGATACTCGTCCACCCATGCTTGACAGGCCGACTATGACTCTTGGGCTCAAGAATGATTATCTTGTCTTGGAAAGGAAAATGGGGTCAACATTCTCAAATCGATTGATGAAGGACCGTATCGGGTTGAGACTACTAGAGACATAATTGATACAGTTGAAGATGGTACATTGATTTATGGAATGGACAGACCAAAGATGTATGATGAGCTCAATGATAAGGAGAAGAAGAGATTCGATGCAGATATCGGGGCTTCTAACATCATATTGCAAGGTCTTCCAAAAGACATATACAAGCTTATCAACCACAACACCGAAGCAAAGGCTGTATGGGATAATGTCAAGATGCTTCTCTCAGGTTCTGAATTAACCATGGAAGACAGAGAATCTTAATTATATGATGAATTTGAACACTTCAAGATGAAACCAGATGAGAGCATCTATGAGTATTACGTGAGATTCCACAAGCTTGTTAATGACATGAGGAACATCAGAATGACTATGCCAAACATTCAGTTGAACTCAAAGTTTGTGAACAACATGAATCCCGAATGGCACAAGTTTTTCACCTCCAAGCTAACCAAAGGATTGAAGAATACAAACTATGAGCAACTCTATGCCTTCCTTTTTCAGAATGAGAGACATGTCATGTTTGAAAAGAGGATTCTTGAACAATTCAAAACAAATCCAGGAGAGACAAGCTCATTAAATGATTCAACTGCCTTCTACTCAAACATTGGGATTACTACTAAAGCTTCACAAGTTATACCCATGGGTGATGAAACTCACAAACTCATTCCGATCAATGTACAAACAAGGCGATGTTGATGCACACGTATGTAACTTCATTAATCAACTGGCTCTTCTGATTAGTCAAAACATGAACTCTCTTCCACACACCAACAACAACCTCAGAAAAGCGTCTAATCCACACAATCAAGCCACTGTCAGAGATGGGAAGGTTATAGTACAATCAGTTCAAGAAAGGCAGTATGAACAAGGAAGAGGTGGAGTTGGTAGAGGCTTTGTGACAAATCAGAATAGGGGAAGAAATGGAAATCAAGGACAAGTTAAGACGATCAATTGTTACAACTGTGGAGGTGAGGGACACATTGCAAGGAACTGCATCACCAAGCCCTCAGAATCTTTGAATACTTGAGGATAAGATGTTGCTTGTTCAAGCCCAGGATAATGGTGTAGCTTTGGATGAAGAAGAGTTGTTATTTCTTGTTGAGGGTAATGCCAAGACGTATGATGCAGATGTGGATAGCCAATTGGAGATAGGCCATAATCATCAGAATGCCTTTCAAGTAGGCTGATTGTGATGCATACGACTCGATGTTGATGATGAACCTCTGCACAAACTATTTTCATGGCTAGCATTTCTCCAATGGTCTCTCCTAAAGTCTCTTCATCACCACAAGCTAGTCCATCCAAAGACAAACTCATTTATGAGGTACTAAAACTATACGATGATGTTGATATGCAAAAGATGCATGGCAAAGTACAATCAACTGAAACTATTGAGTCAAATATTGAAGATATGGGTAATATCAATGTTGTCCCATATGATCAATATGTGAAACAAAGTGAAAGTGAAGTTGTATCAAGTGATGCATCTTCTGCAGTCAACGATGACTATGTTTTTGATGAATACACACATGTGCGATGATTCATTATCTCTGAACTTAATGCCTATAAAGAACGAGTTGCCATTTATGAACAACGTGCTAAGTTTGAGCTAACTACTCGCGTACAATTATTAGAAAAAGTAATTTTAGAGAAGAAGTGTTAAAACAAGAGTTAAACTCCTTACATGAAAAGCTTTCAAAAGCGCTAAGCAAAAACAAGAACTTCAAGAAAATGTTAAAGTGCTTAAGCAAGAATTTCATGCTAAGGAATCAAAACTTTTAAATGATTTTTCTAATCTAAAAGCTTTGAAGAACAAGCTTGAAAATAAGTTGTACATACAATGGAACACAATTGCCACCCACATGATCACTAAGCATAGAGTTCTTAGCGATAAGCATAGCATTCCCCTTGTTGAGGAACCAAATCCAGAGGTCATTAAAAAGGCTAGAAATGCTCATAAGGTACTTTATGATGGCAATGAAATCCTTAAGCCTGGACAGAAACCTAGTTGTCTTTGAGTGCACTGAGGAAGATAAGAAATCAGATGAAGTCACTAGGGAAAAGATGAACAAGAAGTTAGATGATCCTAAATGTAAAGAGAAGAAAATAAATATCACACCCCATGATTACAAGAAGGAGAATTGGATTTCCTTGAACATGTTTAAGCGTCAGACATTGTTAACACCCGAACAAGTGTTACGGAAAAAGGATTTAGATAAGCAAAAGCGAGAATCTTGTTGAAACGAACCCCCCTTTAGGAAAATGCCGATGTGTATCCTCCCAATACACCAATGCATTTAGTTCCTAGGACTATTGCCACTAAAAGCAAGACCTTAATCAGTCAATATGTTATTCTTCAACTATTTGTCGATTTTGAGAAAACTTGGAAGAAAAGGATCACACCATTTGGGATAACGAAGGGGAAAGGGGTTTTGAGCAAACAAAGAATGCTATTTAACGAGGTCATGCCTTTCTTTAAACTACTAAAAGATCATTTTGAGAGTCTTAAAAAGGGGATAGATTAAGATATTAAAGGAATGGAAAAGGAATTTGATGCAATGATAGTTGAGGTTAGTGACTATGAGCGAGCATTAAAATATAATGAGATTGAGAGGAAGAACTTGCATACCTTAAATGAGAATCTTATTTCCGAATGTATTACTCAAGATGTGTTTTACACTGCTACAAATTGCTCCATTAATGCTCTCAATTTCATGAATTATCATTGCTCACTGAAAGTCTCTCATGATCGTGTCATTGAGCTTGAAAGATTAATTGAAACTTAATGAGAAAATTGATCGGGATGATCACGATAATTTGGTAAAGCATCTTTCTAAACTAGAAGTTGAACATTTTGATTTACAACTAAAATATCAACATCTTAAAGAAAATGTCAAAACTTCAAATATCAAGATATCCTCAGATGCTCCAGAGTTTGATGCAGTTTTTGAAATTAGCAAACGTGATGAACAGATTCGAGCTCATTGTAACACGATCAAACAATTGAAAGCCTAAATCTCTCAATTGAAGGATGAAAAGAACAATGTGACTAGATCCCAAATGCCTCCTCCTTTAGATTCTCAGTACTCTCAAACTTTTCATCTTCAAAACTTAGTTAATGCCTTACAAAAGGAAAACGAGAGTTTTCTAGAAGAAAATGAAAAAGTTAAGCGACACTTTAAAGAGTTATATGATTCAATGAAAGTCACCCGTGACCAAAACAACGAAAAAATAACGTCTTTACAAAAGAAATTGAGAATCTGAGAAGTCAGGGAAATGGGAAACTGCCACTTGTTTTAATAAGAATGTTGTTTCAAAGTCACCCTTAGACGCAAATACCTTTGTGATGTTAAATATATTCCTCCTCATCTTAGGAATAATGAACACTATTTCATGACTATTGTGCTCACCTTAAGGATAGTCTAGAATGTCTCCGTGAGATTGTCGAAGAGGATTTCATTAACAAACCTCTTGATAGTGAAAGTAGGTTTGCTTGCCTCCGGCCAAAGCGATCTCAAGAGCTGCTAGAATGTGTAATTGCAACATGTCCTAAATCCTTAGGTGCCAAAGGCAAAGCTGTGATGCCTTGTTCTATGCCTAGTGCCAAGCATTCAAACCATTCTAGGCCCAGTTTTAAGAAAGTGAACATCAATGTGTCATCTAGTATCTGATCCATGCACGTCTAGTTGGAATGCAAAAAGTAGATCAACCAACTAATGTTCCCATAATTCCCTCTACAGGAGTAATCAGTGACATTAAAGCGGCAGGTCAAAGTCTCAAGACAATACAAGGAATGATAGGACCTGAAGCTAAAATGTGCATTGGAAAAGAGTAGAAGACCAATCTAGGAACTTTAAGTTTGAGTTGAATAAAACGAATCGTGTTGATTCTAGGATTAGCCATAGGCGTCTTGTAATTAATTAATTCGATACTATTTGCAAACCTTGTAATGATGTCGCTTGAATTACATTGCTAATCATGAATGTGGTGTGAATGCTTTGTCTAATCTTGTCAAATGCCGATTAAAATTGTTAATGCTAATAATCGTGCAAAGAAGGCTAAAAGGCAAAAGCGAAGATTGTTAGAAAACGTGGAAACCCACAGGAAGAACATTTATAAAGATAGGTTATTATTGGATACCTTTTGGCCATAAGAATAATCGGTTTTGCCCTCAAACTGCTAAGACTATGCCCACTAGAAAATGGATGCCTCTTGGTAGAACTATTCCCTTAAGAAGTGAACATACTTTGAATAGGTCAAATCGACACCGCATTGCATCTATTCCCAATGATTCCATTGCTTCTACTTCTGATATGGATGTTTCTATTTATGATGTGGGTGTTCCAATTCTTGTTACTAACCAAGTGGAACCCATTCTTGCATGGGGATCCCAATTATCATGTTATCCATTCTTGTCGTGTTCAAGCAGATCGTTCAAATCGTTACGTGGTACTTGGACTCAGGTGTTCCAAGCATATGACTGGAGACGGTCGATTACGGCTCATGAACTTCGTGAGCAAATTCATCGGGACAGTTAGATTCGGAAATGATCATTTTGGTGCAATTATGGGTTATGGAGATTATGTTGTTGGTAAAAGTGTTATCTCCAGGGTATATTATGTGGAAGGTCTTGGTCATAACTTGTTCTCTGTTGGTCAATTATGCGATTCGATCTAGAAGTAGCCTTCTGAAA
Source organism: Chrysanthemum makinoi (assembly GCA_910596185.1). Lineage (NCBI taxonomy): Eukaryota > Viridiplantae > Streptophyta > Magnoliopsida > Asterales > Asteraceae > Chrysanthemum > Chrysanthemum makinoi. Next base: position 197,506,247 of record OU343224.1, on the reverse strand, counting down.
ACATACTTGTTTTGTTAGAGAACTTGATGGTAAGGAACTTTTAAGAGGTTCACGTGGTTCAAATCTATACACCATCTCTATCGAAGATATGATGAAGTCTTCTCCAATTTGCTTGTTGTCAAAGGCTTCTAAAACAAAGTCATGGTTATGGCATCGTCGTCTCAATCACTTGAACTTCGGCACCATCAATGATCTCTCCATAAAGGACTTAGTTGTAGGTCTACCTAGACTTAAATATGAAAAGGATCATCTTTGTTCAGCATGCCAATTGGGAAAAATCAAGAAGTATGCCCACAAACCCAAACCTACAAACTCGATCACGAAGTTCTTCATACAATTCACATGGACTTATGTGGACCCATGAGAGTGCAGAATATCTTTGGGAAGAAATATGTGTTAGTTGTGGTTGATGATTTCTCTAGATTCAACTGGGTAAAGTTCTTAAAGACAAAGGATGAAACTCCAGATATCATCATCAAACTCATCAAACAGTGAGGTTCATCTTAACAAACGGTCAGAATCATCCAAGCAGACAATGGGCGAGTTTGTTAACAAACAACTTGGTGAGTTTTATGAAAGTATTGGAATCAGTCATCAAAGAAGTGTTCCTCGAACTCCTCAACAGATCGGTGTAGTTGAAAGGCAATCGAACTCTTGTGGAAGCCGCAAGGACAATCTGATTTACTCAAAAGTTCCAATGTTTCTCTGGGGTGAAGCCATCGCCACTGCATGCTACACCCAAAATCGATCCCTGATTCACACCGCTCATGGAAAAACTCCATATGAACTTGTCCACAATAGAAAACCTAATCTTTCATTCCTTTGTGTGTTTGGTGCATTGTGTTATCCAACTAATGAGGGCCAAGATTTAGGCAAACTTAAAGCTAAAGCTCACATTGGAGTATTTGTTGGATATGCACCAAACAAAAGGATACGAATCTACAACAAGAGAACCCGAAATATCATGGAAACAATTCACGTCACGTTTGATGAGTGACGGTCAAATGGCTCTGGACAATCGATTCACGGACCCGCACTTCAAACAGTCCCATTGGTTCATCCCTTGTACCAAACTCCTCAGCAACTCCATATGTACCTCCCTCAGAAGATGATTTAAAGAAACTGTTTGATCCAATGTTTGATGAACACTTTGAATCGAATGCTGATGTAATGTCAACTCCATCAATAGAGGCTGCTCCTATCCATGTGAATGAAGTGAACCCTTAGTCTCAATATCATTAAGTCAAGAAGCGCTGTGATCACTCTGTCTCATCAACAAATCATCAATCATCAAATGTACATCATGGAATTGTTATGCATCAATGATGAAGTTAATCCCTTTGTACTCCGAAGATGCTCCATTTGAAAATATCTTTGCTCTGAATCATCATCGAACCTTCTTCGGGAGATATCGACTCTGCTACTTCGGTTCCACAACAACAACCACATGAACATCTTAGAAAATGGACACATGATCATCCATTGGACAACATCATTGGAAACCTCTCTCGTCCGGTATCCACACGGAAACAACTTGCAACCGATGCCTTATGGTGCTTCTTCAACTTCGTACTATCTAAGATCGAACCAAAAGATGTTAAAACCGCCATGAATGAAGACAACTGGTTCAATGCCATGCAAGAAGAAATTCATGAGTTTGATCGACTTGATGTATGGGAATTAGTACCTGCTCCAGATTATGCTATGATCATTGCTCTAAAATGGATCTTCAAAGTAAAACTTGATGAGCATGGTGATGTGTTAAAGAACAAGGCTCGATTGGTTGCTAACGGATACCTTCAAGAGGAGGGTAATGACTTAGAAGAATCTTTTGCTCCTATTGCTCGTATCGAGGCAATCAGAATCTTCTTGGCTAATGCTGCTAGTAAGAACATGGTAGTCTATCGGATGGATGTAAAGACGGCATTTCTGAACGGAGATCTTAAAGAAGTCGTCTCGTCGGCCAACTGAAGGCTTTGTGAATTCAGAGCATCCTACTCACGTTTATCGTTTGAAGAAGGCTCTTTACGGTTTAAAGCAAGCTCCAAGGGCATGGTATGATACACTATCAAAGTTTCTTCTATCAACCGGATTCAGCAAAGGAGCAGTTGATCCAACATTGTTCACCAGAAGTCAGGCAAACATTTAATTCACGTTCAAATTTATGTTGATGATATCATCTTTGCCTCGACCGACCCCAATGAGTGTGACCGTTTTTCAAATGAAATGGGTTCCAAATTTCAAATGTCAATGATGGGACAAATGTCATTTTTCTTGGGATTACAAATTTCACAAAGTCCAGGAGGCATTTTCATAAATCAATCTAAATATGCAAATGAGATTTTAAAGAAATTTGGATTTGATTCATGTGACACCGTTGACACTCCCATGATTGAGCGTACCAAACTAGATGAGGACCACTCAGGGATCATGGTAGATCAAACGAAATATCGTAGCATGATTGGATCCCTGATGTACCTCACGGCTAGACCAGTCATCTTGTTCGATGTGTGCATGTGTGCTAGATATCAGGCTAAGCCTACTAAAAGCACCTTGAAGCGGTTAAACGGGTCTTTCGGTATCTCCAAGGAACCATCAATATGGGACTTTGGTACCCGAAGGACATTGGTATGTCACTAACGACCTATGCAGATCGATCATGCGGGATGTCAAGATACTCGTCGAAACGTCTGGAGGTGCTCGTTTTTGGGTGATAAGCTTGTGAGCTGGTCTTCAAAGAAGCAAATGAGTACTTCTATTTCCTCTCTAGAGGCTGAATACATAGCCATGTCATCTTGTTGTGCTCAAATCCTTTGGATGAGATCTAATTATCGACTATGGCTTTGAATTCAACAAAATCCTCATCTTGTGATAATAAAAGTGCTATTGATCTCTCATGCAACAACGTTCAACACTCAAGAGCAAAGCACATCGACATTCGACATCATTTCATCAGGGAGCAAGTGGAAAACGGTGTGGTGGAACTATATTTTGTGAAGTCGAATACCGGTTAGCGGACATCTTCACCAAAGCTCTTCCAAAGAGCGTTTTGAGTTTATTCTTCCCGACTTGGATTGAAAAGCCTTCAACGAAACACTCAAAGCGTCTTGGAGGAAGGCGAGGAGTAAAGGTCTTTCCTTCATCTATATCTTTGTATATATTTATCCAAAAAGCAAAATAAAAAATTATAAAACTTTCAAAATCCATAAAATGTGAAAAATTGAAAAAATCCTCAAAAATATTGTCATTTTGTCATGCTTTTCTCAATTCGACAATATCTACGGTCTTAATGCTGTCTTTCAAAGAATGATACGGGTCTTTAGATGTTGTTCGAATGTTAAAAAAAAATAAATAAATAAATAAAAAAATAAAAAAATTTGGGAGAAAGAGAAACAATGGTTTATTGTCATTTCAGACAATAGCCCGCTTTTCAAAGATAGAACAGAGCCATACTTTATATTGTTTTTCAAAATCCTTGCTCTGATTCTTTAAACTTATCTTTACTATCTAATGAAAACTAGTTGTTTTGAAAAATAACTCGGACTCTATTTTTTATAATTATCAGGACTTAAAAATTTGTCAAAATATCTATCTCTCATTCAACAAATTATGTCATTGATTGAGGGGGAGAATGATTTCAATTAAATCAAAAAGTTATTTGTCATACAATTTTTTTCAAAGGATAATCATGCATGTTTAATCATTGGAAGTTTAAAATCTCAAATCTGATCCTTATCACTTAAAACGCTTTCATAATCAAGTCACAATTCTCCTTAAAAAGCTTTCCAAATCAATTTAAATCTACAGAGATCACAAATCTCAAATGATTTGATAATTGTGATCGGGGAGAATTTGTGATTTAAATTGGAATTAAACTGATAAATCGGTAAATGGTTTTATAAGGATGTATAAGCTCTCCTTCCCACATGTGCCAAACGATTTCAATTTTCCATGCACATGTTGAGGGGGAGCATCTATCTTAAACCACAAAGAGTTGAAACGTGATCAATAATGGGGTTCCCTCTTGTATGTGCAAAACTCTTTCAAACCTCAAGGCACATATTGAGGGGGAGCAAGCTTGTGAAAACCTCATCCTTTCCTAAAATGCTTTATTTACTTGTTTTGATATGGGAAGTGATGTTGATATCTTTTAGAAAATGGTATTCAAAGAAGTTAATTCGTTCTCTTGCCTCCGTGTGCCAAAAGATTTCATACACTTGATGCACATGTAAAGGGGGAGCTCTTGTTCAAAAAATATCAAAAACAATTCAGGTACAAAATGCTTTGATAATATATCTTAAGTATCTGGATTGATATTCAAATGGTTTTCAATTGGTTCCAATGGCAGATGAACAATACCAAATAGACCGACCAACTTTACTTATGTATGGTGATATAAGGATGATAAGGTTAGGTATTTGTTCCCATGATCCGCCAGAACCGGAGGGATCTACCCAGGGACAATCCACTAGATAGTGTAGAAGTCCTTAGGTATATGAAAAAAAGGGAGAAAAATGAGATATGGGAAGAGTCGGTGAGGCTGAGCTAGTCTGGAATAAACCCAACAAGGTTCTAGCTATGAAGCCTCGGTAGCAGCTTGAAGGGTTGAAGAATGAAAAAGAATTGAATGAGAAAAGGGTGAAAACAAATAGCCCTCTAATTATTCAACCTTAGGGAATACGGGTTCAATTCATATGCTACCGGTGGTTACCAAGGTAACATCGATATTGAAGACAAGACGTCATGGACCCAATGACACACTGCACTTCAAACTTCCCAAACCACTCAAGTTCCTTTTAAAAGGACTTGTTTCATTCTCACGGGGAACCGACATTATCTATCGATTTTCTCTTAGAGATTGTTGATATTGAAGAAGGAGACCCTCTCCCTAGTCTCCGATATAGGATCCAAATATGCACAAATTGAGTCTAGAGCCACGAGATCATCAATAAATCTCATTAGGACACTTTCAATGAAGACTCTCTGTTTCACTCAATGTGGAAAGAGAGATTATATCTTATGAGTCCTACGCATTATCCTTGTGGTATTGCCAGAACATCTGAGTGATATGCAAACATACTCACAATAAAGATGGAAAGCCTTACAGGTCAACATCAAACAAGCTCCCGGTAGGTGGCATGTGAGATCTATTCTATAGATCAACCATGTGACAACTGAACAGAAACAATGGGGCGATTCAATCTTTTGAATCAATCCTGGTTTAGGTTATGGATTGACGGATACCTTTGAAAAACCGGTCATTGTGCTTAAAAACTCTTTTCTTTAGCACATCGACAGTGTACGAATATTTCAAATCAAAGGGTGTTTTATGATTGATAATTGATTTTCATTAAAACCTTCGTTGTATTGCAAAAACAATTTCTATTGAGCAATACACGATTGTTTTTCAAATCTCTTTTCATCAATCAGTGAATCTCCATTCGCTGGTTCACTCAC
>OU343224.1:197479782-197500690 GCA_910596185.1 Chrysanthemum makinoi | reverse complement strand
TCACACATTTACTCTACGCATAACTCTTCACATTATTTCATACGTGTGTGTGTGTGTGTTTGTTCATCCGCCTCCTCTTCATCTATTTCTTCTATTGATGCTTGTGTTACTAATATGGGAACCTAACAGTGGTATCATTCGCCATCTAGTTGGGTGAAACAGTTTGTTTTTGTCTACTTGTAAGGTTTAACGTTTTTCACCTTTATCACGCAAAAAGCTCAAATTTTTTCACTTTAAAATTCAAGATTCTTGTACTTTAAAGGTTATTTGGTGATAAAGTTTAAGTTTTTGGCAAAAAGTTTGAAACTTTACGTGTGTAGAAGTGTTTTTGAGCTTGATTTCATTCGTGTACCTCTTTCTACTCGTAAGGTGAAAAAGAGTTTTGGATCATCAAGTTTTAAACTTTCTTGTTATTTTGGTGATATTGAAGCTATTTCATCATAAAAATCAAGTTTCTAAACACTTTTAGGCATAAAATCAGTTTTTGGTACTTTCACTCGTAGCGAAACCCTGAACTTACGCATAAGCTTCTCAAGGTTTGATCTTCAGTGCTATTGTTTTACTCAGTGTTTTCTTGCTTGGATAAGCCTGAAAACACTTCGACTTTGGATATCTTTTACACTGGTATAAGTGTAAAGGATTTTTGGGTAAAACCCTAGTTTTACGCCTAAGCATAAAAGCTTACGAGTAAACATCTTACGCCTAAGAATTTCCTACGCATAAGATCGTGTTACGCCTAAGGAAATCTTACGCATAAGGTTCTTACTGTTAAGCCTTTAGTTTACGCCTAAGCTAAGGTCTTTTCAAGTCTATGCGTAAGCTTATCCTACGCGTAAGTTCAATTCCTACGCGTAAGGTCGGTTTCTTACGCGTAAGGCACTTTCTATGCATAAGCAGGTTCTACGCGTAAGGTTTCCTCTATGCATAAGCTGATTTCTACGCCTAAGAACTTCTTCAACAAACAATAAGTTTCATTCGACTACAAAGATCCATCATCAACACAAGTTTTCAAAAAAAAAAGTTTTTTGGTGGGAAAATTTGAGTAAAATTTAATTTCTGCAGGAGACTATACGTTCAATTTTTACGCGAGATTCAAATTTTGGTTTAACTGTGAAAATTTTGGTCAAAAATTCAAATTTTTGGTCCCAAATTCGAATTTTTTGGGTCAAATTTGGCGTCAAAATTGTCATATCTCAAAGTTTTCTTACAAACTTAGAATTGATTTTTATAGTGAATTTCAAATTTTAGGAGAGAAAATTTTTCAAAATTATTTTTTGTAGGGAAATTTTGAAAATCACTATATCGGCCTTTCAAGTATGATGACTTCACAAATCTCCTCACCTTCCATCTACTGCTTAAAACCTTCATCACCAAACCTTGCTACTAATGATTCTGGATACGAAAGATGGAAAAGCATGAAATTCCCAAAAATTATCAATTCCAAGCATCAGACATCATCAAATTCCCGAAATCCCGCAGTCGTGCAAGGTGAAAGAGTTGATGTACATGGAAGGTATGCTCAAAGGGACGTTGAGAATGTTTTGATTACTGCATCTGTCGGTAATGCGGACAATGAGGTTGTAACATTGGAAAAGCAGGATGACAGCAACAGATTTGGAGAAGATATTATACTTAACTATGACACCGAGCCTAACTTTAACGAAGAATCAATAGTTGAGGAAGATATCTTACCCATCTACGACACAAAACCGAACTTTGACAAAGGACAAATGGTTGAGGTACTATCTATTGTTGATCATATTCTGACTGCAAATGCGACACAACATACTGAGCAACCTAAATTCAGTAATGAAGGAGAGGTTGACCAGTGTGTTGCACAATGTCCAGACAACTATCTCATGTTTGAGCCCTTACTTGTTAACAATTCAACTGAAACGTCAAATCAAACTCTTGAATCTGAAAACAATCTTCTCAAAAAGACCATTGCTCAGTTTCAAAAAGATTTTTCAAAACTTGAGGCTCATTGCATCTCTCTTGAACTCCAAGTGCAAAACAATTTCTTAAATTCTGAGCCAAATGGTAAATCTTTGAATGAACAAAGTAATCGTGTGGATACATTAGTAAAAGAAAATGAGCATTTAAAGGCTCAAATTCAAGCAAAGGGGCTTGCACATGTTGCTTTACAAAACAAACTGAGAAGATTAACTAACAAGAGTGTGGATACTAATTTTGCAAAACCAACAATCTTGGGGAAATCGTCTCTACAACCTTTCGGAAAACAATCAGTAGTTAAACAACCAACTGCATTTAAATCTGAACGTTCTAAATCTTCAAAACCACGGTTTGCCTCCCAAGTTGTTGAGAATAATCATTCGTCAAAACTAGTCACTCAACATTCCTGGCGTAAGAAAAATGCTTTTGTTTCTGTTAAACCTGCTTCTATTAAATCTGTTTTTGTTAAACATTTAGTAGTTGCACCTCGCCCGTCTAGGATTAGTTCAAACACTGTGTCTAAACCGAGCATTAAAATTAAAAATTCATATGATTCAAATGACCTGCACAAGAACTATGATCTAGAAAAGGCTAGGAAAAGGGCACTACTCCAAAAGGATGGAATCTTAGGTTCACGACCTGGTGTATCACCTTCGAGTGTATTACTGACTACTACTTGTAGTAGCAAACCAAAACCTAAGTTTACTCAACAAACAGTTAGAAATAAACCCGGTGATCTAAAAATAAAATTTCAGAAACCCAATAGGTGGATCAATATAGGACGCAGACTCTTTCCAAAAGAAGTTTCAACATCCCCTAGATCTAACCTTAGATGGATTCCAACAGGTAGAGTTTTCAAAACTGTTGGTCTTAGGTGGTCTCCTACAGGCAAGATACTAAGTAGTTGCACCATAACAAGTGTGAAACCCTCTACATCCATCCCTGAGGTAGGAAAGGAAATCATCAAAATAGCATGTTCAGGTGTCAAGAAGATAATTGACACTGCATCTTTATGCTTCTAACATCTGGAACCCAGTTACACTTGGGGATCCATGTTTTTTCTGTCTTGCCCCCCTTCTATTTTCTATACAGGTACAATAGCTATGGCTTCTACTACAAAACAGCATAGGACCCGTTTCTCATCGTCAAAAATATCATGATCTGTAGGATCGAAATATTATTGTGTTGATGATTCAGGTGGTCTTGGATGATCAAAATACATGATAGCCATTTTAGAGAGAGAAAGTAGAGAGATGGGTGTTCAAGCTAGAGACTTACTTCAATAAAATGTAAAAGGTTAGATTGAAAGCACCACCCCTTCCATGGATGGAAGGGGTATTTATAGTTACACAATACACGACCTCCTAATGGCCGTCCTTCCTCCACGTTGTTGCTCTAAACTAAACTACGCTACAAACTAACTAATAAACTATTAAACAACGTAAATAACGACAAGTCTACGAGCTAACTTATGCTAGATAATATTTTGGGTGACCGACACTTTAACATGGAATTTCCAATTCCTAACAATCTCCCCCTAAGGGAGGTCACACCATGAAATACATTTTGCATCCTAGCATTCTTTCTTTGTCTTTGTTCTTGAGCTCGTAGACCTCGATTCTTCAATTCCGCAATCATTGTGCTTTTGTAGCGATTCTTCAAAATCCGCATTGATTTGTACTTTAAGTGGAGGCCTTTAACTGATCCACATCTTTGATGATCTTCGAGCTTTAATTGAGATCATCAGCCACAGTAAATCTCTGGATCACCCTTTATTGTGTTTCCATCATGTGATGTTGTGACTTTTGGACCGACATGCTCACACTTTTAGGATCATGACATCTTTCCATCAGAGTAGCGGAAGCTTTACTGGTTCATGATATTTGCAGCCAGAAAGAAGCATAGTATAAAAATATCGAGCCGTGTTATGTAGATATGCACCAGTCATGATTTCTTCAATTAAGTGAGGATGCTGTGAGCATACGGTTTTGGATTGACTCTCAATTCGATCAGCAACCATCCAAATGTTCCTACAAACAACAGTTAGCAATAAAACACACGAAAGTGTCTTTGATCACTTTCGCTGAATTGAGGTACACGGCCTACGGTTCCCCGTTGATCAGCCACTCAGACGCTCGCCTGTGATCATGTATAATTCCGAAGAATCTCCTTGACAGGGTTTGGCAGCTGTTCTAGCTGTTCTCAAACTGGAACGTCTCAAAGAAGACAACACGGAGTGAGTGAACCAGCGAATTGAGATTCACTGATTGATGGAAAATGATTTGACAACAATCGCGTATTGCTTGAAGAAAGAGTTTTGCAATACGACGAAGGTTTTATGAGAAAGATCAATTTTTCAATCAAAAATACTTTTTGTATTTAAAAGAGTACACATTCGATGTGCTAGAGAAAAGAAGAAATTTGCACATCGAACGGTTTTTCCAAAAGTATTTTTTCAATCATAGATACTTTTTGAGTTTGAAAACATAAGTACACATTCGATGTGCTAGAGAAAGGAAGATTTTCACATCGAACGGTTTTTCCAAAAGTATTCGTCAATTCCATTCCTGGACCAAGGTTGATTCAAGATTGAATCTCCCCATCGTTTCTATCCAGTTGTCACAAGCTTGACCTTACGAGAAGATCTCACATGTCACCCACCAAGAGCTTGTTTGATGTTGGCTCTAGAAGGATTTTCATCTTCATCGTGAATACTTTTACGTATCACTCGGATGTTCTGGCAATACCACAAGGATAATGCGTAGGACTCTTAATATATACTTACTTTCCACATAGTGTGAAACAGCAAGTCTTCATTAATTCAGTGTCCTAATGAGATATTGTGGATGATCTCTTGGCTCTAGACTCAATTGTGCACATTTGGTTCCTATGCCGGAGACTAGGGAGAGGGTCTCCTTCTTCAATATCAACGATCTCTAAGAGAAAGTCGATAGATTATGTAGGTTCCCCGTGGGAATGAAACAAGCCCTTTTAAGAGGAACTTGAGTAGCTTAGGAAGTTTAGTGCAGTGCATCACTGGGTCCATGATGTCTTGTCTTCAATACCAGTGTTACCTTGGTAACAACCAGTAGCATATGTATTGAACCCGGTTTCTGCCCTAAGGTTGAATTAATGGAACGCTATTTCTTTTCACCCTTTTTCACATTCAATTCTTTTTCATTCTTCAACCCCTTCAGTACTTACCGAGACTTCATAACTAGAACCTTGTTGGGTTTATTCCCGTACTAGCTCTGTCTTAGTCTGCACTCTTCCCAATTCTCATTTTTCTCCTTTTTTCATCATACCTAAGGACTTCTACACTATCTAGTGGATTGTCCCTGGGTAGATCCCTCCGGCTCTGGCGGTATCGTGGGAACGAATACCTAACCTAACCATCCTTATAACACCATGCATAAAGTAAATTGGTCGGTCTTTTGGTATTGTTCTTTTCTTCTTAAAACCAATTGAAAAATCATTTGGAAAAACAATCAAGGTACTTGTGATACGAGATCAAAGCATTTTGTACCTTAATAGTTTTGATCATTTAGAAAATCTCTCCCTCAACATGTGCATATGATCTTGAAAATGTGTAGCACATGGAGGCAAGAGTTCTTTGAAATATTTCTTTGAAATAATTTCTTGATCACAATTTCCTTAGAAAAAGCCATATGATTTTCTTTGGTAAATTCTCCCCCTCAATATGTGCATAGGATATTTGAAATCATTTTATCACATAGAGGCAAGAGTTCATTTGAAGCACATTTACGATCACACAAGCCATTAAGAAACCATTCGCTCCCCCTCAATATGTACATCAATATATGAAAGAGTTTAGCACATATTAGAGAGAGCCAGCACATTGAATCAAATGATCACCTTTTATCAAATTTCATATTAAATCACAAATTCTCCCCCGATCAAAAATATCAAACCCTTTGAGATTTTGGATCCCAAGTGATTTAATAAGGTTTAGAAAACATGGGAGAACTTGTGGCCAGGTTTAAATACTCATCTTGTTTTTGGATAAATCCTCCTCCTCAACATGTGCATTGTATATTTGAAATTGTTTGGCACATGGAGGCAGGAGTGGCTTTAAAGGACTAAAACCAATTTCATTAAAACATACAAGAGATTTAAATCACGATCTCTCCCCCAATCAAAAATATCAAACCATTTAAGATTTATGATCCCATCTGATTTAAATCATTTAGAAAATTTTAGGGAAAGACGTGGCAAAATTTAATTCTGAAAAATGATTAATAAGGAACAGTTTTAAGACATTAAAGATTGTTAGTGTCAGGTATGATTTGTTTTAAGAGATCTTTTAGAAAAATAAAACAATTTCACAATCAAACAAGAACAGAAAAAATTTCATTTTGAAAGACCTTGATTTTTAAAGAAAATCATACCATGACATAACATTAAATCTTTAGATCACCACATTATAACGTACAAACGGACTTTTTGATGAAATATCGTTTGAAAATATTTAATTTAAAATCACTGAAGATTTGACAAAATAAAGTCCGGTTGATTTCAAAACTTTGAATCCGATTTATTTTTCAAAAACAATATTTTTCCATTTTCAAAAAAATATTTTTCAAGGTTTTAGAAAAATGGTATCATCACTATTATCCCTGCACAAGGATACGTTAGGTGGTTGAGCCGCTTTTGTTGTTGTTGCTGTAAGGCAGGAAGAAAACCGTCTGCTGATGTAGTGAGACTTCTGACGTTGCATTTGTTATGCCAACTCTCCATAGAGGTCCAATTAAGCTCCGTTTCTTCATTTGATGATGAAGAAAACCATCTGCTGATGCAGTGAGACCTCTTACGTTGCACTTTATCATGCCAAATTTCCATATAAGTCAAATTAAGCTCTGTTTCTTCATTTGTCAACCTAAGATATAGTTACCCTTTCCATTCGGCATCCAATCAACATATTTTGTGGGATCCGGATCGGGAACATTCTTATGAACCATGATATCTGCATGCATTAGAAAACATACAAACATATATATGGTGGTCGACAACACCCAAACAGCAATCGACTAATAAAAGTCAATCCAACATATCAATCAGTTCATATAAGGCATGGGAATAGTGTGTTTCATCAAACTATAATCATCTAATCCTAACAATCATATCCTAAATTCCTAGTCCTTCGACATAGGCAAATATCATTTTTAATTAAGCACGTAGGATAACTAAGAAAGCCCGTTAGATGATATAGATTTGAAAACATTATCCCCCTCAATCAATGACTCATTTTTTGAAAAGCTTAAAAGCGCTGAAGTCATTGACTGAGTTTACAATTTATTTTGAAAACTCTGAATTAGATTGATTTTCAAGCAACTCATTTACCACCATTTTTGAAAAACAACAAATATTTTTCTGAATAATTTTAGACGGAAAAACATTTGTGTAGGAACAGCAGTCCTTCGACATACTTTCCTCAAATTGTTTTAGGATAAGTGCACGATATTTTTGAAAATGTGTTTAGTGCAGCACTTTCCTTCTTTTGAAGAGCGGGTTGCTATCAGAAATAATAGCAAGCCATAGTTTTAAGCACGGGTTACAGTCTAAAGTAACTGCAAGCCATATTTTGAGACATGTTTAGAAAGAAATATATACACCTCCTGCTCGAACTTCATCTAAAGTCTCGTGCCATTATTGAATGACATTTCTAAGACCGTAGATGTTATCGATACCAGAAGATATGTCTTGAGAAAACATATTTTTGGTATATTTAAATTTTCTGATTTTTATGGGTTTTTGTTGGTTTTATAGTTTTCTATTTTCTTTTTGAGGTTTTCTATTTATGTATTTTGTTTTTAATAAATATATTTACAAAGATAGAGTAGATGATATAGTATAAGAAGATGATGATACGAGTACCGAGATAAGGATATCGAGCAGCCCCGTTGTAGAAGATAGAAGTCATCATCTCTTAAACATTCACCACCAAAGCTTCCAAGGGCTCCAGAATAGAAGATAGAACCCGAGCCTTTGAGAAATATAGACTTTGGCAGCTTCCACCCAAACCGGAAATCCATTAGATGAGCATATTCGAAGCTCTATTTCAAGCTTGCCTTAGCCAGGTGCACAGAAAATCACACCATTACCATAAATTCCGCTGCTCCATTTAAGAACGATAATCAAGGATCTTCATTCGGGGTTATATCATCAAGAAGAACAGCAACGTATCATCCCACTCATTAAAATTCTTCTCAAATTTCATAACCATTGAAGTCTGACGCAATCCATTCCAAAAGGTGTCAAGAGACCACTTCCCCCGAGTAGTTGAAGTGATACAGTCATTCTCTTAGACTAGAGCTCACGAACCCGAATACACATACCCGAAGACAAAGAAACTTATACCATCGAAGTAGCAGATTAAGTCCAATAGCCAAAGAATAACCCCGATGTATACTTTTCTCTCCCCTAAAGAAAGTGCATGAAGCTCAAGAACCCGAAGTACCCGAATGCCCAAAAAGAGAATAACCGATAACATTGAAGAAACAGGCCGAATCACATATTATCTCTGCGGATGACAATCTCTGCGGATGTCAACTCCGAAATAAGTGATTATATCTCTGAATCACTGATTAAGCCCTCAAGTGAAACAACTGAGCATCCCTAATGTACACAATCTCTCTCCTCTGATGATTGTGATAACATCAAAATCATCACACACTTGTGTACCTCTTTTATCTTTAGAAACTTTCTATTACATCACTTCCCCCACGTAGTTGGAATAATAACACTAAAAGCCTTGATGAGTAAAACCTTGAGATTCTCTGCGGTCATGACAATTGTCTTCCCGGGATATCTTCAATCACTTAGAAGAGTTAAGTTCATCAAGTTTACTCGATCATGAGTCAAACTTGAGCTCTGGGTAATAACATTTGTCTTCCGGATATCTTAATCACTTAGAAATCTGAATTAATTCATCAACTTTACTCGCTTTGTGTTAAATGTGTGTCCTTCCCCTTGCTGTTTTGATACTCAGAATCGCAACATATTAAGCCCGTATACTAGAAATCTTGTCTGAGAAGATCATAATAAGCTCGATGTATCGTGAGAGTCAACTTGCTGATGTAGAATGTGAGCAAGTCTAATTGGGGATTAAATTCGACATTTCACCCTCCCCCAATTAGTGCTCTCCCCTAAACCGATAATCTGTTTGATAAATGCCCATATTAAGAAGAAGTCTTTAGATTGTTAAATTCAACTCGTCTTTAGTCTTCTAACACGCAACAGAAAGTGTAGAACCGACTGTAGACTCGACCTTCTTCAAGATTGTCTAGTTAGGGAATAGAAAGTCAACATCTTCATCTCACCAAATGCGTTCCAATTACCTTAAATGTAGCAAATATCCTTAACTAAAATCCCTCCCAATCAAACAAGAACAGAAGATGTTCATCAAAGAAATCAGCCCAGCAGTTAGAAGCACTTTGTCATTAATCATATCAGCCCGTGTGAAGATGTCAACCAGCGGCTCATAGAAGAAACACCATGTAAAGATGATCCGATAAGAAGAAGCTCGGTTCTTACATGAGTTAGGAGCCGTATGACCATATATTCTCATAAGTCAATCAACCATGCAGTAATTTCACACTTCTTCTCCCCCTCAAGAATTGCATACGGAGTTGCCATTCTTGATTAAATAAGTGAAAATCATCCGAATGTTCTATTCACACTTCTCTCCCGCAAAATAAGCACATGATGTCGCCATCTTCATTATAATCGAGCAAGTGGAATGAGAAAACAATCATTGGTAGCGGTTCACTTGATAACGGCGCATGGAAAACATGAAGCATGTTGATGAGAATGGTCATAAGTGAGAAGATTTCTCTTCTTGAATAATGCATAAGGCGTACACATTTCTTTTCTTTAGAGTACGAGGCATGAACAGATGTGTTCATACGTCATAAGAAGATTTCTCTTCTGGAAGATAAAGCGCTAAAGCGTACACTTTTCTTTTCTTTAGAGTGAGAGGCATGGAATTTGTGTTCATCGTCATAATCTCTCTTTTGACTCTCTTAGCAAAACATGTAATCAACCCCATTATCATTCAAGTAGGCTCTTTGTAGTGACGGTGATGGAAAAACCGATATAATGAATTTGACCCTGAAGTAAACTACCCTGAACTTGTGACTTAAACTTGCACATATGTAACAAAGAGCGGTGCCGATTTCCATTAGCATCTCTAAGTACTCTCTATGTACTCTATACTCTTCAACCAACCAACCATCAAGTATAAGACGTACATTACCTCTTGAAAATCCACAATTGAATGTGACACTGAGCACTACAACGTAACTCCTTAAAGTGATAGTTATTTTGTGGTGGTAAGAGCCCAATTCCACCAAGTGGTAAAAGAAAAGGTAAAAGACACCCAACAATAACTAGATTTCCAAGTCTTCATTTTTTAATAATAAGCTTGAACAAGGATCTTGAAGAATCTTCATCCATCCATCCCCGATACCTTCAGATACTAAGTACACTCGCCCGTGATATTTCACTTCAACCTCAAATAAATAATAGTGAATTAACGCCGTTGTCACATCTTCTGGTTAAAAGCTCAAATCTAGCCTCCTTTGACGTTTTAAGTGAACTATGATAATGGTTTTCATCCCGACCATGGTTAAATGCACATAACCCCGTAAAACCTTGTAATAACCAAACTGCAATGACGAATATCCAAACACACATCCAATTCATGAAGTACACCCTTTTATCCCTTCTTCGAAGTAGAAATCGTAGCACCAGCATCAAATAAGATCCCGAAATACACTTCCCTTTCTCCAAGATGGTTCCATCAATACGGGATTTTACAATTCTATGGTTTAAACCGAGAAATAGGTTCTTTCACGGGATTTTACAAAACCAAGAATAAACCATAAGATAGATCCGGAAATGCACTTTACTTTCACCGGGATGTTTCCATTGTCACGGGATTTTACAAGTCTATGATTTAAACCGAGAAATAGTTTCTTTCGCGTTATTTTACAAAATCAAGACTAAACCGTAAACAACGTCAGCTTGAATGTGTTATGACAATTTAGGTTTCGGTGAATATCTGTTTTAGGGGAACATGCAGCGGTTCATCAACCAATACCAACAACATCAACTCATCAACTCTCACCATCAAATCTCATCACCAAAATATCCAAATCCATGAGCATGTAACAATATCCAACGAACGCCCAGTCCATAGATATCTCCTATATCACACAATCCGATCCAATTTAAATGAGTCGGTCCATTAACTAAATATCTCTTATAGCCACAAAAATACTTATCACAAAAATGATCCAGTTTATCAAGCCAAACAACTAATAATCCAATTAACACGAGCCAACGAGGGGCTAAAACCGGATTCACACAACAACGGATAAATATTATCCGGCCTAATAAAAGTGATAATGTAACAAACAATTACAGCCCATGATACTTAATTCCAAGACAAATCCGTTCCTATCAGTTGAACAACACATACACGGCCCATTATCAAATTGGTATAAAAGAGATTCATAGTATGCATTTCCAAGCCCACATCTTAACGAGTAATATGTCTGCGCCAGGCCTGGTCCATCAGGAATAAAAAAGGACCCGATCCAATTTAGCTCACCCTAAATATCCGGATATATAATGCATCTAATCTCTCACTTGACCTAATTATCACACAAACCCTAAAATCATTCCTAAAAACATTCAGCCTCTCCTCTTTATCATATCACTCACCTAACAAAATCAATCTCAAATTTCATCTCAATCTCACTCTAAGCACCACAATATCAAACAACATCAATAGCATCACATCTCCTTACCCAACCGCACCTAATTTCATCGCTTTCTGCTCCATTAAATCAAGAAAGGCTTCAAGATCCAAACGGTCTCCGGTAGGTTTGTATGTGATTAGTTTTGTGTTTTTGTTATTGAACGAATTAAATGAAGGAAATAACATTCTTGTTATTACTCCTTTGTTTTTCTTTCGAATATGTAAATGAAGCTATGCTTCAAATCAGTGATCGATGATGATTATAATTCGTGTTTTGGACCTTCGGGTCTTGATAGAGATTTGAATACCACGATTAGATCTGAGATCAATTATGTATACTTTAATTTTGATTCGAGAGTCTTTAAGATGGAGAAGGGATAAATATGGATTAGTTGATGGATGAGATGAGATACTGATAGTGTGGAGTTGGTTATAGGGTATGAGATTATTGGATTGGGTTAGATTAAGGTTCGGATTAGAATGAATGTCTTCATTTCATTTTGTTTTCATTTAAAAATAAAACTGAACCGGTGGTATATTGAGACTGAGGTCGAGTAGTATTATGTTTGGTATTATTGTTCATGTGGTCGAGGTCATGGTCTTTATCTTCTTCTTCCTTTCTGTTGTTATATTATTATCAGCCAAGTAGCTAGTAGAAATCAGTCAAGTCGCTACCATGACATAATTCGCTAGCTCAAGTCGCTAGCACAAGTCACTAGCCTAAGTCGCTAGCACAAGTCGCTAGCACAAGTTGCTACGACTTGTAAAGACAAGTTGCTATGGTTCTTATGCACAACTCGCTAACTTATAAATATAAGTTGCTTCAGTTTATAAGAGTCAAGTCGCTAACTAAACATAGAAGCTGGACAGTTTTGTGTAAAACTCGCATTCAAGAATGCCAAGTCGCCATGAAGAATATACAATATTTTGACCAATAACAAAACCCAGAAAAACTGCTTCTGTTTTGACCCATTTTAATCTTAAAACAGCATACCACACGAGATGTGACAAAAAAAACAGCATAAAATGCTATCTTGTTGACCCGTTTTGACCATAAGAACCAAACCAAAATACCACAAAACCATTCATGAAATGGTACAAAAAGTCTCAAAGAAATGTTATGGACATATATATGACACCAAAACAGATGTATGACAATGAATAAGCAAAAACCATTTTGACCAAAAGCTGTTAATACAATGAATAAGAAAAGTATTTCAGATTCGAAAAATATGTAAAAAGCAGCTTCAAAACATGGTACGAAAAACCACACAAATCAACAACACACAATAAACCTGGCTCTGATACCATTTGTAGGATCGAAATATTATTGTGTTGATGATTCGGGTGGTCTTGGATGATCAAAATACATGATAGCCATTTTATAGAGAGAAAGTAGAGAGATAGGTGTTCAAGCTAGAGACTTGCTTCAATAAAATGTAAAAGGTTAGATTGAAAGCACCACCCTTTCCATGGATGGAAGGGGTATTTATAGTTACACAATACACGACCTCCTAGCACAGTGGATCAAGTGTACGATGGGTAGACCCAGTCCTTCCTCCACGGAGTTGCTCTAAACTAAACTACGCTACAAACTAATTAATAAACTATTAAACACGTAAATAAAACAAGTCTACGAGCTAACTTATGCTAGATAATATTTGGGGTGACCGACACTTTAACATGGAATTTCCAATTCCTAACATGATCCATCAGCTGCACCACCATTGTACTTAATCGTCCTGAATTGGAAACTTTGTTTGCTCCACTGGTTAAAGAGTCTTTCAAAAGTCGTGCTTCGGATGTCGAATGTTTCCATTGCAAACGATCATATTCTAATTTCAGATACACTCTGAAACTACAACTATTGCTGTAGATGCACCTCCTATCGAATCTGTAAAACCCTAAAATTCGTAAACGTATTAAATGGCTATTTTACCCTCAAACGTGATAAATGTGAAATGCGTAATATGAGTCAAGCTCGTTTATTTTACATTGACACTTGAAATAAATTATATCAAATAGGAGCAAACAACCTTAATTACTAGAAGAATATTACACATTGCACAAGTCATTTGGACCTAATAAAAAAAAACAAATTAAGAGACTATTAAAAACTAAATAATAAACGTCATTATGGTAATTAAGAAAAAATTATTTAGTCAATGATCCTCCCTATTTTCGGCTAGTAGAAACGCCAAATCCTTCTTTATTTCCTATTAAACTCTCATTTAAAACTTACCATCCCATGTAAAAATAAAAAAAAACACAAACCCTAGTTCCTCCAAGAAAAGTGTGACGAGTGGTTCTACTTCATCCATTCGATACAAAGGAAAGCAAGGCAAGAGAACGGTGTTGCAAAGGCTGTTGTTCGTGTGAGTCTAGGTTGTGGGTTCGATCGTGTATCTTGTTATACCTTCATGTTCGTGTCCTTGTTTCTGTTTCGACCTCGAACTTCGGTGATACTCGTGTTGCTTGGGAGGTAATTCTTCATGAACCATGAATATGTTTATAGCTTGTGTTACCTTAAATCTTAATTGGACAATACGCTATATCATAGTAATATAAAATGTAGAGATAAGTTTAATCATGCAAGAAATATATTAAAATGGATTCATGTATATACACTTGTGAACTATGACGTTAAAAATAAGATGAAACATAGAATTTATTAAGATCTCAAGCATGAATAAAACGTATATTGTATGCATGCAAATCGAGTTTAAAGAAGGCTGGTCCTTGTGCTCATTTATTCAGTTCGGTGTTTGTCGATTAAGTTTAGTTGGTCATTCGGTTCGATTTCGATCTCAGCCTATTCTCGTTTGGCTTGAGATATATTCTTGTGTTGCATTCAAATCATGTTTTATCTAAAGTATAATTGATATAAACTAGTGGATTCAAAACTCAAGTAAAATAAAGCATGGACTTATATGGTTGAAGACTTGTCTAAGTGTGATTTCATGGAAGGTTGGCTCGTGCAATTATGTTATTGTGTCGAGTATAAGACTTGTGTTTTGTGCATGCGGTTATAGATTGAATGGCTGCTATCATATGCGTACCTAAATCGAATCTCAAAGCTGTGAAGGTGTATGTGCATTTGGGTCGAATAGTACATATTCCTACTGTCATTACAAATAAAAATGGAAGTATTGGTATAAATGCTAAGTCATGAACGAAAATAGGTAGTCTTATAGGGGTATGTTCAAGGGTGATCGCGGAATAAATGGTTGAGTCATTTTGTGTTTTGAAAGCGTGTCGGATAGTCAAGCCGGGGTTAATCATAATATATTTTTACTAAGTTCGTGAATGTTAATTGTTTGAACCGAGCGAGCTTGAATATTGATGAACATGTATATGGAATCTTGTGGGGGTAACTTTGAGGGTGATCGCGAGATCAACGGTTGGATTTTTCGGTGTTTTGAAAGCATGTCGGGATAGTTGAGTTGGGGGTGAGTCATAATGTATGTTCACTAAGTCATAGTTCGGTTTCTTGAACGAGCAAGGGTGAAAGTGTATAGCAAGTTTGTATAACAAGTTCGACTGAAGAACATGAATTGTGAAATGAAACTTTTGAATCTAAAATATTACGTACATACTAAAATGAAAGAATGTTAAGTACTTAAGGTTATTTTAACTTTAAACCTTCATCTTTGGGAGATTGGCAGATGCAAACCTTGGATTTTATGAATTAGCAAATTACAACCTTAAACTATCATAATGATATTATTAAGTTTTGAAGTTAAATTACTTGTAGCAATAGACCCTAAGTTTGGCTAATTAATAATTATTACCCTAAAGTATTTGTTTCGGTTCGTTACTAAAATGAGAATACGCTTAATAACTCTAAAAATATTAATACAATTCACATATATTAATCCGTTACATTTTAAATGAGCTAATAAACATTATACGGACCGTAATCCGTGTAGATTCGTTGAAGAAGGCGTGGCGTCGTATATTTGTGTTCATTCATTCGTTTGCTTTCCTTTCATCGGCGTTAAGGTACAGATATTCTATCCCTTTTGAGTAGGGATTTCTCATGACTTTCTGATCCTTTGACTTTGTTCGCTTACGATATTTCATTGCTATGATTTTCCTTTGCTATTGACCCCTATGTTATTGGACCTTTATTACTGAACCTCTGTTATTGAACCTCTGTTACTGAACCTTTGATATTGGATTTTGATATTGACTGTTGCTATGAACCTTTAAATTATGAGCTACTGATAACCCCTGACCTCATGTGATACTGACATATTGCTACAGGACCTTTGTTTAACCAGTTGATACGGGCAAATATTGTTTCCTAGCCTGAAGGTATGGCATTGTCATTGATGCACCAATGGCATGACTCTAGTGTGGTTGAGTGATGTTCCACACCGTCCGCTACGTTATCGATTATGAGCTCGATATATATTGTATGGCCACTATCCTGTGCGGCGATATGGATGCATCCTAGATTTGTTCTGTTATCACGATATGTTATGATCTGCGGTGAATGATGTCGTTGCAATACGCGTCTTCACGATCGGGAACTAGCTACTCCATTGGTTCTGGTCTCCCCTCCTATTGGTTTGGTTTTCCGAGGTCACCCCTCCGAATACAATGGCTACTATTGGATACTAATGGCGACTATTGCCACTATTGATATTGATTTGTTTTGTTGGCTCGGGATGGATTTCTGCCGGACCTTACACTATTGATATACCCATATTGTACCATTACCCAAGCACTATATTCGTATTGATTGTCATTTTCAGTACCCTTATGCGGACTCATTCTACTACCATTCCATTACCGGTTTATTATATGATTATTGAATTTGATTGTGCTATTTGCATGTCTTATGTGACTACTGTTTACCCCTTCCGATATGATTAATATGTGATTGTCCGATTCATCTATTGACATGCTAATAACTGACAAACGGTTTACCATACTGTTATGTGACTATTTGATTCGTTCTGTCCATGTTAGTGTATAAATGATTGTTTTGATGGCTTATCATGTAAACTCTGTTTTGTTTAACCTCGTGGTCTATGAATATCTGTTAGTATCTTTTCCCGCTTATTGTTGATGCGCCATGTTTATATTCCTATTATGATATTGTATGTAATTAACTGTGGGTTACTTGACTTGTGTGATTGCCAAGCTCTCTTTCTAATTACTTGCTTCCGCTTAGCTTTTAGATTTGTTTGGTGATGTGTTGTCGATTTCTGATTTCTTGTATGCCTGTTGTATGTGCTTATTTATATGTCATTCTTTTGCATTGCTTTGCTTCGTTCTGTTTGTTATCTGTTCTTTATGGATATCTGTATAATTGTGTTCTGCAAGATCCTCATTGACTCATTGTTTCCTTTCCGTTGCAACCTTGCTATTGTTCCTTGTTTCTTTTCATATTTATGCTTTTGTTTAGCTTTCGTTTTGTTATATATCGTTCACTGGGCTTTTTAAGCTCGACCGCATTTCTTTTCCTGCTTGCAGGGTTTTAGGTTTGAAGATGGGGTGAGAGTCGAGTATCTTAGTGGACCAACCCTAGTACCATAGTACCTTGGGACTTATTTTGAAGAACTTTTGTTTTAGGATTTTATTTCATTTTGGATATTGTATTTTCTTTATTAGTCAATTGTGTATATGTTTTGATACCTCATTTTTTTGGTTTCCGTTTGTAAATATTTTATTTGTATGTTCTGATATGACACCGAATGTGACACTATCCTTGTTCGGGTTGGGGTGTTACAATTATGGTATCTGAGCCAAGGTTTCGTCTTGTTGACCTTAGGATTGACCTGTGAGGACTGGGTAGACATTAGGCTTCCGTTTGTTCTGATCTTCTCCGATTCGTTTGATTGTCGTTCAGATTTGACTTTGATATTCGTTTGTCTTCACTGATTTGGCCTTCTTCTCTTCGCATTTGATTTTGTTTATTTTGTCTTCGCTGTCCGTCGTCGATCGTTAGATGGAGATTTCTGTAGAGCCGAGATGATAGTCCGAACCTACATTCTTTGCAGACAAATTCTAGAGAGGCTCGTTGACTGACCATAACCGATCGTGATGCTGCCGGAGAAGTCAAGATGCTGCTTAAGGGCTGAAGGCGGATCAACCAGACGCGAAGACGGAGACAAGATTCAACCGTGGCTGAAAGGTTCCTTCATGATTTGGGTAGCGACTTGTATTACCCGATTCGTTTGTCATGCCATTTGGGCGGTTTGATATTTTGTTAAGTGATTTTGATGCATTATTGCTTTTCTTTGATTTGTTTAGAACTTCGGTTTGAATCGTGAAGTTTATCATTCACATTTTGGTGATATCTCGCTTTCTTTTGAATCATCAAGATAGGTCATGAACCGTTTTGTGCAAATTGGTGGCCTTTTTTCATTGTGATTTGGTAAGTTGTATGATGTAGTTTATGTTGTACGATGTGAATCAG
The DNA here is from genome assembly GCA_910596185.1 of Chrysanthemum makinoi. NCBI lineage: Eukaryota > Viridiplantae > Streptophyta > Magnoliopsida > Asterales > Asteraceae > Chrysanthemum > Chrysanthemum makinoi. The sequence goes on along the minus strand of OU343224.1, from coordinate 197,482,523 downwards.
TCGCTTGGGTATGTTACGATATTTGTATGTGATATGTTTTTGTGATATTGGTTATGTGATTTGTCATGACCCGGAATAGAATAGATGACAATAAGACTTGTTATGCGATGCAAGTATTATGACGCTTTGATCAACGTGATAATACCGAGATCATATAATATGAACTTATTGAAATCATATGACGTCTTAGGAAATGCCTGGGGTTGGTACGTGAATGGACTAGGGCTTATATCCGTTATCCTTCGACCCTCATATTTGTTTGAAATGCTGTACCTCTTTGCGAAATTTTCAGGCATCACATTACATTATAAGTTTTGTACGCTGGGAACCGAAATCGTTATGATTTGTGTGAATATGGATTGCTACGTCGCCTTGCACTTGTATCTCTGTGTACCCTAGCGACTTCAATTTTCGAGGACGAAAATTTTCTTTTAGGGAAAGAGTTGTAAAACCCTAAAATTCGTAAAGCGTATAAATGGCTATTTTACCCTCAAACGTGATAAATGTGAAATGCGTAATATGAGTCAAGCTCGTTTATTTTACATTGACACTTGAAATAAATTATATCAAATAGGAGCAAACAACCTTAATTACTAGAAGAATATTACACATTGCACAAGTCATTTGGACCTAATAAAAAAACAAATTAAGACTATTAAAACTAAATAATAAACGTCATTATGGTAATTAAGAAAAAATTATTTAGTCAATGATCCTCCCCTTATTTTCGGCCTAGTAAGCGCCCAACCCAAATCCTTCTTTATTTCCTATTAAACTCTCATTTAAAACTTACCATCCCATGTAAAAATAAAAAAAACACAAACCCTAGTTCCTCCAAGAAAAAGTGACGGCAAGCAGTGGTTCTACTTCATCCATTCGATACAAAAGGAAAGCAAGGCAAGCAGAAACGGTGTTGCAAAGGTCGTGATTCTAGGTTGTGGGTTGTCGTGTATCTTGTTATACCTTCATGTTCGGTGTCCTTGTCGGTTCGACCTCTGAACTCGGTGATACTCGTGTTGCTTGGGAGGTAATTCTTCATGAACCATGAATATGTTTATAGCTTGTGTTACCTTAAATCTTAATTGGACAATATTTATATCATAGTAATATAAAATGTAGAGATAAGTTTAATCATGCAAGAAATATATTAAAATGGATTCATGTATATACACTTGTGAACTATGACGTTAAAAATAAGATGAAACATAGAATTTATTAAGATCTCAAGCATGCATAAAACCGATATGTATGCATGCAAATCGAGTTTAAAGAAGCTTTGCGCCATTTATTCATTTGTTTCGAGTGTTCGATTAAGTTTGGTCATTATTCGGTTCGATTTCGATCTCAAGCCTATTCTCGTTTGGCTTGAGATATATTCTTGTGTTGCATTAAATCATGTTTTATCTAAATTATAATTGATATAAACTAGTGGATTCAAAACTCAAGTAAAATAAAGCATGGACTTATATGGTTGAAGACTTGTCTAAGTGTGATTTCATGGAAGGTTGGCTCGCAAATTATGTGATTGTGTGTCGAGTATAAGACTTGTGTTTTGTGCATGCGAGTTATAGATTGAATGGCTGCTATCATATGCGTACCTAAATCGAATCTCAATCTTTGTGGTATGTGCATTTGGGTCGAATAGTACATATTCTGCTATGTACAAATAAAAATGGAAGTATTGGTATAAATGCTAAGTCATGAACGAAAATAGGTAGTCTTATGGGGGTATGTTCAAGGGTGATCGCGGAATAAATGGTTGAGTCATTTTGTGTTTTGAAAGCGTGTCGGATAGTCAAGCCGGGGTTAATCATAATATATTTTACTAGGTCGTGAATGTTAATGTTTGAACCGCGAACGAGCTTGAATATTGATCGAACATGTATATGGAATCTTGTGGGGGTAACTTTGAGGGTGATCGCGAGATCAACGGTTGGATTTTTCGGTGTTTTGAAAGCATGTCGGATACTTGAGTCGGGGTGAGTCATAATGTATGTTCATTAAGTTAAGTAGTTGAGTTTCTTGAACCGCGAGCAAGGGTGAAAGTGTATAGAAGTTTGTATAACAAGTTCGGTGAAGAACATGAATTGTGAAATGAAACTTTGAATCTAAAATAATGCGATGCATACTAAAATGAAAGAATGTTAAGTACTTAAGGTTATTTTAACTTTAAACCTTCATCTTTGGGAGATTGGCACATGCAAACCTTGGATTTTATGAATTAGCAAATTACAACCTTAAACTATCATAATGATATTATTAAGTTTTGAAGTTAAATTACTTGTAGCAATAGACCACTAAGTTTGGCTAATTAATAATTATTACCCTAAAGTATTTGTTTCGGTTGGATTACTAAAATGAGAATAAACGTAACTCTAAAAATATTAATAATGATTCATATAAGCAAATAAATCCGTTATGACTTAAATGAGCTAATAAATATTATACGAACCGTAATGGAGTGTAGATTACGTTGAAGAAGCGTGGCGTCGATATATTTGTGTTCATTCATTACGTTTGCTTTCCTTTCATGGTTAAGGTACAGATATTCTATCCGCGAGTAGATTTCTCATGATTTTCGATCCTTTGACTTTGTTAAAACTTACGATATTTCATTGCTATGATTTTCCTTTGCTATTGACCCTATGTTGTTGACCTTTATTCTTTGAACCTTTGTTATTTGAACCTACATTTACTGAACCTTTGATATTGGATTTTTGATATTGTTGCTTCTGAACCGG
>OU343224.1:197299830-197479682 GCA_910596185.1 Chrysanthemum makinoi | reverse complement strand
TACTACACTACACACCACCGGTACACGCCGTTAGTGCATTAGCGAGACCATAGGTAATGAGTCAGACGTTTCTCCTATAAGAGCCATTTGCTCCCAACGGTTTTCCCATAGAGAGGAAGATCATATAAACCATATCTTTCAGGTTCTTGAGGTATTCTTGCGGATCTACGAATGGGAACTATGTCACTTTGTGGTTCGACATTTTCATGTTTAACCTCATTTTGATGTTCGTTATTGCTTTCAGAAGGATGCGCATCTTCATCTTGAATTACTTCAAGGTCTACATTGCTCCCAGTTACTTCTTGTGAGATGAGATCACTCTCAAAAAGCTCAATATAGAGAGCAACAATAAGTTTGTTCTCAGGTGGGTAGTATAAGTAGTAACCCATTGTTTTCGTTGAGTAACCTATGAAGATACACTTAACAAACCTAGGCTCAAGTTTGTTTGGAGTGTCTCGTTCACGAGTTCCTCACAACCCCATACCTTTAACTAAGACATATTAGGGACTTTCCCATGCCATAATTCATATGGTGTCTTTTTAACCATATTTGTTGGAACCATATTGAGCAGGCACACTTATAAGCATAGCCCCAAAGGACTTTAAGTGAGAAGTTCATCATGGATCAAACCACGTCAAGCAAAGTTCGATTTATCGTTTCAGACACCCCATTATGTTGTGGTGTTTATGGAGGAGTGAATTGTGAGATGATCCCAAACTTCTTTAGATGATCTAAAAACTCTAGATACATATATTTGCCTCCTCGATCAGATTGAAGAGCCTTTATAGTCTTCCCATGTTGATTCTCTACTTCATTTTGAAAAGCTTTATAAGTTTCAAAAACTCCATGTTTATGTTTAATCAAGTAAACATAACCATAACGAATGAAATCATCAATAAAGTTAATGAAGTAGCTAGCTCCTTCTCTAGACACTGTTCTAAAAGGGCTACGCAAACCAGTATGTGTTAGTTAAAGTAGATCTTTGGCTATTTTCAGTTTATGCGGAAAAGGCTTACGGGCCATCTTTCCAGATACACAAGACACACACTTATAAAAAGACTCATGGTCAGTTGATTTTAAAAGCCCATCGTGTTACAGCTTTTCAATGCATTTCTTGTTTATATGTCAAAGAAGACAGTGCCACATAAAAGTAGAATCCAAATTGTGTTTGGTTCTTTTATTGGTAACAGTATATATAGAACTATCATGAAATATCAGATTATGCATGTCAATCTCAAAAATACCATCACAAGGAATAGCATTAAAATAAATAACATTATCCTTAGAAACAAAAATACCATAATCCATAAAATTGTGAATAAAACCATTATCCATCAAATGAGAAAGTGAAACAACACCTCTAGTAATAGAAGGTAATTTTCTAACATAATACATAAACCATTAAGAAGAATTAAATTAAAACTTCCTATCGCTTCAACCACAATTTCTATTTCCCATGTACAGGTTCAAAGCGCCTTATTTCAGCTTCCTACTTCCCCTAAGCCCCTGAAAAGGCATTTCAACATAAGCCATAGATGAGAGTTCTACAAAGTGCTACAAGTGGACTCAGCGTATCGCTCACTTTTAGGACAATCCTTAACTTACGATACTAGTCCAGGAAGTCGGGTCCAGAAAGTTTCTCTTTTTCGAGAATCAACCTGATAGTCGAATAATTCATGTTTTGAACTAGTAATTCCATCTACAAAATAAACAGAATTCAAATATATAGTATTTTCGATAATTAATATTTTTAATAATTAACTACCCAAGTTTTAAGTAAAAACAATTAGATTAATAAAAGGCTAAGATCCTACTTGAACTTCCACCATCACATCAGTTGATCTACTAGAAATGGTGGATTTAATAGGTAAGTAACGAGCTATAATTGCATTACAAGTACAACTCTTAGAACCTTATGGGACTCATGGCACTAGAGAACGAGCAACTAGTATCACGTGACATGTTTTGTCCCACCGTGCCCTCAGGTTAAGGATCTCACCTACTTAACTTAATTAAGTCGTCCAATTTGAGAATGTGTGAAAATGACTTTAGGTCTCATGCATAGAGGATAGTCATATTGGGTTGTAATTCACCTACGTCTCACGCAGAGTGAAATGCAATTGCAAGTGTCCTAAAAAATTTGATGGCAAGACTTAATTTTTTAAGGGTATATTTAATTTGATAAAACATGTGAATTTAAAAAGTGTATGAAGAATCATGTATTCATTCTTCGTAGCATAAGTTAAAAACCCATTTTCTTAACTTAAGTCTACTTTGTCTTATATATTTATGTGTCACAATATCCATTTTATTCTAATATGCAACCTAAGTGGATATAAAATAAAGTAAGGACAAACGCAAATAATACGCATTACATTTAAACTTTTAAGTGATCACTAAATAAAGTAGATGCATGTTTTATCACAGGAAAAAATTAAAGGATAAATTCAAATCCTAGATCGAAAACCTCAAAGGTTGTTACACCCAAGTCTTTCGATCACTGATAACATAAGTGCAAAAACTTTAATTAGTAATCAAAGTTTTATAAACTATTGTAATTGCATGTTTTCTAACGGGAGAAAATTACTGTATAGACCAAACCCTTGATCAAACATGCAATACATTAATTCATTAAGTTTCATATCTTATAGAAGCTAGTTTCATTTTATTTTCAAAATCTTTTGCAATTTAAGCATGTCACAACAATATATAAAAGGCAAAAGTAAATGAAACACAACACATTCGACATACAAATCTCAACCGATGAAATCCTATGCTCGGGTTCATAAGCCATCATGAAACCCGAGAGGTCAATCTAAGGGACAAGCCATAAACCAAATATTGGGCTCCCACTTTCTTTTAGACCTATTCCAAAGCAAGTAGAACCCTTTAAGGCCTATTTCAGCATGTTGTTTGAACATATCCATTGAATTGTGGGCCCCATAAGTACAGGAAGAAGACTTCCCTAGTCGATGGTCCAAACTACAAAGTTGTAACCTTCTAATTCCTGTACATGTCATTAAAATTTCAGCTCCTAATTCCCAGCCAAACTCCGAGAAATTATTTTTTTACTACAGGTACCTCCAACAATTCTAGTTTTGCAATCCCACCTTTAATCTTGACGCCATTCCATATCGAGCAACAGTTACAATATGATACTAAACTAGGACTAATATGAGACCTATCAACCTATTGTAAATTGCTTAAACAATATCTACAAGAAATTTAAAGGTACTAAACAAAGCCGAAACCATGGCAAAATCCCAGAAAACAAATTACAACAAACAAGCATGTCAAAGGCCATGGTTTTCATCGATTTTGCACATCCCACATATTAATACACTAATAATATGAATGCTACAAGATGTTGGCTTATTGTCCATGGTCAAATATGCATGTATTTGTCATGGCACACAATTAAAGACAAGTAATAAAATAAGCCAAAAAAACAAGAGATTTAAAGCCAGTAACCTCCCCTGATCATGTCTCGTGGCCCTAGGGTTCTCAAACACCTAATTTTAAGACCATTTAGGGTCGATTTTTACTGAAAAATGCCTAAGGGCTGTCCAAAATTATTACATAAAAACACGCGAAAACGCGTTTTTTGACCACTTTTACGTATACACAGCTAACCAAGAACATCATATGATGTCTCGTGATGCCACTGTTGGGATTTACATATAAACATATATAAACGCAACAGATAAGTTCCCAAAACGGTGGATCCGTATGATGTATAATGATTAAATAAATAACATTATCTTTTGTAGCGTGATTGGTTGAACACACGAAGCAAATCACGGATCTAGGTTAACCTATTGAACCCCACGAAAAACCCCTAGTCACCAAGATAGATGACATCTAAAGATAGTCCAAACAACACATCGTTGTGTATTACCCGAATGCTAGTTCCTTGATTTCACGATCTAAGCACGAACACACTATTGTTTGCTATGTTGGAGATCGAAAAAATAAAACCCTAAGAGGGTTTTTGTAAGACCGGTTACAAGGGAAAAAGGGAGAGAATATCTTAGGTTTATTTTCCAAGTTTCAAGGATTAAGATAAATCTAATCCTAATATAACTCTAATAAAATACATTTAAATTCAAATCCCACATAAATCCAAGTTATATATATATTTTTTTTAGACGCAATTTTACCTCAGTCTAACACATTTAAATTTTTCCAAGTTTAAATCCAAGTTAATAAAATATAATATAACTCTAATAAAATACATTTAAATTCAAATCCCACGTAATATAAATGTATTGGTGATTGGTTTAATCCAAGTTATATGCAATCCCACATAACCACCACCGTCACCTCATCATTCAGTCCATTAAACCAATCACCAAACATTTGTAGTGATGACGATAAACCCAGGGGAATTGCATATATCTCTCCAAAAGGTCATAATTACGTATATATCAAACTTAAATTTATAATTGCACATATATCCTCTCAAAAGCTCAAAAATTATATATATATATATAAATATATATATATATATATATATATATATATATATATATATATATATCTAACTTAGACTTATAATGGCATATATATACTTCCTAATCCTTAAATATGCCATATATATCCAAATAACTACTAAATATAAAACACTGTAAAGTATATAACAACTATAATTATTAAAAAAAATATTTTTTTCTTTATTTACAAACTTGTAGGATCGAAATAATATTGTGTTTGATGATTCGGGTGGTCTTGGATGATCAAAATACATGTTTGCCATTAGAGAGAGAAAGTAGAGAGTTGGGTGTTTCTTGGTAGAGACTTACTTAACAAATTATGAAAGGTTAGATTGAGAAAGCACCACCCCTTCCATGGATGGAAGGGGTATTTATAGCTACAATATAACGCACTCTCCTATCTTTGGATTAGGTATACGTGGGTAAAGACCCGTCCTTCCTCCACGGTGTTACACTAAACTATTTCTAATACTACAAACTAACTAATTAACTACAAAACAACGTAAATAAGCTACAAATCTACGAGCTAACATATGCTAGACTTATAATTGGGGTGACCGACACTTTAACATGGAATTTCCAATTCCTAACCCCCTAAGGGAGGTCACCCCATGAAATACATTTTGCATCCTAGCATTCTATCTATGTCTTTAGTTCTCGAGCTCGTAGACTTCAATTCTTCAAGTTCTGCAATCTTTGTGCTTTTAGTAGCGATTCTTCAAAGTCCGCATAGTTTGTACTTTGAGTGGAGGTCTTTGAACTGATCCACATCTTTGATGATCTTTGAGCTTTCTTGAGATCATCACCACGTAAATCTCGATCACCCTTTATTGTGTTGCCATCATGTGATGTTGTGACTTATGGACCGACATGCTCACACTTTTGGATCATGACATCTTTCCATTGTAGTAGCGGAAGCCTTACGGTTCATGATATTTGCAAAGAATAAGGTAACATAGTATGAAATATCGAGCCGTTATGTAGATATGCACCTACCATGATTTCTTCAAATTAAGTGTGGATGCCGTGAGCATGCGGCTTTGGATTGACTCTCATTCTCGATCACCGCAACCGTCCAAATGTACCGCAAACAACAAGTAATCAATAAAACACACGAGAGTGTCTTTGATCACTTTTGTTGAATTGAGGTACACGGCCCACGGTTCCTCGTTGATCAAGACAAGTACGCCTTGTGATTAGGTAGGATTCCTAAGAATCTCCTTGACAGGGTTTCGTTAGCTTGCTCTAGCCGTTCTTAAACCGGAACATCTCAAAGAAGACAACACGGAGTGAGTGAACCAGCAAATTTTGAGATTCACTGACGATGATGAAATGATTTGAAAACAATTGCGTATTGCTTAAAGAAAGAGTTTTGCAATACGACGAAGGTTTTATGAGAAAGATCAATTTTCAATCAAAATACTTTTTGTATTTGAAAAGAGTACACATTCGATGTGCTAGAGAAAAGAAGAGATTCACATAGAACGGTTTTTCCAAAAGTATTTTTTCAATCAGAGATACTTTTTGAATTTGAAAACATAAATACACATTCGACGTGTAGAGAAAAGAAGTTTGCACATCGAACGGTTTTCCAAAAGTATTCGTCAATCCAACTGGACCAAGGTTGATTCAAGAATAATCCCCATCGTTCTATCCAGTTGTCACAAGTTTGATTTTTGCAAGATCTCACATGTCACCCACCAAGAGCTTGTTTGATGTTGGCTCTAGAAGGATTTCCATCTTCATTGTGAATATTTTCATATCATTTCTGTTACCGCAATACCACAAGGATAATGTGTAGGACTCTTAATATATTCTTACTTTCCACATTGTGTGAAACAGCAAGTCTTCATTAATTTAGTGTCCTAATAAGATATTGTGGATGATCTCTTGGCTCTAGACTCAATTGTGCACATTTGGTTCCTATGTCGGAGACTAGGGAGAGGGTCTCCTTCTTCAATATCAACAATCTCTAAGAGAAAGTCGATAGATTATGTCGGTTCCCCGTGAGAATGAAACAAGCCCTTTTAAGAGGAACTTGAGTAGCTTGGGAAGTTATGGTGCAGTGCGTCACTGGGTCCATGACGTCTTGTCTTCAATACCAGTGTTACCTTGGTAACAACCAAGAGCATATGTATTGAACCTGGTTACTGCCTAAGGTTGAATTATTGGAGGGCTATTTCTTTTCACCCTTTTTACATTCAATTCTTTTTCATTCTTCAACCCCTTCCGTGCTTACCGAGACTTCATAACTAGAACCTTGTTGGGTTTATTCCAAAGCTAGCTCTTCTCAGTCCGCACTTCCCCATATCTCACTTTTCTCATTTTTTTTTTCAATATACCTAAGGACTCTACACTATCTAGTGGATTGTCCTGGGTAGATCCTCCTGGCATGACGGAACTAATACCTAACCTCAACATCCTTATAACTCCATGCATAAAGTTAAATGGTCGGTCTTTTGGTACAGTTCATTCTTCCTTGAAACCAATTGAAAATCATTTGGAAAAACAATCAAGGTACTTGTGATACGAGATCAAAGCATTTTGTACCTTAATAGTTTTGATCATTTAGAAAACCTCCCCTCAACATGTGCATATGATTTAGAAATTGTTTAGCACATGGAGGCAAGAGGACTTTGAATTATTTTCTTTGATCACAATTTTCATAGAAAAAGCCATTTGATTTTCTTGGTAAATTCTCCCTCTCAATATGTGCATAGGATATTTGAAATCATTTTATCACATAGAGGAAAGAGTTCTTTTGAAGCACATCCACGATCACAAAACCATTAAGAAACCATTCGCTACCCCTCAATATGTGCATCAATATATGAAAGAGTTTAGCACATATTAGAGAGAACCAGCACATTGAATCAAATGATCACCTTTTATCAAATTTCATATTAAATCACAAATTCTCCCCGATCAAAAATATCAAACCCTTTGAGATTTTGGATCCCAAGTGATTTAATAAGGTTTAGAAACATGGGAGAAAATGTGGCCGATTTAAATACTCATCTTATTTTGGATAAATCCTCCTCAACATGTGCATTGTGTATTTTGAAATCGTTTGGCACATGGAGAGTGCCTTTGAAGGACTAAAACCAATTCCATTTAAACAGAATTGAGATTTAAATCACGATCTCTCCCCTGATCAAAAATATCAAATCATTTGAGATTTGTGATCCCATCTGATTTAAATCATTTAGAAAAGTTTGGGAAAGACGCGGGCAAGATTTAATTTTGAAAAATGACCGATAGGACCAACTTTAGACATTAAAGATTGTTAGTGTCAGTATGATAGTTTTAAGTTATCTTTAAGTAAAATAAAACAATTTCACAATCAAACAAGAACAGAAAAATTTCATTTTGTAAGATCTTTGAGTTTTAAAGAAAATCATACCATGACATAACATTAAATCTTTAGATCACCACTTATTATTGTACAAACGAACTTTTTGTGAAGAAATATTGTTTGAAAATATTTTAATTTAAATCACTCTCCCCCTCAATCGATGACCGTTGTCGATGATTGAGTGACTTAAGTTTTGATAAAATGAAGTCCGGTGATTTTCAAAATTGATTCCAATTAATTTTCAAAAACAATATTTTCCATTTTCAAAACAATTTATTCAAAATTTTCAAAATTGTTTAAAAAATGGTATCCTGCACAAAGATACATTAGTGGTTGAGAAGCTTTTGTTGTGTTGTTGTTGGTTGGAAGAAAAACCGTCTCGAAATGCAAAGAGACTTACGTTGCATTTTTAATGCCAACTGAGGTCAAATTAAGCTCCGTTTCTTCAATCACTGAAGAAAAAACCATCTCTGATGCGTGAGACTCTTTACGTTGCATTTATGCCAACTCTCCATGAAGTCCAATTAAGCTCCGTTTCTTCATTTGTCAACCCAAGATATAGTTACCCTTTCCTTCTGGCATCCAATCATCTTCAATTGTGGGATCCGGATCGGGAACATTCTTATATACCAATATACCGCATATGCGTAGTGAACACACATACAAAAATATGGTGGTCGACATCACCCAAACAACAATCGACTAATAAAAGTCAATTCACCATATCAATTAGATCATATGTGGCATGGGAATAATGTGTTTATCAAACTCTAATCATCTAATCCTAATAATCATATCCTAGGCACCTAGTCCTTCAACGTAGGTTAACTTCATTTTCAATTAAGCATACAGGATAATTAGATAATCTCGTTAGATGATATAGATTTGAAAACATTCTCCCCTCAATCAATGACTTATTTTTCTAAAAATTTAAAAGCCGAAGTCATTGATTGAGTTTTCAATTTAATAAAAAACTCAAACTGATTGTTTTAAAGCAACTCATTTACCACCATTTTGTTAAAACAAATATTTTTCTGAAGAATTTTAGACGGAAAATATTTGAGTAGGAACAAATAGTCCTTCGACATACTTTCCTCATTTTGTTTTAGGATAAGTGCACGAAATTTTAAAAAATGGTTTAGCGCAGCACTTTCCTTTCTAGAAGAACGGGTTGCTATCTGAAATAATAGCAAGCCTTAATTTAGCTGGGTTACACCGAAATAACTGTAGTTTCATTTTTGACATGTTTTGAAAAAGAATATTTTACACCTCCTGCTCGAACTTCATCTATGGTCCCGTGCATTATTGAATGACATTTCTAAGACCGCAGATGTTATCGATATCAGAAGACATGTCTTTGAAAAACATATTTTTGGTATTTTTAAATTTTATGATTTTTATGGGTTTTGTTGATTTTATATTTTTCTATTTTCTTTTTGAAGGTTTTGTATTTTTTGTATTTGGTTTTTAATAATTATTTACAATGATAGAGAAGATGATATAGTTAAAGAGGATAATGATATGAGTACCGAGATAAGGATATCGATCAGCCCCGTTGTAGAAGATATAAGTCATCATCTCTTAAACCTTCACCACCAAAGCTTCCAAGACTCTTGAATCGAAGAGAGAAATTGAGCCACTTGAAAGTGAGACTTTGGCAGCTTCCCCCAAACCAAAATCCTTTAGTGAGCAGTTTCAAAGCTTTTACAAGCTCCTTAGCCTGTACAAAGAAGCACACCATTATCATCGAACTTGCTGCTCCTTTTAAGAATAATCATCGTGGATTCATCGTCGGGGTTATATCATCAACAAGAACAAAGACCGTATCATCCCACACTTAAATAATCTTCTCAAATTTCATAACCACTGAAGTCTGACGCAATCCATTCCAAAAGGTGTCAAGAGACCACTTCCCCCGAGTAGTTGAATTGATGCAGTCAGTCTCTTAAACTAGAGCTCACGAACCCGAATACACATACCCAAAGACAAAGAAACTTATACCATCAAAGTAGCAGATTAAGTCCAATAGCCAAAGAATAACCCGATGTATACTTTTCCCCTCCACGAGATAGTGTATGAAGCTCACGAACCAAGTACCCAATCCCAAAGAGAGAATAACCGATAACATTGAAGAATTAGGTCAATCACCGATTATCTCTGCTGATGACAATCTCGCGATGTCCACTCCGAATAAGTGATTATATCTCGAATCACTGATTAAGCCCTCAAGTAAAACACCGTGAGCATCCCCAATGTACACAATCTCTCTCCCCCGATGATTGTGATAACATCAAAATCATCACACACTTGTGTACCTCTTTCATCTTCGAAACTCTCTCTTACATCACTTCCCCACGCCGTTGGAATAATAACACTAAAAGCCTTGATGAGTAAAACTTGAGTTTCTCGCGGTCATGACATTTGTCTTCCCGGGATATCTTCAATCACTTAGAAGTATTAAGTTCATCAAGTTTACTCGCCATGAGTCAAACTTGAGCCTGCGTAATAACATTTGTCTTCCGGATATCTTCGTTACTTAGAAGTATTAAGTTCATCAAGTTTACTCGCTTTGTGTTTAGATGTGTGTCTCCTTCCCCTTGCTGGTTTTGACACTTCGAATCAAGAAACATATTTTAAGCCCAAATACTTGAAATCTTTTTTTTTAGAAGAACATCATTAGCTCAGATGTATTCTGGAGAATCAACTCAATGAAGAATGTGAGCAAGTCTAATTGGGATTAACATTGGCTTTAACTTTCCCCCAATTAGTGCTCTCCCCTAAACCGACAATCTTTATGATGAATGCTTGAATAAGAAGAAGTCTTTAGATTGTTAAATGCAACTCGTCTTTAGTCTTCTAACATGTAAAGTAAAATGTAGAACCGATCAGAGACTCACCTTCTTCAAGATTGTCCAATTGGGGAATAAAAATTCAACATCTTCAACTCACCAAATGCATTCCCAGTAACTTTGAAATAGCAAATCCTCTTAACTAAAATCCTCCCAATCAAACAAGAACAGAAAGACGTTCATCAGGAAACGCCTTGAAACTGAAGCACTTTGTCATTAATCAAAATCACCTGGTGAAGATGTTAACCAACGGCTCTTAGAAGAGAAAAACTCCATGTGAAGATGACCGATAAGAAGAAGCTCGGTTCTTACATGAGTTTGGAGCTGTTTGACCATTTATTCTCTAATAACAATAAACCATGCAAAATTATCATACTTCTTCTCCCCCTCAAGAATTGCATACGGAGATGCCATTCTTGATTGAATAAGTGAAATCATCCAAATGTAGTCTATTCACACTTCTCCCCCGCAAAATTAGCACATGATGTCGCCATCGTCATTATAGTTGAGCAAGTGGAATAAGAAAACAATCAACATTAGCCCGGTTCACTTGATCATTAAAAGCACATGGAAAAAGCATGAAGCATGTTGATGAGAATGGTCATAATAAGAAGATTTCTCTTCTTCAGAAGATAAAGCGCACTGAAGCGTACACTTTTCTTTTCTTTAGATAACGAGGCATGAACTGTTGTGTTCATACGTCATAATCTCTCTTTTTTCAGCTCTCTTAGCAAAACATGTAATCATCCCCATTATCATTCTGTAGGCTCTTTGTCGTGATGCAAATATGGAGAAAACCCGATATAATGAATTTGACCCTGAAGTAAACTAACCCAAACTCGTGACTTAAACTTGCACATATGTAACAAAGAGCGTGCCATTTCCATTAGCATCTCTAAGTAATCTCTATGTACTCTATACTCTTCAACCAACCAACCATCAAGTATAAGACGTACATCACCTCTTGAAAATCCACAATTGAATGTGACACTGAGCACTAAAACGTAACTCCTTAAAGTGATAGTTATTTTGTAGTGGTAAGAGCCCAATTCCCCCAAATGGTAAAAGAAAAGGTAAAAGACACCCAACAATAACTAGATTTCCAAGTCTTTGTTTTTTATAATAAGCTCGAACAAGGATCTTGAAGAATCTTCATCCATCCATCCCCGATACCTTCAGATACTAAGTACACTTGCCCGTGATATTTCCTTCAACCTCAAATAAATAATAGTGAATTAACCCGTTGTCACATCTTCGATAAAAGCTCAAATCTAGACTCCTTTGACGTTTTAAGTGAACTATGATAATGGTTTCATCCCGACCATGGTTAAAAGCACATAACCCCATAAAACCATGTAATAACCAAACTGCCATGACTAATATCCAAACACACATCCAATTCATGAAGTACACCCTTTTATCCCTTCAAGAAGAAACAGTAGTACCAAAGATCATAAAAGATCCCAAATACACTTTCCTCTCTCCAAGATGGATTTATCATCACGGGATTTTACAATTCTATGGTTTAAACCGAGAAATAGTTTCTTTCACGGGATTTTACAAAACCAAGAATAAACCGTAAGATAGATCCGAAAATGCACTTTACAATTACGTAATTTTTCCATTGTCACGGATTTTACAAGTCTATGATTAAACCAGAAATAGGTTCTTTCGCGGGATTTTACAAAATTAAGACAAAACCGTAAACAATGTCAGCTTGAAGGTGTTATGACAAATTTGGTTTCAGTGAATATCTGTTTTAGGGGAACATGCAACGGGTCAATCGGTTCAATATCCAACATCATCAACCATCCAATCAACACTTTGGAAACACATCATTCACGATTCTCGCTTCGGCTATTATAGTGACCACATGGAGAAGTAAACCCATATACCAAACTTGATCATAGTAGAATTCCAGATTTGTTACTTAAACTTGTACTAATCCTCGTGGAAAGAAACGTGTACCCAATGTACAAAACCTCTTGACGTATCCTCAACTGAGACACCGTGATGATAGCTACGTTGTAGGTTAAGCGAGAAAGAATCACAACCGTAACTAAATAGCCAAGTCTTTATCACACTCTATAAATGCCCAAACAATTCATCTTCGCGGAAGGGTAGAAAGAAAGAAGACGAAATAAGTAGACACGCCCGGAAAACCTCACTTCAAATCCAAATAAGAAATTGGTCCAAACAACTCCGTAGTCAACATTTTCAATAAATACATCAAGCCTTGACCTAATAACTTTCCTGATCATGTATAACCAAAGTATCGATCAACATAACACAACGAGTCACATCATTTCATCAAATCTCATTATCAAGTATATTCAACACATCATATGATCAAATCTCATCGGTGCATCTCATAATAGCCAAGTCTCATAAGAGCAATCCAGTATTGAGAAGCCCATCTGTCCAACATCAAATTTTTAGATGCAAGCCCAGTCCAAATGAAATGAGATACTCGTCCTCCAAAATCTTCTCATTTTAATTGAATATTGCACTTGGTCACATTCTGGTTCATACACAAAACTTCAAGCCCAAATCCAATACAAACTAGTTCAGCCCACATATCATGCATATTGTGATAATACACAAAATTGTATATCATCCAATTTGAAGAACAAGTATTCTATGTGAAGTCCACGATCCAACAAGCACAACCAAGATCCAATAACATCAAGGGGCCCAGTCCATGTCCAGTGATCTATGTGATCTAACGAGTTGATTAACCACATTCGGCCCATGACTAATCCCACCTGATCCAACAGTATACCAACCCTAATTTAGGGGAGTATAAAAGACTCACCTAATATACACATTACCCTAATTTATCTCACATCCTCTAACCCTAAACACACTCAAACACCAGACCCCATCAAAATAATCTCTGCTTCCACCAAATATTCACAAACCCTAATATCAATCTCAGAAAAAATCCGCCTCTATCCTCCTATAATATCATCAACGCAGCAACAAAACAACTTTAATCCCATATCAAAAACCATTTGCCTCATATCATGAATTCATGATGATTATCTCTTTAATAACACCTCCGCCCCCTTTCATCTTCACGCATAATTACAAGAACACATAGTCTTATCAAGCCACAGGGATGGCATGAGGGTATTAAATCGGTTAAGCCACAGGGATGGCATGACCCATTGATAAGGCATCGAAATCGATCAATTGATTCAAGGTAAGGCTTAAATATGTGATGGTAGTCGATTATAATAACACGAAACAAAGATGCAAGTTATAACGAAATTGTTATAAACTTGAGTCTTTATATTCGTACATCATCAAACCACTTTGATCAATGAAGAGTTGATGTCTCGTACGTTTATAGTCTTTGAACGTCACGAGATGATAAGCTGAGATAAAAAATGATGTAGTTACTTTGATGAGATTTGAGTCATATGGATTGGTTTTTCATTTGTTTTACATTCAAGTTGTTGCTTGAGATCTGTGATGATTGAATATTTCATGTTTTGGACTCTTGATAGTCTTGAAGTTTCTTTATGAGTACACGAATAATTCTGAGATCATGTTATGCTTATGTAGTGTCGTGTTGGTTCAAAGATAGGGGTATGGAAAATGGTTTCTGATGTTGTGGTTGTGGTCAAATCTACTTCATCTTTTAACATTCAAGTCGCTACCATTTGTAGTCAAGTCTCTAGGTCATGTTGGTTTTTCAAAACAAATCGCTAGCATTTTAACAAAACATAACTCGCTAAGCCATTAAAACTTATAAGTCGCTATTGAATAAATAGTCAATAGACAAGTCGCTAAGTCTTTTAACATAATAAGTCGCTACATATTTCTTTGACTTACAAGTTGCTAACTTGTTAAATAACAAGTCGCTAGCCAACTCTTTCACTGAATCTGGACAGTTTTGTGTAAAACTCGCATTCAAGAATGCCAAGTCGCCATGAAGAATATACAATATTTTGACCAATAACAAAACCCAGAAAAACTGCTTCTGTTTTGACCCATTTTAATCATAAAACAGCATACCACACGAGATGTGACCCAAAAAGAAACATAAAAATGCTATCTTGTAGACCCGTTTTGACCATGTTTGACCATAAGAACCAAACCAAAATACCACAAAACCATTCATGAAATAATGTTATGGACATATATATGACACCAAAACAGATGTATGACAATGAATAAGCAAAAACCATTTTGACCAAAAGCTGTTAATACAATGAATAAGAAAAGTATTTCAGATTCGAAAAATATGTAAAAAGCAGCTTCAAAACATGGTATTAAAACCACACAAATCAACAACACACAATAAACCTGGCTCTGATACCATTTGTAGGATCGAAATAATATTGTGTTTGATGATTCGGGTGGTCTTGGATGATCAAAATACATGTTTGCCATTAGAGAGAGAAAGTAGAGAGTTGGGTGTTTCTTGGTAGAGACTTACTTAACAAATTATGAAAGGTTAGATTGAGAAAGCACCACCCCTTCCATGGATGGAAGGGGTATTTATAGTTACAGAATTATACGACCTCCCATCTACCCGGGATCGTGCATACAGGGTAAAGACATGTCCTTCCTTCACGGTGTTACACTAAACTATTCTACGCTACTAATTAACTAATTAACTACAAAACAACGTAAATAACTACAAAACTACGAGCTAACATATGCTAGACTATAATTGGGGTGACCGACACTTTAACATGGAATTTCCAATTCCTAACAAAACTTGTTGGGAGTAACATAACCTTTCATTATAAATATACTTTATCTATTATACATATATTACAATCATGATATATATGATGAGTTTATTTCATGTATTTGTATTATATGAGATAAGGTGACTTTTTTGTGAGGTTAAATATTGTCTTTATATATTGTTTTTGGTGTTATATTTTATTTTGAAGATCGGAACATCGTACATTTGTAACAAATGTTGTTTTGCTATTTATAAAATTGTAATTATCATAATTTAGATTTTAAAATTATATTAAATAATTGTTTGATACATATGACATATTAAAGGTTTAGAAATGATATATATGCCCTTACGAAGGTTTAGAAATGATATATGCAACAAAAGTTTAGAAATGATATATATGTAATTAGTAGTTTAAGTTCAATATGTGTGAAATTTTTGAGCATTTGAAATGATATATATGCAATTATAAATTTAAGGTGGATATTTACACAATTTTGAGCTTTTGGAGGGATATATGTGAGATTCCTCCTAAAACAAAACACATGAAAATAATCCACCTAAATACAGACATTGAACACCCCCAACCCACACACACAAAATTATGCGCACCACGAAACCGAGTCTTCTTTGTTCCTTCACTGTGACCCAAGACCAATGTAGTGTCACCACTCGTGGTAACGTACATCATTACATCTTAGGAACGAAACTAGTTGACAAAGCAATCACGTGCATTTAGAATAAACCAAATAAAACTTCGAATACAATTTTTAAAGACCGGGTGTATTTAAAAAATCGTGGGTTTTTAACAAAATTAATATAACGTCACAAAAATTCATAGGTGTCACAGAACTCACTCCAGTTCCGTCACTAGGCCAGCCTTAAGTTACCTAAACCGCTCTTAAGAGTTATCTAGTCCAAACCTTATTAGTTACCCATTTAAGAATAGTCAGAAAATATTATCAAAATAACCATTCAAGCCATATACATATGCATCAAAAAACTAAATTCGTCGGATAAACATTATAACACTTATATCATAATTAGACAGTTAAACGTTCTCATACGAAATTAAAGCCCCGGGGTCCGTCAGTTTTAATTTCAAGTTCATTCGTAAAGCTTGGGAGATTATCAAAGCAGATTTATTACGTGCGATCGGGTGGTTTTGGAATAAAATGGAGATATCGAGGGGATGCAATGCTTCTTTTGTCACCATTATTCCTAAAGTGGCGGATCCCATTAGACTTGGAGATTTTCGGCCTATTAGTCTTATTGGGTGCTACTATAAGATTATTGCAAAAATGTTAGCGGAGAGGGTTAAACGAGTGGTGGAGAGTGTTGTGGGGGAAGCTCAAAACGCTTTTATAAAAGGGAGGTATATTTTGGGCGGGGTTTTAATAGCAAATGAGACTATGGAATATCTTAGGAAAAAGAAATCAAAAAGCTTAATATTTAAAGTTGATTTTGAGGAAGCGTATTGTTGAAAACTAGAAGGGGGGGGGGTTGAATAGTTTTACCAATTAAAACTTCGTTTTAAAACATTTAGATTAACTTATGTCAATCTATTTAGATGTGTATGTTGGACGTTGATAGATAGATATATAAAAGTGTAATGAAAGATAAAGAGTAAGAAGAACATAACCACGACACAAGTATTTATAGTGGTTCGGCTACAAGGACACCTTCCTTGCCCTACTCCACTCCCCGAGTCACCTACTCGAGAGTTCGTAATCACTACACGACACCAACTCCTTATGGCGGAGAAGCCTTCACAATGTCGCCTACTCTTTTTCCGATACTAGGCTAACCACCGGGTTCTTTCACCAAGGTGAACCACACCTACCACAACGTCACTTACCCTTTATCCGGTACTAGGCTAAGTACCGAGTTCCATTACAACGGAGGAACTACTACCCAACACTACACAACACCTAATCCCAAAGGAGACCCACTCCTTATTACAACACCATCAAGGATATCAACATCCTTGGAAACAAACTATCACTATTTGTATAATGATGCACCTCATCGATTATACGACCTTGGCGTTCTTCACTAATGCCACTTGATTTGATTCCTAGGCATCTTTCACCAATGCCCTTGACATAATAGCTTGGCACCTTTCACTAATGCCTTCGTCTTGACACCTTTAGCATTCTTCACTAATGCTTTTGACACGGACGTTAAGCACCTTTCACTAATGCTTTCGTCTTGACTCTTTCGGCATCCTTCACTAATGCCTTCGACACAACACTTCTATGGAGGAAGAAAGAACTATCAACAAGAGAACCTCAGTAGTCTTGATGATGACGAAGCATGGCAACTCATGGACTTGAGCTTGCTCGACTTCAAGAAGTGGTGATCTCGCCTTTAAGAGGAACCTAGAGAATCACACAAAAATAAAAGACAAACTACATAGAAAGATCCCTTAGGATCAGTGGTTAGAGAGTTACAATACTTGTGGAAAGTATGTGTGAGAGTGGCAACGCAAAAGGAAGAAATGGCTCACTATTTATAGAGGAGAAACAACTACTGTTCCACCGATCCCCCGGATCCCACCCTCAAGGGATCCTTCTAGTGTAATGTTAGGGATCCGTGGGACCTTCCTCTTTGCCCATGGGTATTTTGGTTATGGGCCATAGGTCATGGGTTGATCCATGGGTATTTCATTAGATACAATGTACCTAGTGGGTGCAATGCATCTAGTCAAATGGGTATGGGTCAATACCATGGGTTGTAGTTTTTACCCATTTATAATACATATTAGTTATGTATATATTTGCCCAATATGTAAACACTAGTTGTTGTACATATGTATTACAAAATCATAAAATCACTTATACTTGTTTTAGTGTTTTATGTGAAAACTTAAGTGTGTTAGAAAACTATTGGCTCAAACTATTTACGTATTTTATTTGTTTCGTTAAAATTATTTTACGTTTGTTATCGACAAAACATTAGAGGATCGTAAAATATAAATAAACGTTTTTACGGCTTATTTGTATTAACAATCTCCCCCTTTTTGTTGATGACAAAACATAAAATTATTTTGAGGAAAAACTAAAATTTGTAAAAGTTTGAGTTGGAGTTTTTACTCTCTTCTCCCCCTTTTTGTCGAAACAAAAAAGAGCGTAGAAAAGAAACTAAGGTGGTGTTTGTTTTTTGAAAACTGCCTCTTAACAGCCTCTTAATCTGACTCGTTCAGACACGGTCAGACATTTTGGCCGCTCGCACCGCTTGTTTTTTCCGTCTCACACGCAAATGAGGCGAAGATCTTAATGGTTTAGACCTGAGAGGTGTGTCTTAATGCCTCTTGTTGCCTCTTGTTGACACAAAAATAACCAAAAAAAATTTTAGTATGAGCAAGCAAATGTGCGGTTCAAACATGAGTTTTTCCCGCTCAGATGCGTCGATTCAGACATTTACGTCTCAGATTCAGATTCAGATGTGCGATTCAGATTCAGATTCAGAGCCTCTTAAAAAACAAACACCACCTAACACATTGTTTTAAGAAAAACATGTAAAAGAGAAAAAATGTAAAGAGAGCAAGTGATGGGAATGGTTCCCATCTTAACTCCCCCTTGACGAGTCCATCCCTTTGTGAGGGCGTTAAGTAAATAAAAACTAATAAGCTAATGCATTGCAACTTTGTTTGCAAATGGTTTCGTCCTTGTGACGAAAAATGCTCCCCCTTGAAGATTGCACTTTTGCAATGGGATGCCATGAAGTGTAATCCAAATAAGGATTATATTGCAACTAGTTTTGCAATGTATGGTTTGACTCAAAGCTCCCCCTAGCTTAAGGTGTCAAAGTCTTCATGTGTATTTTGAAAATCTACAAAATAAAGGTTAGAAAACAAGTATATAGTGCATAATTTCCTGAAAACAAGTATATGTTGCACGGATCCCACGGTTCCCTCCTTGGAGGGATCCATTTAGGCAATTTCCAGGGATCCGTTTGTTTGGTGACAGATTTTCAGCAATGGTGAAATACCAAACAATGCTAATATGAGAGTGAGATATGTAAACAACAAACATGTACTCAAAGCAATATGGCAAATAAGTTATCATTCAATAAAACAAAGAGATAATCAATAAATCTCTAAAACTAAGAGAATGATTTAGCCATGTAATACATATTCCACTTAATACTAATGGGTGACCTAAACTTAAGAAGCAACCACGTGCTTAAGGATGATCAAACATGAAATGGGATTCCTAAACGTTCTAGGTTGAGCTTGAGACTTTAGGCTCATGGTTGTTTAGGTTTGTTGACCTCATCGAAACGTTCGAGGAGGTGATAAAACATGAAATGTTGCTCTTCACGTAGTTCATGTATCAAATTTTCAACATGTTGACAATGATAGCAATCCTTGTCATGGTTTTGAAAGGATGGTGGTAGAGGTTGAGCGTCTTGAGGTGGAGGATCAAGTGAAGTTAGTTGAAGATCCTCAAATGAAGGAGGAATTTATGGAGGCACATTAAGTGGTGGCTCAACAAGGGTTGATGGTGGAGGTAGGGAAGTGTCAACTTCCATGTGGCCGGGTGGTTGACTTTAATGTCTCCTCATAATCCAAAATGGACCATTAGAGGGAAATGGAGAGATTGACATTGGTGCAAGTGTTGATTCAACACTTTGGTTTTGTTGTACAATCTTCTCTAGTGAAGAGTGTGTTGGTAATGGTGGAGGATGAGATGGCCTAGTGGGTAAATCTTCTAAGTTGTAGGAATGTGGAGATGATTGTGAGGTGGTAAATGATATTGCTCTAGGCACCAATGATGTTGATATGGTTAAAAAGGGTGTGTTTGGTTTAGTAGGAATTGTAGAGTTTGGTGATGATATTTTTGTGGGAACAATTCTCTTGGGGATTGGTTTGATTGGTTGTGTTGGTGTAGGGTAAATCCTAGCATTTTGGACTTAACCGAGATGATTCAAGTTGAGGAGACTTCGTATAACCCTAGCAAGTTTATTGGGTGGTTCTTGGGTGGATGAGTTAGCACTAGGAGCTTTCCTCATAATGAAATGACTAAAGAAGATGTTTCTAATTGCTGAGAGTTATGTTGTGTTTGATGACTAAGGGATTCTAGCAAGATGACTTATAAAGGGAAGAATTTGGCAAGTGCATTTAAGACTTAAGCCACTAAGATTCTTAGGAATGTGATGATTAGCATGCACAAGAGTCAACTTCTGAATTTTACTGATCTAGGGACTCAATTAAGATGAGGTGGAGTGTTCAAGTTAGCAAGATAGGCTTGAAATGATTGTTTTAGCTAGAGTTGACATAATCTGTCACCCGGATCCCACGTTCCCTCCTTTGAGGGATCCGTCTAGGCTAATCCTAGGGATCCGGCTCTCAGCAGCTAGGAAAGGGTAAAAATGATGTTTCTAAGGTCTAAAGCCTATACCATTTTGAGTGTTTCAGTCCTCCTAAGTATCTTAAATGGAAGTGTACTTGAATGATTAAGGGCAATGAGTGATATAGCTAATAATTGCCTTTTATGGAAGGAAAATGAGACTTTATGACCACCAATGGGTTTTCAAGGATGGAACTAAGGATTTTGATGGTGTCAGGTTATAATAAATGATCCCAGAGATCAGATGTAAGCTTGAGATGGAGTTTGAAAAATCCTCAAAAATTAAAAGAATTGAGAAACTAGTTTTTGACCCGTTTTGAGATAAGGATGGCTAGAAACAATTTCCTAAAATTGATCAATATATCCACCTAAGTGTTTTGAGATGTGAAAAGCAATGTGTGAGTATTGAAGCGGAAATATGGTGAGTTTTGATGAGTTGATAAATCAAAAGGGCTTTGAACTAGATCCTAGGTAAGCTATGGGTGAGTGTGAAGCTATCAAATGCTTGAAGAAGACTTAGTTGGTTCTAAGGTCTTATGTTTGGCTAGTGTGAAGTGATCTAGTAAACTGTTTTGATGTAAGGAAATCTGTATAGCTCATCTGTAGTCACGGATCCCACGGTTCCCTCAGAGAAGGGATCCATCTAGGCTAAAACTAGTGACCCGGCATCTGCAGACGTAACCATTACAAAGCAGAAATACAGATTTTGCACCAAGCAATATGCACTAATAACCATTAGACTAAACAGCAATATAAACATGTTTATCACATAAAGCATATCATAGATAATGGTAGTGATAATAATATTCAAGATAACACAAACAAGCGTGCTAAAACATGATCATTCATACACCAATCAAATGTCTCAAAACAAGCATAATCCTATAGCCTTTTTCGTCAATCCTTTCTTTTCCTCTTTCCCGACTTTGTGACGTAGTGAGCTAGGTTTTGAATCATACCCCTTAATTGTTTGAATTCCGCGGTCTCGTTTGGAATTGTTGGAAGTTGTTGATAGTAATCAAAGGGTTCCAATTCGATGTTAGCTACGGGGTCGACATCTTCTTCTTCTTCATCTTCTTCTTCTTCTCCGTCCGAGGAGTCCGAGAGAGCCTTAGGTTTTCTTCCATTGACCATGAACCATTTAGGGGGTTGTTTGGTAAGAGGTACCATAACATGATCGGAAAGGAAATGATCATCGTTGATAGGAGATGGTTGCAATGCACTAACATACTTACAAAGTCGTGTTAGGAGCATACCATATGGAAGTACCATGTTGGCAACTTTTAATACCCCAACCATTCTCTTCACCATGTAATAGGCGAGATTGAATGGCTTTTGGTGAGTAAGACAATAAATCATTTGCACAAGGCAAGCATTTGGATGATCCTTGTTACCGACTAGGCTAATGACGTTTTCCCTAAGAATTTCTTCCCATTTTCTAAAAATGGGGTGCATTTCGAAAAGTTCCATTTGAAAGGGATCACGGTGAATGAGCTTTTTGTTTCAGTTGAGACGGGATTGGTTGGCTCTTATTTTGAAGATGGTGTCTCGAACGGTTTCGGGTTCATCAAGAGGAGTATGGTATATTGGTTGGGATCAAGAGCAAAGGATTGAGAGAAAATTACCCAATCTTGAAAGTACATACAAATTCCTTCACAAGGAATGCGAAGGATTTGAGCGAATGTGTTGAGGGGTAGAGTGAAGCTTCGTTTATTGATTATGAAAGTTTATTGAAATGCTATCATCGATGTTTCGAATGATTCTAATGCTTTTGTAGAATTCAAAGATGAAAACCGGACAAATTTGTTCATCAATGTCAAGAAGACAATCAAAGTTGATTGCCGAGAAGACTTGACGAATGTCGGTATCTTCAAGGAAACATTCCTTGACTACACGACCTTCGTGGATAAGTTGTTTTTCAAGTATTTTAAAGACTTTGTGGTCGGTTTTTGACAATCCTTCTTTCCGATAGTAATGGGTGAGGTAATAGACGGTATCATGATGGTCTTGTTGAGTGGCTTTAGGCATGGTTGGTCCTAGAAACGCAAATATTTCAATTAGGCAAAATTTGTTGAGATAGGTTTATGGTTTTGATTTGTATTAACAATGTTGTGAACACAATGTAATCTTAGTTGAGTGAAAGCCCTTTTTAATGATCAATTTTGAAAACCCTAATTAAATTAATTGATTAGAAATTGAGAAACCATAAACCCTAGGATGAGGATGATGAAAATTAGAACATGTTAGTGTAATTACTTACAATGGTGTTCTAGAGAAGAGTACTTGAGGATATGGAGTCCTATGAGGATGAAATCAGTTCTTGAGTCGTTTTTGTGTTTTGTGTGGAGATGGAAAATAATCAGTAATGGTTTTCAAAAGCGTATAGCTGTTTTCTATCCCACGGTTCCCAAGGGATCCGGCTAGTACAACTAGAGGGATCCGGCTACTGAGACGAAAAAGGGTGTTTGCCAATATTTTTGTTATAAGTTATAAAATAGCTTATGGAACAAAAATAGTTTTGGAAAAAAGAAAAAAAATAAAAATAAATAAATAATGTTTGGTCAACGGGATTTAATTATCGAGAATCCATTTGTGATGACGGCGTTAGTTTGACGAGATCAAAAGGAATACTATTCCCGATGATGAGTGAGTCGGGAAAGTGGCGAAAGGAGACTTTTTGAAAGACTAACATTTATAAGAAGAATGGTATTAACATATTCATGTAGATATAAGCTAGCTAATGAAGAGTAAACATACCTCTATGCCCTTGACTTTGGTTTTTGAAGACATGAGACCAAAAATACTTCATGAGCTCTTAAAGTAATCCTTTTTACTTAGAGTAAGTAGGTTGCAATTACTTTTAGACTCTTTCTTGAAAGTTGACTTCATTAATCTTTGAATAGAAATGAAGGTTTTGGAGAGATCCTAGTGTGACAACTCGTAATTTCAGGTCATTTCTCAAACTTTGAAAATTTCACTATTCATCTCGGGAATTTACTATTCACAGATTACTATTCATCATTTTACTATTCATCATTTTTGAAGTCCGCTATACTTTGAGAGGTTATTCCAAAATTTTACTATTCACGAAACACTATTCATTCCCGGAGAAAAATCACTATTCATGATTCACTATTCATCATTTTTCGTAATTTAGGTTTACGAGTATCAAATTCGCGTAACCGTAAGGGTTTAGCTGCGTATTCATGAAAAACCATTGAGGACATCACATATAGACTAGAGTTAATCTACATATCATCAGTAACATCATCATCATATTAGTTCATGCATTGGTTTGCATATTTCATTAACGTCTATTTATTTATTAAATAAACGCTATCGCATGATCATTTATTTTGAATAATTGATCCGATACGTCCAACAATTGTTTCAAATATATTTTTATACTCATTTTGAGACTATAAAATTATATTTTAGTTTACCATGTTTTGAAATTATTTTGTATATATATTGTTATATATATATATATATATATATATATATATATATATATATATATATATATATATATATATATATATATATATATATATATTACTTTTTAAGTAAATTCTATTCAATAATTATGTATTCACTCAATACTTGCGAGAAATGTATTTTAGTAATTTTTATGACTTCAATATATTTTATTTTGTTCCGTTAAAATCGATTTCTAGCTAACGCTACACTAAATACCTAATTATATTTACAAACTACACATTATACTAAACTTAAAATACAATTAGTCATCAAAAACTCAAAACCCTTATCCTTAATATACCTTGGCCGACCCCCCCCCCCCCCCCCCCCCCCCCATGAGTCACCATTTATTTTGTAAGAATCTTAACTAAATGTACACATACACATTCTAGTTAGATATTTATCAATACTAGATATTATCCTTATCAAACACATACATTACACACATTGAAGGTTAAAGTAAAATTCAAAACTCTCTTTTTTCCTCTCTAGTGTTCGGCCAAGACAAGAAACCAAGCAAGAATTCATAAGATTTTCAAGATCAAGTGATAATCTAAACCCTAGTATACTTCTATATAAGGTTTTGCAATAAAAACCAAGAAGTAATTAGTACCTAGTTATCTTAAACCTCATCATTATACTAGTAAGCTTTTCATAATTTTTATTACTCTTTCATATTCATACTTGAGCTATTTTATCATTCTAGTAAGAAAACATGCAAGTGTCATATGTATTTATACCACTTTTACTTGTTTTTATTTCATTTTATAAGTTTTAATCATCCTATAATTAATCCCATGAAACATATCATTGTTGATGAAGTTTAGGAACCCATGACACCCTAAGAAGGTGTATGGTAGGTTTAGAATAGATTTGGTGTTGATTTGAAGTGATTGAAACAAGAGTTACGCAAGAAAAACTATTTTCGACAACACTAGATTGGGGTCTGATCGTTTTTACAAAATCTGGAAATTTCGACAGGTCATGGGTTATTTTGGACTAGATATTCAGAAAATATACTTTAAAACGAAACCGTGGTCGCTTGAACGGGTTAAAACGGATTTATAACGAAGAAGTTACGCTATTTTCAAGTTTAACGACGAAAACTATATTTTCAGAAAATATACATGCTGTCCAGATTTATTCATAGGTCAAAAACGAGTTGTAAACCTAAACTAGAAGAGTCGACTTATCAAAAATATATTAGTATATATTAACACAAAATCAAGGATATATAAAACATAGAAAACGGACTTATAACGACTAAGTTATACACGTTTTAAATATGGATATCGTAACTATTATTCACAAGTAATAACACTTATATATTTTCTATTAGTCCAAAATGGTTATCGCAAGTGACCGTGTTTGTAGCCATTTTTCATATCGATAGAATACTTTTGAGAAAACGATGTCTACAAGTAAAAGTAAGTTCGCCTATTCTATTTTCCAAAATGTTCAACCATTCGTCAAACGAAGTTGTAACGAATAATATACGATCACTCAAACTTTTCCGAAAACTACTCATAAACTATATTTTTAGCTCGACTACCTTACTTCATCTATATTTTTCTCTATGATCGAGACTTCTATGATCAAAAGTTAAAAGCTAAGACTTTTAGATATCGTTACAAGCTTTCTAAAACCATTGAGTTTGTTTCCTAACACTCGATATCCACTATTTTACGACTAGCTTTGCGAGGCTACTTAGTCATTTTCATGAGTTGTCAAAGTCCATTGTTTTGCGACGAAAAGCTATAATTTCTTGATAAATCACTAAACGACTATCGTAGGATGTTCTTTCAACGTAAATACTTGTAAAGTATTTTATAACATGACGAGATGTCATAAACATGTATTTCGACGATAAACTTCATTTCCAAAAATGTACAAGTGGTATGGATATCATATGAGTTTGCATGCACAACATTATTTCATGACTTATATTAGAACATATCATTCATATTAGGTTGCAGATAGAGATTTCACCTCATTTCAGTGTATCCACTTTTGTCATCATAATCATTGCATCAGGTGAGTTTCATAGCCCCTACTTTTATACGTTTTGAATTACTTTTGGGGGAGATACATGCTCAACTACTTTTGTGACAATCATGATTGATCGCTTCCGAACCGTCAAGTTTTATCACACAAGCTAACCACTTGTGAATGGTCAACCGTAATAAACTTCAAACAAAATTTCAAAACAATACAATTAAGATCCGAGAGTAAGTGTTTCCCGGTCGTTAAGTCCCAACGAAAAGCCGCTGAATAATCAAACGTATAGTGATCGGGTGATATTGAACGGGAAAAGGTTTGTGATTGATACTAGATGACAAAGGAAAAATGAAAGAAAATTAAAAAGCTAAATTATATTAAATAAACGCTATCACTATTTTTTAAAATGATGTTTTTGATTTATAAAATAAGATGACTTAAATAAACTATTTTAATTAAAGCGTAAACCTAAATTATCTAAAAACATGACCTAGAATGAAAACGCACGTTATATGTAAAAATTACGCGAGTGCGCAAGTAAAAACGTAAAATTTGTGAAATAAAAGTCCTACGAGTGTAAAACAATTTTCTTACTTAATATATGACAAAAGAAAATTTTAGGAAAAAGCGGAATATTTTTTTGAGTTTTTATTTATTTACTATGAATTAAAAACTAGATTTAACTAATTAATTAATTAAAAATACTAAACATTTTGAGAAAAATCTGAGAAAATCACAAAAACTACTTTAAAGGGTACTGAACCTAAGAAAAATTAAAAAGGTGGGTGTTGCTTTTGAAAATAAGCTGGAAATAAGCTCAAAAGGGCTTATAGTTAAAACTGCCTAAGGTCCTTAAGTGATTAAATGTGCAAAATTAAACACAAAGAAGACCCAAGGGCAGATGGTTGGAGTGTGTGTGTTGTGTATGGGAAAGAGATGAGAGGTCACCGGTTCAATCCAAATCCTCTCCTTTTTGTCACTTTATTTTATTTGCTGACTTTTCTTTTGAAGCTTGAAAATGAGACCAATTCTAGGAACTTTTGTAAAAACTTTTTGAAAGAAAGATATTCAATAAGATGTTTTGACAGCTTATTGCAACTGATTTGCCAAGTAAACAAGCTACACACCTCTCATATTAAACAAGCATTATAAGCAAACAACCAAACACCCTTAGTTACTGTGAGCTTAAATAAAGCAATGACAAGTTGTTGGTAAGCAAATTTATGAAACAATAAGCTAAACAATTGAGATTATCCACCTAAAATAAGCCAACAACAAACTGGGTGGGGAAACAAACTAGCAAATGACAATCTAGGGGGAGTCCTAAACTGAGATTTAAGGAAGATAAGCACTAAGTTTCTAACAAGAAGCACTAAGGGAATTTAGACAATTTAAATCTACACTAAACCTATGCTAGCTAAACTATTAAGAAAATATAAACCTAATTAAGCTAACTAACAATACTAAAAAGTACTTGAAACAAAAAGTAAAGACTTAGTCAGCTTATGAAGGATTGCAGCAGCAGATGTGTTGGGGACAGAATGGCCCAAGAGGGTGTTTTCTCAGCTTATTTTGAATAAGCTCCAAGGGAAATGAGCTCCTGAACTTGTTGGGACTTGGAGTCCACTAAGGCAGCTACCAAATGCCCCTCAGATCTTGCTTCTAAGGAGCTTTCACAAGCTTGCAACAAGCTTGTGAAAAAGCTCCATGAGGTCTACTACTAGTGCAGGCTCAACAAGACTTCAAAACATATATCCAACTTTTGAGAACTCTTGTACCCATTAAAAACATGATCAAAACTAATTTTAAACTATAAAAAGAAATTTGACTTCAAAAGTCAAAGTGGGTAAGACCCACTTTCGACCCACCACTGCACTAGTCCAAACACTTTTGAAAGTCAATTTGCTAGAACCACTTAAACCAAATTCCTTGCAAAGCTTCTTAAAACTGAGTTGAGAAGGGAAATGGGTCAAAACAATGAATTCTCCCAGAACTCAAAGCTATTCCAAACACCGCCTTAAGGCGTAAAACGGATTTTTGAGATCAAAGGTGCGAAATCTTAAAAACCAATTTGTAAACTCAAATACCACCTAAATGAAGCTTAAGAAATCTTGTACTACAATTTTTAAACAACAATTGCATTTGAACATATGAAACCAAGTTTCTCATTAACTAGATAGATTCCTTACAAAACCGAAAAGCACTAACCGAATGAATTAAAACGACAATAATTTAAATGACATTGAAAATAAAACAGGACTAGAACATAATTTTAGGCTTGAACTGAGAACTACAATTACAACTAAAAAAAACTACCTACTAACTAAAAACTAACTCCCTTTTCTTCTCTGTCTTCTTTTTTTATAGCAAAAGTCTTTCCACTTGACCTCTGAGCAAATCCCACTTCTATTCTTGACCATTGGATTACTTGAGTGGATATTAGCCATTGATGGCTTTTTGGCGGGAAAACAGATATATTGCAACTGGGGGGATTGAGTGCTAGGAGGGGGAAACATTTAATGCTTCTTGGATGTTGTTGAGGTGGAGGGGACAAGGGAAGTGGGAGGTGAGGTTGGTTGAGTGTTGCAGAGGAGGTGGGTGAAGGGGAGATGGATTTGGCCTGATAAAGGGTGAGAATGGGTGGGTTTGGTGTTAATTATTGATCGGGTTAAAGGTTGAGTTGACGGGTTGGATGGGATTAGACCGGTATAGGGTTGAGTTGGATTGGGCCGTGGGATTTTGGGTTTGGTGCTAGGTTAGTTATAGGATTTAGGATTAACTTTGTGATTCAAGGCAAACATAAGGACCAAAACTGCAATTCAAAATCCAGGGACCATTCTTGTACATTCTGAAAAGTAATCCAAGGGTCATATCTGACAATCTCAAATAATAAAAGGACCATATTTGCCAAATTTGAAACTCTGGGGACTAAACTTGCAATTATCCAAATCTTTTTACATTTTTCACCAAAGGACTAATTTTGACAACTTATGATTTAAAAAGGACCTTTGGTGATTTTTCTTTTGAAATTAAGTGCTCAGTGGGACTATTTCGACAATTTTGAAACTTGGGGGACTGAAACTGCCAATTATGCAAACTTAGCTCATTTTTCATCTGATTTTTAACATTTTGCATCCAAACATATAAAATGTAATTTTAGGATATTTTCAGATTTTGATGCATTTCTCGAATTTTTAAGTGTTTTGCAGTTCAGATTTGACCAAAATGATGAGTATTTACACACTCATCAATCCCCCACACTAAACTATTGCTAGTCCCTAGCAATCTTTTGAGAAAACTTAATGGATTTGAATCTCTTTACCAAAAGCCATTACTTCTGGAGTAGCCAAATGTTTTAGTTCAAGTAAGAACCTTGGTACACTGATAACCAAATGATTTTGAGCGAATCATAAGCTGTAAACGGATTTGATTTGTCTTTACCAGAAGCCGTTTGCTCTAAACTAGCCAACTCTTAGATAAATTATCAATATTATCTTTGGTGAGCTGATTACCAATTATGGTTTTTCCACTGCCTTTACCACAAGCCATAAACTTGCGGGCTAGCCAACTCTTCACTTTTTAGGATATGGTGAGTTGAATACCATACAATTTTGGGCAAATTGCAAGCCATAAACGGATTTGAGAAATCTTTACCAAGAGCCGTTTGCTCCTGGATTAGCCAATCCTTATGGGGTTAGACATGGTGGACGACATTACCATTTGTTTGAGTAAGTGAAAAACACTTACTCCAAAAAATTTTGGCCAAAAATGGGGGAATTGGGTGGTATAATTACATGATAAAATTCGTGAGAATTCCCCACCACACTTAGAAATGAATATTGCCCTCAATATTCAAAGTACCGGCGGTTATTTAAACCGAGAACGTAAAAGGGAAATACTACGCCATTTTTTTATTGAAAACTTATATACAACAAATGGGCAACTCCCCACACTAGGGTGGTAGAAAATAGAAAGAAGTCAGAAATACGGGTGAAAACCCATATAGTGTGCTACTGTTTTTGATTCCCGAGTGGCTAGCTTGACTCGACCTCAATTAATTTGTTCATGGGAAGCAAAGTGAAAGAAACAATCTCCATCGGACTTTCATTCAAGATGTTTGTATAAACATTGAAGTACGTGAAAGTTCCACACCATCGAGATATACGAGAGAAAGACCCGGCCACAAATGATAAATGAAAATGCCAGGGTCAAAGATAGTATCTTCACTCCCGTGGGAGTTAAGACATGGAGAAGTCACACCGTATGTGACGAAAGGAAGAAAGGTTCGAATGATGTACGTTTCAAGCTCAAACATCTCATTAAAATTTTCATCCATGTGTATTTTTCTTCCAACGAGTATCCCTGGATTAAAATTTTTGTCTTCGCCAGATGGCTCAACGGGATATTCGAAAGACATCTCATCAGTGAGGATAGAATCGTCATCACATGATGGAAGAGATAAGTTAGAATACAGAGGTGGGACAAGTGGTGTGCTCTGAGAGCTAGCAATTTCCACCACTTCCGTGATGGTCTCTCAGATCCTCGCACATTTCATCAAAAGAGGATTTACTTACCCAAAAGTGTAGTCATTATTAAATTCAAAAAGAGGATTTGAGAAAATCCCGAAGTAACCTCGTAAATGTCGAGAGAATCACAAACATGCAAATCACAATCACTATCGGATATATCCTCAGACTCACTTGGGATTGGGACAAGATCCTCAACACTCGATGATTCCGTTCCGAAATAGTGCCGAGATGCTTATCCCCCATGGTGAGAGAGTCTTTGGAAGCAATAATAGGTAAGATAGGTGTGATAGCAATAGATCGGGGAGTTGAGAAATAATATCGCTCAATTGATAGCACTCTCCTCGTCATAATCATAATATTTCCTCATTTGAATAGTATCCTCATCATCATCATCGTCATCATATCGGATTCTTATATTCATCTCCTGAAGCTTACATACCATTCTTTTCATTTGTAGTTGCTTTCAATGCGTATTTCTTCGAACTTTGTGGAAGATTACACTCGTAATCATTGAAATGCTGTGAAGGCTCGAAGTCTCGAGTACTAGGATTAGTCGTTCGTTCTTCAGCTAGTAATTCTCCAATAGTTTTATCATGATGATATTGATGAATGATGGAATACTGTGGGGTTTGGAAATTGTCAAAACCGGGAGAATTGGAATTGTGAAAATTTTGATTCATCGGTTGACATTCAAAAGTCGCATGAGGACCCCGCAATTCTCACAACAGAGATAATTGGGAAAATAACTTTCACCAAAGTTCCGATTGTAACATGGTTCTGGCTCATAGACAAGCGGGACCCGTGGTGGACAATCAAAACCGTAATGAGAATCATTCCCACAAAACTCGTATGAGTAGGATTCGTATTGGGGCTGTGGAGGTAGGTAGGAAAAATCGGGTGTTTCATTATTTGAAATGGGATCGGAATTACCGACAAACTTGTCTCCGAAACTCACATTGGTACATCACCGACAATTTCCACCGTTAAATGGACCTCCACACCTCGAACATGTCGAAAACCATGACATAAAGAATTAAACGGATAAGAGGGATAAGAGATGAAGAATTAAACGGTTATAGAGGATAAGGAATGGAGAATTAAACAGATTAGAGGATAAAGGATGGATATTTTTGGATTTTGAAAACATGCTATAAAACAAAGAGTGAAAATATTTTTGGTATTGTTAACACTTTAGGAAAAGTGTTAATGAACTTTTGATTTTGATAACTTTACAAAAAAAACTGTTTACAAAAGGTGGTATATGTGCAAGTACGGTCTCAAAAGGTTTAGAACACGCTAAAGCTCTCCCGCAGCGCCAAAATTTGATTGAGTCCGAACCGTCAAGTTTTATCACACAAGCTAACCACTTGTGAATGGTCAACCGTAATAAACTTCAAACAAAAAACAATACAATTAAGATCTGAGAGTACGTGTTTCCCCGGTCGTTAAGTCCCAACAAGTGCGATCAATAATCAAACGATAGTGATCGGGTGATTTTGAACGGGAAAAGGTTTGTGATTGATACTAGATGACAAAGGAAAAATGAAAGAAAATTAAAAAGCTAAATTATATTAAATAAACGCTATCACTATTTTTTAAAATGATGTTTTTGATTTATAAAATAAGATGAATTAAATAAACTATTTTAATTAAAGCGTAAACCTAAATTATCTAAAAACGTGACCTAGAATGAAAACGACGCTATATGTAAAAATTACGCGAAAAGCAAGTAAAAACGTAAAATTTGTGAAATAAAAGTCCTATGAGTGTAAAAACAATTTTCTTACTTACTATATGACAAAAGAAAATTTTAGGAAAAAGCTGAATATTTTTGAGTTTTTATTTATTTACTATGAATTAAAAACTAGATTTAACTAATTAATTAATTAAAAATACTAAACATTTTGAGAAAAATCTGAGAAAATCACAAAACTACTTTAAAGGGTAATCAACCTAAGAAAAATTAAAAGGTGGGTGTTGCTTTTGAAAATAAGTCGGAAATAAGCTCAAAAGGGCTTATAGTTAAAACTGCCTAAGGTCCTTAAGTAATTAAATGTGCAAAATTAAACACAAAGAAGACCCAAGGGCAGATGGTTGGAGTGTGTGTGCCGTGTGCGTGAAAGAGACTGAGAGGTCACCGGTTCAATCCAAATCCTCTCCTTTTTGGCACTTTATTTTATTTGTCGACTTTTCTTTTGAAGCTTGAAAATGAGACCAATTCTAGGAACTTTTGTAAAAACTTTTTGAAAGAAAGATATTCAATAAGCTGCTTTGACCTTATTGCAACCGATTTGCCAAGTAAACAAGCTACACACCTCTCATATTAAACAAGCATTATAAGCAAACAACCAAACACCCCTTAGTTACAGGTGAGCTTAAATAAAGCAATGACAAGTTGTTGGTAAGCAAATTTATGAAACAATAAGCTAAACAATTGAGATTATCCACCTAAAATAAGCCAACAACAAACCGGGGGAAACAGCTAGCAAATGACAATCTAGGGGAGTCCTAAACCGAGATTTAAGGAAGATAAGCACTAAGTTTCTAACAAAGAAGCACTACGGGAATTTAGACAATTTAAATCTACACTAAACCTATGCTACCTAAACTATTAAGAAAATATAAACCTAATTAAGCTAACTAACAATACTAAAAAGTACTTGAAACAAAAAGTAAAGACTTAGCTGCTGAAGGGATTGCAAAGCAGACAGGTTGGGGACGTAATGTGCCCAAGAGGGTGTTTTCTCAGCTTATTTTGAATAAGCTCCAAGGGAAATGAGCTCTCAACTTGTTGGGACTTGGAGTCCACTAAGGCAGCCTACCAAATGCCCCTCAGATCTTGCTTCTAAGGAGCTTTCACAAGCTTGCAACAAGCTTGTGAAAAAGCTCCATGAGGTCTCGTACTAGTGCAGCTCAACAAAGGCGTGACTTCAAAACATATATCCAACTTTTGAGAACTCTTGTACCCATTAAAAACATGATCAAAACTAATTTTAAACTATAAAAAGAAATTTGACTTCAAAAGTCAAAGTGGGTAAGACCCACTTTCGACCCACCACTGCACTAGTCCAAACACTTTTGAAAGCTGAATTTGCTAGAACCACTAAAACCAAATTCCTTGCAAAGCTTCTTAAAACTGAGTTGAGAAGGGAAATGGGTCAAAACAATGAATTCAACCTTAACTCAGTTATTCCAAACACTGCTTTAAGGCGTAAAACGGATTTTTGAGACTATAAAGGTGCGAAATCTTAAAAACCAATTTGTAAACTCAAATACCACCTAAATGAAGCTTAAGAAATCTTGTACTACAATTTTTAAACAACAATTGCATTTGAACATATGAAACCAAGTTTCTCATTAACTAGATAGATTCCTTACAAAACCTAAAAGCACTAATCGAATCAATTAAAACGACAATAATTTAAATGACATTGAAAATAAAACAGGACTTGAACATAATTTTAGGCTTGAACTGAGAACTACAATTACAACTAAAAAAAACTACCTACTAACTAAAAACTAACTCCTTTTCTTCTCTCTTCTTTTTTTTAATAGCAAAAGTCTTTCCACTTGACCTCTGAGCAAATCCCACTTCTTTTCTTGACCATTGGATTACTTGAGTGGATATTAGCCATTGATGGCTTTTTAAGGAAAACGTATATATTGCAACTGGGGATTGAGTGCTAGGAGGGGGGGAAACATTTAATGCTTCTTGGATGTTGTTGAGGTGGAGGGGACAAGGGAAGTGGGAGGTGAGGTTGGTTGAGTGTTGCAGAGGAGGTGGGTGAAGGGAGATGGATTTCGGGATAAAGGGTGAGAATGGGTGGGTTTGGTGTTAATTATTGACCGGGTTAAAGGTTGGGTTGACGGGTTGGATGGGATTGGACCGGGTATAGGGTTGAGTTGGATTGGGCCCGGGGATTTTGGGTTTGGGCAGTTAGGTTAGTTATAGGATTTAGGATTAACTTTGTGATTCAAGGCAAACATAAGGACCAAAACTGTAATTCGAAAATCCAGGGGACCATTCTTGTACATTCTGAAAAGTAATCCAAGGGTCATATCTGACAATCTCAAATAATAAAAGGACCATATTTGCCAAATTTGAAACTCTGGGGACTAAACTTGCAATTATCCAAATCTTTTGACATTTTTCACCAAAGGACTAATTTTGACAACTTATGATTTAAAAAGGACCTTTGGTGATTTTTCTTTTAAATTAAGTGCTCAGGGACTATTTCTGACAATTTTTGAAACTTGGGGACTGAAACTGCCAATTATGCAAACTTAGCTCATTTTTCATCTGATTTTTAACATTTTGCATCCAAAACATATAAAATGTAATTTTAGGATATTTTCAAGATTTTGATGCATTTCAGAGCGTTTTTAAGTGTTTTGCAGTTCAGATTTGACCAAAAATGATGAGTATTTACACACTCATCAATGATTATTTGCAAACTATATGTTTATCTGAACTGAATGTTTAGTCATACGAAGTAACAGTATTGCCATACTTAGAGTTTCTATAACATAGGCCATTGAGCTAACTGACTTGGTATGATCACGATCTAACGGACTTTGATAATATTGTGCTAACGGACTTGGTATAATGTTGAAGTAACGGACTTGGTACAATCATGAACTAACGGACTTGGAACTATTTGAAACTATACTATATTATGTGCTATATCAATTGATTATTGAAATATTAAGTTATGTACTATTATGTGAATTCATTTGACGATGTGTGCTTGAACATAAACTATAACATTTTGAGTAATGGGTTGTAAAAACACAAGTTGCAAGTTTTGTATGGGCGGAACTTGGAACTGAGTGGATTTGCAATGCCTTTGCTGTATGAACGTTCTTTAAAGGTTTTTCATGACAACACAAACTCTATGAACTCACTCAACCTTTGTGTTGACACTTTTAGCATGTTTTATCTCAGGTATTTAGCATATCATCATGGCCTGCATGGAGTCGTTGAGTTGACGCGTCTCACATGGATTTTATGCACTTAACTATCGTTTGATTGTAACAAACTCATGTTGGTACTTTTGGAAATCTTTTGGGACCTATACTTTGTAAACTCTGAATATTTTACTTAATCAAACGATGTATTTTCAAAACGACACTTTAGGTCGTTCAATATAACTGTAACTGTGATGCTATGACAGTCACTCCCCAGGTATTCCATTCCGCTGCAAAACTGGTATTTTGGGGGTGTGACAGATTGGCATCAGAGCTAGAGTTATAGAGAATTAGGTTACATCATTGACCCTAGACTATAACTACATCATCATAGCATCTCATCATTTCATCATAAGTGCATATTCACTATACATGCAGTTTCATACATACATTTTGCGAGTTATTTACTTTCATTTCAAATTGATTGTCACATAGATGTCTTCAGATACCCATTCCATTATCCTTTCTTTAGACTCCAATGTGGAGAATGCCTTGTCATTCCCTATCACAATTTTAACATCAGTTGACTCATCACTGATAACATCGAATGCCGAGACAAAACCTTCAAGGAGGGTGAAGTCGCTCTCACTCCTCTGTTTCACCACCAACATGTCGAGTTACACGCTATTCACACGTTAAGTCACTAAACCATCATACATTTGAAGCACTTACGACTTCTCATAACCCATCTCCTATCAATACGTCAACCATTTTGAAAAATAACCTCAAATTTATCACCTCCTATCACATCTCTTTAGAGCGCTTATTCTTAACATAGGACTTTGCTACGTCTCATCTTTCCTCTTATTTTGAAGAGTTATGGCGCCAAAGAAAGCTGCACCAGAAATGACACAAGCTGCTATCCAAAAGTATGTAAAGGATAGTATAGCCGAGGCACTAAGGAAAGAACGAGCAACAGTAACTGTTGCTGCCGAGGCCGCGGCTACTGCTGAAGCTGCTAGACTTGCTGCTACTACAGGAGCTGCAGGAGGGTCTGGAGTTCAAAATTGTACTTACAAGGACTTTAAGAACTGTGATCCCACAAAGTTCAAAGGCACAGAAGGAGCCACTGCTATGATCCGTTGGTTTGAGAAGATGGAGTCTGTATTTCTTCTATGCAATTGCCCAGATGACTGCAAGGTGAAGTTCGCTACTAGTACACTCTTAGATGGGGCAATGTCACGGTGGAATTCGTATGCACAGCCTATTGGTATGGAAAATGCTTACAAGCTCACATGGGATCAATTCAAGAGGTTGTTGACTAAGAAGTATTGTCCACGCACGGAGGTGAAGAAATTCGAAACAAAATTTTATGAGTTAGTGACTATTTGTTATGACATCGAGACCTACATCAGGAGGTTTGAAGAGTTGGCTGTACTATGTCCATCGATGGTTTCAGACAATGAGAAATTACTGGAAAACTTCATTGGAGGACTTCCACAATGTATTCAAGGAGATGTAACTTCTTTCGATCCACAAACAATTGAGGAGTCTATCAGGGTATCACAAAAACTCATGGCCCAAGTTGTGAAGGGGGAAAACATTATCAACAATAACCACAACAACAATAACAACAATCACACCAACAACAACAACAACAACCAAACTAGCAACAACAAAAGGAAATGGGAAAATGACCAGGGAGGTTATAATTATGACAACCAAAACCATAACACTAACCATCACCAACAACAGAATAGAGGACAAGAAGCTGCAATGGTTTATGTTGCTACACCAATAGAAGGCAGAGGTTATGCTGGAACTTACCCACTATGTAATCGATGTAAGTATCATCACTCGGGTCTTTGCCCTGCTAAGTGCCACAAGTGTCAAAAACTGGGACACCTTGCCAGGGATTGTAGAGGCAAGACCATAATTACATGTTTCGGATGTGGGGAGCAAGGACACTATCGGAACCAATGTCCCCAAAACCGAGGTCAACAAGTTGAAGGTGCTCATGGGAAAGCATATATGTTAGAAGGAGGAGAAGCTCACCAAGGTATCAACAACGCGGAAGGCTGAAGAAGTTTAGAAATTAACAGTCTTATTTCCCTATGTACTATGTCATACTAAGTTTATGTCTTCCCTAGTATTCGAATCTTTATGACTTTAGATGTATTACTATTTCATAAACCACTCGTTGTGAAATATTCTCATCTATCGTACTTTCTTTTCCTTCTGATTCGTTATCACTTACAAAAATTTTACTTCCTTTTACTTTAACTGCCATTTTAACGACATGGTTTAAATCTCTTTAAACATTGAGAGTTATAACAACTAAACCGAACGTCACATTATCGTTCCTTAATTATACATAGCCTAGCTAACTATGTCTAATTCTGGAGGGATCATGTTATGTTGGGAGCAGTTATTTATAAATCTTAGTGCGAGCAAAATTTTCACATATTCCAAAAAGACAAAGTGATACTCATGGGAGATTCTTCCAATATTTTCTCTATCGCGATGTTTATACACTCTTAATCAGAGATAACCGTAACAACACTTCTTCATGTCTTCTCTTCTCGTTATTCATCACAAACCCTAAACCGGAGAGACCAACATGAACTGAATTCAGGGACTGAATTCCTTTTTGGGTGGGCGAATGTGACAACTCGTAATTTCAGGTCATTTATCAAACTTTGAAAATTTCACTATTCATCTCGGGAATTTACTATTCACATATTACTATTCATCATTTTACTATTCATCGTTTTTGAAGTCCGTTTGCGACTTTGAGAGGTTATTTTAAATTTTTACTATTCACGAAACACTATTCATTCCCGGAGAAAAATCACTATTCATGATTCATTATTCATCATTTTTCGTAAACTAGGTTTACGAGTATCAAATTCGCGTAACCGTAAGGGTTTAGCTGCGTACTCATGAAAAACCATTGAGGACATCACATATAGACTAGAGTTAGTCTACATATCATCAGTAACATCATTATCATATTAGTTCATGCATGGGTTTGCATATTTCATTAACGTCTATTTATTTATTAAATAAACGCTATCGCATGATCATTTATTTTGAATAATTGATCCGACACGTCTAACAATTGTTTCAAATATATTTTTATACTCATTTTGAGACTATAAAAATTATATTTTTAGTTTACCCGATGTTTTGAAATTATTTTGTATATATATTGTTATATATATATATTTACGACGGTTTTCGTAAATTCTATTCAATAATTATGTATTCACTCAATACTAGCGAGAAATGTATTTTTATAATTTTTATGACTTCGATATATTTTATTTTGTTCCGTTAAAATCGATT
The DNA here is from genome assembly GCA_910596185.1 of Chrysanthemum makinoi. Lineage (NCBI taxonomy): Eukaryota > Viridiplantae > Streptophyta > Magnoliopsida > Asterales > Asteraceae > Chrysanthemum > Chrysanthemum makinoi. Next base: position 197,440,663 of record OU343224.1, on the reverse strand, counting down.
TCTAGCTAACGCTCCACTAAATACCTAATTATATTTACAAACTACACATTATACTAAACTTAAAATACAATTAGTCATCAAAAACTCAAAACCCTTATCCTTAATATACCTTGGCCGACCCCCCCCCCCCATGAGTCACCATTTACTTTGTAAAAATCTTAACTAAATGTAATCATACACATTCTAGTTAGATATTTATCAATACTAGATATTATCCTTATCAAACACATACATTACACACATTGAAGGTGAAAGTAAAATCAAAACTCTCTCTTTTCCTCTCTAGTGTTCGGCCAAGACAAGAAACCAAGCAAGAATTCATAAGATTTTCAAGATCAAGTGATAATCTAAACCCTAGTATACTTCTATATAAGGTTTTGCTATAAAAACCAAGAAGTAATTAGTACCTAGTTACCTTAAACCTCATCATTATACTAGTAAGCTTTTCATAATTTTTATTACTCTTTCATATTCATACTTGAGCTATTTTATCATTCTAGTAAGAAAACATGCAAGTATCATATGTATTTATACCACTTTTACTTGTTTTTATTTCATTTTATAAGTTTTAATCATCCTATAATTAATCCCATGAAACATATCATTGTTGATGAATTTTAGGAACCCATGACACCCTAAAAAGGTGTATGCTAGATTTAGAATAGATTTGGTGTTGATTTGAAGTGATTGAAACAAGAGTTACGCAAGAAAAACCATTTTCGACAACACTAGATTGGGGTCTGATCGTTTTTACAAAATCTGGAAATTTCGACAGGTCATGGGTTATTTTGGACTGGATATTCAGAAAATATACTTTAAAACGAAACCGTGGTCGCTTGAACGGGTTAAAACGGATTTATAACGAAGAAGTTACGCTATTTTCAAGTTTAACGACGAAAACTATATTTTCAGAAAATATACATGCTGTCCAGATTTATTCATAGGTCAAAAACGAGTTGTAAACCTAAACTAGAAGAGTCGACTTATCAAAAATAAATTAGTATATATTAACACGAAATCAAGGATATATAAAACGTAGAAAACGGACTTATAACGACTAAGTTATACACGTTTTAAATATGGATATCGTAACTATTTTTCACAAGTAATAACACTTATATATTTTCTATTAGTCCAAAATGGTTATCGCAAGTGACCGTGTTTATAGCCATTTTTCATATCGATAGAATACTTTTGAGAAAACGATGTCTACAAGTAAAAGTAAGTTCGCCTATTCTATTTTTCAAAATGTTCAACCGTTCGTCAAACGAATTTGTAACGAATAATATACGATCACTCAAACTTTTCCGAAAACTACTCATAAACTATATTTTTAGCTCGGCTACCTTACTTCATCTATATTTTTCTCTATGATCGAGACTTCTATGATCAAAAGTTAAAAGCTAAGACTTTTAGATATCGTTACAAGCTTTCTAAAACCATTGAGTTTTTTTCCTAACACTCGATATCCACTATTTTACGACTAGCTTTGCGAGGCTACTTAGTCATTTTCATGAGTTGTCAAAGTCCATTGTTTTGCGACGAAAAGCTATAAATTCTTGATAAATCACTAAACGACTATCGTATGATGTTGTTTCAACGTAAATACTTGTAAAGTATTTTATAACATGACGAGATGTCATAAACATGTATTTCGACGATAAACTTCATTTCCAAAAATGTACAAGTGGTATGGATATCATATGAGTTTGCATGCACAACATTATTTCATGACTTATATTAGAACATATCATTCATATTAGGTTGCAGATAGAGATTGCACCTCATTTCAGTGTATCCACTTTTTTCATCATAATCATTGCATCAGGTGAGTTTCATAGCCCCTACTTTTATACGTTTTGAATTACTTTTGGGAGAGATACATGCTCAACTACTTTTGTGACAATCATGATTATTTGCAAACTATATGTTTATCTGAACTGAATGCTTAGTCATACGAAGTAACAGTATTGCCATACTTAGAGTTTCTATATCATAGACCATTGAGCTAACTGACTTGGTATGATCACGATCTAACGGACTTTGATAATGTTGTGCTAACGGACTTGGTATAATGTTGAAGTAACGGACTTGGTACAATCATGAACTAACGGACTTGGAACTATTTGAAACTATACTATATTATGTGCTATATCAATTGATTATTGATACATTAAGTTATGTACTATTATGTGAATTCATTTGACGATGTGTGCTTGAACATAAACTATAACATTTTGAGTAATGGGTTGTAAACACACAAGTTGCAAGTTTTGTATGGGCGGAACTTGGAACTGATTGGATTTGCAATGCCTTTGCTGTATGAACGTTCTTTAAAGGTTTTTCATGACAACACAAACTCTATGAACTCACTCAACCTTTGTGTTGACACTTTAAGCATGTTTTATCTCAGGTATTTAGCATATCATCATGGCCTACATGGAGTCGTTGAGTTGACGCGTCTCACATGGATTTTAGGCACTTAACTATCGTTTGATTGTAACAAACTCATGTTGGTACTTTTGGAAATCTTTTGGGACCTATACTTTGTAAACTCTGAATATTTTACTTAATCAAACGATGTATTTTCAAAACGACACTTTAGGTCGTTCAATATAACTGTAACTGTGATGCTATGACAGTCACTCCCTAGGTATTCCATTCCGCTGCAAAACAGGTATTTTAGGGGTGTGACACCTAGCATAAAGATTTCTTGAAACGAATATGTTAGAATAATCTATCAATATCCAACATGAAAGAAAAAAAATGTTTTAAAATATTTCCTTCTTTGTAGTTTTCTACCATATACTGATCGTATCAAGTTTTTAAAGTACATCATACTCTAAGAAACTTGGTAACGAAGCTCTGATACCAATTGTGGAAAACTAGAAGGGGGGGTTGAATAGTTTTACCAATTAAAACTTCGTTTTAAAACATTTAGATTAACTTATGTCAATCTATTTAGATGTGTATGTTGGACGTTGATAGATAGATATATAAAAGTGTAATGAAAGATAAAGAGTAAGAAGCACATAACCACGACACAAGTATTTATAGTGGTTCGGCTACAAGGACACCTTCCTTGCCCTACTCCACTCCCTGAGTCACCTACTCGAGAGTTCGTAATCACTACACGACACCAACTCCTTATGGCGGAGAAGCCTTCACAACGTCGCCTACTCTTTTTCTGGTACTAGGCTAACCACCGGGTTCTTTTACCAAGGTGAACCACACCTACCACAACGTCGCCTACCCTTTATCCGGTACTAGGCTAAGTACCGAGTTCCATTACAACGGAGGAACTACTACCCAACACTACACAACACCTAATCCCAAAGGAGACCCACTCCTTATTACAACACCATCAAGGATATCAACATCCTTGGAAACAAACTATCACTATTTGTATAACGATGCACCTCATCGATTATACGACCTTGGCATTCTTCACTAATGCCACTTGATTTGATTCCTAGGCATCTTTCACCAATGCCCTTGACACAAACGCTTGGCACCTTTCACTAATGCCTTTGTCTTGACACCTTTAGCATTCTTCACTAATGCTTTTGACACGGACGTTAAGCACCTTTCACTAATGCTTTCGTCTTGACTCTTTCGGCATCCTTCACTAATGCCTTCGATACAAAACTTCTATGGAGGAAGAAATAACTATCAACAAGAGAACCTCAGTAGTCTTGATGATGACGAAGCATGGCAACTCATGGACTTGAGCTTGCTCGACTTCAAGAAGTGGTGATCTCGCCTTTAAGAGGAACCTACAGAATCACACAAAAACAAAAGACAAACTACATAGAAAGATCCCTTAGGATCAGTGGTTAGAGAGTTACAATACTTGGGGAAAGTATGTGTGAGAGTGGCAACCCAAAAGGAAGAAATGGCTCACTATTTATAGAGGAGAAACAACTACTGTTCCACAGATCCCACCCTCAAGGGATCTGTCTAGTGTAATGTTAGGGATTGATGCAGGTTTTACTGATCAGGTTTTAATATTTATAAAGTCTCGTTATACCTATGGTCTACCCTAATGCAATAACGGGCAGTGTACCCGATCGCGTGTAGTGTAGTAATCGGTAAAGCCGAGGTCGTCCCAAGAGCTATGTGTGTTGGATTATTACTAAGTCTAAGTGTCACAATATTTAATAATGGTTTCGATAAGGAATTAATTAATAAACTACTAAAACAGAAAATAGCAAATAAAGGCAAAGGATAAATCAATAGAGGAGAGTGATGCTAACCTAGTTAATCCTCCTAGCTAGTAATGTCTACGTCTACTTACTTCCAATTACTTCAGGTGGGGTCAAAGTCGAGAGGACAACATTTGGTCAATTCGCCCTAACCTATCAGCAAAGATGCCACCACAGGAGAAGTCAGGTGTCCCCTCATAAGTCATGTTGTTCCTGTTCCCCTAAGCCAAATCATTAAGTACCGCTACATGCTAGATTTATAATAGTGAGTGCCCGGGCGTTAGCAACTTAAACACTCACCCCCTAATTCTTAAGTTCATCCAAACGGTAGGTGATCAGTTGGTCAAATCGCACAAGTAGAAAGGGTCGTCAGTTGGTCATATCTTACCCTTCCCTTCTCAGTCCGCTCACCTAGGGTCAGTTGGTCATATCTCCTAGGCAATTGGCCTCTACCGCCATTCAAAACTACCAAAACAATGGTAGCTACAAATAAACTATGCATGCATACACTTAGAAATAATTGTACGGAAGTAATATAAACGCAAACAAAACAATTAAGGAATCATAACTAGGCCAGCACCAAGAGGTGCTTAGCAGCTCATATTAACCATACAAATCAATTCAATATTCAAAGGTACGAAATACATGAATCGAAAGTAAAGAAAAGATAAAATGCTAATGCTTATCGTAGGGGAGTGATTTCTCCCTTGGAGACAGCTCTGTATGCTCCTCTAGACCTGGCTTTAGCTTTTTCCCACATTCTCTGGTTGTTGTGTGTGGAATGGGATGATTAGAAATGTTGAAACTCGTGGGGTATTTATAGGCCAGATCTGGGTTACGGCGTAACTATAACAAGAGTTACGCCGTAACCTTCAATTCCTTCGTATTTTGCACTAGATCTGCTAGTTACGGCGTAACCTTATTAGTGGTTACGCCGTAGTCTTCAATATACTTGATTACGTTGTAGTTGATGAAATAGTTACGGTGTAGTTATCAGCGACGTGGAACCTCATTTGACCTAATATAGTTACGTCGTAGCCTTTGGGAAGAGTTACGCCGTAACCTTCTGATGAGTTGGTTTTCCGAGTCACGCTTTAGTTACGGCGTAATGTGAGAGATGAGTTACGCCGTAACTTCTTCAAAGTAGCATACTGTGATAAATCTTTTGATATTTCTCCGCGTCTCTTTAGTTTCAATGCTCGTAATTTACCTGAAAGTGGAAAACAATGGAAAACAAGCGTAAATCCATATAAATGATATAAATTACAAGCATTATCGGAGGAAATTGACACTTAATATTCAGGACTATTTGATGTTATCAAATATCCCCCCACTTGAACTCTACTTGCCCTCAAGTAGACCTTATTAGAAAGATTTCTAAAAAGATATCTCCCAAAACCTGGAAAATATAAGTTTACAAATCCCTTATGCTAGAATAAAACAAAGCCGAACACCTCACGAAATAGGAACAAAACACTCAAATCTCTCAACTATTCATTGTATGGTTATTTAAGTTTGGGTTTATAGACAAATAGGTTACCCAACTTTTCAACTTTATTCGCCTAAGTTACCAAACCTTTTTTGTGTGCAAACAGGTTACTTAACTAAAAAAATGCTACATTTAGGTTACTGGATTTCTAAAACGCTACATTTAGGTTACTTAACTTACCTAAAAAATTGCATTTGGGTTACTATGATTACACTGAAGAAATAGAGGTTGAATGCTTAACTAAAGTTCAGTAACCTAAGTGAACAAAATGAAAGTTTGGTAACATAGGCGAATAAAGTTGAAAAGTTGGGTAACCTATCTGTCTATAAGCCTTTTTAAGTTTTTAGTATTTTATGTCTTGTGTCAGTGTTGATACAAAAGTTGGGTGTTCTTTGTTTGGACTCCGATTCTCGTACCAATTGAATCTTGATGCTTGAGACCTGCGCACTAAGTAAACAGAAAACACCGTTAGGCTTATCGTGGGATTGTCTCCCACGATTATCCTCCGGCGTGAGAGTAAGTAATCGGTTTTAGGGTTAATGGAGAGTTAGGATTTTAGATCGTACCTTTAATGAGGGTAGGGATGCCCTTTATATATACACGAAGTCCTTGTTGGTTTCGTGTTCCCCAACCTTCGGCGTATCCCGCCTAAGTCGGTTATCGGATGCTTATCTCCCAAGATAGGAGATATCCGATATCGTTAGCCAAAAATAACTTTGGGTTTGGGCCTTCGTGAGCCTAAACCGTTATCGGGTTAGCCCAATCGTGTTGGGCTTGTTAGTAGCAGTCATTGGTCGGGTTTGTAACCCGAATGCGGACTATACGTCATCATGTCCCCCCAGTCTAGTATGCGCGGGGAAAACCTGCGGATGCTAGACTAATAACTGAAGCACCTAAATTTTCGAAGCGTAGCAGAGAAGCTAAAGAAATTTCTCGCCTTGAAGAATACTCGGTGAATCTAGTCAAAATATTTCAAATGAAAGCCTCGTAAAACGGGGGAAAGTAACTGTAACTGTGTCACGTCAACAGATCCTGTCCACTCATTTAGAGATAGTGGGATCCACGTGGCGTTCATCGCGTGGATGAAAAAACCTATATAACCTTTCGCCTCCTTATTACTATGATTATCACAGTAAAATTCCTTTCTGCCATTGATAAAAAAGCTTCGAACGTTCAACCAAGAAACCCTTCATATTTCAAAGGTAACCGCGCTTGCACCATTAAAAACTATACCATGGTCCGTGGTTTGACTGATTTTACCTCTGACCTGACCGAGGACGAACTTCGCGAGTTCACCTCGGATTATTATATTTCGATGGCGCTGCATCCAGTAGTTCCAGATGCGCAGGCATCGATAGCCGATTTCCCCGAAGGGAAAGTAGGGGTATACACACGTTTTTTCGAGTTCGCGAATCAACGTGTGCCCATATCCTTATTTTTGTGCGATGTGCTAAATTATTATCGTCTGCACATATCTCAGCTGCGCTGTATAGGTGCGGCAAAAATAATTAACTTTGAAATCAACTGCCGTTTATTGGCAATAAACCCTACAATCTACCTTTTCCGCGCATTCTACCACACAACGTGGTCAAATGGGTGGGTGTTGTTCGCTAAGCGCGCAGGGAGGCTACAATGTTATACTGATAAATTGGACGCACTTAGGAACTGGAGGGAAAATTTTTTCTGGGTCGATGAAGCGTTTTTCCCGTGGCATTTCGCATTTTACACCCAAAGTTCGCCGCCAAGGATGAGCGCCCTCCCCTGGATCATATAGCGCAGAGGATGCAGAAACGATAAACACCAATCGTCTTCCCATTAATTCCTACCCCGAGGAATTTTTGGTGCATATGGGCATCAGTCGTAACTACTTTGGTAGATCTGATGAACTGCCAATCTTCTTAGACGTGGATGGCCAGGGTGGGTGCTCATCCTTTCGCATTCCTTTGCTTTATTAATGTAAGCGTTTCTTTTCATCTCTGCACTTTTTGTAACCTGTTTGTTGTTTGTCTTCTGTTTCGCAGAGATGGATCTATTCGGAGTTGTACAGTTGGCGAAGCCACGCCAAGTAACTGTGGGAGTGCGCCCGGTGAGGGAGGGTGAAGTCCCCATTTTGGATTCTACTGTAGGGCGTGTCATGGAGATGAACCTAGAGGAGGCTGGGAGTAGTGGGCCCGGGGTGCTGGAGGCTATTCCTGTGCAAAGCGTACCCAGCCCCCGGGTTCCGTCCCCTCCGGTGGAGCCGTCGCACATAGATGTGGCGGAAAGTATGAAAGAGGAGGAGAGCCACGGACTAAAGCGCAAGAGAGTGCTTGGTGGAGATGGTGCAAGCGCGTCCAGGAAGAAGCGCCCCGTCATTCTTGACGTGGAGTCTTCATCAAGTGATCTTTCAGCCTCTCACTCCAAGGAGACTACTCCACCCAAGTAAGTATTATCACTAGCTCATGTATCTCATTTATTGATTGCGTTATGAATTGTCGTCTCTTTACGTGCAGTATCGGAGCTATTGGGTTATGATGACGCAGTGGATCTTCTACGTTGGTTGTTGTTGTGGCGGCATGGGTTGTTCCCGTGCGCGGTTCCACTGTCGGGAAGACCAGATCTGATCCTGGCCCTTGATTTTTAGCCGAGTTGGTTGTTCCAGAGGCTTGCTTGAGGGCTGATCCGCTTTGCTGTTTCTTCCCTTGAAGGTCACCATGCGATCGCTGATTTTGGTTTCCTTGCTTCGTCATTTTAGTTCTTAGTGATTGGTCCCACGGATGGCGCCACTTGTTATACAAAAGTTGGGCGTTCCTTGTTTGGACTCCGATTCTCGTACCAATTGAATCTTGATGCTTGAGACCTGCGCACTAAGTAAACAGAAAACACCGTTAGGCTTATCGTGGGATTGTCTCCCACGATTATCCTCCGGCGTGAGAGTAAGTAATCGGTTTTAGGGTTAATGGAGAGTTAGGATTTTAGATCGTACATTTAATGAGGGTAGGGATGCCCTTTATATATACACGAAGTCCTTTGGTTTCGTGTTCCCCAACCTTCGGCGTATCCCGCCTAAGTCGGTTATCGGATGCTTATCTCCCAAGATAGGAGATATCCGATATCGTTAGCCAAAAATAACTTTGGGTTTTGGCCTTCGTGAGCCCAAACCGTTATCGGGTTAGCCCAATCGTGTTGGGCTTGTTAGTAGCAGTCATTGGTCGGGTTTGTAACCCGAATGCGGACTATACGTCATCAGTCAGTGAGTTGTTTTGAGGATAGTGTATTGTATGTTTGTTTTTTTTTTTGGTCTATCATCTTTTAATTAGCTTGTTCCTTTCTAAACACACGTAGCATGATTAAAAAGGATGGATTTGACCCGATCCATGTTCCACTTGTAATAATTACGATTGGAGAGTATAACGTCTTTAACAATGAAAAATGATGGTGGGCGTGACAACAACATGCCATCATTACCCACATTTCCTTCCATCCACCAATACGACGTCGTTCTTCATTCATCCAAATACATCTAATAAGTCAATTGCCAGCTGGCACACGATGCAGTATAAATAGCGGACGTTAGTGCTTGTTGTTGTTGAGTCAATTTATTCAATCACTAGTCAAACCTTCTTCTGTTCTGTTACAACAAAAACACACATAAACACCTAAACACACACTACTACATCAATGGCGACTAAAGTTTATATTGTGTATGATTCTTTTATTCATTTCGTTATTTGATTTTGATTGATTACTGTGTGTTTAGGTGTAAATTACACATACAAAGTGTTATTAATAATTATGATAGTAATCGATTTGATGATATGTGATCGATTTATTGTTATTTTGATCGGTTAATACTGTGTGTTTAGGTGTAATTTTCACATAGAAATTTTGATATGACCGATTTTAATGATCTATTGTTATTTTGATCGGTTAATAGTGAATTTTAAGTGCATTGACTTGTAGATGTATCGATTTTACGCAATATTATATGATCTGTTAGTTATTGTGATTTATGAATGATTAAATGTTGTTTAGATCGATTTTTGTAATGTTGATGGTGATATACTGTGTGTTTAGGTATGAATTGCACATAAAAAGTGCATTGACTTGTAGTCGATTTTAGGTAAATTGATATGATCGATTTGATGATGTGTTACTTGTTGTGATTTGTGAGTGATTTATTGTTGTTAAGATCGGTTAATACAGTGTTTTTAGGTGTAAATTGCACATAGAGAATCGTTTTTTTTAAGCAGGCGGTTTTTATCTGAAATTATATTTAACCTCTTACCTTTAAAGTTTAATCTAAAATATAAAAGCTCTAAATTTATTGTCACTTAATGGGCTTTAAATATTTTTTGACATGTTGTTAATGAAAATTTGCTTATTATTTTTGTATAATATGTTGTACTTTTTGTTAGATTACTCGCATATGTCGTTCCTACAACAAACACTCTATTCAGAAACACTTATTTTTAGTCAACATATAAGCACTTATTTTTAAGAGCAATCCCAAACATCCTCATAATGTACAATTAGTGAATTTTAAAGTGCATTGACATGTAGATGTTTTGATTTTACGCAATTTGATAAGATCGAGTGAACTATCATGATTTATTGTTTATTAGATCAGTTGATCATAATTGTTTAGAGTAATTTTTAAATTGGTGATTGATGATGTGTAACTGTGTGTTAAAGTGTGATTTGCGCCTAGAAAGTAGAATTTGATGTGTTTGATTAAATTTATAGTTTCTGACTGATATTCTGTTAGAGCTGATTATGTGTGTAATTTAATTGCATTGACTAGTCAACGTATTTGATTGATGGCGTATTTAAAAGTGAATGTAAATTTGGAGTGATGATGTGTTTCGGAATAGGTGTGAAGGTGAAGATTTGAAGTGGCATTAGATGTGTAATTTTAAGTGCATTGACATTTGACTATTCAATGTTTTAGAATTCAGATTATTATTATTATGTTAAAAGTTAATAACTGTATCTGCTTTAGGTATTTGTGATTATTGTTTTGAAACTTGCTTACGAAGTCATCTCAGTCCTTGATCCATGAAAATGATGATACATGTCGAGATTATTGTAATGAGTTTTCTATAAGTGCTATAACTTTTATTTCAGTGTTTTCACAAATTAAAACAAACAAAACCAAAGGAAAAGTTTGCATAAGAATTGGAAATTTATTCATGAAATTGGGGGGTTAGTGGAGGAAACACTGATTAAGAAAGATGCTTTACTATTTGTTAGTCCTTTGATAGCGAAGTATAGCTGATGCAATAAATTCAACATGTAAAAGGGAATTAGGTAAATGACTAAGACATCGCATTAGTTGTTTGATTAAATTAGTATCTTGTTTCTAATATGGATGATGTCATACAATTCATTAATTCAACACTTATGTGTCAAAATCTTCCGGTATTCCTGACATCTGCCATGATATGTTGACGTTAAGATTGGATAGAAATTTGTATTGTGGTAGATGAAAAAGGAATTAGTTGAGTTGAGTTGCTTCTGATAGTTATTTTCGCGCTAATGAAACTATTTGGTTAATAACTATCACAAAGACTTCAGGAAAGTTATGATATTTGTCTACAAACTTACAAAGAGGGTTCTTGTTATGAATAATTGTTAGATTCAATGATGCTTGTCAGATCACATCATGTAGCTCCTAAAAATGAAAATAGCCAAGGGGAATAATGTGGAATGCACTTTTAGCTTTGTTTCATGAGTCGGTTCTGTTTGCAAGAGGGTTCTTAGGGTAAGGGACAATTTGTGTACTGATTGCCTTGTCGTTAGGTGTTATGTTCATGTAGTGAGTGTCAAGAGGAAGAACCTAATGCAAGGTTTTGTGTTGGAGTAAGAATTAGGGGAGAGTCCTTTCTAGTGTTTGGTAAAGGGGGCAATTCTAGCACTTGGTAACCTATACCTTTCACCCTTGCTAGAAAACTTTCAAGTGCTTTTTCGCTAGCCAGAATTTATACGTTTCAATGCATGGCACAAACAAGGTATTATTAGTTTTAAGAGATTGTGATAAATGATAATCAATAGTGTTTGACATTATGTAAAAAATTTATACCCACATTTTCCTCCAACGGCGAGACCACATCAAGGTAACCCCATCTCAGTGGTTTGCACTCGAAAACCTCAAATTGTCCATTTGGATACAGTATATTGACTCTATTTAAGGCTTGTTCAGAGGTTGAATAAGTAGGCACGTAATGTAAATAGCTAAACACCGGAAGTGTATATCCGCTGAAGCTGCAACTCTGTTCTGAACAGTATTTATCCTGGATCAGAGCTGTTTCCTTTTGTGATAGAGTTGTAACTTACCTAGGGCATGTCAAGCAACCTATAAGATTGCTTGATCAGTTTCTTTAGGTATTGTGACAAATAGAGTATACAGATATGAAAAATAGTTTATGATATAACTAGGCCAAGGGTAAACACTGTACTTATGTTGAATATCAGAGGACATTGTTTGTGGATACAAGGCTTTTTTTTAACTGCTCCTAATAAATGAGAGCGCTGTGGTAGAATGGCATGAGTCTCATTTTTGTTCACTGAATCCCCTTTTTGACTTATTGTAGACATGAGAGCTTTATGGTTAGCTTACACACCCACAAACACATAGCCGTACTAAAATTCCAGTCATCTACTTGTGTTGGCGTAATAAATAGCTCAATTAACTGATCCAGTGCACAATAGTACGCTAATGCAGTTGACAGGCTTGCCAGTTATCTCCCATTACCTCATATTTTCTCTATTACCAAGGAGTCTATTAGAGTGATCTAGACCTTAAAATTATTTGTATTGCAATAGGAGCTTCTAAAAAAAAATATTTCATGAATTATAGCTTGTGGTTATGGCCAGTTTTCAGTATTACTGCTGTAAAGACATACATTATTTTTTAAGTTGTTTTGCACCGAAAAATGAAGGAAGTTGTCCGCCATTCTATAAACAATAGAGTTCTCGTTTCTGTAACATGCTCTGCAGATCACGATTAGATGAATTATCAGCAGAACTATTCTAACCTTGTGTGGGCTTGATTGCCACATGTCTATTATCCAACCTAACCTTAATGCTATACTATTTCCAGTTTTCAACCTATGATGACTCGCTCCATGTAATTTTTGACTTTATTTGTATCACAGAAACATATCTGAAAATGCATAAATGGATATTGGATGGATGATTACAAAATGTTTGTTTCTTTTTGTCTCTACGTGTCCAAGATGCGGTAAAATAAAAACCTCAGTCTATATCATGGGTGCTACATTATCTGCATTTTACCAAACATACTATATACCTTGATGTAATATAAACGCTAACAACTCTCAAAAGTTAAAACATATTTTCCCTCTCTTCTTATGTAAGAAGTTTCAGTCTAGTATTTACTGAATCTGCTTTCTTAATTGTCTAGGTGACACTGACAGTTAATTCTTCACTGTGGCAGGTACTACTCTATGTATGGACATGTAGAGAAGCTAGCTGAAGAGATCAAGAAAGGAGCTGCCTCAGTTGAAGGTGTTGAAGCCAAATTATGGCAGGTAAATGATTTGTGGGGTATTAGACATAGCATTTTCAAAGCGACTATCTGATTATTGCTGTTTCTAGTCACATATAATCAGTTTATAGTGTTTGGGTTTAATAAAATTGATTCTGAGTATCTGATTATTAGAGGTCAAATTATTAGTTTAGGCATTGCCACAAAAACCGGTTTTGATTATCTAACTATATCGGAGTCCTTTTACATAAAAATCCATAAATAATCAATATTTGCAAAACACTCTGAACAGTTCATAACTTCATATATCTGATTATTACAACTTCTAGTGATGCACAAATACACACTTGCTCATATAATCCTATTTGTGCTGCAGGTCCCAGAGACGTTGCATGAAGATGTGCTCGGGAAAATGAGTGCACCACCTAAGAGTGATGCCCCAATTATTACACCAGCTGACCTCTCTGAAGGGGATGGATTTGTTTTCGGGTTCCCCACTAGATTTGGTATGATGTCTGCTCAGTTCAAAGCCTTCTTTGATTCTACTGGTGGTCTTTGGAGAACCCAGGAGCTCGCTGGCAAGCCTGCTGGTATCTTCTATAGCACTGGGTCTCAAGGTGGTGGTCAAGAAACTACCGCGTAAGTACTCAGTATCCTACAAATTAAAACCCTTTTACACTACTCAATTTTGAATCCGAATAGCAGTTCATTTTAACTAAAATGGTTAGTTACAGTTATTTTTTGTGGTATGCCAAAATCATGATAATCGATGTGTTAGTAAGTTTTACCATGTTGACTTTTTCTTCTTACGTCGAGCCCAGAAAGATTCTTGGTTAGCTACTGACAAGATTCAAGATAACCTTTTTATGACTAGAAAATATGTTTGTCATAAACAGAAATTAGACCAAACAAGTTGAAGATTACATTAATCAAAAAAAAAATTCTAAGTTTATTACTTAGTTATAAGCCAACAAAGATAACTACTCGATATCAAATATAGATATCAGACCAACTTAAGTTACATATTTATTCTCTAAACCCTTGCCTTATAATCTATAATTGACATCATTTTTCATTGTATTCTCATAGTTTGACTGCCATCACTCAACTGGTACACCACGGGATGATCTTCGTGCCAATTGGATACACATTCGGAGCTGGCATGTTTGAAATGGAGAAAGTCAAAGGTGGAAGTCCTTATGGTGCAGGAACTTACGCTGGGGATGGATCCAGGCAACCATCTGAGCTTGAGCTCGAGCAGGCATTTCACCAGGGGAAGCACATCGCCACCATCACTAAGAAACTCAAGGGAGCTGCATAATTCACTTATTTCAAAAAATACAAAAACCATACCATATCTCAAGAAGGTTTTACATTGTTTTCTTTTTTATAGTTTCATATTTCTATGTGATTGCAAAAGGGTGGTTGGTTTTTCATTAAACACACATTTTTATGTCTTCAGTTGCTAAAGTCGAATCTTGTATCCGTCATCTATAAAGACCAATAATATATGCTTGTTTACTTATATTATAAGGGGTGATTTTCATCTAATTTATGCTGTTATGTTTCCTTGATAAATCTTCGAGAAACCACTCCGTTATTTGAAGTTTGGACTTCAGAGTCCGATTAAATGACACTTTTCATGTGTGGCTTCGATGGATAGTAGGTCACTCTAATATAGGTTCTTTTTGCAACAATGGAAATACTTGGCCATTATAAACCATAATGTGCTTCCTATAAGCGTAAGAGGGAAGGTGCCATGGGTGTGCTCCACGCTGCCTCACGCGCTTCGGGCCACACACCGCGAGCTCGCCGTCCATGGCCTCTTCGTGGTGACAACGAGCTTGAAGCTCTGACTCTGCAACAAATATAATTTAATTTCGAAAATTATATACGTTGGTAAACGTATATATATATATATATATATATATATATATATATATATATATATATATATAGGGAGATCTAAAAAGAAAAACTAAAATAGAAGAATAAGAATATTTCTAACCACACATTTCAAATATGAGAATTTTATGGTGATGATCCATTTTGTAGATGCATCTAAAATGAATGTTGTGGTTTCTTCTTATAATTCTTATTTTAATTTTTCTTCTCATTTGATCCCAACTATATATATATATATATATATATATATATATATATATATATATATATATATATATATATATATATATATATATATATATATATATATATATATATATTAAAAAAAAAAAAAAAAAAAAAACTTACCACCCCTATAAATAACATATCATAACCACCATTTTTATCATCTTCATCTCCTCCATCTTCATCAACTTTCTATCCCTTTATTCAAAAAAAAAAAAAATCTCACAATGTCTCAAAACCCAAATGACGGAAGGTATTTCACAAACCTACTAAATTCAAACCCACCACAATACGGGGGTTCTTCAAACCCGTCTACCCCCTCCTCGCGAAATTCCAACCCGTCTCCACAAGAAATTTTTCTTAACCAACAATATGCGTTTCAACAAGGATTCGCAAGTTACCCCGCCCGATTTTCATCACCACAGTTTTTTAACCCGTCACAACCTCAAACGTTTCCCCAAATGGAATCACAACCGTTCGGTTCACAATTCAAAGTATCAAAATCACGTGAACCGGCCAAAGGTAGAGGGAAAAAGATGAAAGCAAAAAAAAACAAAACAAGTTGTGGATTTGGACGCGGACGATAACGAAGATGTGGAAGTCATAGGCCAGGCAGACAAGAGGAAATGGAGCAAGTCTGAAGAAAGGTTGCTTGCGCAATGTTGGATAGAAATTTCCCAAGATCGAGATATAGGAAATGACCGTTCCGAAGATTTCTTTTGGAACGACATTATGGACATGTTCAATAATCAGACCACCGATGACCGCACCATAACAAAAATATGATCACCGGTAAATGGTCGAGGATTAACGGTGATTGCAAAAATTCAACGCTATATACAAACATCGCGTGTCAGTGGTGAAATGACCACGATCATGTCGAATGCGAACCGAGCTTGCAACGTTATGCCGAGAAGGAGTTCGTGTATGAAAAATGTTGGGATATTTTGAAAACTTACCCGAAGTAGGATGCCGAAGATCCGATTGACATTACATGTCTCGAGGATATATTCGCCCGACAAACGACCTCGCCTGAAGAGAGGGCGGAAAAAGAATCGAGCCGCAAAGAAATAAAAGTCGACTTCAACGCCGCTGCGAGTCTGGGAGTCAATCGAGTAATTTTTCGGGACATATATCCGAAAAATATGCTCAAAAAGCCGACGCTCAAATGGCTTGTTACGAGGCGAGGCGGGAGAAGGAAATTGCTATACAAAAGATGAAGGAGAAGTTTCATGCTAAATCCCGCCGTACCAATGATGACCCGGCAAAAGCAGAGATTATCCGAAAGAGGCAGGAAAAGATAATGAGGAAATTTGCCAAACGAGATGCTTAGGTTTCGTAGTATTAGTATGTTTTGTATTTTTTCCCCAGTGTTGTTTTTTTTACTTATCGTGTTTATTTTTCTTATTATTGTGTTGTTTAATGTATTTTTATTTTTAATGAAATGAATTTAGTTTATTTGAAAATTTGAATAAAAAAAATAAAGTTGTTGTGGTGGGCCCCAAATAAAGAGGTTGAAGTTTGCTATGAGTGAGGGGGGTTAGTTGTGGTTATTTGTGAAGGTTTGTTATGATGATGTAGTGCTGACGTGACGGTGATTAAGAGGTTTAAACCTCTTCACCACACCTTCCCCTCTAAGAAAGATAACTGGCAATTTACGCGTCGATGGTCTGTACTCTGTACAGTCTTTTGAATTGATCAACAAGAAAAAGTGGATCCATTATGTAACCATTTTTAAAAAATAATTACCAATACATTTCAAGTACACTACCACTTTATTAAAACATACCTAAAATTTTCTCTTTCACCAAAATGTCCAATGTGATGCTCATGTAGTGTTTTTGGTGCGCAAGAAGTGATTTTTGGACACCGAAAAATGCATCCTACCTTTGGGCATCAAAGTGTAGGTGGGTTAAAATGAAGATTCCTCTTTATTAAAATTTATGGTGCGCAAAGAATGGGTTTTGGGCACTAAAGTGTAGGTGCCACATTTCTATTGGTCAATAAATTAATTACGGTGCTTTAAAAATTAAAGAAGAGTCATTTTTGTTAAATACTTTGATGAGCAAGGAATGGGTTTTGGGCACCAAAGTGTAGGTGACACATTTTCATTGGCCAATAAATTAATTCTGATGCTATAAAATGAAGATTTGTCTTTATTAAGTGTTATGGTGCGCAAGAAATGATGCAAAATGCTTATACGGCCAAAATATATCCTTTTATGAAAATACCTTAGTAAATACGACCATTTATCCAAATCACACCATTTTTAATCTATCGGTATATGAAGTTAAATTGTTTTGTTAAAGCAGTTTGATTAAAACACTCGAACTATTCAATCACTTAAACAACTTTTTGTTTTGTTTTTTAGCATATCTGGTGGGTGACTAAGCATGACATCTTATTATAAAAAGGTTATATGATGGTTAACGGTCTTTACAATCAGCATAATTTGATATTATCATGTCAAAGCAATGCAATGTGATAACCATGTACTAAAACTCGATAAGTATCAAATGATGTAACCATTTTAGTTTTACTGTTCGTTGTATAACATCAAGTAGCGAGAAAAACCATAAATTTTATGTCGACAAAAATCATTTACAAAAGCTTAATAATCCATCTGTCCCACCTTCATTATTCACAAACAATTTTTATAAATCAGTGTTGTCCTCATCATTATGCAAATTTTCGGCCAGAGAAAGTAATTTGTTTTCATTTGGACATTTGTCAGAATCTTCTAGTTCTTCCTATTCCCGAAACCGATCTAGCCATGAGCATGTTGGAGAGAGCAATGTGCAATAAAAATAAATTTTACTCACTCCGTCTCAAAATAATAGTCCACATTTTTTTTTGATGTCTCAAATTAATTGTCCACTTTCCCTTTATAGTAAAAACTAAGAGAATTTTGTGAGAAGATTCTTTTTGAATGGTTAAAAATTAAAGTAGTCCAACTTTTATTAAATTGTGTGTTTCTTGTCTTCTGACAATAATTTTGAGACGGAGGGAGTAGTTAACAAAATTTCGCTTTTAATTCGCCATTTAAATACGAATTATATGATAATTACAAGAGAAATAATAAAATCACAAAAATTTTACAAAATAAAATATCCACACAATGACATGACATGTTAATTGTTGATGTATATATGTGAGAGAATTTAAAAGGAAACCTGAGAATGAAACACAGATTTGGTAAATTATTACTTTTGTTGTAAATTATTACTTTTGTTTATTTAAATGAACAATCTTTTTAGGACAAACTAATATGGTTATTTGGTCAATTAAATTAAGATGGAAAGTGAAATTATAAAACATATGAACCTATGACATTACTAGTAAAGTCTTAAACCTTGAAGTCGTAATCATATAGTTCAAAATTGATGTATAATAACTATACTTTAGAAACATGTATTGTAATGTTATTAATTGATGTATAATAACTATACTGTTTGTTTGGTGGATGGACATGGCTAATCTTTCGAAGTGTAAAGAAGTATGGGGAATGTCATTTTTCCCGGTCTTATAGCATATTTAAGAAGCTAGAAATAAATCTGTCTTTTCTAATAAGGAAACATCCTCTTGTCATATTTTAAACCTAGTGAAATTCAAGACAGGATGTTGGATTAAAGCTTGCTTTCCATCTTGCTCGTCTTCACTATTAGATTTTTATGTAGGTATGTTCACAATTTCAATGAACCATTCTCATATAAGTATGAAAACCTTCTTAGTTGGTGTGCTCTAGCTCATGGAGCTTTAGGAGGCGTTTGGTTCAAGATATATAAATTGTGCCATTTAAAATTCTAATCAAATGAAAGTGCTTCCCATGTGGAAGGAATTTAAAAGACCCACTTTTAGCTCTATTCATACAATTAAAATTTCTGGACCTACATCTTTATTGTGAACTGTAGGATATTGGTTATTGTTTTAATCAAAGAATAAGAAGATTTTAGAAAGAGAGAGATGGGTGGGATACTTTCTAGAGAGAGAAAGAGATAAGAGAAAAAGAAGTTGTATGATTAAGAGAAATGAAAGCACCAACCCTCTCCACATGAGGAGAGGGCTATTTATAGTTTTTACATATAACGCCACCTACGGCCGTGGATCGTGCATACAAAGGTAAAGACCGTCCGTCCTCCACTGTTGCACTAACTAACTAACTAACTAATAAATAACGTAATGTCACGAAGCTAACATATGCTAGACTAGAGTTGGGGTGACCGATACTTCAACATGGAATTTCTAATTCCTAACAATCTCCCCCTAAGGGAGGTCACCCCATGAAATACATTTTGAATCCTAGCATTATATCTTTATCTTTAGTTCTGAGCTCGTAGACTTCAATTCTTCAAGTTCCGCCATCTTTGTGCATAAGTAGTGATTCTTCAAAGTCCAAGTGGTTTGTACATTTAGTGGAGGTCTTTGTGTTGATCCACGTTTGGTGATTCATTAAGCCAGGTTATAGATCATCAGCCACAACAAATCTCTAGCTCATCCAATATAGCATCGCCAATATGTGAAGTTGTGACTTTCGGACCGACATGCTCACATTTTGGATCATGATATCTTCTCATCGAGTTGAAGCTTTGTTGATTCATAATATTTCCAAGTTGTAGCGTAATCATGGATTGAAAATATCGAGTCATTGATGAAGATATGCACTTATCATGATTTCTTTAGATTGTGACAAATGTGTGAGCATGCGGCTATGGATTGACTTCTCAATTCGATCACCGCAACCGTCCAAATGTACCTACAAACAACAGTTAGCAATAAAACACATGAAAGTGTCTTTGATCACTTTCGTTGAATTGAGGTACACGGCCCACGGTTCCCCGCTGATCAGACAAGTACGCTGTGATCGTAGGATTCCTAAGAATCTCCTTGACAGGGTTTCGCAAATGTTCTAATGTTCTCAAACCGAAACGTCTCAAAGAAGACAACACAGAGTGAGTGAACCAACGAATTGAGATTCACTGATTGATGAAAATGATTTGAAAACAATCGCGTATTGCTTGAAGAAAGAGTTTTGCAATACGACGGAGGTTTTATGAGAAAGATCAATTTTCAAACAAAAATACCTTTTGTATTTGAAAAGAGTACACATTCGATGTGCTAGCGAAAAGAAGAGATTCGCACATCGAACGGTTTTTCCAAAAGTATTTTTTTCAATCGAGATACTTTTGAGTTTGAAATATAAATACACATTCGATGTGCTAGAGAAAAGAAGATTTGCACATCGAACGGTTTTTCCAAAAGTATTCGTCAATTCCATTCCTCGACCAAGGTTGATTCAAGATTGAATCGTCCCATTGTTTCTATCCAGTTGTCACAAGCTTGATCTTACGAGAAGATCTCACATGTCACCCACCAAGAGCTTGTATGATGTTGTCTCTAGAAGGATTTCCATCTTCATCGTAAAAATTTTTACATATCACTCAGATGTTCTGGCAATACCACAAGGATAATGCGTAGGACTCTTAATATATTCTCACTTTCCACATTGTGTGAAACAACAAGTCTTCATTAATTTTGTGTCCTAATGAGATATTGTGGATGATCTCTTGGCTCTAGACTCGATTGTGCACATTTGGTTTCCTATGCCGGAGACTAGGGAGAGGGTCTCCTTCTTCAATATCAACAATCTCTAAGAGAAAGTCGATAGATAATGTCGGTTCCCCGTGAGAATGAAACAAGCCCTTTAAGAGGAACTTGAGTAGCTTGGGAAGGTTAGTGCAGTATGTCATGGGTCCATGACGCCTTGCCTTCAATACCAGTGTTACCTTAGTAACAACCAGAGTATATGTATTGAACCCTGGTCCGCCTCTAAGGTTGAATTATTGGAGGGCTATTTCTTTTCACCATTTTTCACATTCATTTCTTTTTCATTCTTCAACCCCTTCAGTGCTTACCGAGACTTCATTACTAGAACCTTGTTGGGTTTATTCCTGTTCTAGCTCTATCTCAGTCCGCACTCTTCCCATTTCTCACTTTTCTCCTTTTTTTTCATCATACCTAAGAACTCTACACTATCTAGTGGATTGTCCCTGGGTAGATCCCTCCGGTTCTGGCAGATCGTGGGAACTAATACCTAACCTCACCATCCTTATAACTCCATGCATAAAGTAAAATGGTCGGTCTTTTGGTAAATTCATTCTTCCTTGAAACCAATTGAAAAATCTTTTTGAAAACGATCAAGGTACTTGTGATAATGATCAAAGCATTTTGTTACCTTAATAGTTTTGATCATTTAGAAAACCTCCCCCTCAACATGTGCATATGATTTAAAAAATGTTTAGCACATGGAGGCAAGAGGACTTTTGAAATATTTTCTTTGATCACAATTTTCATATGAAAAAGCCATTTGATTTTCTTGGTAAAATTCTCCCCCTCAATATGTGCATAGGATATTTGAAATGATTTTATCACATAGAGGAAAGAGTTAATTTGAAGCACATCCACAATCACAAGAGCCATTAAGAAACCATTTGAAAACTCAATCAAGGTACTTTATAAATCACTTTAAAAGGTTTCAGTACTCGATAGTTTATTTGCTTCCCCTCAATATGTGCATCAAGATTCGAAAGCGTTTAGCACATATGAGCGAAAGCGCGTGCACAATTAAATCATAAACGATCACCTTTTATCAAATTTCATTATTAAATCACAAATTCTCCCCGATCAAAAATATCAAACCCTTTGAGATTTTGGATCCCAAGTGATTTAATTAGGTTTAGAAAACATGGGAGAAAATGTGGCCTTGTTTAAATACTCATCGGTTTTGATAAATCCTCCTCCTTAACATGTGCATTATGTATATTGAAATCGTTTGGCACATGGAGGCAGGAGTGCCATTGAAGGACTAAAACCAATTCCATTAAAACAGATTTGAGATTTAAATCACGATCTCTCACCCGATCAAAGATTTCAAACCATTTTGAGATTTGTGATCCCAAAAGATTTAAATAATTTAGAAAATTTTGGGGAAAGACGTGGCAAGATTTGATTTTGAAAAATGACAGATAAGGACCATATTTAGACATTAAAGATTGTTAGTGTCAGGTATTATTGTTTTAAGAGACCTTTAAGTAAAATAAGACAATTTTACAATCAAACAAGAACAGAAAAAATTTCATTTTGACAGATCTTTGAGTTTTAAAGAAAATCATACCATGACATAGCATTAAATCTTTAGATCACCACTTATATTGTACAAAGCGGAACTTTTGTGAAGAAATATCGTTTGAAAATATTTTATTTTAAATCACACTCCCCCTCAATCCATGACATAAGTCAATGATTGAGTGACTTATGTTTTGATAAAATGAAGTCCGATGATTTTCAAAATTTAGTCCAATTTATTTTCAAAACAATATTTTTCCATTTTCAAAAACAATATTATTCAAAGTTTTAGAAAAATGGTATCATTCACTACTTGTCCTGCACAAAGATACATTAGGTGGTTGAGAAGCTTTCGTTGTTGCTGTAGGGCTTGAAGAAACCGCTGCCGATGCAATGAGACTTCTTTTACGCTTGCATTTGAATGCCAACTGTGGTCAAATTAAGCTCCGTTTCTTCAATCACTTAGAAGAAAACCATCTGCCGATGCAAGAGACCTCTTACGTTGCATTTATGCCAACTCTCCATTGAAGTCCAATTAAGCTCCGTTTCTTTATTTGTCAACCCAAGATATCGTTACCCTTTCCTTGCGGCATCCAATCATGTTCATTTGTGGGATCCGGATCGGGAACATTCTTATATACCAATATACCTGCATATGTTAGGATAATTCAAAGTTTTAGAAAAATGGTATCATTCACTACTTGTCCTCACAAACAAAGATACATTAGGTGGTTGAGAAGCTTCCGTTGTTGCTGTAGGGCTTGGAAGAAAACCGTCACCGATGCGTGAGACTTTTCTTACGCTTGCATTTGAATGCCAACCGAGGTCAAATTAAGCTCGCTTTCTTCAATCACCTAGAAGAAAACCATCCCGATGCAGGAGACCTCTTACGTTGCATTTATGCCAACTCTCCATTGAAGTCCAATTAAGCTCCGCTTTTATTTGTCAACCATAGATATCGTTATCCTTCTCCAGGCATCCAATCATGTTCTTTTGTGGGATCCGGATCGGGAACATTCTTATATACCAATATACCTGCATATGTTAGTGAACACACATACAAATATATGGTGGTCGACATCACCCAAACAGCAATCGACTAATAAAAGTCAATCCAACATATCAATCATATTATAAAAGGTATGGGAATAATGTGTTTATCAAACTCTAATCATCTAATCCTAACAATCTTATCCTAGGCACCTAGTCCTTCAACGTAGGTTAACATCATTTTTCAGTTTAAGCATTTAGGATAATTAAGAAAGCCCGTTAGATGATATAGATTTGAAAACATTCTCCCCCTCAATCAATGACTCATTTTTCTGAAAAGTTTTAAAAGCGCAGAAGTCATTGATTGAGTTTGCAAATTAATTCGAAAACTCTGATACTGATTGATTTAATAGCAACTCATTTACCACCATTAAGTTAAAACAAATATTTTTCTGAAGAATTTTAGACGGAAAAATATTTGAGTAGGAACAGCAGTCCTTTGACATACTTTCCTCATATTGTTTTTAGGATATGTGCACGAATTTTGTGAAAATCATTTAAGCGTAGCACTTTCCTTTCTTGAAAAACGGGTTGCTATCAGAAATAATAGCAAGCCATTTTTTTGAAGCGCGGGTTACAGTCTGAAATAACTGTAAGCCATAGTTTGAGACATGTTTAGAAAGAAATATTTACACCTCCTGCTCGAACTTCATCTAAAGTCCCGTGCAATTATTGAATGACATTTCTAAGACCGTAGATGTTATCGATACCGGAAGACATGTCTTGAGAAAACATATTTTTGGTATTTTTCAATTTTCCGATTTTTATGGGCTTTTGTTGATTTTATATTTTTGTATTTTGCTTTTGTTGGTTTTATATTTTTGTATTTGGTTTTTCATAAGTATTTACAGAGATAGAGAATAGTTTAAGAAGATGATGATACGAGTACCGAGATAAGAAAATCTTTCAAAGACTTTATAGAAGATAGAATTCATCATCTCTTAAGCTTTCACCACCAAAGCATTCGAGGCTTCTAAGAAAAATTGTCTGAGCAAGAGCCTTCTAAATGTGAATCTTTGGTAGCTTCCCCCCAAACCGACAAACATCGAACAAAGACCATTTCCCTATGAATTAGAGTTGAAGATAAAGCGGTCTCATTGAATGAAGCTCAACACCACGAAGAAGAAGAAAACACCGAAGTAACAAGTTGAAACATGGATCATCGCTGCGGTTATCACACCCGGAATAAATGATTAAGTTCGAGATCACATGAACTTGTTGTACATCCCCGATGTATACATTACTCTTCGAGATTGAGCAGTTGTCTATTCAGGGGAACCATATATCAACATCTTCATTTTACCAAGTGCATTCCAGTTATCTTCCATATAACCAATCAGCTCATAGTGTACACATATACCGGATGCACTTTATCATAAGTCATGCAGAAGATGTCGATAAGCAATATCATCTCACGTTCCAAATATTCTTCTCAAATTTCTTTTCTACCAAGGCAAGTTAACACATACCGAAAGTATCCGAGACCACTTTCCTAAATGGTTGGAATAACACACCAAATGCTATGAGTAAACACCGAGTTTCTACTGTTATGACATTTGTCTTTCCCGGATTACTTCAATAGAGAAGAAGTATTAGTTTCATCACGTGCACTCATTATGTGTTTAGATTTGTGTCTCCTTCCCCCTTGCAGGTTATGATACCTCATAAACAGCCACACATTATACGTACCAAATATTCTTGAAATAGAGAAGAACAACAATTAGCTCAAATGAATCTTGTGAGAATCAACTGCTACAGAAACTCTCTCCGACTATCTTAACCAACCCAAATGAAGACAATTTGAAGTGACCACTGATGAAGCAAACCCGATATACCAAACTTAAAACTGAAGTAGAATTTTCCCGCAGGCTTGTGACTTATGCTTGCACTAAAGTAAAGTTGGAAGAACGGTGTAGAGAATTTATGCTTCAAGCAAATCTCTAAGTACTCACTACTCAAACAAAGTATGAGACATTAACACCTCTTGCGATTATCCACACCGTCATATGCGACACTGAGTAAAACACAGTAACTCCTAATAGTGATAGTTAACCAGGTCTTCAACCATCCACCTCGACTGCTGGTAACTAGATAACCCAAGACTTCAACTCAAATTCTTAAGCCCGAGCAAGTTATCAAATAAGAACACGCCTTTGTGAATGTCAACTTCAACCTTAAATAAGTGATAAATGAATAACTTCGAAGTAATCAACTTGTGTCAAATGTCCAACACTTGAATAAACATACAATCGGATGTACATTGACCCACTGAATGAACCGGAGCAAATGATTCCTCAACATCAATGCATTCTTCTTTAAGGTATACATGAAGAAAACTGATCTGGAAGATTCACCAATAATGTTTTTAAGCAGATGAGGAAGTCATTTTCCTTAATGTTCATGTAGTAGATTTACAGAGTGCACATTTAGGAAAGAACAATGAAACAATGATCCGTGAAGATTTGGCAAAGGAATACCAAAGAGCGGATCACTATTCATGAGTGCAACTGCAATGATAGTCATTAACAACGCCTTGAAGAATAACTGGAGATTAGGCTTCTTGAAAAGTCTGAGTTGTACTTCTTAGATGATCAACATTCGCTAGTGGTTGGAAATACTCATCAAACATATTGAAACAATGAATCCCAAACAATAAATCCAATAAATCCCATTTATCCTTAGTAAGTGAAACATTAGGCTTTGAAGGAGAGTCACACGACCATAGTTCAAGAATCCATCAACATGTAGTATAAGCACTCTTCTCCCCCTCAAAAATTGCATTCGAAGTTGCCATTTTTGATTTGAACAAGTGAATAAGAATATACACCAAAGAACGTAGATCCACTTGAGGTTTGAAAGAGCGAGGGAAAAACATGAAGCTTGTTGATGAAGAATGTCGATGAGAATGGTCATAAAATGAAGATTTCTTCTTTGAAGATAAAGCGCACCAAGCGCATAACCTTTCTTTTTCGTGAAGAACGGCCTGAAGTGTTATCTCAGAGACCATAATGATGAAGTACGAGGCCCGAATCAGTGAACAGACGTCATATTCGAAAGAATATCAAGATTGAGTTACTTGAACCCGTGAGTTATGAGATATCAATCCATTTGTAATCCATACTTTAAGCCATTCCATGTAGTGAAGGATTGAAGTATTCGCAATCGTAGTAAGGACTACCTACACTAATATTACAAACTTGATTGCATATATTTTGGTTAGTGACATTAGTATCCAAACCCTTTGGGGTTTCACGGTCAACCTTGATTTTGTCATCGAAACGCCTTTCCGGTAGGAATCCACCTAAGTCCAAAGATCCTTAAACATTCTACCCACGGTATCCACTTATGGCAAGGTCTAGGATTGTAAGGCTTCTTATGCATAGTGGAAGACTTATCATTGTTCCTAGTTTCCAAAGATTTAGCGCTTGGTATCCATCTAGGCTTAAGTTTTTGGTTTGTTTTGCTTCTCAACATGTTGAACCTTAGTCACGTTAGTAGTCTTAGTGGATTGTACCTTAGCATGTGAATTAGGAATATGTTTCTTATTCGGAAAAGACTTAGAATTTTTAGTTTTGTTTTCTACATGCTTAGCATTCTTATGCACATAACTACTTTTAGATGCACCCCAATCCCTAGTCTTTTGAGTGTTCCTAGGTAGTGGTTTACAACTACTAGCAGTGCCTTGAAATATCGTGGAATGCATCACTCTAGGTCTTGCACCTAAAATTCCGTCTTTTCGAATCTGTGCCTTTTTCCTAGCTTCTTCTAGATAATAGTTCTTCCACAAGTCATTCATATCATATGAATTATGGGTTTTAAAGCTTGGTTTTGACACTGTTTTCAAACTAATCCTAGAGGTGCTGGGAGTAGAGGTGGCTACTTGTTGAGGGTTAACGGAGCTAGAAGCCTTATTCTTAGGTAACTCATGTGAAGTGACTGGTTTGACAAAACTTGTTTCTCATCAACTTGGGAGGCAAACCGTGTTTTTGAAAATTTTGGTCTTTCGGATATAAACGCAGTAGGCTGCCTAACAATGGACCGGTTTCTAATGGGATGAGAAACCGGTTTCCCCAAGGTTGATGGTTTTGTAAACTTAGTGTTCACACTTTTCCCTACAGTTCCTAAGCTCATTTTTTTAAGGCAACAATAGCGAAACTCTTTTCCTGAAGTTGAGCTTTGAGTTCATCAATTTTTGCTATCAAAGAGTTTGTTTGCTCCATTGACTTAGTTCTAGCTTCTTTGACAGAGTCACATAGTTGCTTTCTCAAAGACTCATTTTCCTTTAGTAATTTGCCCACACAAACCGCTAATTCATCATTTCTCATTTGAATATCATCAATAGTATTAACATCAGAATTACTTGTAACCAAATTACTTTTCACATGCATCTTAGAAATATGTTTCTTCAAATTGTTGATAGTTGACTCTTTGTCTTGAAGCTGAGTTTTCAAAGTGTTAATTTCAAAAAGTTCACGGAATTCAGGAAGTTCTGGATTTTTACATGGTTTTTTAAGTTGAAAACTTTCTTCTTTACTCAGATCGC
Source organism: Chrysanthemum makinoi (assembly GCA_910596185.1). NCBI lineage: Eukaryota > Viridiplantae > Streptophyta > Magnoliopsida > Asterales > Asteraceae > Chrysanthemum > Chrysanthemum makinoi. The sequence continues at coordinate 197,412,635 of OU343224.1, read as the reverse complement.
AAGTGAAATGCAATGTTTTTCAAGTTTTGAGAATTTGTTGGAAAGTTCATCAAAAGCCTTTTTGTCAACCATATCATTTGTTTTGAAACTATTAGACTCAGCCTCAACCAAGGAACATTTATCATCAATCATGTTCGCATTAAGATCAATATGTTTAGGTAGATTAGCAAATGCACTATGTTGAACATTTAAGGGTACCTCATCACATGACACCCTGCTCAATTTCGGTCCGATACCGCATCCACATCATGTGTAACAAGAGTCACTGGACCGCTGCTATGTCAAGCTTATCAATCTCTCGAGCCTCTCAGATTCGTGTTAACTGATTCATCATCCGGTGCTTTACCCGACTCATCATTATATGTTGTCTCGCATATCTCAGATTCAAGAACACCCATTCTTCAATGCATACATTACCCAACTTATCACAACAATCTTCTCAATCGCACTGCACACTCATCCACTTTTTCATCTGTCTGAGTAACTTCCTCAATATACTTCTCTACATTATCCATAAGATGGATAAGTGTCTCTATGAACACACTAATTTTTATTCCAAAGGTGTTTCTTGAAAGACACTTCACCATGTCTTGATCATAATCTGATGTGAATTCCCTACTTATGAATGACTGAAATTGGTTGTGGATCACTTGAAGTGCAAAGACTGGAACTACCTTTTGAACCTTTTCTTTATCAAGTTGTTGTTCTAATTTCTCTAGGTTTAACCGCAAAGTTCCTTAATGTGGATAAGTCCCTATGGAAGAGGGCAATACATGTTCGTTCCATTGTTATAGGTAGAAGTAACATGAGGTGAGAGTGAAGTTGTTGAAAAGGTTCAATGTCGCTTTTGTAAGGCATTATGTAGCCCTAACAGTGCAAATCTTTCATCGAAGTCGAACCCGAGATATCACATCCTCATTGATTGATTCAATCATCTTTAATCGCTCAGTTGTAGCAAACATTATCATTGTTGTCCACAACATCATACAATTTAAGCACTTCTGAAATCACTGGGTCAGTAGAATAAGACATGATGTAGTAGTATGCACGGGATTTTACAAGTCTATGATTTAAACCGAGAAATAGAATCTTTCGCGGGATTTTACTAAAATCAAGACGAAACCGTGAGACAATGAGAAATTAAAATTTAGGAGGATAACAGAAGAATCGGAGCAAAGTGGATTGAGTATGTGCGTTGAACTTGATGCTTGTAATGAAATAATCACGTTCGTTAAGTCCAAACACCCCGAACTAAACAAACACACAAGTAATTATCACACGAGCTCGAATAATCTCAACTCAAGACAAATCACAATCCCATACGAATAACATACTCCCTCAAATAATATACTACCTCAAATTATACTACCTCAAATAATGATAATGGTTCAATTAAATTCATATGGCAAGCACATCCACGAAAATTACATTAGCAATTGCAGCTCAATGAAAATAACATAAGGCAAGGCCCAACGAAATCAAGCCCGGTAGATAAAAGAGAAGTGTCAGCCCAAGTAGATAACAAACAACGAATCAACCCAAGTCCATTATCAATCAACCCTAAATTACGGACTATATAACACACCACTAATACTAACACATACCTAATCCTTAGTAACCCTAATCCTTTCAAAAAGGCAGTCACTAAAAAATCTGCTTCAATCACCAACACAGTGCGCAACAAAAATCACATACCCATTTACAATGATTATCTCAGCCACTAAATAATTGTTGTACTAAATCAAAACTCTATCTCACAACATCATTTAATTCATTTTAATTGAAGCTCGAACCATAAGGATGAGAAACACTGCTACACAAGATAAAAGACGGTTTAAGATCTTTTTATAGGTCTCGGGTAGGTGTTGTAATTTGTTATGTGTTTCCCGAATCGATGTAAGAGTAGAATGGAACAACCTTGTTCTAGTTCTCCTTTTAATAATCGAAAATATAATATGAAGCTTAAATTAAAACAGAAGGATTGATGATGAATATTTCATTTGGCTTAGTTCCACAAACGATTCTTGATGGTACATTGAATGCCACGAAATAACTGAGATCCGATTAAATTTTTGTTTCTTGTTAGATAAGTGATGATAATCTTTTGTTGGTGTAGTCTTTTGACGAGATATAGATTACAAAGAAAAAAAATCTGAGATCTTGTCTTTCGTTTTTCTTTATGGTTCGAGTTGAGATAAGAATAGTTTCGATCTGATTAGATTTTCTTGTATCTTGTTTCTTGTTCGAGAGATTAAGATATAAGCTGAACTTGTTCTGTATTTTATTTTATAAAAACCAAGTCGCTATTACCTATAAAAACCTAAGTCGCTGCTTCTTTAATCATAAGTTGCTACCTTCAAAAGACAGTACAAGTCGCTATGTAAAAAGTGCACAAGTCGCTAAAGTTTTGTAAATACAAAACCCAAATCGCTAACCCAAGTCGCTAGTTTTTTTTTGAACTACAACTCGCTAATAAGAACGCAACTGCATATAAGAACACAAGGGCAGCAGGAAGAGAAACTTCGGACCAAAAAAACGCAAGAACAACTTCGGACAAAAAAAACGAATATGATAACCAAGATAAAAGAATATGAAAAGCAGGAACAACTTCAGACCACAACTCGAATAAGATGAATATTAGAGATAAAATTCGGACCTTAAAGACAACTCAACAATAACCAAACTCAAAAATCAAAAACACAAGATAACCAAGATCAAACCATGGCTCTTGATACCAATTGTAGGATATTGGTTATTGTTTTAATCAAAGAACAAGAAGATTTTAGAGAGAGAGAGATGGGTGGGATACTTTCTAGAGAGAGAAAGAGATGAGAGAAAAAGAAGTTGTATGATTAAGAGAAATGAAAGCACCAACCCTCTCCACATGAGGAGAGGGCTATTTATAGTTTTTACATATAACGCCACCTACGGCCGGATCGTGCACAGTGGTAAAGACCCGTCCGTCCTCCACGGTGTTGCACTAACTAACTAACTAACTAATAAATAACGTAATGTCTACGAGCTAACATATGCTAGACTAGAGTTGGGGTGACCGATACTTCAACATGGAATTTCTAATTCCTAACATGAACCAAACACATTTATTGGAGGGATTTTAATTTCAAACCCTCTCAAATTCCCTCAATTTGCCCCAACCAAACACAACCTTAAAATTTAACGTTGATGGGTCAACTATGGGTAAGCCGGGTTTAGCAGGTATTGGTGGTTTGTTACGAAACTTCGAGGGGGTTGTTTTCAATACCAGTAGGTGTTTTGGATTCGAATGTTGCTGAGGTGATGGCCATTAAAAAAGCATGTAACATGATGATTTAAGAGAAGGAGGAGTTGACTTCCGTTAATATAACTATTGAAAGTAATTCTCTAGGTGTCTTGGGTTAATCGTCCGGATGAGAGGCCATGAAGGTTGCTTCATTCACTTTCACTAGATTGATGCTTTCCTATATGTGAGTTTTAATAGATTGGTTACGCATATTAAGAAAGAACGTAACAATGATGTTGATAAGTTGGCCAAAGAAGGTGTATCTCGATCAGTTCCATTGGTTGTTTGGCAGATGTATTGAGTGTCATCTCTTTGGGTGTTGTTTAGGTATTTTGTTGGAGCCTTCTTGGGCTTTTTCTTTTTTATCGTTGGTGTTGTTGTAGGTCTTCTGTATCATCTTTCAAAAAAAAAAATGTTAATAAGTTTTGTTTGTCGTGCTTCCTATAGAAAGAAGAAGGAGGCGAGAATCAATATGTTTATGTTCTAGGTTTATGTTAGTAAGTTCAAGCTCGATTGTGAGTTCTCCACCATTGTACTCAGAGTCAACTAACATAAACTTAAGGGAGAATTGCATATATATCCCTCCAAAGGCTTATAATTGCATATATATCCGACCAAAACTCATAATTGCATATATATCCTTCTAAAGCTATAAAATTATCAAATATATCCAAATGATTAATTTACATATATTTAATAACAAAAAAATGTTTGATAATTCTAATTCATATATAAAATGACAATTATACCCTTCTTCTTACCAAGCAAACATTAACCAACAAAATAACATATATAACTATCTACACATTCTAATCATCTTCAAAATGAAACTGAACTATATTCCCAGACAACCCCGTGAACAACTTAACTTCTCTTAGATCAAAAATCCAAAACTAATTATCACATTAAAACAATAAAAAGCGCCAACCTTAGCTAATGAACTTACAGCAATAGATTGATTCTTCGAAACTTTTATCCAAACCCTTTCGCCCTTGTTTTTTGCGGTTTTCACCATCCGTTATATCGGCCGCAACCGTCTTCTTCTCAATCCCTTGCCGTCTCAATATCGCCGACATGATTGGCTTGGCAGGTGACGGCGGCAGGAAGGGCCACCTGAACATCCTCCTCGGAGTCCTCGTCAGCGACGGCGATGGCGAAACTCCGTGGCGTACGTAAGAACGAATGGCTAGGTGTGTTGCTTCCGCTTGACCGATGTACGAGGTTTAGGAGTACAAGGTTGTGGTTGACGGTGGTGGTTTACGACAGTGTTGGATTTTACTCCGGTGGACCATTTGCTAGAACAATAACCTTTTTTTTTTCGTTGTAAAAATTGATTTTCCAGGTGTTCTTTAAAAGGTCTTTAAAGTTGTTGTTGTTACGAACAGGTTAATGACAATTATCTGTTTTTTTTCTTTTTTTTTCTTGTAAAAAACTGATTGACATTTAGAAATGTAAGTTTATGATAATAGTAACAAGGGTATAATTGTCATTTTATATATGAATTAGAATTATCAAACATTTTTTTTGTTATTAAATATATGTAAATTAATCATTTGGATATATTTGATAATTTTATAGCTTTAGAAGGATATATATGTAATTATGAGTTTTGGTCGGATATATATGCAATTATAAGTCTTTGGAGGGATATATATGCAATTCTCCCTAAACTTAATGACTTAATGTCTAATAGGTTCACACATCGACATCACTGTATATATATTTGATGTGAAGATATCATGATTTAACTTTCATACCCGTCATAAAAATGTACGTAGGTAGAAACGTAGAAGATGGCATTCAACGACATAATAACGTCGACTATCCAAACTTTTAAGGATCCAACTCGAAAGACATAGTAACGAGTAGTAAAGATACTAGTAGCAAGTAGGATGGGAAGTCATAATTTAATGTATGAAAACTAGACAATCGGGTAATGATGGGTAAGTATTTGGGTGGGAAGGAGTATTATTAAAGGGAATGAGGGAAGCCAGTGTTGTCGCAATCGCCAATTCTTTAAATAAACATAGGCTAGTCCCTTTTCGTTTTCTTTACATTCTCTTTTTTCCTAAAGTTTATGTCATTCTTATGTCACTCATACACATCAAACATTATCTATTCTAGAGATTAATTAATACTTCAAAATAGTGTAACATCAAATGGTACATTATATGGTACGCGAAAATTGGACTATATAACTTCCTCATGTTGATCTTGGACTATATCCGTTTCCCTTGTATACACGGTGAGTTGTTGTTTGGCGATGAATTTTTTTATGTCCTGAGAAATCGAATTGGCTTGAAGTTATTGACAACAAATTGAAATACAACACTTTAACGTACTTAATTAACGTTTGTTTCATAAAAATGGTTAACTATCAATAATGGTTGAAATTTGATTATGATAAGCGTATACTATCATTACGCAATGAAAGAAATAGAAAGTTCATGTAATCGATCATAAAATGAACTTTGCTTTGCAGATTTTAAAATAAACTTATGGCGATACACATTGCAACATTTTCATGATGGAGTATATGACTTATATGAAAATCATATATAACTACACCCATTCACATAGTATAGACCCTAAAATATGACATTATGACAGAAAATTTCTTGAACCTCCAACATTTTTCTCCAACATTTTTGGTATAAAAGAATCACTATATTTGTGGATTAAACATCAATATCATAGTGACTACTAGTCTATATCGTTCAACACTTCAATTTTTATACACACAATGACACACATACTATAAATATACATATTACTTGCATAAATAAAGAAAGAAAAAATTCCCATATTTTCGACAATGCAATTCAGGTGCAATCAATATTTACAATTTATTCACATTCTGAATTTGACAACAAACCTTTTGTTCAAAGAACCATTACAAAGATACAATCGTAAGTTAAATTATATCATCTGTCCAAATTGATCTATTACCCTGTGTAGTTTTCTTTCCATCGGCTTCGGTTTATTGTATGTGGCATTAACCTATGACATACTATATGTGCCTTAAACTACGACAAAAGATAATCCAAATATTTTGTTTGAAGTACATGTTCATTTGATCACAAGGCTTGGAACATCATATCGATCAACTGTAGTGTAGGTCGACGAGCAAGCTTCCTAAGGCCTTAATGTTGTGTCATCCATCCATTAACTACCTTTTAGCTATTTGTATTTGAATATACATAATTAAAGAAGAAAAAGAGAACACTGTCTAGATTGAACCAATATGACAAATATTTGCTCACCAAACTATATATGATTATCATATGTTGTACACATAATGAAGATGGTACTTTATGTAGCATCCATTGATCCTTCAGAGTGAAGCTTGGGTAATCTATTAGCAACACATATTTTTTTACTTTATTAGCCCCTACTACTTGATTGCATTATCATTCATTTTAATAGGTAACATCCCAGAAATATCCTATCAAATGCTACCTAATCCAAATATACTTGATTAGTTAATCTACTCATATGTAAAATATTGGTATAACCTTTATTTGGTTTTGTTTTATGGAATGAAATGTTATACATCCAACAATAGTTAAACAATATCACATTCTTATTAGATCTTATAAAACACAAAGAAAAAGACAATTATTAATTTATCTAGCAAACAAAATAATGATCATAAACTAATAATCTCCTTTTGGAAAAATTTATGTGTATTTTAGTTGTCCATGGACCATTGGATAAAAAGCATAAAGCATGGGGCCTATTACTCCTTCACCAACACCCTTCCATTCCCTATTTAGGAATCTTATGTTAGTTATCAAGTTTTTTTAGCAAGTAAAAGCAAAGAAACACTAAATAATTATTTTTAATCTAATTTTGATAGAAAATATTTTACTTTAAAATCAATCAAATAACTCTTCTATTTCAGTCACTTTTCTTTTCATTCTTAAGTGATAGTCGAGAATACAACCTTTTTGTTTCACTTTATTTTCTTTACTTTCCTTTCTTAAGTGGTACTCGAAAATTGAGTGTTAAATACTTAAACACATAAAAAACAAAATAAGGACAGAAAACACTAAACACTAAACTAAAACAAAATATGAACACCACATTTCCACCAACTTATATTTTTTTATAGTTCTGTACAAATTTCCGAAACCATATATTTTTAATCTCTATATTACATGCTTAGATAAGCCTAATGGTCAAGTAACTTTAAAATTGAGACAAAAGAATACATTGTGGCAGCGAGCTTAAGAAGGTTAAAAGACATAGCTAGGTCTGAGTCATAATAATAGACTCGCTCGTATGATCACTTGCAACCAATCCACTCTGGTTATAACCAAGGTGTTTGATGCTGTGGTCCATTCTACCCTTTGAATTATTTGGTGTTTTCGGAATGACTCATTGTTTAAAGTGAAACGTAAAAATAAGGATCTCATCCACAATGATGTCAAACAATTTACTTTTACTTGGATTTCTCATAGATTTAAGAAAGTTATTCTTAGTTGGATAGATCGGCTATATGTAATCCTTGTAATGCCTATCCTCTTCATTGTAATTTGTTTAGGTAGTTAGAAGATTGAGTTCTAATGATTTATTGATGATAATCTAATAAAAGGTGAGAGTACACATTGAAAATACAAGTACGCAAAACCCATATATACTTCTATCTAGACTTTTTTTGGGCTGCATTAGGTTGAAACTAGCAAGAAGCTAGAAGGAACAAATTTATCCAACTACATTTATGTAGATTTTTCCAACTGCGATCAAGCATCCAAGTAAATCTCGACAATTTAATGCCGTTTAAGATTAGATCCTTTGTCTTCATTTTGTTTTAAGTCAGTTCATGAAGTGGTTGATACTAAGGCTGGACGATACCCAACATCATTTCTGACGGCAGGAAGCTAACATAACTACATAAGTACACAAATGTAGTATCTGGATATTTTAAGACATCTATGAGAACTAAACTTAGCAAGTCATGCGCGTTAGTAGTTAACAATGAAAACTAGTATGAGACAAGACTAAGAAATCACAAATTATCATTAAATTACCTAGGTAGTTAAATTCTCACTTATGATTCTGCTCATAAAATGACACAAATCTATGGATGATAATACTATAAACCTAGTTAAAGTACTAAGTAAGATGCTGTATAACAATGCAAGTTAAACTAGCTACACTTTTTCGCTCTGAGTTCATTTAGGCAGAAATATACACATGCTGAACTAAATATGCTTAAAGTTCAAGCACTCTTGCTAAAGCTTTGTTACATATAAAATACATAAATATTCTTTAAAATTTAAATCATCTGATTAACTATTCAGGGTATAATTAGCACTTGTTATCATATATTCCTACACAAAACTTTAGTAAAATTAATCATTATTAATGCTACAATTATTACAAATACTCATATACTATGTACAAAGATGGACATCTTTAATTAGCTAGCTAAAACATTGGCCAAAGCTGCATCATTTTGCTTGTAGCTGGCCCAACATTTTAAAGGTTCATATCCTTTTCTAAAAGAAATCTGTAATTTATTGCTTAGAATTAATTCCTATAGAGATCTATACCGGTCCCATGAACAAATTCTTTCGTGTTTTCACACTCATCGAAAGGTTCCTCCAAAAGATGGTGTCCAAAAATCAACTGTTGTTTCGTGTGTCACTGGGAATGTACTTGATATCGGTACCAAACATAGCCCTCGACTTCTTAAATCTTGTCTTGATCCTTCCAAAGGTTTATCCGAAACCTGCATCAGCCGCGTATTTTCAATTTGATTATACAATCTTAAGAAAACAAACCCTATTAAAAGAATATCAATAGATTGATTAATTTATATGCACCTGTTGTTGTTGTTGTTGTTGTTGCATGGGAGCAGCTCCATTTTTCATGTATGAAGTACTTAGAGCCTAAGAAAATAATCAAGATTCATAAGCTACATTCCTAATCGTTTTCATATGAATCGTGAACTAATTATAGTTAAAACGAACTTACATTAACTTGCTCGTGGAGAAATTTGATGTATTCAATAGCTTCAGTCAGCACGGAAGCCGTATCAGTCTGAAAAACACCGAATGATTATAATTTTTATAAATAAAATGAAGACAATACTTTAATATCAAGAATTAATCATCAAAAAGATCTAAAAGATTATGAAAAGATCAAAAATCTGAAGATCATATATACATACTTTTCCGAAAGGTGAAACCAATTGTTGGAGTGCAGTGATTCTGTCCCCCATCTTTTCTTTTCTCACCTGATCAATCCAAATTAACGCGAAAAAAGAATCAATATTTATATATAGTTCTTTTAATAGATATATATATATAGATTAGAGAAATTAATGCGTACCTTAAAAGCTGGCAATGGTGGGTTTTCATTTCTTGGTCTTTTGGTTGATGATGATTTGCTAATGGTTTTTTTCACAATTTCTGATATGGGATTCTTGTTATATATGCAAAAAGAGGTTCATAAGAAATAACATAAAATGTTAGGTTTCTAGAGTAATACTCCGTATAACTTATAGGTATTATCTTAATCAATGATTTTGGAAATACCTTTGGTTTATCCTCAATGGTTGATGAAGTTGATTGCATTTGCAAAGGAAAAAAATTTGATCTAACATCATTCATGGAGGCGGCTGAAGCATTCCAAAAGCGTGCGTTGTTGGAGAAATGTAATGGTGTAGCAATGTTCGGTGGTTGCACTTTAGGTGGTGAATTCACTGGGAATTCTTGAGGCGGCTGAGGAGGGTACTCTCCTCCGCCGCCACCACCTGACATAGTGATTCCACCATAGCTAGATTGGTAGGAATTATAACTAATTCCTTGGTTCTGATCATAACACGAATCAGCAACATCCTGATTCGTGTTATTATCTGAACCAAATAAACTTTGTAGTACCGTAGAGTTACTTGCATATGAATGATCCAACGTTTGGAAGCTTGGATTTAATCCACTTTCGTCATTGTAATGCACCGGTTCTTCTAGCTGAAACCCTCTAGGATTGATTTGCTTGTATTCTGATGGCGAATCCGAATACATTTTATGTGCTTTCCATTGAGTTTCTTGGAAATTACTTGTGTTTGAGCTCAAACCATGATCATCATGGATTAGGGTTTGGTAACCACTTTGATGATGTTCATTTCTTTGATCTCCACGACTGTTTTCGATAATTAAAAATAAATAAACTTATCTATCAATCATATGAAAAAATTAAAAAAGTAAAATAAACTAGCTAGGGTTTTGTAAAGAAAAAATAAGAACATATATTAGTGGACTTACTATAAAGCTTGGTTCCAATCCAAAGATTGTGATGTTGGTTGTGATGAAAGACCTAATTCCATCATTTGTAAGCTAGGATTGTTGCCCACCACTCCATGATCACTACCGCCACCACTGGTGGTAGTTGTGGTGGTGGTTTCTTGAAAAAGATTCATGGAAACAGAAACTGAATCCAAACAAGGCCTTGTTCTTGAATCCCACCAACTATCAGCCATCTCTTTTGAACAAGTTTGTTTTCTTGATCTTAAAGATACTTCAAGGTTTCTTTGTTCTTGTTACAAATATATTTGTTTAAAGTTATAAAAATGAAATAAAAGAGGTGGTGTGTCTTGATATATATATGGAATTGAAATGTGGAATTTAGAGTGATACAGGGATAGGGTAAACTATAGAAATGCCAGAATTTAGTTGACTTTATTTTCTTTTCTTTCTAGATTATTTTTTATTGGGTTGAACTAAAGTCTTGTTAGATATCAAAATGTTTATTTTCATCTTTAACATGAGACAATTATTTTTAATAATTCTGGAATTGTATAAGATTTGTATAAATATGATTAGTTTAAGCTTTCATGTATGTGTTAAATTCATATTCATGAAAGCATTTGACATGTTTTGTATTGAGATCCATGAAAAAAAAATATACATCATGAGAAATATTTTAGGCGATGTATTGAGAGTATTGACAAAAGTCTATACGAGTAAAAAAACATTTACTGACCAAAGGACTTGTGTCTCAATGATCTTTTTTAGAAAACTCCCCAATCAATTGGTTGTGGGTTCAAGTCATGCTTAGGACATGTGAGATAATTTGTTATTGTATATCGTGAGAAGTTTTTCTAAAAGAATGAAAAAAAAACATTTACTGACTCTAAAACGTTTTCATATATATATGGACCTTTTATAGATGGTGCTTGTAAGTTGTAACCAATATTGGCTTTGCATTAAGAAAAATACAGTAGATTTTTATCATGAAATAGATTTACTTTAATTTTCTTTATTTTCAAAATAGAAATTTTATCATGGTATTTATAAATATTAAATAGCACTAATTAATTATAATTAAGTACAACTTTATTTTTTGTGTTCTTTGTTTTTAGCTAGGTTTAATCATTTGCTACAAAATAATGATTTTTTCTGAAATTGCACTTTTTGTTTTTCTTAAATAGAACACATATATAATATGAGGCACTGTTGAGTAAGACAAAAGCTTACAACTCACTTAAACACTACTTATGCTCTTTGTTTTTATTTATACATTGTTTTGTTATTTTATTTTCGTACTTTGAATTATGCTTTAGTCCACATAAAGAAAAACATGCTAGGTGCTTCTCATATTTAATAGATTTATTTCACTTATAATGTCCAGATGTAACTAGTTTGCTTGTAAAAAACCGGTGATCAATAATTCTCATTAACCAGTGGCGGACACACAATTTTGGGTAATGTGTGAAATAATTTTTGACTCGCTTCGTTTCACAAATAATTCTTAGAGTTTTTTTTAAGCTTCGTCACTGTGATTTACACATAATGATACCTTTCTTCTTTTTTTTGTTTTTTTTAAGTTTCTTTCACGAATCATCCCAGTGATTGACAACTCTTGCCGTTTTAGTCCTTTTGGCCAACGGCCATTACCTCCTAATGTTAACTCCTCTCACGTGTTAAAAACGTGGGGGCATATTTGTGTTCTCGCTACTCACATATTAGTATCGGGTCGAAAGATGCGATTTGTGTAAACCAGAAAGGACTAAATTTGTAACTAACTCAAAAAAATATTACAAGTTTTTAAGGAATTTTTTTCTAACTATTTCGCTTCGGATTTTTTTGGGATTTTCTTTTCTAATTATTTTTAAATTTTCGATTTGTATAAACCTTTTCAGTTTCTTTTAAGTTTTTCAGCTATTAGAATCCTTGTTTTAATTTGATATTTTTTGTTTAGTTTTATTAGATTTTTTTTCAAATTGTTATTTTTAGTATATTTATTATATAAGGAATATACTACAAGGTTATTATGTGTTAAAACATATATAGAAAACGTTGTTTGTTAGTATGATATTATAACTATACCTAGACAATAATACGTGTTTTAAAATTATTAATCTGAAAGAATAAAAACGTATATTTATAACACAAAATTGTGAACTTTAATAAGTTAAATTTAAATAAAAAAAATCTATTTTTAATTTGGCGGATCGGGTTTGTTTAATTTTCTAAGATATTTTTTCTAATACAAATTATTATTTTTAGCATATCAAAAATATACTACAAGATTATGAAGTGTTGAAACATATATATAAATGATTTTTTCAATGAAAACCAACATGTTATTGTCTAGGTTAAAATTTCATACATACTAACAAATACTCCCTCCGTCCCAAATTATAAGTTCATTTTTTATTTTTCAAAGTCTTTTTCTTCCGACTTTGACCTTAATTATTTCTTTTGATGTTATATAATACTTGATGAAAAATATACCAATAAAAATGCATTTAAATCACATATCCATTTATATAATTTACATCAAGTATTATATAACGCTAAAAGAAATAATTAAAGTCAAAGTTGAAATAAAATGACTTTGGAAAAGTCAAAATGGACTTATAATTTGGGACGGAGAGAGTAATATTTTGTATATATGTTTCAACACTTCATAATCTTGTAGTATACTTTTTATATAATAAATATAATAAAAATAAAAATTTGAAAAAACAAATCATAGAAAATTTTACAAAACCGGTCCGTCATAATAGAAACATAGATTTTATTTGTTTAAATTAAACTTATTAAAGTTCATAGTTTTGTGTTATAAATATATGTTTATACTTTCAGATTAATCATTTGAAACACGTATTATTGTCTAGGTTATAATTTCATACTAACAAACAAGTTTTGTATATATGTTTTAACACATCATAACCTTATAGTATATTTCTTATATAATAAATAAACTAAAAGTAATAATTTGAAAAAAATATATAATAAAATTAAACTAAAAAAATACCAAATTAAAACAAGAATTCTAATAGCCGAAAAACCTAAAAAAAACTAAAAAAGTTCATATAAACCGAAAATTTAAAAATAATTAGAAAGCATTCTTTAGAAAATCCGAACCAAAATAGCTAGAAAAGAAAAATCCTTAGAAACCTGAAATAATTTTTGAGTTAATTTTAAAATCCGTCCTTTCTATTTTACATAAATTGCATCTTTCGTTCCTATACTAATATGTGAGAAGCGAAAATACTAATATGAAACCTCACATTTTTAGCACGTGAGGGAGTTAACATTAGGAGGTAACAACCGTTGCCCAAAAGGACTAAAACGACAAGATTTGTCAACAATCGGGATGCTTCGTGAAAGAAACTTGAAAAAGGGACGTAAGGTGTCATTGTGTGTAAAACACATGACGAAGTTTGAAAAAGAAAATAACTCTAATTCCTAATCATAGTTGCCATATAATCGGATAAAACCAGTTTTTGATTATTTTAGTTCGTGCATCCTTGTAATTTAAACATATCACGTAAGTAATATAAATCGTTTGAATGATAAATGAAACTAAATGTTTATGAAAAATTTTATAACTTTAATTTTTCAGAAAACAGAAAGTAAACTAAAGAGTCTAAATAATTTATGAGAAAACTACATGGTAACTTTTCTTTAGCAAGAAGAATATTACAGTATACAAGTTGGCCTCTACAGTATTACCTTTTATGTCTATGCATTAGAACTGAGAAAAGGTTAGTTAGAAGACAAAAAACAACGAGTTGTTATAATAAACATTAGATTTCATCATCTTCAACCTTCTTATGTTTTTTTCTTTTTATGTTAAAACAACATCAAAACAATTTTTCTCTAAAAAGTAAGTGTAGCACTTTTAAACAATTAGAAATTTTAACAAGAGAATTATTCTTCGTCAACCACATTCATGTTTAGCACGAGCCACACGTAACCCATATGTAGATCTGCCCTTGTCATTGACAAAAGATGATGGTGATTAGTTCTTTATATATCAGAAAAAGAAAGTTATGTGATCTATCAATGGTCTATATTTTTTTAAGACTTGAAATTGATGATCTAATCGATTGTAAATCAGATTGATTCTTATCTTTTTCGAATGGTTGTGTATTATATAAAAATGCTCTAGCAAGAATTAAAAGGAACAAATGATAACCATTAGGGAAGAGTCAGAATTTCTGTCGAGTGGGTTCGTAACAACGGCGAGAAAAAAACCGAAATCAAACCGAAAAATAAAATAATAACTGAGGAAAAACAAAAAAACATATAACATGTAAAAACTATAGGTTATACACCTTATGCAAACCAGCAAACATGAACAGTTATAGATGATGATCATCATCACACGAACCATGAACTAATGACAACAACAAACTTCAGATCAATAGTGTGATCTGACCGATAGTTAGTCCATACTAACACTTAAACGACTCCCTTTAGCTGCTAGGGTCAATTAAAAGACACGTCACCATCAAGTTGATCAAATCATGATCACATGAAAACCTAAATGTGTTTCGTGTATGTTTATAGTCAACGACCACAAAAAGGAGGAGGAGGAGAATTAGGGTTTTCATAAAACTTGTTCAACAACATTAATTAGGTTAAAAACCTAATCAAATTTATAGGCCTTAAACCCTAATGAAATAATCTAGAATATTCTCTTATATTATGAAAAGAAAATTGCTAATCAATTTAGAGATTTAATTCTTATCAAATAAGATAACCTATATTTAGGATATTATATCTTTTATTCTATATAAACTATTTAGGTCCCGTTTGGTTAGTAGATGAGATTATAATCGGATTTGAATTTGGATGTGGTTTGAAAGAAATGAGGAGAGAGAAAATTATTTATTAGATTTTAAAAATATATTTATTTTATTTGGAAATTATAATAAAATATATTATTAAATATGAAAAGTACCATAAAGAAAAGACATGTTGAAAAATACGTGGTGCATAAGTTTTGTGAAATAAAATAATATGAATCCACTGACACATTTTCATAAAACCCACCAAGTGGGTATAGATTCAATATTTGATATGAAAATATTACTACTTCAGTCCTAAAAATATGTACCAAACATTTAATATAGGAAATAAATGATTCTATATCTCCTAAAAATCACATACCAAACGGGCCCTTATTTTTATCAAATAAGAATATATCTTGCATTCTGCCAAAGACATCCATAACCGAAAATTCTCTATGGAATTTCGGTCCATATCTGTCACACCCAGTCAAGGCGGAAACGCGAGACGTCACGGAAAGGATCGTCACAATACATTGATAAAAAAATAGAGAAATCACTAAATGAAAAATCATTACCAAAATGTCATGACGACTCCCAAAACAAGTGGAGACTTGTATCGTGGTTAGTCGCAAGTCGCAACCACAACAAACATAGCCTTATAGTCATAAAAGAAATCACATACAACGGGTCAAGTACCAACAAACAAACAGCACCCATAGTAGTGTGCAATATCAAACTCAATCAAAATAAAATAGTCTAAGAGTTTTCTCCTAAGGTCTCGCTAAGCCATGCAAGAAACTCAATC
The DNA here is from genome assembly GCA_910596185.1 of Chrysanthemum makinoi. Classification (NCBI taxonomy): domain Eukaryota; kingdom Viridiplantae; phylum Streptophyta; class Magnoliopsida; order Asterales; family Asteraceae; genus Chrysanthemum; species Chrysanthemum makinoi. The sequence goes on along the minus strand of OU343224.1, from coordinate 197,396,516 downwards.
CTCCTTAAGCGTTATATTAGTATTACCTGTAAATGAATACTCAAAAACGTCAACATAATGTCGGTGAGCTCGTAGGTTTAAAATAAATATGATGTAGTTGTCGTGCATAAAATCAAGTAGGATAAAAATGTATAATAAAAGCATAGCATCAATGAGTGTTTAGCTATGTATCCAACCACCGCACTGGTTATTGTTGCGCGTAAATCACCCGAGTGATTACCGTGTGTGTCCAAATCACAGTCATGTGCACAATAGGCTTCAAACAAGTCGACTACCAGCTGGAGCTAAAACTGTTCACTTAATATGAGTATAGGAATCATAGTCATGTACCAAATCAGCCACTAACACTCATATATGCAATTATAAACTCATACATTGTCTAAAGAAATAAAATGATTTAGCATGGCAGAAAAGTATTTGAAATAGACTTTGAGTATCATTTTCCCCCAAGAAATATAAAGAAAAGGGGCCACGAAAACTCACTTTGATAACAGCTGAAATAAAGTGCACAAATTTCCGAGCAACTAGTTTACAAATAAGGAAAATGTGTAAGTTACACATGGACAAGGTTTATAACTTTCCCATTGTAACTTACAAATAATGGAATGTATATCATCAAGCCTTGTGTTTCTAATGAATGGTCTCTTATGTGTCATAGTTTGTAGGCCCTTAAGTCTTTGGTGTAAGTAATTGATGATTACTCTTACTTTTAGAATTTTAGTTTTCTATCAGAAATTATAGGGTTACTTTGTGTATTTTTAAAACATCTTAAACCAATTAGTTAAGGTCCCAAATTTTAATGACAGATACTTCAGTGACCTAAGTATTCTCAGTAATTTTTCCATAATTTTTATTAATGCTTTACTATTTTTAATGAAATCCATAACACTAACTAGTAAAAAAAACGCCCTGATTACACATAAGAAAGTTTGATTCAAACAAACTCATAAGCAAAATCATAAATCTATATTGCTAAAAATAAACCACTCCATATCAATATCTACATCATTCCAAACAAGTGTAAACAAAACTACTCCATGATTATTTCAATCAAACACAAAGTCTCAACAATCATATCAATAATAAACATCTTGAAAATTAAAAGTAAATTACCAAAGTGAGATTACAATAGGTAATGATGAAGGATTATAGCAACCTTCAAGCCTCCAATCAACTACAACTTCTAACCAATTGAAATAGTATACCCGAACATTTTCTCTAGCACTTGAGCACTACTTCTGGAAATGGAGAGTAATTTAGCCTTTTGGGAGTGATAAGAAAGGTAGAAAATTCGTCCCTATGGTGAGGGGGAAGTTTTTTATGTGTTATTTGTATTGTGGGATAATGAAAATACATAGAAATGACTCCTATTTATACTACCTCCAAGGCCTAGGGTTATTACTGCTAAACTTGACCTCCAAGGAGCTTAAAAGGACCTAGAATCCATGTAGGAAAAACTTGGAACCAAATGGAATCAGTTAGAAGCTTCATGATGAAGTTGTAACAAACCCGAATGCTCCATCCGATTCGGTTGCGGGATCCAACCGATCGATTGGAGCCATTTGACAGAAAATGACAAAATCCAAAAGTTATAGATCTTTCTCTTAGCTTTCCGTGGCCGCGAATGGGGGTATGCTCAAGATATGGCCAAAATGGTGAAGGTGTGTCGGGAACAACGAGTCTTCCAATATTTCTTCATTTGAGCTTCTTTTCTCATTTCTTTCTCGTTTTCCTTCCTGAACTTTATTCTTGAGTCTTTAGACCACCATCTTGATGAATTTTGTAGAAAACTAGAAGGGGGTTGAATAGTTTACCGATTAAAAACTTTGTTTTGAAACTTATTGAAAGATCAATTGATATTGATCTTAGATATGTTAGTGAATAATAATCAATATGCAAGCAATATATATAAAGAGTAAATAAGGAAAGAAAAAATCAAACCACGACAAGTTGTTTATAGTGGTTCGGTCTACAAGGACTCTTTTTCCTTGCCCTACTCCACTCCCCGAGTCTCACACTCGAGAGTTTAACTTCACTAGTCAACAAGCTCCTTTCACCGGCGGAGAAACCTTTACACTTCGCTTACATACTATTTCCGACACTAAGCTAGATGTCGAGTTCTTTTCCAAGGGTACAACCACTCCCACACACAATGTATTTTAAGGACTAAAATACTAACCACTCACACTCACAAGTTTATGATGGTTTGGTACAACAATGATGTATGAATTAAGACTAGATCATACAACAATAAATAAACAAGACTTTCAACTATTTGTTGAAGCTTAAATATGCCTTGATCTTCTTTGCTACAAAAGATGATCACTATAATGATATGAAACTGAGTTAGAAATGTTAGAGAGAAGGAATGTATGTGATTATGCTAGAAAGGGATGAGAAAACAACTTGGTTTGGCTTTGCTATTTATAGCCAAAATGATCAGCAGGCACCACGGACCACGGAACCCATAAAAGGGTTCCGCCCGTGTATATTTTTTTGTGCCACGGTCCTGACATCAAGATCACCAAAATCTTACCAAAGTCAACCAAATCTATCCAAGATTGTGTAAGATATGTAGAGTCTAAATCTACACAAAATATCTAGTGAAATCCTCTAGAGATTTCAATGATGCACCACATGATGTCATATGTTGTTTTCTATTTTTAGAAATATGTTAAATGTAAATACATATGTAATATTTTGTTTTAAGAAACCAAAACATGCTTGATCTAAAAATGTTAACATACATTATGGTTTAGAGGCATATCAAAAATATGATTAATCAAATGTAAATGCTTGAGTGATGAAGATATTATTTGATAAACTTGACAAGCTTTAAGCTTTATAAAAATTAAATTTACTTTTGTCGTTAACAAAACTTAGGTAAAGATCATAAAATATAAATAACGTTTAATGATGATATTTGTATTAACAATCTCCCCATTTTGGTTGAGGACAAAACATAAATTTTATTTTTATAAAAGGCGTAAAGTTTGTACAAGAGTTATTAAAATATGAAATTAATTTTAGAACTTGAAAGATTTAGATAAAGATAATAATACTAGTTTGTCCAATTTAGACATGATGTTGACTTTTCAGAAAGTCAAAGTATGCAGTTGACTTTTATAGAAAGTCAAAGTTTTCATTAGTCATAGTGTGATGTTGACTTTTCAGAAAGTCAAGGTATGCAGTTGACTTTTATAGAAAGTCAAAGTCCAAGTTCTATAATATTTCTCCCCCTTTTTGTCGAAACAAAAAGAAGAGGCGAGACGGAATATGCAATGAGCCCGAGCTATTATCTCCCCCTTGGCCGATGCTCCCCCTAAATTGGGTGTCAAGAGAAAGATACATGAATTGTGAAAAAGCTACAAAAAAAAAGGTTAGTAATAAGCATCATTACAAGCATTTCCAATCACCATGTAACAATTAACAATAATATAAGAAACACCATTCACTTGTTAAAATTTTCATGATGTAAAAATCATGAAATGGAACACAATGATGTGTTAGTACATAAAGAAAATCCTAGAGAAGAAAAAAAAATCCTAGAAAATTAGAAAAATACAAAAAAAAAAAAAAAAAAAAAAAATCCTAGAAAAATTTAAATACTTAAAAGATAGACTAGGAACCTCCTATTAAGGAGGTGAATGAGCAAGAGCATTAATGCGCTCTAGGATGTGGTTGAGGATGAGCCTCATTTCATCTTGAAGCTCATGGACCATCACCCAGGTCCGTTCGGTAATGTGGGCGGTCCGCTCACAATTTGAGCAACCGTGTCTAGGAGGGTAATATAGTTCATGATTTTGAGGTGGTGGAATGGTTGAGTTATTGGTGTTGGTAGTTGGAGTGGTGATTATGGAGGCTAGCAAAGCACTTTGCATTTGCATGGTTTTTCTAAGGTGAGAGTCCACCATATTTGAGAATTTGTGGAGGTGGTGTAGCTCGGCTTCTATGTCCTCTTTAGTTGGGTGATCATCCCACATGGATTTCTCAATGTCCTCTATATGAGGAGGCACAGATGTTGGAGGTAGTGGATGATCCCCATACAAAGGGCCATGAATTTCCTTGTGAATAGGATGGAAAAGAAGAGGTTGAGGCCCTAACGGGGTGTTTGGGTCAAAGGATGGACGTGGAGACTCATGAGCTATTCGCTCAATAGTACCAAAGGATGGTAGTGGTGGTGGATGATTGGGCCTAGGAGGCAAGTCCTCCAAGTCCTCCAAGAATGAGTTTGGAGATGTAGGTGGTGTAGAGAATAGCTCTAATGGGATGAGTGTTGGAGATTTTGGAGGTGATGGTGACTTGGATAATTGGATAGGAGCCAGTGGTGGTAAGCTAGTGATGGGAGTCTTAGTTGGTGGTGGAGTAGTTACTATGATAGGTGATTTTGGAGGTGGTGTAGGAGTAGTTAAAGTGAGGAAGTTCTCATCTCTTATGGGAAATGAGATGGTTAAGGGAGAGGAATCGGAAGAGGAGCTTATGTTGACAAAGCAACATCGTCTTACGCTCATTCTAGCCGTTCTCTTGCAAGGTTTGTTTGATGGAGAAGACTTAGTCATTTTTTCTTAAGGATGTGCTAGTAGATGAGAAGATTTGAGAAAATATGAGGATGATCATCTTAGAAGCTCTTAATTTATAGGATTATGAAATTATGGAGAAATGTGTTTGATTTGATATTAAACCATAGAAGGAAGGAGGTTTATAATGATTTAGAAGTGTTTTAAATGCTAGTCATATCACCTAAGTCAAGCCATACAAGAAGGATGGAGTGAAGTGACAAAGATATGCAATAAATGTGTTATATTGATTGTAGGATCTTTAGAATCAGATCATCCACGGATTTCAAGGAACCAAATTTTTGGTTCCTTCTTTTATGAAAAAGGGTTCCTTGGGTGAATTTTTGGAATTTTTGAATTTTGGTGGGAAATGGATATCCTATATGCCTAAGTGTGTTAAACTAGTTCTAATATGGGTAAAAACTAGTAAAAGCAATCCTAGAGGTAAATTATGGTACTATGGAATGTTAAAATAATCGAAATTTAGAAACTTACCTGCAGGTATGACGGCACCAATTTTTTACACAGGCGGAACCAAAATTTTGGTGCCGCCTATTCAGGTTTGGCGGTACCAAAATTTACAATAGACGGAACCAAAAATTGGTCCGCTTGATCCGTGGTGACCAAAATTCATCACAGACCCATTTTTTAACCATCGGGGACCTTTCCGAAACCTGAAATTTTTCTTAAAACATATGACATTAATTACTTCCAGTTAGGAAAAGTCGATAACACATGCAAAAACGTAGTGGAGCATAGACTTTGACCAAGGGCTAACGATTTTCACATAAAAGTGAAAATGGGTAAAATTTGATAACACACTTGTGCTATCCCCCTGCATAAACCGGTTAGCATACAACATTGTTTCAACTTAGTTTATCATCCAACAAAGTAAAAACGACCAAATAATATCGTACATCATTGTTTTAAGCTTGTTCCAAACACTCCTTTAAAAACCTCACTTATCCAACTTTTTGTAGATCTTTGTCATCATCCTTCCAAGCACTTGAACATCCCCTTGGTTTGCTTGAACTCCACCGATTCATTCTCAATTTCAGGAAGAGATGCATAGTACTCTTGAGGTGGAAGTCGAGAATTTGGGAGACCATCTTCGGAGCTATTTGATGATGATGATGATGATGATGGAGTTGGAGGTTTTTCCCGTTTACCTTTTGCCTTAGTCTTATCTACTCACGCGTCACTCAAGGGCACAAATATGTGAGGGATGAGAGGATAATCTAGCCTCAACCCTTTTCGATTTGGTGGAATGGGTGCATGTGCAATATAGAGACGGGTGAGTAGCATCCCGTATGGAAGAGCAACGGAGCCTTGAGTAGGAATGTCTACCATTCTCCTAGCAATGTAGTAAGCTAAGTTGAATGGTTGATGAGTGGACAAGTTTTAGAGCATGTGACAAAGGAAAGCATTGATGTGGTCTCTATTTCCTATGGTGCTAATGACATTTGCTCTAAGAAGTTCCTCCCATTTTTTGAATTTGGGCTTGAGCTCGTTGAGTTCCATACCATATGGATCTCAGTTCACTTCCTTTCCTGCTTGAGTGACACGGGTTGCAGCTACCCTTTAGTTGAAAAGGTGCTCACGAATGATGTCCTTATCCATCAAGGAGACAATCAAAGTTGATAGTGGCAAGCTCTTGACGGAGATTAGTTTCGTCGACAAAAGAATGATGAATGGTCCTACCCTCATGGATGTACCTTCGCTCTAGACTCTTAAAGATTTCAACTTGGTCTTTGGTGAGGCCTTTCGTTTTGTGATGTGAAAGGATATAGTTAAGAGTGTCCTTGTGATCATAGAATTTTGCGGCTACCATGATTGTTCCTATGAGCAAGAATTCATATGTTTTAGTAAAAATGAAACCAAGTTTAGCGATTTTGTTCTAGTGTGTGCCTATATGAAAAAATTTTGGGGTTGCGGTTATCTCGACTCATTTCATGCATAAAATGGTTTTCAATGGGGGTGTTTGGCAAAAATCAGGAGATAACCCAAACGCTCCTAATTAAATGTTGCTTCATTTGAATATACTCGGGAATGCATATTAGTTATGCATTACATTTAGTATTCAAGAGACATTATGCAAGTGATGAAAAATTTACGTCTCTATTTGTATTAACAATGAAAAATTGTTTTCCTACAAGTGAGAAGCTTTTCAAAATTTTGACATGGGGTTTTTGTTTAATTAGAATAAGGCCTTATAGTAATTATCTTTTAAGTGGTGGGAAACATGATTAGTTTATGCAATGTGACAATGTAGTACCTAATTTCAATAACTAGTTATGCAATTTGCCAATTGAATTCATGTTTTGTTCAAGAATATACATAATCCCCATGTAATGATTTTGTGCACAAATTAGAATCCTAGACTCAGAATTAAGAGAAGTAATGTAGTTAGGATAATTACAATGATGTTTTCTTCAGTGATTAATGGGAGAGAAAGTCCTAACAATGAGGTAGGTGTGTTGTTGATACGTTTGGGTAAAGTAGATTGTGAGGAAGAAGAAGTTTTGTAAGTAGTATTTTTGCTACTGTTGTCACCACGGACCAGACGGCACCAAATTTTTGGTTCCGTCCGTTTGGTCGCTTGGTGCCGTGGGACCAGTTGCAGGTTTAAGCTAATTTGTTTTGTTTTGGTTGTTCTAAGATTTAGACTATGTTTTAACTACATGTTTGGTTCCATTAGTCCTAAGCCAAGTCTAAGAAGATTAAATAGTTCTCGTTTGAGAGGTTTAGTTAGGATGTCGGCAATGTTGTCTTCGGAGGATACTTTCTCAATTGAGATGTTTCCTTTTTAAACATTGTCGTGAAGAAAGTGATGGCAGATTTCAATATGCTTTTTTCGAGCATGTTGGACGGGATTTTTGCTGAGATCAATAGCTCCTTTGTTGTCGCAAAGCATAGAGATATCGTTGAGATAAATTTCGTAAACCACGAGAGCTTGCTTCATCAAAAGAGATTGTTGACATGCTTTTCCGGCTGAGACGTATTCGGCTTCAGTAGTTGAGATAGCTAGAGCCGTTTGTTTCTTTGCAAACCATGAGGAGAGACAATGTCCAACAAAAGTACAAATACCACTTGTACATTTTCTATCGACATAATTGATAACATCAAATAGTCCTGATTTTCTAAGCGTAAATTTCCCCCTTTATCATCATATTTTGAGTAAAATGCTAGTGAAAACATCCTTATTCCTTATTATTTCATTTCAGGACCTATTCTATGTAAGGAAGCTGTAATTGGATGTTTTCAAGCCCTATGAATGATTTGTCACTTAACTACGGCGTAACCAAGTGATGAAGTTACGACGTAACTAAAGATTATGAAGGCTATGCGTAACCCTCAGCTCAGGTTAAGCCGTAACAACGGATAAACACCTAATTGACAAAGACTACGGTGTAACCCTCAGCTCAGGTTACGCCGTAATGAAGAAATGCACATGATTTATGAAAGCTACGGCGTAACCCCAGCTAAGGTTACACCGTAACCATGGATAAGCACTAAAGATTGAAGAGTTGCGACGTAACTACTTAATAAGGTTACACCGTAACTAGTATCAGAGCCAATAAATAGTCGAAGGTTTCACCAGTTTTAATCATCTCTCCTTTCCCAAACCTTCTAGGGTTTGGGTAGATCAAAACACAAAACAAGCATGGCTTAGGAGAACTGAATAACGAAGTCTTCATCTACGATTTCCATTGTATTCGAGTTTGAATTTCTTCTATATTTTTCTAGGACTTTTACTATGAATTCATGTCATTAATTGAAGTTTGCATTTATGTTATTGCTATTCTCTTTAATTCTTTATAGACATTTGCTAGTCTTTTCATAGATTGCTAGTCTTGGTAGTATTATAAGCTTGGTAGTATCTAAAGGGCTGGGAGATATGACCAACCCACTCACCGATAGATTGCAAAGTATGGAGGAATTGGCCATAGTACAACCACTCTTCGGTAACGAATGACCAAATGATCACCTATCAAGTGGAGGTGTTTAAGAGGTTAGGGGGAATCTAAGTTTCTAACGTTCGGGTTCCCACCGTCTAGATCTAGTAGATTTGGTGCTTAATGACTGTTATTAGGTTGCCGAATGATCCCGGGTGACCTGTTCATCTTGGTGAGGAATCTAAGAACCATAGGCCATGACGAATTGACCAAAGGAGTCTGGTGATAATTAACCACTATATTGAACCTTCATATCGAGAATCAATTTATATTTGTATTCTTCGTTAAGCTTCGTTTATCTATCTCTATACCCTAAATTTCTGGTGTCTGTGTGTGTGGAATAATAGCGTATCAATGAATTATAACAATCTTGTCATATCCATATTTTATCAATATCATTTATAATCATCTTAGTTCTTTCAAGGTCACAGCTCTCTTGGGACGATACTAGGATTTACCTAAGGCTTTACTACATCTGATCGGCTTCTCTGCCCGTTAGTATGTGTCTATCCTAGGTTATCTAAGTTTTATAAATATTAAAAGCAGGATGAAATAGCACATCAGCTTTTTGGCGTCGCTGTCGGGGAGAAGTTAATGGAAGATCTAAGGTATATCATGTTTACTTCATTAAGAGATTTGAGCACTTCCATAAGGTACGTTTCTCAATCTCTCGTATTGCAATTTTACACATTTTTCAAAGCTATTAGTTACGACGTAACTACTGTAAAGAGTTACGACGTAACCACTAAAATTATCTTAATTCTAAAAATTAAATCTTATTAAAAATTAAAAATAATATTATTAAATATTTAGTTACGGCGTAATCTATATTAGGATTACGACGTAACCCTTTTACAACAATTTATAATCGGAAAATATTAGTTACGGCGTAACTACTAAACCAATTACGCCGTAACCTCCTGGCGGTATAAAACCTTATACGGACGAAAAACTAGGTTTTACAAAAACTCTTTTCACCGCCTACCAAAATAGTAATTTTTTCCCTCAAAATTTTTTCCATCAAGATTTCTTCATCTCGTCATTCACCATGGATGGTAAGATCTATTACTACTCTTTTTGATTCGTTTATTTTGATTATTCAATTAGGGTTTATATTTTAATATTTTATGGAGCTTGCTTATTTGATTATATTATTGCTATTGGTTTGATTAATTGATGATTATGATGAATTTCCCATGTTATTTTAATTCGTGTCCTATCACTATGGGTCGTTTAGGATGTTTTGACTTAATTTAAAAGGGTTTTGGGTCAAACACAAACCTAGTGGGTTAGGCGCGTTCCCTCAGCACTAATAGGTTAAAAATTTATAAAAACCTGTTACCACTTGAAAAAAAAATTGATGGTTTCGGCATAATCTATTGCTTAATTTGACCATCTGAGGTGCTGAGTTTCTGGGGAAAATTACGGCGTAACCTAGGGATAAGTTACACCGTAACTGCTGAAATTTGTAATTACGGCATAACCATTGTGTTAAGTTGCGCCGTAACTTCTGGACTTATCTAATTATGACGTAACCTGTAATGGTGGTTACGCCGTAACTTTACATCAGTAAGGTCTGCACTAACTGTTATCTGTCTTATTTGCAGGCGCAAACAACCCCGCTCAATGGTTTAGGTTTATGGCATACGAAGATGCCAGAATTAGGCAATTGTGCCTTAATGAGTTAGAGAAATTGAGGAGGAAAGATATTAGTCAACCGGAAGCCTTGATTTTGATGCGTTTGGTAGTTTGGCAAATGGGAAAGCTGGAAGGAAGTTGAGGAAATTCTGCAAGATTAAGTTCACATGTACAGCAGGGGAGTTCACATGCAATGCGTGGTTAAGGCTTTTTAGGATCATGGAGCCGGTCATTCCAGAATATGTCCAGGAGTTCCTTGCTAGTGTTGAGTTTCGAAATGAGATTGAGGATGATGATGTGGAGTCGTTGTTTTTCCAACTTGGAGGTGTGAGAAGGAGATTGACTCTAAGGCAATTTACTGTGAGAATGGGCTTTTATACTCAAGAAGAAATGGAGTCGAAAGCTTTTCGAAGGTTTTACAACAATTGTTGGAGGCATAGGGATGAAACTCAAGACACTACAGCCTATTTCAACCGGATTACTATTATGGATGGTTATGATTCTAAGCAGCCACCATCCTACAAAATGGTGAGGAACCCCATTCGCCGATTGGTTCACCGCCTCCTTGCTTTCTCTATTCGGGCAAGGCACTCTGCCAAGGAGAAAATGACTATGGATGATTTATACCTCATGGAAGGCATGAAAGGGGGAAATAACATCGATGTCCCCCACTATTTGGCGAGGTTTATGGGTGGTGGTGCTAAAGGGTTTTCAGCTAGGATCCCAATTCAGGGGGCTCATTTCATTGGGAGGTTGGCTAGGAGCTATGATTTGATGACCGATGCAGCTTTGGCTCGGGTGGCCCGTGGTAGGGAGACTAGCTTGATCGGGTTGAGTAAGCTAGTTGAGTTCGATATTTTCACCCAAGACATGTATGGAGTGATTGAGCTAGCTGGGACTGCCCTGAGGAGAGAAGTCGGGGAAGGTAGTGGTGCTGCTGGTGAGGCCGAAGAGGATGTCGAGGAGCGTGAGCCTAGGGGTCGAAGAAGGGCACACGTTAATCTAAGGGAAAGGTTACAGATCATCGACGAGAGGATCGAGGGAATGGCTACCCACTTCAACGAGAAAATTGATAGCCTCGGGGTGGGCTTGTATGGTCTTAGTAACCAATTTGAGGGTTTTGCAGGTACCATGGATCAAGTGCAACAGCTCCAGCATGACTTCTTTAACTGGAGTGCAGATCATACTAGCCAAATGCTCCAGAGCATGCACTTGAACCACCCTAGATGGCAAGGACCGGAGTATGTGTACCAGCCCGACATCCCCTGTAGGATCGTGTATTTTATGTTGTTTAGATGATTCGGGTGGTCTAGGTAGATGGTTAAACAAGAATGCCATCTTAGAGAGAGAAAGAGTAGAGAGGGTGATCTTTTAGAGAGAGAGAGATAATAAACAATGAAAGGTTAGATTAAAGAAGCACCACCCTTCCCTTAGTGGGAAGGGTATTTATAGTTACAAAGTAAACGCCCTCCTATCGGGCTGTGGATCAGGCATACAGTGGGAAAAGACCCGTCCTTCCTCCACGGTGAAACACTAAACTAATAACTAAGCTAACAACTAACTAATTAACTACTAAACAACGTAAATAACGATATGTCTACGAGCTAACTTATGCTAGATTATATTTGGGGTGACCGACACTTCACTATGGAATTTCTAATTCCTAACAATCTCCCCCTAAGGGAGGTCACCCCATGTTTTACATTTCGAATTCTAGCATTCTATTTTATCTTCAATCTTGAGCTCGTTGACTTTAATTCTTCAATTTCCGCATTCTTTGTGCCTGAGCAGTGATTCTTCAAAGTCCGACTGCTTTGTACTTTAATTGGAGGTCTTTGAACTGATCCACATCTTTGATGATCTTCGAGCTTACTTAGAGATCATCAGCCACAGCAAATCTCTCTGGCTCATCTATAGTTGTGTTGCCTTCATGTGATGTTGTGACTTTTGGACCGATATGCTCACACCTTTTGGATCATGACTTCTTTCCATCAGAGTAGCGGAAGCTTTACTGGTTCATGATATTTGCAGCAGCGTAGCAGAAGCATAGTATAAAAATATCAGAGCCAGGTTATGTAGATATGCACTAGTCATGATTTCTTCAATTAAGTGTGGATGTTGTGAGCATGCGGTTGTGAATTGACTTCTCAATATCGATCAGCTGCAACCGTCCAAATGTACCTGCAAACAACAGTTAGCAATAAAACACACGAAAATGTCTTTGATCACTTTCGTCGAATTGAGGTACACGGCCCACGGTTCCCGTTGATCGGTACAATCACGCCTCGATCGGTATAATTCAAGAATCTCCTTGAGGGTTTCGCGTTGCTCTAGTCGTTCTCAAACTGGAGCGTCTCAAAGAAGACAACACGGAGTGAGTGAACCAGCGAATTGAGATTAACTGATTGATGAAAAATTGATTTGAAAACAATCGCGTATTGCTTAGAAGAAAGAGTTTTGCAATACGACGGAGGTTTTATAAGAAAGATCAATTTTCAATCAAAAATACTTTTTGTATTTGAAAAGAATACACATTCGATGTACTAGAGAAAAGAAGATTTGCACATCGAACGGTTTTTCCAAAAGTATTCGTCAATTCATTTCCTGGACCAAGGTTGATTCACGAGTGAATCGCCCCATCGTTTCTATCCAGCTGTCACATGCTTGATCTTTAGAAAAGATCTCACATGTCACCCACCAAGATCTTGTTTGAGGTTGGCTCTATAAGGATTTCCATCTTCATCATGAATACTTTTACATATCACTCGGATGTTCTGGCAATATCACAAGGATAATGCGTAGGACTCTTAATATATTCTTACTTTCCACATTGTGTGAAACAGTAAGTCTTCATTAGTTTAGTGTTCTAATGAGATATTGTGGATGATCTCTTGGCTCTAGACTCAATAGTGCACATTTGGTTTCCTATGCCGGAGACTAGGGAGAGGGTCTCCTTCTTCAATATTAACACTCTCTAAGAGAAAGTCGATAGATAATGTAGGTTCCCCGTGAGAATGAAACAAGTCATTTTAAGAGGAACTTGAGTAGCTTGGGAAGATAGGTGCAGTGCGTCACTGGGTCCATGACGTACTGTCTTCAATACCAGTGTTACCTTAGTAGACACCAGTAGCATATGTATTGAACCCGGTTTCTGCCCTAAGGTTGAATTAATGGAGGGCTATTTATTTTCACCCTTTCTCACATTCATTTCTTTTTCATTCTTCAACCCCTTCAGTGCTTACCGAGACTTCATTACTAGAACCTTGTTGGGTTTATTCCAGTTTCAGCTCTATCTCATTCGGCACTCTTCCCTTATTCTCACTTTTCTCCATTTTTCATCATACCTAAGGACTTCTACACTATCTAGTGGATTGTCCCTGGGTAGATCCCTCTGGCTCTGGCGGGATCGTGGGATCGAATACCTAACCTAACCATCCTTATAACACCATGCATAAAGTAAATTGGTCGGTCTTTTGGTATTGTTCATTCATTCTCGAAACCAATCGAAAAATCATTTGGAAAAATCAATCAAGGTACTTGTGATATAAAATCAAAGCATTTTGTACCTTAATTGTTTTTGATCATTTAGAAATGCTCCCCCTCAACATGTGCTTATGATTTTTAAAATGTTTAGCAAATGGAGGCAAGAGTTCTTTGAAATTTATTCATGATCACAATTTCCGTAGAAAAAGCCATTTGAATTTCTTTTGTAAATTATCCCCCTCAATATGTGCGTTGGATATTTGAAAGTGATTTTGAACATAGAGGCAAGAGGTTTTTGAAGTACTTTTCACGATTGCCAATAGAAACCATTCGCTCCCCCTCAATATGTGCATCGATATACGAAAGAGTTTAGCACATATTAGAGAGAACTTGCACTTTGAGTCAAAACGATCATCATTTATCAGATTTCATATTTAAATCACATTTTCTCCCCCGATCAAAAATATCAAACCCTTTGAGATTTTGGATCCCAAGTGATTTAAATAGGTTTAGAAAACATGGGAGAAAATGTGCGTAGTTTAAATTCTCTTCTGGTTTTTGGTTAAATGCTCCTCCACACTCATGTGCATTAAGTATTTGAAATCGTTTGGCACATGAAGGAAGGAGTGCTTTTGAAACAATCACCCTTTAAAACCGATTTGAGATTTAAATCACGATCTCTCCCCCGATCAAAAATTTCAAAGCAATTTAGATTTGTGATCCCAATTGATTTAAATCATTTAGAAAAATTTGGGGAAAGACGTGGTGAGATTTAATTTTGAAAAATGATAGATAAGGAACAGTTTTTCGACATTAAAGATTTTTAGTGTCAGGTATGATAGTTTTAAGAGATCTTTAAGTAAAATAAAACAATTTCACAATCAAACAAGAACATAAAAAATTTCATTTTGAAAGATCTTTGAGTTTTAAAGAAAAATCATATCATGACATAACATTAAATCTTTAGATCACCACTTTAATTCGTACAAGCCGGACTTGATAGATGAAATATCGTTTGAAAATATTTTATTTTAAATCACTCTCCCCCTCAATCGATGATCGTAGTCGTTGATTGAGTGACTTAAGTTTTGATAAAATGAAGTCCGGTGATTTCCAAAATTAAGTCCAATTTATTTTCAAAAACAATATTTTTCCATTTTTCAAAACAATATTATTCAAAAATTGTTTTAAAAAAAATGGTATCATCGCTATTATCCTGCACAAAGATATGTTAGGTGGTTAAGCTGCTTCTGTTGTTGCTGTAAGGCTGGAAGAAAACCGTCTGCTGATGCAGTGAGACCTCTGACGTTGCATTTGTCATGCCAACTATCCATGGAGAGATCTGATTAAGCTCCGTTTCTTCTTTTGTCGACTTCAAGAAATGGTTACCCTTTCCTTTCGGCATCCAATCTTCTTCTTTTGTAGGATCCGGATCGGGAACATTCTTTTATACCATGATATCTGCATACGTTAGTGAAAATACATACATATATATGGTGGTCGACATCACCAAACAACAATCGACTAATAAAAGTCAATCCAACATATCAATCAGATCATGTAAGGCATAGGAATAATGTGTTTGTCAAACTATAGTCATCTAATCCTAATAATCATATCCTTAACTCCTAGTCCTTCGACATAGGCAACTATCATTTTTTAGTTAAGCACGTAGGATAATTAGATAAGCTTGATAGATGATATAAATTTGAAAACATTCTCCCCCTCAATCAATGACTCATTTTAAGAAAAGTTTTTAAAACGCTGAAGTCATGGATTGAGTTTCCAAATTATGAAAAATCCAAGTGTTATTGATTTTAAAGCAACTCATTTTCTACCATTTTGTAAAACAAATATTTTTCTGAAGAATTTTAGAAAGAAAAATATTTGAGTAGGAACAACAGTCTTTTTGTCGACATGCTTTTCTCGTTTTGTTTTAGGATAAGTGCTCGATATTTGTGAAAATTGTTTTAGCGCAGCACTTTCCTTCTTGAGGAGCGGGTTGCTATCAGAAGTAATAGCAAACCATAATTTTGAAGAACGGGTTACAGTCTGAAGTAACTGCAAGCCATGGTTTAAGCACGGGTTACAGTCTGAAATAATTGTAAGCCATAGTTTTAGACATGTTTTGAAAAAGAATATTTACACCTCCTGCTCGAACTTCATCTATGGTCCCGTGCTATTATTGAATGACATTTCTAAGACCGCAGATGTTATCAATACCAGAAGACATGTCTTGAGAAAAACAATATTTTTGGTATTTTCTGATTTTTCAAATTTTTATGGATTTTAGTTATTTTCTATTTTTCTATTTTGTTTTTGTGGATTTTATATTTTTTTATTTTGGTTTTTGATAAATATTTACAAGGATAGAATAGATGATATAGTTTAAGAAAGATGATGATACGAGTACCGAGATAAGGATATCGAACAGCCCCGTTGCAGAAGAGAGAAATCAACATCTCTTAAACTTTCACCACCAAAGCTTCCGAGGCTCCAGAATAGAAGATAGAACATGAGCCTTTGAGAAAGAGAGACTTTGGCAGCTTCCCCCCAAACCAAAAATCCATTAGATGAGCAGATTCGAAGCTCTATTTCAAGCTTGCCTTAGCCAGTGCACAGAGAAGCACACCTTTATCATAAATCCCACTGCTCCTTTTAAGAACGATAATCGAGATTCTCCGTTCGGGGTTATATCATCAAAATAGATCGGCAACGTATCATCCCACGCTTGAATGAATCTTCTCATATTTCTTTTCAACTGAAGTCAAGGCGATCCATACCAAAAAGTTGTCAAGAGGCAACTTCCCCAAGTAGATGAATTGATGCGTCGGTCTCTTAGACTAGAGCTCACGAACCGAATACGTATACCCAAAGACAGAGAAACTTATAACATCGAAGTAGCAGATTAAGTCCGATAACCAAAGAATAACCCCGATGTATACTTTTCTCTCCCCCTGAAGAGAGTGTATGAAGCTCAAGAATAACCGACAACCTGAATACACGTATACCAAAGTACCTGAATGCCCAAAGAGAGAATAACCGACAACATTGAAGTAGCAGGCCGAATCACTGATTACCTCTGCGGATGTCAACTCCAGAATAAGTGATTATATCTCTGAATCACTAATTAAGCCCTCAAGTGAAACAGCTGAGCGCCCCCAATGTACACAATTCTTTCTCCCCTGATGATTGCGATAACATCGAAATCATCACACACTTATGTACCTCTTTTATCTTCAGAAATAACTCTTCCATCTCTTCCCCCACATCGTTAGAATAAGAACACTAGACGCCATGAGTCAAATCTTGAGTTTCGCTGCGGTAATGACATATGTATTCCCGGGATATCTTCAATCACTTAGAAGTATTAAGTTCATCAAGTTTACTCGCATTTAGATGCGTGTCTCCTTCCCCCTTGCTGGTTTTGATACTTGTAATCAACAACTCTTTGTAAGCCCGTATACTTGAAATCTTTTGAGAAGAACACTTGTAATCTTGTGGGAATCAACTTGCTGAAGTAGAATGTGAGCAAGTCTAATTGGGGATTAAATTGGTCTTTTCACTCTCCCCCAATTAGTTCTCTCCCCTAAACCGACAATCTGTTTGATAAATGCCCAGATTAAGAAGAAGTCTTTAGATAATCAAATGCAACTCGTATTTAGTCTTCCAACATGCAGCAAAAAATGTAGAACATACTGTAGACTCAACCTTCTTCAAGATTGTTCCGTTTGAGGATCAGAAAGTTAACATCTTCAACTCACCAAATGCATTCCCGTTAACATACATATAGCAAATCCCCTTAACTCAAATCCCTCCCAATCAAACAAGAACAGAAAGATGTTCATCAAGGAAATCAGCCCCGCAACTGGAAGCACTTTGTCATTAATCATATCAGCCCATGTGAAGATGTCAACCAATGGCTCTTAGAAGAAAACTCCATGCGAAGATGACCCGATAAGAAGAAACTCGGTTCTTACATGAGTTAGGAGCCGTATGACCATATATTCTCAAATATAACTCAACATGTAGAATTATCATACTTCTTCTCCCCCTCAAGAATTGCATACGGAAATGCCAATTTTGATTGAATAAGTGAACATTATCCAAATGTAGTCTTTTCACACTTCTCCCCCCAAAGGTTGCATATGATGTCGCCATCGTCATTATAATTGAGCAAGTGGAATAAGAGAACAATCAACAATAGTTCGGTTCACTTGATGACTGAAGCGCATGGAAAAAGCATGAAGCATGTTGACGAGAATGGTCATAATGAGAAGATTTATCTTCTTCTGAAGATAAAGCGCACTGAAATGTACACTTTACTTTTCTTTAGAGAACGAGGCTTGAATTGTTGTGTTCAAACGTCATAAGAAGATTTCTCTTCTTCTTGAAGATAAAGCGCACTGAAACGTACACTTTTCTTTTCTTTAGATAATGAGGCTTGAACTGTTATGTTCAAACGTCATTATCTCTCTCTTTTCATCTACTCTTGGCAAACTTGTAATCAACCCCATTATCATTCAGTAGGCTCTTTATAGTGACAGCTGATGGAGAAAACCCAATATGATGAATTTGACCCTGAAGTAAACTAACCCGAACTCGTGACTTAAACTTGCACATATGTAACAAAGAGCGGTGCCGAGAGTTCATCCTCCATTGAATCTCTAAGTACTCTATACTCTTCATCCAACCAACCATCAAGTATAAGACGTACATCACCTCTTGAAAATCCACAATTGAATGTGACACTGACCACTACAACGTAACTCCTTAAAGTGATAGTTATTTTGTGGTGGTAAGAGCCCAATTTCCCCAAGTGGTAAAAGAAAAGGAAAAGTCACCCAACAATAACTAGATTTCCAAGTCTTCGTTTTTTATAATAAGCTCAAACAAGGATCTTGAAGAATCTTCATCCAACCATCCCCTATACCTTCAGATACTAAGTACACTCGCCCGTTATATTTCACTTCAACTTCAAATAAATAATAGTGAATTAACCCCGTTGTCACATCTTCTGGTTAAAAGCTCAAATCTAGCCTCCTTTGACGTTTTAAGTGAACTATGATAATGGTTTTCATCCCGACCATGGTTAATAGCACATAACCCCGTAAAACCTTGTAATAACCAAACTGCCATGAAGACAACCCAAACACACACCCAATTCATGAAGTACACCCTTTTATCCCTTCTTTGAAGCAGAAACCGTAGCACCAGCATCAAATAAGATCCAGACTTACACTTTCCTTTCTCAAGGATGGTTCCATCATTACGGGATTTTACAATTTTATGGTTTAAACCGAGAAATAGTTTCTTTCGCGGGATTTTACAAAACCAAGAATAAACCGTAAGATAGATCCGGAAATGCACTTTACAATTACCAGGATGTTTCCGTTGTCACGGGATTTTACAAGTCTATGATTTAAACCGAGAAATAGGTTCTTTCGCGGGATTTTAAAAAATCAAGACAAAACCGTAAACAATATCAGCTTGAATGTTTTACGACAACTTTGGTTTCAGTGAATATCGTTTTTCGAGGAACATGCAGCGGTTCATCAACGGTTCATTATCCAACACCAACAACATCATCAGCAGTTCTTTACCCATATGTAGACAACTTCACAAACCATACTAAGTCAAGTAGTATACACTACTTCCCCCTGAGATTGACCGTAAAACATCAAAGTACACGATTCTCCCCCATGATGGTTTCGAACTTTCGGAAGCATCATTAACATATACGACCATTTGCACGAAAAGTTCTTGTCATAAGCAAACATCTTGAAAAGTCATGACAGACGCTGAAGATTATTGAAAGATTTTGCTTAGACTGTGAAGTATCATTAGCATTCAGTGGTATCGAATATTCTGTGGGAATTGTTGATCACATCTCAACCATTCAGCACTTTGGAAAACACATCATCCACATATTCTATCGATTATTTTTGTGACCACTTGGTGAAGTAAACCCGATATACCAAACTTGAACATGGCGTAAAATTCCCCAGATTGGTTACTTAAGCTTGCACTAATCCTTGTGAAGAAGAAAACGGTGTACCCAATGTACAAACCTCTTGACGTATCCTCAATTGCGTGAGACACCGAAGTGATAGTTACGTTGTGGGTTTAAGCGAGAAAGAATCACAAACGTAACTAAATAGCCAAGTCTTTATCACACTCTATAAATGCTCAAACAAGTCATCTTCGCGAAAGAAAGAAGACGAAATAAGTAAAACGCGCCCGGAAAACCTTACTTCAAGTCCAGTTAACAAATATCGTACACAAACCCCGTAGTCAACCAAGTTCCAATAACAATTTAAGGCGTGACGTAATATCTTCCGTGAAAATGTATAAACCAAAGTATCAATCTGCATAACACAACAACTTTCATCATCAACTCGCATCAAGTCACTTAGAATATTCAAAACTCATCAACAAATCTCATTATCACACAGTTCATCGTTAAATCTCATTGTCATCAATAATCATCCGATCAAAATATTTAAGTCCGGTTCAATCCATTCTTAAAATTCAAGTCCATTCTGTCTCAAATGAAACATCTGATCCAAATAATCCAGAACCATTCCAATCTCACATAAACACTATATGAAAATAGTTCATACTCATCTTTGCAAATCACGCCTAGCCGACTCCAAATTAGGAGACCACCTTGAAAGATCGTCTCACCAAAGTAATGTGAATATGTCCCAACCTCAACGGCTTAACCCCAAATCTGTTAAACAAAATGCAAGTTTTGCACACCACATTATACAAATTATTTCACATCATTTCCCTTTATACACGTTTTATAAAGTGTGATTGCGAACTCTTTTAACAGCTCATTTCAAATAATCATACCGACAAGTCCAGGCCCAAATTAGACATGTATATACGGCCCAGCAATACTCCTAAAACAGCACCGATCCATTGAGGCCCAATCTTGAGAATCTGATCCATACTCACATAACCCTAATCAGATAGGATATAAAAGACCTTAAATCACATTCATTCAACCCTAATATATCTCACCCTTAACCCTAAAATATCTCACATAAACTCATGCGCCCCCTTTTCTCCTTCACATATCATCTCAGAAAAAAAATCAAACCTAGCTGCATCCAATATATTGCACAACGACAAGTAATTGTGGCCTTCTCATAGGCACCACTTAATCATGTCTAGCCACAGGGATGGCATGAGACATGGGAGACACATAGAGATCAAACCAAGTGGTTGTAGGTAAGTATTATTAACGTATGTTCACCTTAAACGAACTCAAGAAAAACAATTTAACAAACATTGTTAAAATCATTTCTTAGTTCGTATAATCATTTGAGGAATAAATTATGAGTAAGTGATTTTGGTTATCCTTTTTGTGAACATAGTCGAATCAAAAAGGAATGAGAGGATAACGAAGGTTTTTATCACCCTAATCCTTTGGTTCGAATAAATAAAAGGAGTAATACTTCTCATAGATCGATGAAGAGTCATTCTTCTCGTGTATTAGGCCATTGGTTTTGATATTTAAAAATATCACATGACACGAAGACCGGACTAAGATCTTAGTGATGACGATTTGACTTATGTAGGCAAGACCATTAAGCACGAAAGTATTTCTGAAATCTTGTAATTATTGTGTCCTTTTGAGATTGAGATATGAACGAGTAACTGAACAAGTATAACATAATTGTTATGACTTGTTTTGATGTTCGGATATTCATCAGTAATTAAAGATCTATGATGTGCTCGTTCTTGAGTGGAAAGGCCTTTGAGTCTTGATGAATCTTTAAAAAGAACACTAAGAGTTTTTCTGAGATCTGGTACTTTCATGTTGTTGTTTAGGTTTATAATGAGTTGTTGCATTGATTGAATGATGATGTAAGGTTTGATGATATATTGTAGAATGTAAGATTGTTGTTGATGAAGTCTAAATGCAGTACTTAGATAATGTTGCTTGACACTTGTAGAGATTCTGTTCTTGTTGTGGATAGTATGATGTATGTAGAAGTAGTTAATCTTCAAATCACTTTACATAACCTCTTACTGTCCAACTCGCACCCTTCTTTGAAACTGATTTTACAAACAGTTTTCAAAAATTAATAAGACGAATCGCTTCTTAACTCTATCACACAAACCGCATACCCTTTTTTTTAACATGACAAATCGCTTGCCATTTCAAGACAAAACGCTCAAAAGCATTTTGACACAAATAACCACAAATCGCTTGCCAGTTTTTGAACATTTTAAGACAAGTCGCTTTTGATTTTTTGACTCAACAGTCAAATAACCACAAATCGCTTCTCCAAAACAGGTACACAAATCGCCTTTCAGGTACATCGAATCTGAACAGTTTTTGACAGACCTCTTCGAAGAATTAGGACCACAAACCGCTTCTAAGAATCAGTGACAAATCGCTTACAAGAAATGTAACACAAATCACTACACCGAATAGGTTTACAAACAATTTCAAAACTGCCTTTTGAACACCCAGATTAAAACTTGTAAATAACCAGCAGCTTAAACAAAAACCAAGCAGATTCACGATAAAAACAGCTTATAACGTCCTTCAATAATACCAACAGTTTTTAAAACCAGCTTAACAATCAGCTCAAACCTTAATACCAGATTTGACAATACATAAAAAACTGTGTAAAACCCACGGATTCATCAACAGTAACGAATTGCACCAAGACTCATCAAAACATAATCAAAACCGCAACAAACCGCATACGCGAAACTACTCAAAAACCGCATAAAACCATGAAACAAACCACGAGAATCAACACAAGCAACATAACCTGGCTCTGATACCATTTGTAGGATCGTGTATTTTATGTTGTTTAGATGATTCGGGTGGTCTAGGTAGATGATTAAACAAGAATGCCATCTTAGAGAGAAAAAGAGTAGAGAGGGTGATCTTTTAGAGAGAGAGAGATAATCAAAAATGAAAGGTTAGATTAAAGAAGCACCACCCTTCCCTTAGTGGGAAGGGTATTTATAGTTACAAAGTAAACGCCCTCCTGTCGGGCTGTGGATCAGGCATACAGTGGGTAAAGACCCGTCCTTCCTCCACGGTGAAACACTAAACTAATAACTAAGTTAACAACTAACTAATTAACTACTAAACAACGTAAATAACGATATGTCTACAAGCTAACTTATGCTAGATTATATTTGGGGTGACCGACACTTCACTATGGAATTTCTAATTCCTAGCATCCCCGACATTGGCATCCAAAGAGGAGTGGCATTCATGCAGGCCGAGCACACTCCTGCTAGCACCACAAGCACCCCATTCGATCCCACCTAATTTCACTCCATGGATCACGATCTACACAGAGATGATTGATTCCCCTATTTGTTGGAACAATTTGAAAAATATGTCTGTAATAACTGAATTATTAGGATATTTGTATGCTTAATTATCGATTGTACACATGGGGTACAAAATTTTCCATGTATTATGTGCAGGTTTTGGTTCTGTGAGGAAATTAAAGCGTAACCTTTGGGTCAGTTACGCCGTAACCCTTGATGCAGTAGGAAATATTTTTGGTGATATAATAGTTAAGGCGTAGTCTCCGGAAACGATATAAATTAGCCACCCCATGACCTACCTTCAACCTTTAGTGAGACATTTTGGGCAAGCATTTGAAAGGGGAGTTTATTTCTTTCTTGATTCTTTTTCATTTCTATTTTATTTTTCCTTTTTCTTCGTACAAATGGGACTTTGTACACTTCAAGTGGGGGGATAGGTATACAAATGAAGTGCATGATTGCTTAGCTTACTTGCCCTAATTTTCTAGTTGGTTTTCAAAATTTTAAGCTCATTTGAAAAAAATTTGTCATATTTTTAACCAATCTAGAATTACATAAAGCCGAGCACACTATAACCCTTATTGCCATTGGTGAGATTAAGCCTTTCAGTTTTTCCCATTTTACCCAAATCTACCAAATATTGAGTGTGCCCATAGTATTGTAAACTTTAGAACTTGGCTTTTACATCACTTCGAGACCATAGACGAGTAGTGTATAAAGTTAGCTTGGTGCATTTGGAAAAAGTGATTTGAAAAAGTAAATATTTTAGGATTAAACTCAAATAGCCCATATGTGTTCACTTGTGTGTGTTTTTCGATTAGTCACATTAACTTTTCAACCTCCGTGTTAACCCTTTTTGTTGCACTCACCTTTAGTGCAAGATACCCATAGTTACACCCCTTTTGAGCCTATCCTTTCATTTTCTAACCCTTATTTTCGTTACACTCTTACACCTTAGCCTACCGTGTAGTCTTACCTTTTTATCTTAAAGTCATTGTTCCCCCTAGTTCGAGGTTCGAAATAAAGTTTCGAGAGGCGTACCCAATCATCTACATCTTTTTGAAGATCGTCAAAGACCCCCAAGTTATCTCCTTATGCTCAATTCAAGTGGGGGATGTAATTGAAATATATATATGTATATATGTATGTATATATATATATATATATATATATATATATATATATATATATGCGGAAAATTATAAGCACTATATGAATTAAAGAAATTGGCATTGAGAATAATCTTCCCGATCACATCTGAAGGTTGGAAGAATAGTTCAAGAAAGAATAATGATGGATTCCAGTGACATATATTGATCATATGAAGATGAACCTCGAATTAACAGTGGTGCGATGGCAACTCGGTTTTAAGCTAAGACTATTTGTTTTCTTTTTCTTTTACACCCATTAAAATATCCCATGCCTTACCTTACCCTTTTTGTCGTGAAGCGTGTCTAGGTGATGCAGCGAGCAATCCTTGAGGGGGAGAATACTGCTGAAGAAACTCCTCTTCACAGTGAGGGGGAGGAAACACCACCTGTCTCAGTAGCTCCAACATCATCTACACCAGTCTCAGCAATACCAATCTCCTCACTACCACCTCAAACATCAACAACAACAACACTGACGGTCACAACAACAACACCACCCTTAGTTGCATCATCTTCCTCAGGCAAGGACAAGGGCAAAGGCATAATGACAACTGCCGAGCTGAAGATTCCCTATAAAATCGGCGACACGAATACCTTGCTCACACCTCAACGGTGAGTAAACATCTTGCTAAAGAAGAAAGAAGATTGAAACTAGCGAGGAAGAGAAAAAGAAGAAGCACTGGCAAAGGTTGTCATTGAAGAAGCGAGAATATGGGATTAGATGCAAGCAAGCTCCCAAAGGGTGAGGAAGGAAAAAAGTTCAAGGATGCTCAGGCTGCTCAAATGGCTGCAATGAGAAAGCAGTATGAAGAAAAGAGAAAGCTGAAGCTCTCGGAAAGGGAATTGAGGAATACAACGGACAATGAACACCGAAGGCTTCCTGAAAAAAATCAGCGATATCAAGATTATTCCCAACACCAAACCATTGGCTATGAATGTTTACATAGGGGATGACAAAAGACACTTTGAGGTTCATGATCCCTTAAAATTCAGTGACTTTGGGATCACTGAACTTGATGAACTTGGTCCGATCATTGGAAAGAAGAAAAATAAGGTGGTCAAGGAGCTGATGAAGATGCTCAACAAAAGATATGAAAGGCTGAGGGATGCAACAGCCCAACTGGGAATTCAGCTTGCCTTGACTGCACCTGTAACACCCCAACCCGACAAGGGTAAAGATATCACAATACGGTTTCATATCAGAACTTTAATAACTATACAATAGCGGAAGCCTTACAAAAATATTCAAAAAGAAAACATAAATAACTAAACTTCAAAATAAATCTAAGTTCTCTATGGCAAAGTCTTGCTCTCGTCTATACTCTCAAACCCGATCGGCTATCCCACAAGCTTATCTTGAACGCTTAATACCGCCGCAGAAAAGAAAAGTGCGGCCGAGCTTACAAAGCCCGTGAGCAGATATAACGAAACAAAACAAATATACAAATAACAAAATACAATGAAATAATAACGAAGGATCTTTCGTGATTCTCGCGGAAGCACAAATATACGTGAAGTCCAAACGAAACATATAACAAATTAAACAACCAAACACTTAGCATATCAAGAGCAGATAGATTACATATAAACCAAACGAAAAGTCTAATGACTAACGGAATAGTTACCAACAAATAAACATGGCATTCAACAAACTAATTAACCTTCATTTAACACATTTAAAACATTAAAGCAAAGTGGAAATAGCATCCAAAACATGGCGGTCTCACAAACAAATAGAACATATTAGACAAACTATAATTAGAAAGACCAAACAAGTCATAGCATAACCATTAGCAATTATCCAAACAGATATCATAAGTTAAACCAGTCCTCAGATCAAATCCTAACATCATAAAGTTCGACATGGCAGTCACATAGGCAATAAAACACTAACGTATAAGCAAAGTTCCCAAAATTAACTGATCAAACGTTACATATTAAGCTTATAGAATATTATCTATCACACTAACACATTCATCTCATAGATTAACGGATCCACATAACGATAAACTAACATAATATCGGATGGCAGATACGAATCATATTTAAACATATTAATCATATCTTAGCATAGCGACGGTAGTCACATAAACATCTGAAAACATAAACATGTATAATAACATATAAGCCCACACATAATCAGAACACTTAACATACCAAAACATAATCAGAATACTTATCATATAATTAGCAAATACAGATTTAGTTAACTACCTCGAGCCCAGAACATATCCGATACATCATACTTATACGAAATAATCTCGAGAAAATAATTTGGAGGAGCTAGCTCCCAGAAGTTGTGAAGACGCGTATTGCACACGACATCATTCACCAGCAGATCATATCGGATAACAAATCGATCTAGGATGCATCCATACGCCTACGCAGATATTGGCCATAACATATACTTGAGCTCATAAGCGATAACGAAAGGGACGGGCGAACATCACTCTACTGCCCTAGAGTCATATCGAGAGGTGCATCACCGATACGGACATGGAACCCCCATGACTAGTTATATTTGGCTCGGGTGTCAAACTAACTTAGGTCAAATAAATTGTCATAAATGACACAGATCATAATCAAACACAAAGTTCAACAGATAACATATCAGATAACTCATATCATAAGATTCATATTCAGACATAATGAGGTTCATCAATTACACATATCAAAGTCTTCCTAACGAAATGTTCAAATCAGATAACACATGGTTCAATAAAACATCACCCGGATAACCAACAAATCACACAATCAGAAAAGGGTTCATAGCAATGGCATTGGAAACCCTAATAAGTAAAATGGAAAGACTAACGAAAAGAACATCATAAGGAACCTTTACTAAGAAGGTCAGAATATATGTACGATAACATAAGTGTCTTAAAGTAAGACAGAATATCCGTACCTTAAAGCAATTGAAAGAAAAGAAACGAATGTAGGAATATGAGGATGTAACGTCGCGTCTCCTCCAACGAATCTACACAGATTTTGATTTATTTAATACTTATTAGAATCATTAATATTATAACGGATCTATCGCATTAATACTTTTAGAGTTGTCAGAATATTCTCATTTTAGTGACAGACGAAATTACAACATTTTAAAGTATAAATCATTTATTAGTCAACTCCCTATTTAGGTTCTAGGGTTTTCCATACTCTTTAAATATTACTAAATACGCATTAAATTCACATATTACTTCTTTTAATGATTTCCCAAATTAACCTAGAACGTCAATGATAACAAACCGAAATTAACTCAACCTTACGCGTCTCTCTACAAAATCAATTTACACTTGTTGAACCCATAATTACTCAGAATTACAAATTACACCCTTGACATCTTTAAGTTCACAAACTCACCTTACTTTATCAGATTTTACACTTTTAACCCAAAGGTTTTAGAATTTACAAAACGTACCCTAATAAATTAAATACAACTCGAATAGCCCTTTAAATATCCAAAATTACATGTTTAACCCCCACACTTATTTTTATACGTTTAGGACCTTTATTTTACTGTTCACAAAATAACCTTTAAGTTTCAATATTTACAAAACCAACCCAAACCTTTTATTTAAGGCCGAATAGGGCATAATTCAAAAGCAAGCCCTAAACCTAGGTTAAACCAATCATTAATTCATCATTACTACTTCATTAATTACCTTCAATGATTACAAGAAACCCTAGTTTATGCAAAACCCTAATCGCACCTTTTTTAAAACCTTTCCTTTTTATGCTTTTCGAATCAAGAAAACCCAAGACAATTCACACAAGCTTCGAATTCATGATTATGCATTTTATTCAGGTCTTATAACATGTAATAGCTTCTGGAAAAATAGATTCATGATCTCTAAAAATATTATAAGCTAAATCGTTATTTGTGTACGCTTTTTAGGGTTTTAGTTTTCGAATAATTTCATACGACATATAAATCATGCATGGCTAATTTTTATGTGTTATATACGACTTATAGGACTGAATTCATCATTAGGAACTTACCCTTGATGAGCTTGGATTGTTAAAACAAAAGAAGCACAAAACCCTTTATCGCTAAAACCCTAATTGCTTCAAAAACTAACCACGACTACAACAGCAACTTTGGAATTCGATCACTATTTTTCCCACCTTGTTTACCTTCAATCTTCTCCAAGAAAAATGGTCCCAACCTCTGGAAACTGGAAATCGAATTATTTAGGGTTTTGGGGTCGGTTTATGGTTAATCGGCATAAGGAATTATTAGGGACCGAATATATGTATATATATACTTGAGTTATTATTTTTCTTGTGGGCTTAAATATGTATTGGACTCAAAATAAATGGTCTTTTAATAATATAATTTATATTGGGCTTTTATTTAGTTTTATTTCTTTTATAAACTATTTTAATATATTCGGTTATTAAGGAAAATACAAAATTAAATTTTAATAAATTATAATCTATAAAATTTAACTTTACAAAGTCATTCAAAATGGATTTGGATCATATGTGATTTTTCTTATAAGTTTTCTGAATTTACATAGCTCATTTGGTATTCTGTTTATTTAATTATTTTTACTTTTGATCATAAGGGTATTTTGGTCTTTTGTGAATTTTAGAAATTCAGGTATTACAATTTCTTCCCCTCTAAAAAGAAATTTCGTCCTCGAAATTGAACAAGACGGAATAGTACGGCACAAATGTGGATTGAACTTCATGGAATATATGACGAATGCTAATCGTATACTTAGTAAAGTATTAGCAGTAAAAGATGAGATAAAGAAAATTCAAAAACACGCTCTAACTTACACAGGTATCAAATGATGAATACTATCATATGCATAGATGGAACGAATCCTAACGGTCTACTAATCGCAGGAGTATGTGGAGACATACAGATCTAAGGCAGGCATAACAATCTATAGGTTAACACAGATAATAACAACTTCGGATCCCAATGGTACAAAATTTATGTGCAACAGATACCGACGAGAATCTCATAATCGATCGAATCTCAACCCAATATGAAAGGTACCAAATAACGAATACAAAGCAAATCCATACATCTATCATCAGTGCATTTCCCGACGTTGTATACTTTCAATAAGTTCAGATTATATGATCTCGGTATTATTACGTTGATCAGGCGTCATAATACTTGCATCACATAACAAGTTCTTATTGTCATTATATTCGGTCTCGGGTCGTGACAAAACACATAGCGAATATCATAGCAAAACAAACCATATAGAGATAATATACAGATAACAAATAATCCTACTACAACAGGCTAAAACCACATGAGTATACCATCATAATGGTCATACTTAATCAAACAATAATAAAAACAACATCATATAGAAAATAAATAGCAGACGAAACTGATGAGGACTAATGGAAACCCAACGAATCTATCAGAAAGAAAACAACGAACAGGAACTATATTATCAAATTTTGTTTATTCCATTAATCAAACAAAATTTTCAAAATCGTCAAAAGATGTACTCCCAAAATAAAATTCAATATCCTAAGATTCAATCGTCGAACGAAACAAAAGGGACCTAACCCAAAATCAATGTCAAAGCTTCTCATAACGAAGGCAACTAATCAGAAGAGAAATTCCTATTCTTGTGTCGGATTGAACCTACTAGTAGCCGTAGACTCCGTTTCCGACTCTACCTCGTACTTTTCCTTGGGTTCCTCTTCTTCTTCTTCCTCCTCGCTTATCCACCCGTTCTTGTTTCCTTCAGGCTGTGGTAGGAAGCCACTAGCAAAGCCACCTTTACGCTTCCTCTCTTCCTCCTCTGGCACACGATCCACGAAGGCATACAGATCGCGACTCTCACCGTCCTACTCCTTCATCCTCAACGAACTTAGGGCACCTATCATGATATGTAGTAGTGAAACCTTCGTTGTCAACCACCTTAGTTTCATATTCTTCCACCACCTCTCCGTCAATGGTCCTCAAGGTCAGCTTCTCCTCGATGGTACATGGCCACATATTGGCCGGAACTTTTATCCTCTTATTAGTCCTCTTCACCTTACCATACCTCGTGCAACCCTTAGCAATAACAACAGCCCACCTCGTCTTCTCCTTAGGTTGTCTAGCAGGTCCTTGATTGCTCCTATCAGACGAACTAGAGCGACGGGGAATAACCATCTAAAAGGACAATCAACTATTAGCAAAGTCTAAGTGCGGTAGGGGACGCAAAGAAAGTATGCAGAAGGGAAATCCTAAATCTACCCAATCCTCACAGGTCATAGCCTAAGCTCTAAGGGTCCTAAAACCTAGAGCTCTGATACCATAAATTGTAACACCCCAACCCGACAAGGGTAAAGATATCACAATACGGTTTCATATCAGAACTTTAATAACTATACAATAGCGGAAGCCTTACAAAAATATTCAAAAAGAAAACATAAATAACTAAACTTCAAAATAAATCTAAGTTCTCTATGGCAAAGTCTTGCTCTCGTCTATACTCTCAAACCCAGATCAGCTATCCCACAAGCTTATCTTGAACGCTTAATACCGCCGCAGAAAAGAAAATGCGGCTGAGCTTACAAAGCCCAGTGAACAGATATAACGAAACAAAACAAATATACGAATAACAAAATACAATGAAATAATAACGAAGGATCTTTCAGGATTCGCGAAGCACAAATATACAGAAGTCCAAACGAAACACATAACAAATTAAACAACCAAACACTTAGCATATCAAGAGCAGATAGATTACATATAAACCAAACGAAAAGTCTAATGACTAACGGAATAGTTACCAACAAATAAACATGGCATTCAACAAACTAATTAACCTTCATTTAACACATTTAAAACATTAAAGCAAAGCGGCGGAAATAGCATCCAAAACATGGCATCTCACAAACAAATAGAACATATTAGACAAACTATAATTAGAAAGACCAAACAAGTCATAGCATAACCATTAGCAATTATCCAAACAGATATCATAAGTTAAACCAGTCCTCAGATCAAATCCTAACATCAGTAAAGTTCAGACATGGCAGGTCACATAGGCAATAAAACACTAACGTATAAGCAAAGTTCCCAAAATTAACTGATCAAACGTTACATATTAAGCTTATAGAATATTATCTATCACACTAACACATTCATCTCATAGATTAACGGATCCACATAACGATAAACTAACATAATATCGATGGCAGACATACGAATCATATTTTAACATATTAATCATATCTTAGCATAGCAGACGGTAGTCACATAAACATACAGAAACATAAACATGTATAATAACATATAAGCCCAGACATAATCGGGAACACTTAACATAGCAAAACATAATCAGAATACTTATCATATAATTAGCAAATACAGATTTAGTTAACTACCTCGAGCCCAGAACATATCCGATACATCATACTTATACAGAAATAATCTCAGAAAATAATTTGGAGTAGCTAGCTCGAAGTTGTGAAGACGCGTATTGCACACCGACATCATTCACCGACAATCATATCGGATAACAAATCGATCTAGGATGCATCCATACGCCCGCAGATATTGGCCATAACATATACTTGAGCTCATAAACAGATACAGAAAGGGACGTGGCGAACATCACTCTACGCCCTAGAGTCATATCGAGGTGCATCACCGATACGGACATGGAACCCCCATGACTAGTTATATTTGGCTCGGGTGTCAAACTAACTTAGGTCAAATAAATTGTCATAAATGACACAGATCATAATCAAACACAAAGTTCAACAGATAACATATCAGATAACTCATATCATAAGATTCATATTCAGACATAATGAGGTTCATCAATTACACATATCAAAGTCTTCCTAACGAAATGTTCAAATCAGATAACACATGGTTCAATAAAACATCAGTCCAGATAACCAACAAATCACATAATCAGAAAAGGGTTCATAGCAATGGCATTGGAAACCCTAATAAGTAAAATGGAAAGACTAACGAAAGAACATCATAAGGAACCTTTACTAAGAAGGTCAGAATATATGTACGATAACATAAGTGTCTTAAAGTAAGACAGAATATCCGTACCTTAAAGCAATTGAAAGAAAAGAAACGAATGTAGGAATATGAGGATGTAACGTCGCGTCTCCTCCAACGAATCTACACAGATTTTGATTTATTTAATACTTATTAGAATCATTAATATTATAACGGATCTATCGCATTAATACTTTTAGAGTTGTCTAATATTCTCATTTTAGTGACGACTAAATTACAACATTTTAAAGTATAAATCATTTATTAGTCAACTCCCTATTTAGGTTCTAGGGTTTCCCATACTCTTTAAATATTACTAAATACGCATTAAATTCACCTGTTACTTCTTTTAATGATTTCCCAAATTAACCTAGAACGTCAATGATAACAAACCGAAATTAACTCAACCTTACGCGTCTCTCTACAAAATCAATTTACACTTGTTGAACCCATAATTACTCAGAATTACAAATTACACCCTTGACATCTTTAAGTTCACAAACTCACCTTACTTTATCAGATTTTACACTTTTAACCCAAAGGTTTTAGAATTTACAAAACGTACCCTAATAAATTAAATACAACTCGAATAGCCCTTTAAATATCCAAAATTACATGTTTAACCCCCACACTTATTTTTATACGTTTAGGACCTTTATTTTACTGTTCACAAAATAACCTTTAAGTTTCAATATTTACAAAACCAACCCAAACCTTTTATTTAAGGCCGAATAGGGCATAATTCAAAAGCAAGCCCTAAACCTAGGTTAAACCAATCATTAATTCATCATTACTACTTCATTAATTACCTTCAATGATTACAAGAAACCCTAGTTTATGCAAAACCCTAATCGCACCTTTTTAAAACCTTTCCTTTTTATGCTTTTCGAATCAAGAAAACCCAAGACAATTCACACAAGCTTCGAATTCATGATTATGCATTTTATTCAGGTCTTATAACATGTAATAGCTTCTGGAAAAATAGATTCATGATCTCTAAAAATATTATAAGCTAAATCGTTATTTGTGTACGCTTTTTAGGGTTTTAGTTTTTGAATAATTTCATACGACATATAAATCATGCATGGCTAATTTTTATGTGTTATATACGACTTATAGGACTGAATTCATCATTAGGAACTTACCCTTGATGAGCTTGGATTGTTAAAACAAAAGAAGCACAAAACCCTTTATCGCTAAAACCCTAATTGCTTCAAAAACTAACCACGACTACAACAGCAACTTTGGAATTCGATCACTATTTTTCCCACCTTGTTTACCTTCAATCTTCTCCAAGAAAAATGGTCCCAACCTCTGGAAACTGGAAATCGAATTATTTAGGGTTTTGGGGTCGGTTTATGGTTAATCGGCATAAGGAATTATTAGGGACCGAATATATGTATATATATACTTGAGTTATTATTTTTCTTGTGGGCTTAAATATGTATTGGACTCAAAATAAATGGTCTTTTAATAATATAAATTATATTGGGCTTTTATTTAGTTTTATTTCTTTTATAAACTATTTTAATATATTCGGTTATTAAGGAAAATACAAAATTAAATTTTAATAAATTATAATCTATAAAATTTAACTTTACAAAGTCATTCAAAATGGATTTGGATCATATGTGATTTTTCTTATAAGTTTTCTGAATTTACATAGCTCATTTGGTATTCTGTTTATTTAATTATTCTTACTTTTGATCATAAGGGTATTTTGGTCTTTTTGTGAATTTTAGAAATTCAGGTATTACAGCACCTCAAGGATCTCAACCACAAACTTCCACTGGCAAAAGGAAAAGAGTTGAGTTTCAGACTGAAATCAAAGTGCCTGGCTTAGAATGCAACAGAGAGATGCCTGAGGGTGTCAAATTTGTGAACTGTTTGGTGATTGAAGAGCCTGAAAGAGGGCTATTCCACATTGATGTCTATGGAAACCCAGCATTTCAAAGATGGAGTGATATTGATAAGGCTGGTGTAGCTGCAATGATCAGCTATATTCCAGTGGCCTCTCGATCCAATCCCCAAAGAAACATCGTGTTCTCATCAAGACCGAATGCAAAGATAAGAGACCATCCTGAAAGGGAAACACTCATCACCAAGAAAGTGAAGCTCGAAGCGGGTATCCATCCGACTGACATCATTTTATCCTTTTGTAATAGTGATAGGAAATATGTAATCTGATCAATAAAAGATGTATGTTTTTGTCAAATTACTCAAATGTTCCTTATTGTATTCACTAGTACATTCAGTGTAAGAAGAAGCCTTTTTGCTCACTTACACTGATCAAACACTTAGGCTATTTGTATATCCAAATAGGGGAGACTGTTGGGTTTAGTAAATACCCAAACCCCTTAAAACTAGGATTTGAATAGAAAATATCCTAAATGTTTAATCTGTTAAACACAATCGTCCTTGAATGATAGTCTCAGAGCTATCTTCGAGACACTTAGTATGAGGCAAGAAGAGCCTCTCCACTCTGCAAGGCGGAACTTAAAGGGTGAAGACTAATTCAAGAAGAAGATAGTGGATTCAGTGAGCGATGACAATAACTCATGAATCCCTTCACTCTCTCCAACTGTTAAACACGAGACAAACAAAGGAAGAGATGGAGACTTTAAAGACTGAAGAATGAGTGGATTAGGCGGGAAAGTTTTACCCAGATAAAACTAAGTCCCTCAAGTGTTTATCCAGTCTATACAGTCTCAATCTATCAAGATCATATCTTCCCATTTATAGTTAGCGGCGATTCTCTATCAAGGAAAGAAGCTTCACCGCCTACTATAGAAAGGTGAACAGTAACCGAATATATCAATATTCGTGTTTGCGTGACCCATGTTTTTGTCTTTTAGGTTAAAGTTAATAATCATACTTGTATAAATAGCATAAGAGAATGAGTGAAAAGTTTAAGCTTGTGAATTGTAAAAACACACACACACACAAGCCAACTTTTCACTCCTCCAAATACAACTTTATCCTTGAGCTAGCTCAGTGGGTTCTAAGAGTTGTGCTCGGACTTAGCCTGAGCTTAGAGAGGAGTCACCCAAACTTTGTCATTTCAATCCCAAGTACTATTCCGCAAGTACTTGGGTAACGTATTCTTTTGATTTATTTCTAATAAGAATATGATGTTGAAAATTACTTTGTGTGTTTTACTTATGTTAATTTCAGTCATTATTCACTGTTAAATTGCTTTAAGTACTTAATTATTCCTTTTTAACGATAGTGAATAGGGAACAACACATCCAAACACTCTAAAATATCCTAAAGTTGGCTTTTTGCCTTTATATAATTCGTATGGTGTTTTGTTTAAGAAAGGACGTATTAAAACTCTATTTAAAATGTATGTAGAAGTGTCAACGGCGTTACAACAAAACTTTTGAGGTATGTTTTGTTCAGTAAGCATTGTTCTACTCATTTCTTGAATGGTTATATTTTTACGTTCTACAACTCCATTGGATTGAGGTGTTCGAGGAGCCGAGAAGTTATGTGTTATACCATTTCTATCACAAAAGTTTCCAAATTGTGTTTCATTGTCAAACTCGCGACCATGATCCGTTCGGATCGACACAATGTTAATACCCAGTTTATTTTGAGATTTCTTGCTAAGTACTTCAAATTTATCAAAAGCTTCATTTTTAGTTTTCTAAAATAATGTCCAAGTGAACCTTGAGTAATAATCTACTATAACCAAAGTGTATAAGTTGCCTCCATAACTTCTTATAGCAGATGGACCAAACAAGTCCATATGCAAAAGCTCTAGACACTTAGATGTGGACACCATGTTTTTAGCCTTATGGCTACTATGAGTTTGTTTACCAATTTTGCAAGCGTCGCAAAAATGTTGGTCATATTTTTGTTTTGGTAAATTTCTAACTAGCTCTTTTGAAGATAGGTTTTGGATAAGTCTCATATTAGCGTGACCTAATCGTCTATGCCAAATGGTAGAGTTATCATCAAAGGTTGTTAGAAAAAGTTTGTCATTAGATGTTTTATCTAATTTCATGACATATATGTTATTTTTCCTAACTCCTTTAGCTATGGTGATACCATCTTTTAGTATTTTACTACCATTTTTTTCAAATAGTAATTTATACTTTTTATCACATAATTGGCTAATACTAAGTAGATTAAATCCTAACCTATCGACATGAGCAACATTTTCAATAGTTAGGGAGTTATGAGCGATCGTACCTTTGCCAATGATTTTGCTTTTGATATTGCTATCAAAAGTGGCATTACCTCTGTCATACTTTTGGTATGTTGAGAAGAGGCTTTTGTTGCCCGTCATGTGTCGTGAACATCCACTATCTTTTATCAATTCATCAGGTTCTAATCCAACTTCCAAGCATACCTATGACACAAATAACTCAAGCGTTTGGTCCCCAAAATCTCATGGGTCCGTTTGGGTTAAACATACCATTTACTTGGTTCATATATGGAAATGATGAGTAAGGGTTCCATGGCATGTAATTTGGAGTTTGATATGATCTATAGAAGTTTTGATTCCAACCGGTATGTTGATAGTTGGGTTGTATGTTGTGGTTGCTCTTGGGAAAGGGGCGTTTGGCAATAGGTGTTTTAGACCGTTGTTGAATAGTTTTAGATCTAAATTCATTTCTAGCAAGTCCTACTCCTAATGTAACAGCAGGTTTTAGTTTAACATTATCCTTAGTTTTCTTTGTTACTTTGACAAATTCACTACGGTCCGTATTGCAAACATTTTGTCCTGCTGCAGTCCCCACGGCACCAAAATTTTCAACGGACGGAACCCTATTTTTGGGTTCGTCTGGTCCGTGCTGTACTGCAGCAGTTTTGACAGTTTGTTTGTCTTTTTCGGCCGTTTTGGTTTGACTCTTTGGAATTAGTACTTAATTAAAACCTATTCCATTCATGTTTCCTGGTGTTTTTTGAATTCTAACTAATTCATCGGCACAAGCAATATTTTTGTTAAACCTTTTAAATTTAGAGTTATGTTCGATGAGAACTTCTTGTGTGAGTTTTAGCTTTTCTATTTCAAGACTAAGCTCTTGACATGATTTACAATCATTGTCATTTGCTTTCCATTTTTCTAATCGTTTTGCCTTTTCTTTTAACTCATAAATTTCGTTTTCTAAAAATTCCTTTTTAGTCTTTAAAAACTTGTTTTTAGTTATGATTTTTAAGCTAAGCTCACACAATTGATTATATTGTTTTTGCAAGGTGTCATCATCAATAGAAGAGTAAGATGAGTCGCAATGTACCTCATTTGATTCATGTGCCATTAGAGCGACCTCATCCTTGCTTGATTCTTCATCATCCTCACTATCACTCCAAGCACCACTTACAAAAGCTCGTTGAGTTTTGCTTTTAGGTGGCTTGGAGAAATCTCCTATTAGATGACTTGCATCACCTGCATCTAAAACACTTTTTTTCACCTTTTCCATTTTTGTCATCTCGGCCTTTTCAGAATGGCTTATTTTCTTCTCGGGGTTGCCTTACGAACTTTCCTCTTCTTCTAAAGAACTTTTTGAAATCTCTAACGGCCATAGCATACTCCTTATCTTCACTACCAGAGCAATATTCGTCATCATCACTTGATTCCGTTCTTGCCTTTAGAGCAACGGATTTGACTTTCTCTCTTTTTCCTTTGATGATTTCCGAATCTTTCTCCATCACCATTTCGTGTACTTTGAGGTTTCCGATTAGCTCGTCAAGTGACATTATTAAGAGATCTTTTGATTCCTCAATAGCCGTTACTTTAGCTCTCCACTTCGGATAGAGTGCTCTAAGAAATTTCCTGACAAAATTCTTACTACGAAAAGATTCATCAAGTGCTTTAAGAGAAGTAATAATAGTGTTAAAGCGAGCAAAACCACAATCAATGATTTCATCTTCAGGGATAACAAATTGTTCATATTGTTGAACAAGAAGATCAATTTTGTTATCCTTGACTTGTGAATTTCCTTGATGTGTAATAATCAAAGATTCCCAAATATCTTTTGTGGTTTCACACATAAATTTTTTTTTCATATTCTTTTCTAGGTAAAGCATTATAAAGCATCATTTTAGCTTCATTATTTTTAGCTGTTAATTTCTTTTGATCATCAATAGAAATATCTTTTGTTGTAGAACTAAAGTCTCCTTTAATTATAACAAACCAAAGATCTATATCTTTTTATTTTACATGTGTTTCAAAACGGTTTTTCCAATAGATAAATCCATTGGTTTCAAAGAGTGGTGGTCTTTGCATATATTGCCCTTTTTTTAAGTTTTCGGAATCCATGGATCGTTTCAAGTTTATAAAATACAATATATTTTAGAAATTCTTGAGCAACGAGGCTCTGGTACCAATTGTGGAAAACTAGAAGGGGGGTTGAATAGTTTACCGATTAAAACTTTGTTTTAAAACTTATTGAAAGATAAATTGATATTGATCTTAGATATGTTAGTGAATGATAATCAATATGCAAGCAATATATATAAAGAGTAAATAAGGAAAGAAACAATCAAACCACGACAAGTTGTTTATAGTGGTTCGGTCTACAAGGACTCTTTTTCCTTGCCCTACTCCACTCCCCGAGTCTCACACTTGAGAGTTTAACTTCACTAGTCAACAAGCTCATTTCACCGGCGGAGAAACCTTTATACTACGCTTACACACTATTTCTGACACTAAGCTAGATGTCGAGTTCTTTTCCAAGGGTACAACAACTCCCACACACAATGTATTTTAAGGACTAAAATACCAACCACTCACACTCACAATTTTATGATGGTTTGGTACAACAATGATGTATGAATCAAGACTAGATCATACAACAATAAACAAACAAGACTTCCAACTATTTGTTGAAGCTTGAATATGCCTTGATCTTCTTTGCTACAAAAGAGGATCACTATAATGATATGAAACTGAGTTAGAAATGTTAGAGAGAAGGAATGTATGTGATTATGATAGAAAGGGATGAGAAAACAATTTGGTTTGGCTTTGCTATTTATAGCCTAAATGATCAGCAGGCACCACGGGACCACATAACCCATAAAAGGGTTCCACCCGTGTATAATTTTGGTGCCGCCGGGGTCTGACAGCAAGATCACCAAAATCTTACCAAAGTCAACCAAATCTATCCAAGATTGTGTAAGATATGTAGAGTCTAAATCTACACAAAATATCTACTGAAATCCTCTAGAGATTTCGATGATGCACCACATGATGTCATATGTTGTTTTCTATTTTTAGAAATATGTTAAATGTAAATACATATGTAACGTTTTGTTTTAAGAAACCAAAACATGCTTGATCTAAAAATGTTAACATACATTATGGTTTAGAGGCATATCAATAATATGATTAATCAAAATGTAAATGCTTGAGTGATGAAGATATTATTTGATGAAAAGCTTGTTTTAATATCTATTAAACTTGACAAGCTTTAAGCTTTATAAAAATTAAATTTACTTTTGTCGTTAACAAAACTTAGGTAAAGATCATAAAATATAAATAACGTTTAATGACGATATTTGTATTAACAAATTTATCTTCTCGAATATACTCCACAAGACTTTCTTTTGTCGAGAATTCTTCGTACATGGACAAATCTTTGTTTTTTACTTCTTTTTCCGTCTTTTCCTCCACTTTCATGTACTTGGCTACAAATGAACTAGCATATAACCAAATAACATACATAAAAGCAAAGATAACGCTACTAAAAACATGCACAATTTGAGCGTTATCAGGTGGAAATGTAGGAGTGCGTAACACCAACGAAACTCGTTTTGTACTTACAAGGACTTCATGAACTGTAAACCCATCAATTTCAAAGGAACAGAAGGAGCAGTTGGTTTAACCCAGTGGTTTGAGAAGACTGAGTCTATTTTCCTTCGTAGCTACTATTCTAATGATTGTAAGGTTAAGTATGCTATGGGTACACTTGTGTAACATGCCTTGTCATGGTGGAATTCTTATGCTCAGCCAATTGGGATTGAGAATGCTTAAAATACTCTGTGGGAGGAATTCAAAAATTTGATGGTCAAGAAATACTATTCTCGAAGATAAGTAAGGAAGTTAGAGACGGAGTTTTACCATCTTGCTGTGAAGGGATATGACCTTGCGACCTATGTCCGTCGATTTCAAGAGTTGAGGGTGTTGTGCCTACAAATGGTTCCATATAATGAGAAACTATTGGAAAGCTTTATTAGGGGACTGCCGACTAGCATTGAAGGGAATGTGACATCATTCGACCCTCAAACACTTGATGAAGCTATCAGAATCTCGCAGTGACTTTTGGATCAAGTGATCAAATATGGGACTGCTCAAAACATCAACAACAATGACAACAAGCGGAAATGGGATGATAACAACAACAACAACAACAACAACAACAAAAACAATCAAGGCTACAACAATAACCATCACCATCAACAGAACAGAAGATAAGAAGCTACAAGGTTTTATGTTGTTGCACCAGCAGAAGGCAGGGTTTATGCTGGGAACCAGCCACTGTGTGATCGATGCAAGTGGCATCACTCGGGACCTTGCACCATTTAGTGTAGAAACTGGCACAAAGTAGGCCACCAGACTAAGGATTGTAAAGGTAAAGGCCCCGTTAGTGGAAACAACTTGCAACAAATGGTGACTTGCTTTGGATGTGGGGATCGTGGACACTATTGGAACGAATTCCCTCAAAACTGTGGTCAACAAGCCGAAGGTATTCGTGGGAGATCATATATGCTAGGAGGAGAATAAGTTCCCCAAGATCTTAACAACGCTACAAACTGATGTTGTTTAGATACTAATAGTAGCACTTCCTTATGAATCTTGTTATATTCGCGTATGTTTATCCTTAGTTATGGGATTTTTATGACTTAAGATTGTCTACCTTTCAGTATCGACTCGTTGTGATAATTTTCATCTATTAAAATTTCTATTTCCGATTTCCATATTATAAACCGATTCGCTAACATCTTATAAAATTGTCTTGCCATTCCTTGATAAACTATTTTGATATAATAATTATAAACTACTTTAACTACTATTTTACGAACAGAAGGGCCGAAACTAACTAATCCGCAATGAACCTAATAGTATTTTGACTAAACCGAGCATGGCATCATCAATCCCCAATTATACATAGCCTGATCACCTATGTATAATTTAAGAAGGGTGATGCTATGATGGGAATAGTCACCTTAGGAATTCTGAACTTTAAATCGGGCATTTCACACCTCTACCGCTAAGGTTCAACAGTTTTCTCGAATGGGTCCTAAATTCACATGAAAGTGTGAAGATGAATTCAACACAAATATCCTAACCTCTCTCCAAACCTATCAGATAACACAAACTGAAATCAAGCAGAAGTATCTTCATCTTTTTTTCCAACATCGAAGGGTAACTTTAACTGAATCGCGAGGACGCGATTCTTTTAAGGAGGGTAGACTGTGACAACCGATAATTTTCAAAACCTATTATAAATAATAAATTATATTAATTATTTCTTATTTTTCCATATCAAACTTTTTCTGAGTCAATTTGAACTAGAAACGAGAGGTTATCTTGTTAAGAGTGAAAACTGCACATTACGCGAACCGGCACAACCTTAGCTCATAAAATAATTTGATTCTATAATTATATCAAGTACGATAAACAAATCATGCGAATACTCATTTTTTTCAGAAAAATTATT
Source organism: Chrysanthemum makinoi (assembly GCA_910596185.1). NCBI lineage: Eukaryota > Viridiplantae > Streptophyta > Magnoliopsida > Asterales > Asteraceae > Chrysanthemum > Chrysanthemum makinoi. The sequence goes on along the minus strand of OU343224.1, from coordinate 197,354,756 downwards.
CCGGACGCAATGGTGAAAGTCCTGAAATTTAAAACGCAAGTTTACTACGTCAAATGGGGCCCACTAGGTTATTTTATAAAATATTGCTAAAGTTACAATTCTTATCCCTTCTAGAAATTTTCATTGCCCACCCTCTAATTTTAAAATAGACAGTTGATCCTTGAGCATTTTTATAACCCTAATTAGGGTTCACTTGACATATTCTACCACCACCCACTCACAATTTTTTTCTCTGCGCCGTTGCGTTTGCCGACGAGTATTTCGACAACCACCACCACCATTTTTATCGTTACTATTAGAAGAGGAGACCAAGGAGAAGCTCGTGAGGGTATAGAGCGAAGGTCGTGCTTAGGTTTATTTACTCTTATTCGTTGAAGCAGCCATTCCACCACCGTCACCACTTTCATTTCTCTTTCTTTCTTATTGGTAAACCCTAACCCTCCGTTTCTTATTTCGTTTAAAACGTGTATATGAAAAAGATTAATAATACGTTTCGTGGGTCCTAAAAAAATATTTATAAAACTTTTTTATAAGCAACTCATGTGGTTAAATAGATCTATTGGTGTGTTTGTTTGATCCTTGCAACGAGTCGACTCAACTCATTGAGTTGAGTCAACTTGCCCGAGTCAACTCACTGAGTTGGGTTGACCTGTTTTGGCTAATTTTTTGGTATTATAGTTATGTCGCTTTATTTGCTAGTCTTGTTATTACGTGTTCTTGATGCTTGTTACACTTTGAATCGTTTCTTATTATGAGTCGTGTAATAGTTTTATGAATATGATATGGTTGGTTAGTTTAAACGCGTTTCTGTGATGAATTAGTTGTGACGTTCTATTTGCTAGTTGTTGATAGTACTACTTGTTGTCTGATTGGTAATTAGTGGGTAACGTGACTCGTTTGAGTCACGGATTTGATTGTGACTCGTTATTCATGCTTATTTTCATCTCATTTGTGAATCACTAGCGTAATATTGTCATGGTCTTATTCTTAGTTGGGAAAGTTGTAATGATCTTGTTGTTTTTTGGATTCACGACGCACTACGGGGTGCACTCGTGTTGTGTACTCGTGATGCAACTAGTATCACGAGGGACTTGTCTAATGTAGTGTTTGAATTATCTTATGTCAAGCCTCGTTGTGAAACTAACTTGGTATCGTTGGGAGGCTAACGAGGAACCGTGAAGGTGTGCTCGTTACAGCCTAGTCGTGGCTAGACAAACTCGTGTAGAGTGAGTCTTGCCCGCCATGAGTTGTCACGGAAAATGAATAGTTTAGTCTTGTATTGAGTCAAGTTTAAGTGTATCTAAGTTGAATTAAATTGTTGCGTCTATGTTCATGTTTATATATGTGTTGCGTGCTAAATGTTGTTTGTGTTTGTGTAGTGAGTTTCCATCTGGGCTTAGCCCCATCAGTTGTCTTGGGGGTCTTGCTTGGTCAAGTGGGCTTGCAAGCCCCTATTTAAAAAAAAGACTAAGTGTTTAGGAATCGAGTGGGCCAAAGCCCAAGTCATAATTGAATTAGGTAATTGATAAGTTTTATACTTGTATGTAGCTTCTTATATTTATTTTGTGTGTAATACTTTATCAATTTCGATACTGAATTAATCTAATTTGTTTTATCAATGATGTTTCGGATGCTATTCGAGAGTACATATGGGATTTGAATTTGATATGGGTTTGGGTATTGCAGCAAAAGCCTATGCTTGGATGTATCGTTATTGGATTTACGGTATTAGCCCATGAACTTATGGACGATTTTGTACTAGAGAAGGAATAATATATTAGCCCGAAAGAATTTAATATATTAGGACCCGAGCGGACACAAAATGATCAATAAACCGGATACTTACGCGAATGATAACGAAACATAAAAACTATAAATATTGTAAATACGAAACTTAAATTACTCAAACTCATGATGACTTGGAAACGTGATATAAACGGACGCATAATGCCAAAATTTATAAACCTTTCCAACTTTTACAATTTTAAACTTGTAAATATTTTAGTGTTTTCTAATAAAACCTACACGGTTTTTTCTATTAAAAAAAATAACTTCTTTTGAAAACTAATATGAAATTTCAAACCATTTAGGATTAATGGGTAAACTTCAAAACATATCGTTCGCCATTCTTTTTCCTTTTCTTACTTTTTATTCCCATTCATTCGTTTCTCGTTATTCGTTCGTTATTGGCGTGTGTTGTACGTTGAGTCCATACTTTTTAACCACCACACAAGATGTAATAATAAACTTTTCTTTCAATACCGAAACTAAACCTTATAAATATAAATGTGAGTATTCCACGAAAAATATCATTTGTAAGCTCACGTTATTAAGCAACCGTTATTGACCACTTTTCTAAATACGAATTATAATTAATAGGTTCTGCCGAGTTCGTACCGTCTTGCTTTACTATTTGATTTCTATTTGAGATACTTGTTCTTCAACTATTAAGGTGAGTTCATAGCCCCCACTTTTACTCTTTTGAACTTTATTCGTTTTGAACTACTTGGGGGTGAGATACATGCTACAACTTTTTCTATGATCACAATTGTTTGAAAACGTATTCTGAATTGAAATGGTTATTGACACTAAGTACCGCTATTGCCAAACTTAAGTCCCTACATCATGAACCATTAATCACTTGCGAGTGAAAGCAAATATAGGGATATAGGCCTATAGGATTTGACGAATCTCGTTTGTGTTGACCGATGGGAAAACAAACGTACTATATTTAAGTTTCTTAGGTATTCGGCAAGATACCTACCAAGGCAACTTTCTCATATCATTAATTTGATACCCGTTGTTAACACTTTGAGTTTCATGAGCTTAATTCAATACTAACTACTGGATCTATGGGTGCAACAATGTGGCACACTGTTTCTTAAACTTAAAATCTTGTGATCAAGAGCTTTACTACTAAACCTATGAATTCACTCAACCTTTGTGTTGACTTTTTAGCATGTTTTATCTCAGGTGTTTGATCTTTACTGTTGCATAACTTTGGAGGAGCTTGTAAAATGGCATGGCACGGTCATAGATTACTCTGATGTATATTTGGGGCCACTTTATTTTTGTGGGCCTTTATTTCCGCACTATTTTTGAAAAAAATGTAAAGTTAATACTTTTGATTATGAAAATTCTTTTAGACGGTTGAGGTAAAACCGTTATTTATACTTTGAGTTGTGATACCAAATTAGTAGCACCCATGACTTGTATGCTTTCGCTGCGATCCGAATTTGGGGGTGTTACACGCACCACAAAACCCGCCACAACGAATCATGCCCGGTAGTCTGATACCAACCGGAAACCCCACCAGCGTCACCTAACCCGGATCAGCGCCACATAACTGAAGGGCACTGTGACCACCAGATCTAGTGGTGGCTTTGTGGTTATGCATGTGTGTATGTGTTTTTTTGTATGTTTTTATTTACAAAGATTGTGTGTTTTGATTTGTTTTTTGAAAGATGGTGATATTGGTGGTTTTGGTTTATGGAGAAAAATTTGAAGATGATGATTTGTTTAAATTGGGTTTTCGTTAGTTAAAGAGTAAATTATGAATTAGGTCTTTTCGTTATTTGAATGTGTTTAGAGAAAAATGATTTTGGTGTTTTAAATTTGAAATCGAGGGGAGTGTTTTTGATTTGTTTGACAGGGAAGAATCGGTTTTTATAAAAAAAACTTAATAATAATAATAATAATAATAATAATAATAATAATAATAATAATAATAATACTTTTGATTATGAAATTTCTTTTAGACGGTTGAGGTAAAACCGTTATTTATACTTTGTGTTGTGATACCAAATTAGTAGCACCCATGACTTGTATGCTTTCGCTGCGATCCGAATTTGGGGGTGTTACACGCACCACAAAACCCGCCACCACGAATCATGCCTGGTAGTCTGATACCAACCGGAAACCCCACCAGCGTCACCTAACCTTGATCAGCGCCACATAACTGAAGGGCACTGTGACCACCAGATCTGGTGGTGGCTTTGCGATCTCCACTGATCTTCTCGATCTATCTTCACCATGACCCCGCAACTGTCTTTTCAACATCCTCTATTGATTGGTTCGTATCTTCAGCCTATGATTTTATCACGTCTTTTGTGATAGATTTTGTACATATTTTCTAGGGTTTCGTTTTTCTTTTAGGGGTTCGTTTTTGAAACCGTTTTCTGTTTCTTGGCTTCTTGCAATTGTGTGGTTCGGCTGGTTTCCTTTCCTTTCTTCCTAAACCATTACTGGGATTGAAGGTTGCTGTTTTTGGGCTGCGCTCTGTTTGGGGTTTGGTTTTTGTGCATTTTTATCACAGGGTTTTGGCAAAAAAACGTTTTGGTATTACACTTGCTACTCGACGCTAGGTATTTTGTGTAGTTTTGGGCAGTTATCACACGGTCTTGGTACGAGCTTCTTGGTCGTTTTGGTACGGGCTGTATTGGTACCAACACTTTGGTTGCTCAAGGTTCTGTTGTTTCAGGTGGGTTGCCTTTCGTGTCTCCATTTGCATGTTTGCCACGCTTGGTTTTGTTTGGTTTTTCTTTCTGCTGTTTGCTTGCTCGAGGTGTGGTTATAAGGGGTGGTGCTTTTGTTGCTTTGTTGCTATGCCGGTTGTTAGATTTCACTGTCCCTTTGTGGGTCTTGGTGGATGTCGGGATGGAGGTGGTAATGGGCTTACTAAAACATCTTTGATCACACATTTACGTGACCGACATTTTAGCGTTGAGGCTCTTGCTACCACTAAGCGGTCTCTCTTGTTGGATTTGGCTATTTTTGAAAGGACAGAGGTTACTCTTAAGCGTATGGGATTGTGGTTATGTGGTGGTTGTTTCAAAACGCATACTTTCCGAACTAAGTGTCGTCATGGTACAGGGTCTGATTTTGTGTCTCCTCCTGATTGTGGTGATGTTGTTGTTCGGTTTGTGTTATATGATCTCACCAAACCACAGGTTCCTTCCTAGGTAGCCATTGTTGAGGATTCGGTTTTGGACGTGCTTGGTGGTTTTGATTTACCTCTTCTTGATACTTTATTCTCTAAGGGATTGCGGACTGTCAAATCCATCCCTCCCAAATGCCGGTTGGAGTTCTCTTGTACTTTGAAAAGAGCTCTTGATAAGGTGTTCTGCACGCCTGATGACATTTCTTGTTGGGTTGGTTTGTTTGTCCTGCCTCTTTGTCTACATAAAACCTTTTGCCCGAGGAGTAGTCAAGAGGGTAGGTCGGCCACTAAGCGTCAATGCCAGGAAGAGTATATTGTTAATGTTATTCATGCATGGGGCTCTCCTAGTGGTAGTTTGCAGGTTGTGCGTGAGGTTTTAGCCGAACCTTCTCCTTTGTGGTCTAATATTGAGGATGATAGCCTGGATTTGGGTGATCGTAATGTCAAGCAATGAAAGAGGAAGATTTGTGATGGTCATTATACTGCTGCGGTCAGAGTTCTTTCGTCTTCTGGTATTGCACCTTATGATGTCTCTACTCTTGAGGACTTAAAAGCTAAGCACCCTTTTCAGTCGGCTCCTCTTTTGCCTGATATACCTATTGATATTCATCACCTTACTGCATCCTCTTCTACTGTTCTTGACATGATCAAAAGTTTCCCTCGTGGTACTTCTTGTGGGCAGGATAGGCTGCGTGCCCAACACCTTTTGGATTGCTTAACTGGTGCAGCTGTGGCTATTTCTGATGAGTTAATCGCTTCTATTACCCAAGTGGTAAACCTTTTTCTTGCTGGTAAATGCACGAGGGTGTTAGGTGAGTACATTGCTAGTGCTCCTCTCACACCCTTGGTCAAACCAGGACAGGGTATCCGTCCTATTGCTGTTGGGACTTTTTGGAGGCGTTTAGTTTCCAAGGTTTGTGCTTCTATGATTAGCCACTCTTCAGATAGTTATTTAGATGATTTGCAATTTGGTGTTGGTGTGTCGGGTGGAGGGGAGGCTATTCTTCACGCTGTGAATCGGTTGGTTGAGGACCGGGGGGATGATGTTGGTCTATCTATGTTGTTTGTTGACTTTGAAAACGCTTTCAACATGGTGGATCGGGCTGTTATGTTACGAGAGGTTCGACTCCATTTCCCGGCTATTTCGCGGTGGGTTGAATTTTGTTTTTCTAGTCCTGCCAGATTATATTATGGTGAGCATACTCTTTGGTCTCATCAAGGTGTGCAACAAGGTGATCCGCTTGGGCCTCTTCTTTTTGCTTTAGTGTTACATCCTCTGGCATGTAAGATTAGAGATTCTTTTTACCTTTCCTTTCAAGCTTGGTATCTGGATGATGGCACTATTATTGGCGATACCTTGGTTATGGGTAAGGTTTTGGAGTTGATTATGACGGATGGACCTTGTCGTGGCTTACACCTCAACGTTGATAAAACTGAAGTTTTTTGGCCACAGGAGGACCCCAGAAGCAGGTATGCCGGTGTTTTTCCTCCCAATATTTCTCGCCCCTCACATGGTGTTAAATTATTGGGTGGACCTGTTAGTGTGGATTTTGAGTTTGGTAGTAAGTTGGTCCTGAAAAGGATTGCCAAAACTATTGAACTTATGGAGGCAGTTGCCAAACTCAATGACCCTCAATGCGAGTTGTTGCTACTCCGTACATGTGCTAGTATTTCTAAGTTATATTTTTCTATGCGCACATGTTCTCCTCGAGTCTTTGAGTGTGCTTAGGTTTCTTTTGATGCGGCACTTCGTTCCTCCTTGGAACGCATTGTCACTGCTTCTGGGCCCGGTTTTGGTGATTGGCATTGGAGACTCGCCACCCTACCCATTGCTTTTGGGGGGCTTGGTTTATATTCTGCAGGTGACGTCTTGAATTATGCCTTCCTTGCTTCTAGACTTCAATCTGCTAGCTTACAGTCTAAGCTTCTCCTTAGCTCTGGTATTGTAACTGCTGGTCCCTCTTTTGATGATGCTCTACGTACTTTTAATGTGAATATGGATATTGAACTTTTGAGTAACCCTAGCGAGGTCGCTGCCCCCAAACTTATGAAGAAATTGGCAGATATATATTTCGATCGGGTTACCCAAACTGTTGAGTCTACATTCCATCTTTCTCCCCGACAGATGGCGTTATGGGTTTCACTAAAGGAGGATCATACTTCGGATTGGCTTAGAGTGGCTCCGATATCTGGACTGGGACAAACTATGAATGCCAGGGCTTATCGTTGTGTGCTATGCTATCGGTTGGGTGTTCCTCTTTTCACTGTTCAGGTACCGTGTTCAGCTTGTTCTAAGGTATTTTCTGGAGATATTTATGGGGATCATGTTGTTTCGTGTGCGGGTATTGTTGGCATTAAACATCGGCATAACCTTGTGCGTGATGTTCTTGTTGATATATGCTCCCGGTCCGGAATTTCTGCACGTAAGGAGGTGGATATTGGGCTTTCTGGAGATGGGGACAGATCCTTGCGACCGGCTGATATATTACTTTACTCGTGGGATAATGGGCGTGATGTATGTGTTGATCTTATGGGATCGTCGCCCTTGACGCAATCTGGGATGACTGATTTTATGCCAGGGCGTGCGATCATTGATGCTGCACACCGTAAACGTGTCAAGTACGATGCGAAATGCGCGGATATTGGATACGGGTTTCTCTCCTTCTCATTCTCTTCTTTTGGGGAACTTGAGAAGGATGTTGTGACCTTACTGAAGCGAATCCGAAAGTTCTCGATAACCTAAGACATTGGAGCACGTGTTGCTTCTCATATTTTTAGTAGGATTAACTTTTCTATAGCTAGAGGAGTGGGAGCCCAGTTAGTATCTCGGCTTCCCACTAACTTCTTGTAAATCCTTTGAGTTTCTAATAAAGTGATGTTGTAAAAAAAAATTATAATAATAATAATAATAATAATAATAATAATAATAATAATAACAATAACAATAACAATAACAATAACAATAACAATAATAATAATAATAATAATAATGGAGTGTATGGTATTTCTGTCATTCTATATTGGTTAACTAGTCAAACTAACAGTCAATAATAAAATGGACCAAACCTAAAACAAAAGTATCACTTTCAGACTGAATCTGGAACTTTTTGAAAAATTAATCCAAAAGTAAAATACCCAGCAAACCACAAGGACCAAAATTGTAGTTAACTCTTTAATAAAATTTTGATTTTATGTAAGTTTAGGTGTTTTTATATAGACCTATCAAAGAAAAACAGGTTTTCAAACACAAAAGTAGTGATTAATAAGAGTTTTCGTGTAGAAAAGCTTTCAGTTTTTTTTCTCGAAAAATAGGTACATTAAAAAATACTCTAAATTTTCATAATTTCGAGAAATTAACGTGGCAGTACTTAATAGTTGAAATTCCACTGACTTGTTGACGTGGCATTTCGGGAACTTTAGAAATTTTGAGAAATTTTTTTCAAGTAATATTACGTGGCATTTCGAGAAACATTGTTTAGTTGAGATTCCACTACCGGTTCCACGTAGCATTTCGAGAACTCTTGGTAATTTTCGAGTAATTTTCGGATCTTTTAGGCAAGGAACTATACTTCAAGAAAACATAGATGTCGAGAAATTTTAGATATTTCTAGTAATTTGGGAATTTTGAGTAATAGTTAATTTCGAGAACCTTATAACCTTTTGAAAACTTTAGAACCTCCTTCGAGAACTTTCCCTTCATTTCCAAAATGAGAACTTTCAATTTAAGTTTAAACACCAAAGATCCTTAAAAAATCAAATTTTAATTTTTAGAGGAGACTAAACTTTTAATTTTTTCGTCAAATTCTTATTTTGGTATAAGGGTAAAAATTTTGGCTCAAAATTCAAATTTTTTGGTCAAAGTTCAAATTCTTACGGTCCAATTTTGCGTCAAAAATTTTCAAACTCAAATTTTTTTGACTAACCTTAGAATTGAATTCTAAAGTGATTTTTAAATTTTGGCAAACGATAATTTTAATTTTGGAGGAAACATGATAATTATCATATCGAGAACCGAATCACCAAAAACACTTCTCCATTATCATTGGAAAGATCCAAATCAAGTTTCACACATTGGTATTCAATGGAATCATATTCAAGAGAGAATTATTTGTCACATTTTAGAGCACTCAAGTCACTTCTTAAGGTTTTCTTAAAGATAAGGTTGAATCGAGGGTTTACTAGGCCATTTTAATACTCCTCGGATTAAACATCGACTCAGAGATTGAGACCTTCATAAATGAAGTTTTTCGCAACTTAGATCAATTAGAAGACCAATTTATGATAGAGAAATTTCATGGGAGTGACTCCATGGCAATTCTTAAAGTTCTTAAGAAACAATTCGAAACTTGTCAAAAACAAAGCTTAGAGTGTTCAATGGATGTGATTCTGAATCAAGGAATTTAGAAAAAACATTGGAATGGACATTCGAACTTTTAGAGCTAACATTATCAGTCAAATGGGTAATCTTGAAATGGTACTGAATGCAAGAGTACTGTATGCGAAAGAAATGCTGACAAAAGAAAGATAGATGAAGGAAATAGAGAAGCAGAAACAAGAAAGAGAAATTAGTGAAAGAGAGATGCTAGAAACAGAGATGCAGTTAGATGAAACAGAGGTGAATGAAAAAGAAAAAGACAAATAGGAACAAACAAAAGAGGGAACAATCAATGAGGGTGAAGCATCAGATGCTAGTTTGGTTTTCACAAAAAGTGATACATTTTCAGAATAGCAGGTTGAAAGCAGCAGTCCAAGGTATGATTTAGATGTTGATAGTACACATGGGAATGAATCTGTATAGGATAATGAGGATGATCATATCAGAACTTCATTTGACACGGAGATATTGGTTAAGGTACAACATTCAAACAATATTGGTAATGTTGTTGCTTTTGATAATGTATTTGCTTCTGATAAGGATTTAAAACGTACTTTTTAAGGGGGTCATTTAAGCCCTAAATCGACCAATTTTATATCCGTTACTGCTTAATTTCGTTCATTTTCACTTTTTAGGTCTTTTGGAAGCAAAATGCTGGAATGAAGCACATTTGGACGAAAAGGAGCAAATACATGAAGAAAATGGCAAAGTCAAGATCGAAGCCACTCAAAAGCTGATCAACAGTACCTGACGGCGTCCCAACCAAAGGGCGACGCCGTCCCTCTATGAAGACTTGATCAAATCATGCACGCGACGGCTCAGTGAAAATTCTGGTCTTATAACCTGACGGCGTCACGCTTTAAATAAGGAGGGCGTCACTCACAGTTTTCAACTCAGACGGCCCAGATCTAGAATCAAGATGACGTCCCAACTGAAGACCGACGGTGTCACAACTCTAAGGTGACGTCGTCCCATCGATGACTTGGCCCAGACGAAACCCTAATGACGGCGAGCTGATGGCGTCCCATGCAAAAGGTGACGCCGTCGCAGTTGTAAATCTATATATAAAATTCGATTTTTCTGTATTTTGGGAGGTAGACTTTTGGAGAAAAAACCCTAAATCGTTTGTAGTCCGAATTAGACAGTATCTTAGGGTCCCATACCCTATTTTACACATCAAGATGAGTATTTTAATCCAAAGTATCATTATGTTTATCCCGTATTCGATTGATTGTGTGTATGCTTGCTTGTTTACCATGTCTAGCTACATTTCTTGTGTGTTTGCTTAAATCTATGAAACCTAGTTATTGAGTATTGTTAGGTTATTTCTTATCTTAATTGAAATTGGCTTAGGAGTACAACTAGGCATCTTCGTTGTATTTAATGCGCTTGAGTATGGTTTATGATGATATGGTCTATGGATGAAATAGCCTAGGCTTTCCGACTTCGTAGGTCATATACGAGAGATAACCTCAAAGAACTATGGGGCACGCATACCCTACGACCTTTAGGAATAGAACGCGTTAAGATAAGGACGTGACAACTCAACCGACCAATAAAAGATAACTAGGGAATAATAGTATCTAGGTGAACACCTTTTTAATCATCATACGAGCACACCTCAATTATACATAAGCTACCCGTAGTAACTAGATAATTAGATAATTAGATAAGTAGAGTAATCGGTAAAAGTACCACCCCCAAACCAATTTCCCCGAGATTTTACCTTAGCTTTCTAAAAAACCATAAAAAGATTAAAAAAAAAGAATAATCCTCAACCCCCACCTTCTCGTCATACATTTCTTACTAGCATTCCTATTCCCCTAGAGAACGGTATCAATCCCCGAGGCTTACCCAATACTACACTACAACAATTAGGTTCACTGCCTAGGAGGTCGAAAAACTTGCTCGACAAAAAGGAAGTTTCCTTCACCCCGAACGCGCCTTCCGCGCGCATCAGCTCCTCAGATACAAAGTCATGAACAACCTAACTCTGCTGTTCAATAAATAAATAAATAAATAAATGAACAACCTAACTATATTGATGACACATATATGGTGAATCAGTATGATATTAATATTATTTATGAGACTCCAAATATGGATCCTAATAGAGTTGAGGAAGAACATGATAATGTGAATTATGAGCAATATCGTGCCTTATTTGCTTTCTTAGTCAATAATTTAAAAGGTGAAGTTGAAAAGTGCAGTAAGGGCAATCGTGAAATTAAACATGCGAATGCCTTATTGATCAAAGAGCTCGAGATATTTAAGGAAATTGAAATAGGTTTTGAAAATGAAATGAAAAGAAAAGTTAAGCTTGAAATTGAAATCAAAAACCTTATATCTCAAGCTTGGAAGCAAGAAATATATGAGGAGTCTATCAAAACCCATTTTAAAAAGTAACGAAGAACTTGAAGTTGGTTATAGAGAAGTCTTTCTTCAAAAGAAATGTTTTATCAATAAACTTGATGAACAAATGATAATTACAACAGAAAGTTTTTAACTCTTTTAAAAGAGATCTCTGATTTAAAAAGTGAAAATTCAAAGCTTTAGAAAACCACTTCAAATTTAGAGATCATTAAAACAAAACTTGAAAATGAAAAACAAGAGTTTTTGAAAGGAGCAAACGATCTTGAAACAAAAATTCAAAAAACATGACAGATTATTCATAATTTTCATATGATGCTTCCATAAGATGATAATGTGCATATTGGAAAATATGGGATTGGTTTAGAAAACCCTGAAAATCTAAACAAAGTCAAAGAGTCGACACCCAGTTTGTATGACGCTGATAAACTAGAAAAAGGTTTGTCGACTGATCTTCTGACCAGTTAACAATATATTGAAAATATGAAGAGGAAAAAAGTTTGACATTGAAATAAAGAAAAACCCCATTCTCGTATCAAGTCTTTGAGTATGGTTGTATTCAAGTGACAGATATACTAAAAGGACCTTTGAGAAGAAAAGAAACAAATGTTAAAAGATATTTCAAAGAAGCTCAACTTGGTACATATGATACTAATGTGAAAAGATATTTCAAAGAAGTTAAACTTACTACATATAATACTAAGTTATGGAAAAATGAAGCAAGAAAAAGTTTGTGTCACCTAAAACGTCACATCAATCATACGTTAAAAATCATTGGTGTCATAAAACAATACTCAACTAATGATTACTTTAGGCTTTCTTCGTCGGAATATCATTTTAAAGCGGGAGTCAGTAAGATTTTAAAAGAGGAGTTTGAAACTTGTGTGACAAACATCAACATATGTTTTGATAACTTGGAAAAGAATCTTGTCACTAAAATGAAAGAAGATTTTAGATATGTCACATCTTTTGAAGATGAATTAGATAAAAAAATCCTTAATCCTTGATATTCAAAAACAGTTTTTCACAAATCAAATTGAGTCGTTTAAATCAATGTCTCTCAGTCATGGGAATGAGAATGTGAATTTTGAACAAAATTCTACTTTGGAATCTAAAAATCTTTGTCTCAAAAAGAAAATAACCGAGCTTTCAAAAGAAGCAGCTAATGTCAAAGGAATTATCAAAAAGAACTGCTCGGTTTGAGAAAGATTTTACAAAATTCGAAGCACAAAGTATTTCTTTCCAGCTCAAAATGCAGGAGAAGAATGAAAAAACGTTTTTTTGAAAAATCTTTGACATCGGTGCTTAAAGGAAAAGAAAATATTTTTGAGAAAAATTATGATTATGCCAAAATCAAGTTTGATTTTGACGAACTTGATAAAAAATTATTGACTTGAAACATAGTGTGGCATCATTGCAAAAATAAAATGAGCATTTGAAACTTACTTACAATCTTTTGCAAAATGACCCTTTTTACCACATTTAAAAAACCCACTGTTTTCATTTGCTTTTGTTCTTGAAAAAATTAATTTGTTTCTTTTGATAAAACATTTTGAATTTGAAAAAGTGTGTTCTTTCATTAAATTTAATATTTAAATCATTTAAATATTCTTCACTTGTTCTTTCATCAACTTTTTCATCAGAATTTTCTTGGAAATCCTGAATAACATTATTAGAAAAGAAATCAGTTGATATGGGTGCAGTTATCATGGCCTTTTTGGTCTCAAGGTATCTTCTATTGTCTTCATAGAAAAATATCCATAAATTTCAAAGATTTCTAAGGTATGGATGTGACAAAACCTACATTTATCTCATGCTTAGACAGTTTAACACCATAATTGGTTAGCTCATTGAGTAAGCACGGGTAAAGGTCTAAGAGCGATTTTCAGAGTCTTTGGCTCTGAAGGTATTATACTCAAGTTTCAGATCCATGATCTTGTTTTCTTTAGTATCTGAGGGGCCTTCAAAGCTGTGAACTAAGTCAGTCCATGTTTGTTTAGTTGTTTCACATATAATGACTGACTCCATTATATCATCTGGTAGACATGATATAATGATGCTTTTAAGGCGTTGGTCTTAATTGACAACCCTCCTCTCATCAATTGACCATTGAGCTTCAGGTTTTTGTAAACCTTCGGCGGTCTTGGGTATGTATGGGCCTTCCTTAATACATTTTATGTAGTAAGGTTCCATTCATGTTAAGTAGCAAAACATGTACTTTTTTAACTTAGCAAATTTACCAACTTCAAGTTGGGGAGCAGTAGCTGAATAGCTTCCTCCCTTTCTGTCAAATAGTTGGGGTACTTCACTATCAGCCATGGTAGGAACTTGATTTTAACCACGTTTTGAACGGTTTATAAAAATTGTTTTATAAATTAAATCGCTCTGATACCACTTGGTGTTCTCTTTTACATGGTTAGCTTAACTACAAAATTAATCTAACCATGTTTCATGTTTAAGGGATGTAATAAAATATTAACAATAAGAGATAAAAACATAAAGTAAAGACACAAAAGTTTTTCAATGTTTAAATTCTTATTAAAAGTAAATCAAATAACTTATACCAAAGTGTTTACGAAACAACACTTGGGATTGAATGACAAGCATGGTATGATCTCCTCTCAAAACTCAAAGTTAAACTTTGAGTACAACTATACTAACCAACTAAGTTCTTACTCAGGGACCTAGTTGTGTTTGGAGGAGTAAAAGTTGTTTGTGAATGTCTCAGCATTTAATGCACAAACGTTTCGACTTTTAATCCCACTTACAAGTCTTTATATAGGCATGAGAATGGTTATTACCCATTTGGTAAAGAATGCATGTCCTAAGTTAAGTGGACAGAGTACATTAGTACTTTGTCTCTTTTACAATTGTCTATTCTAGGTAAAGGACAAACATGATTTAAGAAGAATAGTGTTGACAATTGTTCTGATTTTTAACCATTCAAGAAAATTTTGACTTCTACTTGATAAGGACTTCGTCTTATCCTTTCAAAGTTATCTCGCCTTTTCTTCAGACACTTAGACATTTGTCTACGTCTTTAGATCTTCAACTGTTGAAGAGACTAAGGGGTTCAGTGAGCTTATTGTCCTCACTCACTGAATGCATTACCTTCTTCTTAGGCTCAGGGATATCATTCACTGAGTATCGCCTTACTGAATGGCGAGTCTTTCTTCCTAGACTCAGTCTAAGCATCCTGAAGGTAACTCGCTGGATGACTGTTCAATTAGTGCTTGATTACATTTAATGGTTATACAATACTTATGTTATTTTCTATTCAAATCCTAAGATTAAGATCATTGGGCACTGAATTGCCCCAACAATAAGGAAAACTGGATTCGAGAGCTCTACGACATAGAGGTCAAGATGGCTCTACAGTGTCGAGTCGTCTTGGTCTTTGGGGGTTTATAAAAAAAGATATTTGGGGTGTTTCATTGGATATTAACTGAACGAATTAATAGTGAAAAATTACTTGTCCCATATCACATTATCTCGATATATCTCATTTTATCAAATCAGATATTTGAATCTTGTATAAGATATAATTGTTTACTTTATTATACGTATAATCTTTCAATACTTAAGATCTCGTCTTACCATTAAAGACTTATTGGATCATCCACTTGATTTATCTTATGGATTCTCAATAATATTGTCTTATTTAGTGGATACAACCTAATTTTAAAAATTCAATTATTTATATGAATAGGTAATCAGTTATATAAGACTCATAAACTTTTAGGGATCGAACCTTCACAGATGCATCAACAACTTTTTACTTATTCAGTTTTTGTGTGTAGGATAAAAACGAGAATAAAGTGTGACACAATTTAAACATGTTTCTAGTGACATATATTTGGAGAGAATGTAAACTCTTTGTTGTAGTCAAAGTCCTATTCTCCTTTGACAACTGTGATTGATACTAGTTTGGTTTTTGTGTGTATTATCATGTCAATGATATCACCTTCCCCTTTGGTCTGAGTCATGGTCCTGACATACCCGTCATACACTCTTTTCTTCTTGTCAGAGAGGGCTTTGAGTTTTGCATTGTGTTCTTTAAGCAGATCAGCCTAAATCTTTAGGAAGTCTTTGCCTTTGATGGGTTTGTCAGTTTCCTCAATTTCTTCTTTAGAGACTTCATAAATAACAGATTTCTTTGAGTAGTTCTTGTTTAATCTTATCTTCCCTTTGCAACATTTCAGCAACCTGAGAATGTATCCCTCTAAAAAGTTTGCCATTATGTAGTTCAACTTCATTAAGACCTTCTGCATCTAGGTCTGGCCTAACTTTCCTTGATGCTTTTACAAGCTTGGGAGGTGAGTCATCAATTGTTATTTTCTTCCCTTTATCATCTTACTTTGCAGTTGTGAAGGATGATTCATATAGAGTTGAGACTTCAGTGATTGGAGTCGTTATTGTTGCTTCAGTGATTTGGGTTGTTGTTGTTGTAAACCCCTAAAATCTTGATTCACATTTTTGCATTTAATTTGAAGTTAACCTAAGTATTATTAAGACCTAATTAATATTAAAAATATATGTTATAATTTGTAATGTAACTTAAACTAAGTTTCCTAATTAAACTATACACTACACTACTTAAAATCTAAGTTAAACAAATGACCCCCTTAGTTTCTTGTTGAATCTACACGTTTTTAGAAGGCCAAATAAAAACCGAAAATCTATTTTGAACCCCCTCCTTTACACGTTTAAATCAAAGGAAAAGATAAGAGCAAATCACAAATTATTATCACATTAAAATAGGAGATTTGGTGTCCCCCCAAAACCTAAAATAAAACCGAAACCCCCTCCCCCTATCACATTATATTCAGCAGTCTCTCCATATCTCATAACCGAACCAAAAACAAACCCTAATACCAATTGTGTGCTCTCAAAATCCAAGGTAGAAGAAGGCTTAAGTGGGTGTGTTGGTGACTAATTCGTGACTTAGTTTCATCTATTTTTCCTTGCTAAATTCGGCTAGGGGTAAACATGTTTCTCCTTTTGTTTTCTTCTCTATTCGACACCTAAATATCATAAGACATAGAATCGGATTTGATATACTTGTTATGATTTTATGTGCCTATGTCTAGTATGATTTCATGTATGTTTTGATGTGTTGAATTAAACCAAAACCCTTGATTAATACTTGCATGTAAATCGGCTGTAATATGGAATTGGAAATTATATGTGTCTCGCAATATATATAAACATATAAAGATTTTGCTACCTACAACCTCACTAACACGAATGTCGAATATGTTTTCTATCCTGTTGATCAACCTTTCTTTCCAGCCCTAGTTGCCATTAACAACCTGCATATGATCACTAAATGCACAATAAATGTGGCTCACCAAATCAGTAAACCTTAGGAAGCTAAATAAATGAGGCATATGGATGCAATTAGAAGATTAGGGTTTTGTGATTTCATGACTTTATGTGAATTTGTATTAATTGTCTCCTCGTTAAAATAAATGTGTGATGTGTGTGTATGTTTTGTTGATTAAAAGGGATTAAAACCATATGAAATCTAAGTCTCAACATGCTTGTAAACGCTTATATGGATCGGATCTATAGTCTATGAAATTAACGAGAGTAGTTGATTTGTAACGAAGATTTTATGATTTGTAAGTTATGATTTTATGTGCTTGTTTGTGACTATGATTCTATGGTGATTATGTGTGTTTTTAGGAGTCCTTTAAAGAGCTTAAAACATAAATGATGGCATGCATGATAACCGGAATAAATGTGGATTTGAATATGTGGTTTTAGGTTAGAGATTAGTTGTGATTTTATGTGGATACTTTGTGCAGATTTTGGGTCGGATTGATGGGTATTTTAACTAATGTTGTCAACGTATTTTTAAGTGATTTTTAAGTTTAAACATGTGTTCACTTTGTCTACTTTCTGTAAATGTAAGTTATGTGCTTATTTGAGGCCAGGAAGATAGTTTTTTAATTTTTAGAATATAAATTGTCAAAACTGAGAATTTGAGTCTGAAAATCTGTTGGTGTATTTGATTTTTCATTTCCAAACCATAACGAGTTAAGAGCTCTAATTTTACAGAGTTTATTTTTAAGTTAACTTTCTGGGTAGGTCTCGAAAGACAATATTTAAAAGGTCTAGTGTGTATCTGCAGTTAACTTTCTGGGTAGGTCTCGAAAGACAATTTTTAAAAGGGTACTTGCATTTATTAATAAAACCTTCAATATTTTGAGTAGATACATAACTGATATGGGAATCACAGATAATTATTACAGAATTTTTGGAGCTCATTTGGCAGGCCTTAAAAATCGTGAGAAACTGGTCAAGAATTGGAATATAAACCCTAAAATAAGCTATAAGTATAACTATAAGTCTAAATCATATAAAACCATTTGTAACTTATGAGATGGCCTTGTAAGTTATATATGTATGCTCTTTATGTAGATTTGGTGAAGAAAAAGTAGTCCTCATTCCTTTGTGTTCCATTCTGATTTCTCACATTTGCTAAGGTACATATATACCATCCTTATCATTAAGGATATCCTCATGATTTGATCTCTGATTTTACTATTTGTCGTTCATATTTGATTTGTTATATTCCATTTGGTTCTTTGACTCTTCTTATCCTAATATCATGAGCCTTATTACCTATCATTGATTTGGTATCCGTTTGCTACCTCATTTGATACTATTCATCATTATTGGACAAATTATGACTATTTCATTTTGCTTTACATATCCTTTGTTATGTTCTATTGCCCAATGTACTTTGTAGTCATGAAGGTACCATGACTATGTCAGTGAGGCACCAATGGCATGATACTCCCTGTTGAGGTGTGATTGATCCACGGCGTTCTCTATTTGGCTAGCATTTGATTATTATTATATTTATTATTGCCATGCTCCTATATGTTTACCAAAAGCAGGTGTATTAAGGACACGATGTTTATTTTGCAAGGAGCGTATTGATGCATCCTAGGTACTCAGTTTGGATTTGATGTGAATGGTTTGTGTGTGCCATACACCCCATTTCACTTTTGGGAGATCGCTACTACATTTGATATGATTTATGATTAATATGATATTTATATTTGTTTGGATGTTTTAGCCAATTCATGTAGCATGTTTAGGCACTTGGGCAATTCTTCGATTATTCTTTAATTCCTTGATTTCTCATTCCTTCTTTGTTTCACATAACATTTTGCTTCCGCGGGTTTTCTTGGATTCATTTCACTCATTCATTTATGGTATATTTGTTCAGCAATTCATTTTATGATCCACTTCGAATATTTGTTTATGTTTAATTTTTCTTTTGTTATATATGTTCACTGGGCTTTTTAAACTCAGCCGCATTTTCTTTTCTGTGCGGCAGGTATTTAGCGAGATGTTAGGATTGAGTGATGAGAGTATGAGCTTTTAGAGACCAACCGTGATAGTTATCCCCATTATCTTGGACTTACGTTTTCAAGACTTTTATTTTCTGATTTCTTTTGGATTTTCTATCATTTGTAACTTGTTGGATTTGTACTTTGCAAGTCATGATTTCATGACTTGGTATTTTATTTTAGAAGTCTTCAGCTTGCATTTATAGTTCTGATTTGACTCCATAATGTGACTCTTGACCCTTGTTGGGTTGGGGTGTTACAGTTGTTGTTGTTGTCGCTTCAGTGACCTGAGGAATGATTGTTGTTGATGTTGTTGTTGTTACTTCAGTAGTTGTTGGTGTTATTGTTGTTGTTTTGATTGTTTATGTTATTCTTGCTGATTCAGGGATGACAGTTTGTAGGGGTATACCCACAATACACTCACACACAAAAAAAAAAGAAAAGAAAAAGAACTTGATCGATCCACATACTGTATTCTGCTTTTTTTGGACCAAAAACTGTCGTGGGGCTCGTGTGATTTTAGTAAACGTACATTGTCGGTGGGGCAAAGACGCGTCTAATTGACGCTATTGCACTCAGCCTTAAGATTGAGTATAGTGACGACCAACATCACAATCGTCAACTCAGCGTCACATCACATTTTCACTCATCACCAACATCACCACCAAATAGGTGTAATAGCACCACTATCTTTATATCATCAAAACATACCCTACTTATACACAAATACACGTCAAATCACAAATCACCCATACTCATATCTCTCGACCATGCACCCATAGATGGAACTTGAGTGAATTTATTGGGAGGGCCGGGTGCTATATCAGTTAATTTGAAAGAGTCAAAGTTAATATAAGTAAAACCTCAAAAGTTTGACCCTCCCCGGTCTCCACTAAGATCCATCCATGCATGCACCAAGTTGACAAGTCGATCGATAGACCGACCGATTTCTACATTTTCAACACCAAGCACGCATCAGCGGCCGGGGGGAGGGGGTGGTCCATGCACCTTCAATTTACAGTTAACCTAAGTTATTCACATTCACTAAAATATACTCTTTCATTCTTTTCACAGAGTAAGTACATTAACAAAACATGTAGTGACTAAATATGAAAATAAATACCAGACTTTTAGATGTATGCCATGCAATACAGGTACACTTACAATCCAAATGAGAAACTTAAGACAACACTAGAGCAATATACTATGCATGGCGCATTGGCGCCTATGCATTTCATAATAATACTGATAATAGTACTACATATGCAAAGATTGATTTGATGCCCACACACGATCTGATAAGTTGCGACCATTAAGTAAATGTTTTGTTAGATCATGTACTCAATGACTAACAAACTTGACTATGAAAGATGAAACTTCTATGTAATCAATAACCTGCCTTACAAGGAAAATTACAGACGTCCATGCAAGGAAATCACGTCAATGGTATTTACGAAGTCAGTTATTTTGCCTTTCTCATCATTTAAACAAGTATATTACAGTGCATCGCCAAATGAATCATATATACAAGTGACACATAATTTAAAAAGTTCAACGGTTACCCTGGTTGGCAGGTTCATAAAAAAAGTTATCTTAGCTAGAGTACATAGAGAATGATAGTGTATCTTGGGTATGTTTAGTGTCCTAGGATGACACCGTTGGCGGGCTTATATAAGTTAACTTAAACGTTCGGGAAAATTATGTATAAACAAGTTGACGGGTTGAGAGCTACTCGTACTTAACTAGTTTCGTCAACTCAAATCTAACACGTTTATTAAACCAATTAACCGTATAAACTCTTTATTACTTGGACTCATTTAACCCTAGTCGTACGTAACTCGTTCGGGTCACCAAGAGGCGAAGAAACGACAGGCATAGTCAATAGTTGTCTTCATTTTGACTTTTACTTCTTTTTTTGAACAAGACTTTTACTTATTCATGTTCTTTCTTCTATACACCGTATTTGACAAAAACATGAGTCAACGAGTGGGCTCCACGCGTAATTGCGCGTGTGCACGCTGGGACCTAGTTACACCTCCAACCCACTACCTAGTCAGAGCCTCGAAAATGACAGTTTCCTATTTTTAATTTCTTTTTTATTCCATGTTGGCATTCTTCAGACGTCTCTACACACTTTTTTATTTTTGGCTGCTTTTGAACAGAATTATGTGCAGGGTTATGTTAGTTATACACATACGAGGAGTCGAGGAGCGATTTGCACACTTATTTTTTTATAAGAAAGTAATCCTTGCTATAAACAATAGGAATACTTCTCTGTTGCTAGATGTAAATCAGGATCATTTGTGTATAGTAAGGATGTTACGAGGGATCATTGTGTACAATCATATACCATTTTTGTATTACAGCAGCAAATAACTCTCTGTTGTTTGCAAGGATGTTATCCTGATTTTTTATTTACACACATCAATTTATACAATAATCAGTTGTACATTTATTATATATTATTTTTTTAAGTTATACACTAAAATGTGCAAATAAGAAATAAAAGTTTGTAAATCAACTCCTATATCCCATAGTTATGTTTATATTGAAGCTTTTTATATCAAGGCAAAGACTAGATACAGCAGTTATATACTAAATTTCATGCATCATTTTTGTTACAACTAAATTTGGTGCCTAGTGAAGCCACTAATCTATTTTATCATGATCATTGTGGTTGAAGGTTGAATGGTCTTGATAAGTAGATAAGGTGGAAATATAGCTAGATGGTTTATGGTGCAATAAAAGGTGAATTTGATTGATGCAGTCTTACGATTCTGATAGAAGGTTGACTGCAGTATGTTTGTTTGGTTCAGTAGATGCAAGGAAGTATTGCTTCTGTGCTAGTTTGTTACTGTTTCATTGTATTTCAGTAGTGTTTGTTTTTGTTTTGTGATATAAGAGTTATAAGTATGTCTATAACTCTTCTAGTTGTATTGTCTCTATTGTTTTAATAAGATATTTCACCTTTTGCACCAAAAAAATTTGGAAGACTCACTTCAAAACGCAATATGAAACATCATATCCCAAGTTGATTTACAGACGACATACAGACTATACCAACCACGAGTTGTATTGCAACTTGACACTCTTCGTACAATTGTGACCAAAACAAATTGGTATTCTGTACAACAAATTGTCTTTCGCTGTTAAGATAGTTCTTTCGCTGATTAGTATTATGTTGATTGTGATGTCTTGTTTTATCACTATTAATTTTTTTTTTTTTTATCTTAAAGCTTTATTTAATTAATTGTGTATTGATCAAGCAAATCATATAGTTTCAATATGGTTGAGAACCAGTCTTTTTGATACACACATCACGTTTTATGCATTACGGTTTTGTATGATGTGCTATATAGCTTGTATGGGATGGTGTATTTATCAAATAAAATGGTTTGCATTGTTACATGATAGGTTAAGGCACAAACTTAATTGAGGATTTGGGTCCATTAAAATTAGAGTTTGGTATGCTTGTTCAATAAACTATGTATTCATTATAAATACATGTGCACTTCTTTTTATGTAGACACACAAAAACATATCAATTATGTTCGGGCCTTATATCATCTAACATGCATATCAACACC
Organism: Chrysanthemum makinoi; assembly: GCA_910596185.1. Lineage (NCBI taxonomy): Eukaryota > Viridiplantae > Streptophyta > Magnoliopsida > Asterales > Asteraceae > Chrysanthemum > Chrysanthemum makinoi. The sequence goes on along the minus strand of OU343224.1, from coordinate 197,332,118 downwards.
CTTTCAATATAAACAACTTATAGGATGGGATGATGGGTTGCCATTCAGTGAAATGCCATAATGGTTAATTAGTCACATGATCGATGTTCTCAAAAGAGGTTAAGAAGGTTCAAAGCTCACTAAGTACACACTTTTTGGGCTAAGAGAATGGTCGAAAATGATCACGGAATACCTCAATTAAGCCTCGTATACGTTTGAGGCATAAACATCATCTCCTAGAATGAACCCGAACAAGGAAAGGCCGGCTCATATGTGAGGCTTTACGATTCAATAAAACAGTAACCTCCTTTAAAATTTGAACATTGCATTTTAACTTTAAAATGGTCTTTATCTTTCAACAAACTAACAATTTATATTAATAAAGTCAAGAAATAATACAAACGTTTCTCTAGCTTCATTGGTAGCTCTGTCAATGTTCTAGACCCAAAATCCATGAGGCAAAGTATTGACAAAAATGTGTTTGTCAAACAATTTAATGTTATTTATTGATGGGATAGGTTATATAATGCTCGCTGTGTAATGATTAAATGTAAGTAGTTATGCATTTAACGCACAATAAATAAACATACAAATTACTTCAAATATGTGATTTTTAATTTAATAAAGTTTAAGTTTCATTTTATATTTATCTTAATCATTGTTTTAACCATTGTCCAGTAGACATTGTATATCAAAACTCTTTATTTATTACCTAAAAGTTATTTTATATGTTTAAAACACTACGGAGTAGTAAAAGTTATAACCGATTCAAATGAGATTTTACTTATAATGTTAACTTTTCGTGTAAAGCACGAGTAAAAATCCTTGTTAGTGATCATTAGTGCAATCTCTACATTTTTGTTGCATTTTGCTATGTTGTGGATGCTAACATTATTTGGAATAATTTGAACGAAGCTTTGATAAGCTTTGACATGAGAGTGAGGAAGGGTAGAGACTTTTGGTAGTTTTGCAGGTGCGGATTCTTTTAGGTTTGAGACAACTATTAGGGCTTGTATGTTGGGAGAAAGTTAGGGTTTTAGATCCAACTTTACAAATACATCTGATATGTGATTGTAAACATTGGTGCTTATGTTAGTTCATTAATTGTACTCGGGAAGTTTAACAACAAGCTGGCTTGTGCAATTTAGCACAGAGCTTGTGACCATGCACTATATTCATGTGTTGTATATTTCTCGGGTTCTTTTATGATCTAGCTAGTTTGCTCATGATTATACTTTGTTTATTGTACAAAAGTGTTACATGAGGCGTCGGAGTGTTTGACTATGCATGCTAATAAGTTTATCTTGTTAAGTTTAAGATACATGATATACAAATAATAATATGTAGACATCACAGAGTACACAACGGAAGACTTAGAACATAATAGTAATTAACTAACTGAAATAAATGCGTAACGTACCTCTTACAAATGGTTAGATCTCTTGGACAAAGAAGATGAAGTGGTTTAAAGAGTTGTCCCTTACCGTTTTACAACTCAAACCAATTGGTGTAAGAATAATGTCTTATCACCACAGTTTTGTACACACGAATTAACCACGAATCAAAGCGATTGCTAGATCTAACACAAGCCTTTGTTTTATGAAAAAAAACAAAACCAAAACACCCTATGGGGGGGGGGGATTCGGCCGAAATTATGCAAGAGATGAGAGGGGGAGATTTTAGGTTAATTCAATGCATAAAGTTAAACTTAAACCATAACGCTAGACCTTGTATATAGTGATACAATAACTTGGGAAAAAAGTTAAGGTATGGGCTTTGGAATAGCCCCCTTTGTCGGCCACATAGAGGAAGAAAAAGGGGAACCCGAATCTTTTCCATTTTTAAGTTATTCACCATATATTCTCTCATTTTTACATTTAACGGTCGTTAGTCATTTACGTTAAATACTTAACGATCGTTAGACGGACTTTTGTGTAATAATTAATCGTAATCATTAACATTAATTATTAACTTTAATTCTCATTAGCTAATGTGTGCAATCCCGTGGTCACGAGTTCGAATCCAGACATTCACGGTTTTATAAATATATACATATTCTAACAGCTCCCACTTGGATATGTTTACAAAACGTGTAATGACATTGGTTAGCGTCTAGCAACACGCCAATGCCCCCGGTACAACTCGTGTATGGTTTTTTGGAGAAAAACCACTTTGATGATTCATCATCATATTCATCCGTTTATTTCTAATACTATGTTAATAAGAATATGGATCTCACTCATTTCTTAATTAACTATTATGTTTCTTGCTTTATATGATTGATCAAGATTACCAATTCTTCTGAACATATTCCAAAAGACCTTGGGCATGGTCATGCAAACATCTTGACAACCCTACGAGGGGCCCAACAGTATTATACTTCAAAATAAATTTGAAGGAAACAAATCCCGTTTTGACTACGAGCAGAATTCATAAATTTAGCAACACTTCTGAAAACAACCCTTATAACTACCAGTTATGTATAGCGTTAGATTGCTTCACAGAAATGCACTACATCCATGACAGTTCTCTGGTATCTCAAGTCAGAGGATAAATATTCATGTGTACTTAATGACTAGAATCCATAAAGTACCATCATGTGGGTGGGATAAGTCCTATACTCAATCCATTGAATATCATTTGAAATTAGTCATGCTACGCATCAATATACTTTCAAGTATATTCTAACTAATACTCAGATTTGTCTTAATTCAATATCATTCCCATGTTATTGATTGACAACGGACTATTTAGAATAACTTGAGTTATTCAAGGATTTAAACATGTAAATATAGGATAACATCATAATAAATGAATAATAAACATAACAAAAATACTTTATTTCATTTTAATAATAATATTTACAATATCCTTTTATCAAAAATACTTAGTCACAAATGGGCATGAAACTACTAGCTAAGCGAAGTCCAAACTTATCAGACAAATGTTTAAGTTTTTCACCAGGTAAGGCCTTCGTCAAAGGATCTGCTAGGTTATCATCTGTATGAACTTTGAGCAACTTAATTTCACCTATCTCGACTTGTACTCGAACATAGTGATATTGTCTAGGATAGTGTCTGGTGCCCTTCATGACTCCAGGTTCATGGCCAAAAGTAATTGCAGCAGTGTTGTCACAATATACTTTAATAGGATTTTCAATTGACGACATAACACAAAGCCCCGAAACAAACTTACTTATCCAAACAGCTTCCATGGCAGCCTCAGAAGCAGCTATGTACTCACTTTCTGTAGCAGACATCGCAAGAGTGGTTTGTTTCTTGCTCTTCCAATCCACAGCACCTCCATTGATGACAAATATGTAACCCGTTTGAGACTTCGTATCATCTTTGTCACACTTCCAGGATGCATCGCAGTAACCTGTAACAGACAGTTCTGCTTCTGGATTTCCCCCATACACTGTGAACATATCTCTTGTAGCCCTAAGGTACTTGAGAATATGTTTAACAGCAGTCCAGTGAATTTTACTCGGATTCTGTTGATATCGACTGGTCAGGTTTTGAGCAAATGTCACATCAGGCCTTGTGTATCACACCACATTCATGATAGATCCTACAGCCGAAGCATAAGGAACTTTCTTCATGCGTGCCACCTCTGCAGGTGTTGAAGCACAGCCTTCGCTACTCAAACCATGGTTTACTTGCATCGGGAAAAATCCCTTCTTGGAACTTTGCATATTGAATCTCTTCAATATTTTGTCAATGTAAGCACTTTGGCTTAAACCAATTAGCCGCCTTGATCTATCCCTGTAGATCTTGATTCCGAGTATATGTATTGCTTCTCCTAAGTCCTTCATCGAGAAACATTTACCAAGATAGGCTTTCACCTCATTTAGACTTGGTATATGATTTCCCATGATTAATATGTCATCGACATACAGAACAAGGAAAGTAACATGACTCCCACTAGCTTTGTGATATACACATGGCTCATCAAGATTCTGAGTAAATCCAAAACTTTTGATTTCTCCATCAAATCTTTTATTTCATTGCCTTGATGCTTGCTTTAGTCCATAAATGGACCTTTTAAGCTTGCATACACAGTTATAAAATAGTGGATTCACAAACCCCTCAGGTTGTGCCATATAGATGTCCTCATCTAGACGGCCATTCAGAAAGGCGGTTTTGACATCCATCTGCCAAATCTCATAGTCATAATGCGCAGCTATAGCTATGAGAATCCTAATAGCTCTTATGTCCGCTACATGACAGAATGTCTCCTCGTAATCAATGCCATAGGTTTAAGTAAAACCTTTAGCTACCAGAAGAGCCTTATAGGTGTGTACATTGCCATCCATGTCAGTTTTCTTCTTGAAGATCCACTTACTTCCAATGACTTTAGCATTGGGAGGAAGTTCAACTTCAATCCAGACGTCATTATCCTTCATGGATTGCATTTCCCCATTTATAGCAATCTGCCATTTATCCTTTTCAGGATCAGCCATGGCAGCCTTATAGTTGGCAGGTTCATTAAGATCCCCAACCATATTTTCCTCCACCTCTACGTTAAGACATAGACGGTCAGGTGCACGCATAGTCCTTTCAGACCTACGAATGGGAACAACTTTAGGAGGAGCGCCTAAGCTTTCAGGCTCTTCTTGAAGTTGGCTAGTATTATCAGAAGGTGTTGTATCTTCATGATCATATTCCATATTATATACTCTCCCACTGAGTTCTTGAGATATGAGATTCCTTTCAAGGAAGTCTCCATACCTAGCGACTATGACTTTGTTCTCAGCTGGGTAGTAGAAGTAGTAACCCATAGTTTCCTTAGGGTATCCTACAAAGATACACTTAACAGATCTTGGTTGAAGCTTATCTGGTGAGTCACGTTTAACAAACGCCTCACATCCCCAGAACTTTAAGTAAGAAAAGTTGGGAGCTTTTCCTGTCCATATTTCATATGGAGTCTTAACAACCTTCTTCGTTGGAACCATATTCAAAATGCGAATAGCATTTTCAAGGGCATAATCCCAAAAGGTTAAAGGAAGAGTCGTAAGATTAAACATTGATCGTACCATGTCAAGTAAAATACAATTTCTCCTTTCAGATACACCATTTTATTGTGGAGTATAAGGAGATGTGAGCTGCTGGACAATTTCACACTCAGCTAAGTAATCTTTGAACTCTTGGCTTATATATTCACCACCTCTATCGGATCGAAGAGCTTTAATCTTCTTACCGAGTTGTAATTCTACTTCACTTTTGAAAACCTTAAATGTTTCAAAGACTTCATGTTTATGTTTAAGTAAATAAACATAACCATAACGACTGAAATCATCCGTAAAGGTTAAGAAGTAGGTAGTACCACGTTTTGACACATGTCTAAGTGGACCACACACATCAGTGTGTATCAATCCAAGTAGATCTGAAGCCCTTTCCACTTGCTGTGAAAAAGGTTTCCTTGTCATCTTCCCAGCTATGCAAGACTCGCATTTGTCAAATGATTCATCATCGACACTTTGTAAAAGCCCTTCATGTTGCTGCTTTTCCATGCATTTCTTGCCTATATGAGCAAGGTGACAATGCCAAAGATAAGAAGAGTCCCAGTTAGACTTGCTCTTCTTATTGCTAATGCTATACAACGAATTATTTCCATTGGACATACAACCATCCATATCAATTTCAAATACACCATTTATAGGAATTGCATTAAAATAAAAAAAACATTATTAAAAGAAACTGAAATTCCATAACTGGTAAAAGTGTGCATAAAACCAATATCTTTTAACAAAGAAACCGAAATAACACCCCTAACAATGGAGGGTGCATAATGACAATTATTTAGTTCAAGAATTAAGACCGAAGGCAATACTAAATCAAAGGTCCCTATGGCTTCAACTACTGCACGCTTTCCATTGCCATAGTACAAGTATCTTTCTCTACAGGTCAGCTTCTTCACTCCTCTAAGTCTCTGCGATGTATTACAGATGTGAGTACCACATCCTGTATCATAAATCCAGGAATTTTGCTTATGAGGAAAAGAAAATAATTCTAACATAAAAATACCTGATGAGCTTGGCACCATCTTATTTTTATTCTGAAGCAACTCACTCAGCAACAATGGACAGTTCTGCTTCCAATGACCTGGTGAGTTACAGTAGTGGCAAGTCGAATCCTTCTTAGGATTCTCCTTTTTCTTTGTAGGGTTCTTCTTAGGAGCTGGTGGGATCACAACTTGTTTCCCCTTTCCTTTTGTTTTCCCTTTCTTATCTGCTTGTGGCTTTGGCTTGTTTACCCTACCACCTTGTATTGCTAGTACCGCAGGTGTAGGTTCCTTCTTAGGTAATATTACAAGCATTGCATGTAACTCATTCACTGTCTTCCCCGTGCAATGCATATTGTACTGGCACACAAAATCACCAAACCGCTCCTGATTAGGGGAGTGATTGATGAGGCCAACACATACATCTTGGGATTAACCACAGCCGAGCTTCTCCAGTTGGTCCAAGTGATGTTTCATCTCAAGGACGTGGTCGGATACAGATTTACCAACCTCCTGCTTGCAGCTATGAACATTTTCAACAAGTTCATACAATTCAGCTGTTGGTGGCTTCTCAAACATACGTTTGAGTTCATCTAGCATGCTCATAGGCGGATAGTGCTCAAATTGTTTTTGCAATTGAGCAGACATCCCCGAAAGCATAAGACACGCCACATCATTGTGCTTCTCATATTCGACACGATACTTCTCTTTTTCAAGAGCAGTAGTCGTATCAATAGGAGCATCAGACAGAGGTGTAGTCAAAATCTCAAGTCTTTTGGCAACACGAAGGATGATCCTAAGTTCACGATGCCAATCATTGAAATTTGGTCCAGTCAGCTTGTCTCTTCCAATCATATCTTTGAAAGCAGCACTCATTAAGCTCATAGTGTTATCAGGTTGATGAGCCATCTACAGAAAAAGTTCAAAAAACCATAATTAGTATTTTGATAATTTTCCTTTTCAATAAAATTAAATACCCAAGGTTCATATTCATATAACCAATTGATTATTATTGAAAACTAGGATCTAAATTGTCATAATCTCATCACGTCAGTTGATCTGCTAGTAATAAATTTATACAAAATGGTAGAGCCCTTGCTCAATTGTCAATTTCAATTGCAATTCCTAGATTTATGGGATTTACATTTAGCCAATTTGAATTGCCATGTAAACATGTTTTATCCCCATCTTATGCCTTGAGTTGCCAGTTCTCACCGTCTAACTCAACTAAGTTGTCCAACTTAAGAAACTGCAAAATCAACCATGCCCGTTCTCACGTCATGTGGACATTTTACCCTTTGATTACGATCTAAATCACGTTTTCACGCAAACAAAAGGTAATCTTAGGTGTTTCCGTTTCGTTGGATGGCATACAACTTAAATTAAAGGTAATAATTTTGATGTCAAATCAAATATGTGCAAAGATGCCATGCATTCATCTTCATAGCATAAGTTTTTATTAAAACATTTATATCCTTGTTTTACTGTTTAAGCTTTTCATCATCAAACTTTAATCGAGGTATTGGTTAACCAATTAAAGAATTACCTTTAATTACCACTATATCATACTGTTGCATGAGTCATAAGACCCAAGTTATTCGGATAATTACCACAAAAGTGGCGCGTAGAATTTAAGGTCAATTCACCCTTAATATTTTATGCACATTCATAGGAATACTTGGTAGCTCCATTAAGACGCACAAAAGAGCGGAGAATTAGGTCAGCGCGAAGCGTATTACATACCCTCATCTTTAAGGTCACTATTTAATGCGTACCAACCTTACACCCATCACACAGTTTGTCAATAATGGGTGAGCCGTTCTAACTATTTTGTGCATAAAAATCAATCAATTAAACGATTACGATTACTATGCTTAAAAACGCATGTTTCACCAATGTTTAGGTCAGTTTATTTTTCTTATAAAAAATACCCTTGTTACACATAACAAACAAGCAAGTATTTAAAAAAATAAACATATAAACAATAAATACATAATTTAACAATTAATCATGCATATCAAATAGCCACATGCAAACCTTTTGATAAATCCTATTAATAGTCAATTCTAGATCTGTCAATATGTATATGTCTAATTAAGACTTTCACCCATTTTCATCAATGTACAAGGTGAGCCACATGCATCGATTTATCGATTGCGTAAGTCAAAATTAAAACATATACCACATAGCACATAATTGATTTAATAATAATGATTGAGGTATTCCCCAATTTTTGATTTATCAAAAATTAGTGTATATCACTTAACCAAGTAAAACATACAATAAAAGCATATCCATGACAAACACATGCATGTTTTTATCATGGACACCCTAGATCTACACATACAATTAATAACACAATACAACTTATTTGTTTTATGTGTTTCAGTAATTAATTACTTATTATACAAGGCTCGTGATGCCACTGTTAAGTTTAAGATACATGATATACAAATAATAACATGTAGACATCACAGAGTATACAGCGGAAGACTTAGAACATAATAGTAATTAACTAACTGAAATAAATGCGTAACGTACCTCTTGCAAATGGTTAGATCTCTTGGAAAAAGAAGATGAAGTGGTTTAAAGAGTTGTCCCTTACCGTTTTACAACTCAAACCAATTGGTGTAAGAATAATGTCTTACCACCACAGTTTTGTACACACGAATTAACCACGAATCAAAGCGATTGTTAGATCTAACACAAGCATTTGTTTTATAAAAAAACAAAACCAAAACACCCTATTGGGGGGGGGTTCGGCCGAAATTATGCAAGAGAGGAGAGGGAGAGGGAGAGATCTAGGGTTAATTCAACGCACAAAGTTAACCTTAAACCATAACCATAGACCTTGTATATATAGTGATACAATAACTTGGGAAAAAAGCTAGGGTTTGGGCTTTGGAATAGCCCCCTTGGCCGGCCACATAGAGGAAGAAAAAGGGGAACCCGAATCTTTTTCATTTTTAAGTTATTCGTTATATATTCTCTCCTTTTTACATTTAACGGTCGTTAATCATTTCCGTTAAATACTTAACGATCGTTAGACGGACTTTTGTGTAATAATTAATCGTAATCATTAACATTAATTATTAACTTTAATTCTTATTCGCTAATGTGTGCAATCCCGTGGTCACGAGTTCGAATCCAAACATTCACGGTTTTATAAATATATACATATTCCAACATATCTAAATTGGGCGTAAAATTCCTAACAATGTGGTATCACGAGCATAGCGTATCGGAGGTTGCATTTCAATTCATAGGTATTATGCTGAGATCGGTTTCTTAATACAACTTTGATCATTGAATATATATCTTTGTCATTCAATGAAAGCAACTAGAAGAAGCTAATACTATTACTACTTATAAAATATAAACTTACGGAAATGATGAGTTATATACATGTCAAGAGCAACTAGAAAACTAATATTCACACGTTTCTTTCTTCGTCTTGACAACAACATTTTATATAATTTTATGAATAGAGACCCTACATGTTACAAAATAAAAAGATGACTTGACCATTAATAAGTCAAAGAAGGGGTTGAAAAATAAAGTCAACTCGACGGCAAATGAATTTGAACCGAGGGTCATTAATCAGCAGCAGCAGCCAGTCAGCCACGCACTTGTGTCTTCAAAACCATCCAATCACAAATATTCAACGCCTAAAAATAAATACGCTACCTGTGTGTAAGCATGACATCTTCACCAATTCCATTGTGTGAAAGCAAAAAAAATAAATATAGTTCATGAGAGTTCTGTTCATAACAAATATATACTAAAGTCAAACCTCAAAATTATTAAGTGTAATAAGGTAATGCAAAGTTGTTGTCCAAAGTAATATATACTTACAAAATATGCATGCTGAAAACATTAATATAACCCAATAAAAGATAAACTCTTTAAGTCTAGTTGAACTTGAAGTTAGATACAAATTTGACGCTATGTACATATATTTAGTTCTCGTCAGGGACGGACCTATATGGGTGCCTGGTGTTGCACGGGTTACACTCAATTTCTGGTCACGAAGTGCAAAAAAAAATCAAAATTGTCATTTTCTGTATGTGCAACACTTAATAGATTTTTTTTCCTGCTTTCGTTTCTTACGGAACTTTAGTTAGCCCAACAATTCTTTTGTGCAACACCATTTTGAAAATCCTGGGTCCGTCTCTGGACTTCTCGGCGTACATTGTCTGTTACCTAATATTCTAATAAGCATGCATGGTCATCACACATATCGTAACAAGTGGTACCTCCCATAAAAGAAGCAAATGATCATAAACAACCTCAAAGATATGTTTGTAACACTCTTATCATTTGATAATTGATAAACACTTGGATGATCACCACTCAAATGCTTGAACAGATCGATTTTTGAAAACATGTTTGGTGTTCTTGTCTTAGGTTTTAACCGTACATAACTTCACGATCAAAGTCACGTCACGTGGAACTTACTCATCCTAGGTTATATCCGTGCATGGGACAAAAGGGTTAGTCGGAGGAGTTAAGTATTGAAACGTGTTAGTCAAGTAGTGAATAGTTAATGAGGTCATTTTGGTTACAGTAATCAATATAGTTTTAGGCGCATACTTTTTATTCGTCACATCAGTTTAATTAAAGTCATGTATGCAAAACTGATACAAAATGGCCGGTGTTTATTTATGTCACTGGTGCAACAATCCGAATGGATACGAATTCTAAAAGTCTCTGGCTGTATCCAAATAAAACGCAACAAAAGACAAGCTACAAGTTTGAACTGTATCCGACTATAGCTATCTTCCTTTTCATCATTTGTTTCCTTGACGTTCTCAATCGCTTCATTGTCATTTTCATGCACGATCGATCACTTTTTATAACTCTCTTCCTATCCTTTCATCTTCTTCTGTTGTTCTAGTGAATTTTGCAATCATTTTTATTATGTACTTGCACACTGGGAGAAAATAACATAGTGGGACATTTTCACATTGCAAAACAAAACTTGTTATTCGACTTTAAGTTATGAAAACAGTAAAAAGCTTAGGTCAAATGCGTTACTTTTTATAAATTAAAGCAAAAATACAACACTTACCTAATTGACGTACGAAATTAGTCCAGATATTTTTACACAGTACAAAGGTGGAACACGTATATATTACTAGTAAATATTTATTCTGCACAAAGTCAACACATTTTAAGTAGCCCCATCTTTGTATTTTGTCAACGTAATATTATTATTAGTATTGACTTATAGATAGACGTGTGCTGCAAATTAAGTGGTTGAAATGAAGTCTTTCACTTTGGAATTTTGACTTTATTACCAAAAGTCTACCAAAAATTTGGCATCCTTTCCCTTCTTCCATTCATGCTTTCTTCTTTTACAGTTTACTAGAAAAGTACACGCGCGATGCAGCAGCGGCTATTTTATAACTAAATTTTTTATCAAATAAATATTATTTTATTTTGTGCTGCTGGATTTCAGATTTATGATTAAATAGTTGTATATTTTAATAAAAGGTGAATTAAATTGTGTATTAATTGTATGTGTTGAATAATGTTTTTTTAGTTTTATTTGTGTTTCAAATACTTGTAAATTATGCTTTTTTACTTGTATTTTCTTAAAAATATTATATATGTACATTGTGCTTTAGATAATTGTATATATTGGTGAAGGGTGTTTTAAATTATGTATTAATTGTATGTAAGAAATAGTGTTTTTGTTGTTTGATTTGTGCTTTACATACTTGTAAATTATGTTTTTTGACTTGTATTTGCTTAAAATTTATTTTTAAGAAGTCGCTTTCCACAAAAAAAATCTATTTTAAAAAGTCTTAAAAATTAAATATGAAATAAATGTTTAAATGCTTTATAAATAGTATTGATTAATCCCTGCAATGTAAAAAAATAAGAAAGAAAAAAAAAAGTTCAAAATAAGAAAAGTCTCATTAATAATTATACTCTCTTAATTACTATTCCTCATTAAACCATAAATAAACAATGTCCACTTTTAATATGACTTTTAAACTTGGACTTTGTAAATCAAAAATGACATATATTTAAGACCTTAATTTTTATATTTTTGTTTGTGTTATACAATACTTGATAAAAACTATACCAACTTAAAGTACATTTAAAACACAATTCATTCATATATTTTGTATCAAGTGCACTTATATTCCAAGATAAACACAAATATTTAAGGTCAAAGTTGAATAAACAATTTCACTTTGTAAATCTTTGAAAGTCAAACGTGTATAAGACATTATTTTTGGAGAAAACAAATAACTTTATTTCACTACATTAAACTTATTGAATCATTAATTTTTTTTCAATAAAAACATAGGATTTTTTAATTTACATTATAAGTCCACGATGGACAATGTTGGTATTATATGAATATAAAAATAAACTTGGACTTTGTTAAATCAAAAATGACATATATTTAAGTTAATTTTTATATTTTTTTATTATGCGTTAAATGTATAATTACTTTAAGTATGAGAAGAACGGAATATTTAATATTCTTTAAGCATTGACCAATAAACAATGGTTAGCAAAACTTTTTTTTTAAACTTCACAACGTCAATAAAATATGAATGCACTTTACTATTCCATTAAATTAAACTATTAGTTTTCCTAACAATGATTTGAATGCATGCCAACAATAATGTATGTACCATAAAAGTTGTATCTTTAGCGATTATTTGTAACAATTTTGAACAATGCATAAATATCTAGTTGATAGTACATAAATAATCTTATGGTGATACTATTCAAAGTTATTTTAAACAAAAAGTGTATAAGATTATCTTTTGGAGAAAACAAATAACTTTATTTGAATAACAATACAACGTTATCAACTTATTGAATCATACTCCACAATAGCTTGTCGTTTTCACTTGTTTATAAAAACATAGGATATTGAGTTTAATTTATATTATAAGTGGCAAATGGAAATGTTGGTTTGATTATATTTATATAATAGATTTGGATGACACAATAGTTTAATTACGATTGTTGGCTGCTTAAATTGACCTATAGATATCTTTTGTTATTATTAGCTTAAAGACTTAAGAAGTCACTAGTATGTCAAAAGAAAGTAAAAAAAAAAGGCTTCAATAATAGATATTTATGTCAATATATTAAACAACAAACTTCAAATTACCTAATAGTTAACATAATTTCAATTAAAGAAATTAAGTGGCTTGAAAATAATAAAATTCTGAAAAATCTAACCGATTATTTACATAATTATCTATACTATTTATAAGGTATTTATATTATTATTTTTAATCCTTAGCTTTGAAAACTTATAAAATTATTTCAATTACTAAAATACCTTTGATTAAAAATGATAACAATATTTACTTATTAATATTTTAAATATTGTTTAATCATCAAACTTTTATTATTTTTCGTTTATAATCCATAAACTTTTTTTCTTGCAATGACTACATATTGAACTCGTAAGTTGCATCAAGGGTCATTCCAAAATACAAATTTGCAAATATAATTATTTGCCGCTATATACCGTCGTTTTATGCGCGTATTGATCTAGTTTTACTTAATAGTTATACATCATTACATCACTTGTTGTCCGTTTTATGTTGTAGGTTGCTTGTTATTTTCTATAATATATTAATTGGATGACGAGTAGTTTTATCAACCATTGTTTGTTTAGACTGACATAAATATATTTTGTTTTATCGTATATACGGGTATCAACGAAACCATATCCTATCAGTAGCTGAGATTTCGAAAGCTCTGTAAAAAACTTATGTTGTAGTATCTCAATATGACGGTCAAAGATATATCATATCAACTATTGAAATAATAAAATAAAATAAATGTTATTTTAACAATCTAGATTCAATTTTAACAAATATACATAACATAAAATCATAAATCATAAACATTTTTGTCAAAAAAAAATTTTGAGACCCAAAATATAAAAAAAAGGTATACATTTTGAAACATCTAAAATTTGCAACTTTGAGTATATACGTATGCACCGGATATAGATGGATCAAGTGAACCGGGCAACATATATACACTACAGAATCCAACTAAGAATTCCATATTGTCGGATCAAACATATTCCAAAATATGGACAAAGAGTATGGATCTACTTTTATGGAAACAAATACTCTAATGTCTTATCATTGATGAAATTATTTTAAGTATATTAAATGATTTATCTTATAATCATCGCCATTTTGAGTAATGTAAAGTAGTCATAATTATATTGATACTAAGGGTGTGTTTGTCAAAAGTAGCGGTAGCAGTGAGCAGTAGTAGTCTTTAAAAAAAAATATTTGGTAACGTGGTTGTATGTGTAAAAGTAATGTGTAAAACAGCTCCTAAATGCTCAACGCTCCTAAATACTACTTCATGGAGCGTTGAAAAAGGAGCATTTCGAAAAAATAGATAAAGCTACTTGATGTTTGGCAAACGGGCATTAAAAATCAAAACGATCAACGCTCACCGCTCTTAAATTCTCCTAAATGCACCGCCCCAAACACAATCATTTTATTTCAAAGGGCAAATCGCAGAAAAATGTATTACACTAAAAGTCAATATGAATTTTAGGTGCTCAACTTTATTTTTTAAAATTAAAGAATCTAAGTTATTTTTTGTTTAACGTAAGTTTTTTCGACATTTCAAAAGGTGTTACCGACCATTTTCCAGCTGAATTGGTTAATTAATGTGATATATCATTATAATTGAACATTTATAAGTCATTCGGCTAAAAGTATGACATGTAATTGCTTTTGAAAAGCCGAAAAATCCTTATATTGCACAAAAATTAATTTTGATACCTTAAATTGGGAGAAAAAAGTTAAATACCTAATAAAATTAACTTTAAGTGTAATACATTTTTGTGCGATTTGCTCTATTTCAAAAGTTTTTGCGTTCCTATAAAAGACTCCATTTCTTAGCAACTTTATTTCCTTTTCATTAATTTCAGGTTTAAATTACAGTTTCCTCTTTAGATCAATGAAAAAAAAACTTTTTATTCGTGAACTTGCATTTCAATTATACAGTTCATGCATATGTTTTTTTGTTACAAAGTACTTTAAGTTCACATAATTAAGTATGTAGATACTAAATTATAACTCTTAGAGACGTAGAGTTGATTGTGATTTAACAGATCTTAATTTAAGTATTAAGTGGACACAACAAAATTTATTAAAAGTGTGTTTTTAGAAGCTCTAATAAGTTGAAATAAGTATAGCAAACTTGTTGAAACATCCACACACCACGTACTATTTCATACCATCTCACACATGTCTCAGCCGATACTCAAACTCACAAAATTATAGTTAATTGACCGCTCATATACCACTAAGCCTCATGTGAGAAGTGTTACATGCCTCCATTCACATCAGACTCTGTAACCCAAACATGGTGCTATTTGTAAATCATTATTTATCGTTAGCTACTAGTAAAAAACTGACACTTTTTCTGTCCAAAATTTATTGTTCATATTTTCTTTTTGAGTTGTCCAAAAATTATTGTTCGTTTCTAAAAATAAATAGAGAATCTAAATCAAGTTATCATTTACCCTCACATGAGGTTATTATTACGAATTTAAAAAAATATATATAAATTAATTACTCCGTAGTTAAGATAAAACTATCAGAAAGAGAAAACTGTAATGATGATATTTATTTTCAAACTGTGTGGTTTTTCTGCTATGGATAATTATTTAGAGACAGATGGAGTATTAAGCTAAATTTTTATTTTTTATTTTATTTTTTTATTATTTTTTTTTTTCTAATAAGAAAAATATAGGAAAGAAAGATACAAAATGAAGGTTAAAGCCCAATTTGAAAGTGAGGTCCAAATCATGTTAAGGAGCCCAAAATTATTTATGTCACTTTCTTGAATAATCCACAAATACTACGTATCTGATTATTTTGAAATCTATAGCGGGTCTCCGGCGATTTTTACGGAAATCACGTAAGTTGTCAGCACCCTAACTTTTTATTGTTGAAATTTATTCTAAACTATTTTAATGCCAGACTTTTGTTTGTATATTAGAATAATAAATGGTCACTTCAGTTTTTTTCTCTCCTCTTATTACCCCGTACTCTTTCTCACATTTTATCCGTTGTGGTCACATTCACCTCACCTTTCATTAAAATATACATTTTATAAAAATATATCCTACTAAATACCTCACACATACTCACAAACTAAATAAAAAATATTAAAATAAAAAGTGAGACCTACAAAAATTAGTTGCTCCCCATGGTGAGCCACTCACCACTCTCTCCTCTTCTCTTAGCATCTCGCGCGTGACTTGTGACTTTCATTCAAGCTGTTTTCTCATCACTCATTATCATAAAACACAGACATACTCTCATTCTATTACTTCTAACTCAGTTTCATTTCATTCTAGTGGTCATCTTTTGTAGCAAAGAAGATCAAGGCATAATCAAGCTTCAACAATTAGTTGGAAGGCTTGTTTGTTTTGTTGTTGTGTGATCTAGTATTGTTCATACATCATTGTTGTACCAAACCATCTTAAACCTCTGAGTGTGAGTGGTTAGTATTTTAGTCCTCAAAATACATAGTGTGTTGGGAGTGGTTGTACCCTTGTAAAAGAACTCGACATCTAGCTTTGTGTCGGAAATATTGTGTAAGCGACGTGGAAAGGTTTTCTCCGCCGGTTAAAGGAGCTTGTTGATTAGTGAAGATAACTCTCAAGTTGGAGACTCGAGGAGGGGAGCAGGGCAAGGAAAAAGAGTCCTTGTAGACCGAACCACTATAATCAACTTTGTCGTGGTTTGATTGTTTCTTTCCTAACTTACTTATTATATATTTCTTGCATATTATTTATTCTTCACTAACACATCTTTTATCTATATCAATTGATCTTACAATAAGGTTTCAAAACAATTAAGATTTTAAACGGTAAAACTATTCAACCCCCTTCTAGTTTTCCACAATTGGTACCAGAGCCTCGTTGCTCAAGATTTTCTAAAATATATTGTATTTTATAAATTTGAAACGATCCATGGATTCTGAAAACTTTAAAGAAGGGCAATCTATGCAAAGACCACCACTATTTGAAACCAATCGATTTATCTATTGGAAAAACCGTTTTGAAACATATGTAAAATCAAAAGATATCGATCTTTGGTTTGTTATCATTAAAGGTGATTTTAATCTTACAACAAAAGATATTTCAAGTGATGAGCAAGAGAAATTAATAGCTAAAAATAATGAAGCTAAAATAATATTTTATAATGTTTTGCCTATAAAATAATATGAAAGATTTTTTATGTGTGAAACCGCCAAAGATATTTGGGAATCTTTAATAATTACACATCAAAGGAATTCACAAGTCAAGGATAACAAAAATGATCTTCTTATTCAACAATATGAACAATTTGTTATCCCAGAAGATGAAACCATTAATTGTGGATTTGCTCGCTTTAATACTATTGTTACTTCTCTTAAAGCACTTGATGAATCTTTTCGTAGCAAGAACTTTGTCAGGAAATTTCTTAGAGCACTCCATCTGAAGTGGAGAGCAAAAGTAATGGCTATTGAGGAATTAAAATATCTCTCAATAATGTCACTTGACGAGCTAATTGGAAATCTCAAAGTACATGAAATGGTGATGGAGAAAGATTCGGAAATCATCAAAGGAAAAAGAGATAAAGTCAAATCTGTTGCTATAAAGGCAAGAACAGAATCTAGTGATGATGAAGAATCTTGCTCGGATAGTGAAGACGAGGAGTATGCCATGGCCGTAAGAGGTTTCAAAAAGTTCTTTAGAAGAAGAGGTAAGTTCGTAAGGCAACCCCGACATGAAAGGAAGTCATTCCGGAAAGACCGATATGACAAAAAGGGAAAAAATGAAAGGAGGTGCTTTAGATGCGGTGATACAAGTCATCTAATAGGAGATTTCCCCAAGCCACCTAAAAACAAAACTCAACGAGCTTTTATAAGTGGTGCTTGGAGTGAAAGTGATGATGACGAAGAACCAAGTAAGGATGAGATCGCTCTCATGGCACATGAATCAAACGAGGTACATTCTGACTCATCTTACTCTTCTATTAATGGTGACACTTTGAAAAAATAATATAATCAATTGTGTGAGCTTAGCTTAAAAATCATAACTAAAAACAAGTTTTTAAAGAATAAAAAGGAATTTTTGGAAAACGAAGTCTATGAGCTAAAAGAAAAGGCAAAACGATTAGAAAAAGGCAAGGCTAATGACGATGGTTGTAAATCATGTCAAGAGCTTGGTCTTGAAATCGAAAAGCTAAAACTCACACAAGAAGTTCTTATCGAACATAACTCTAAATTTAAGAGATTTAACAAAAACATTTTTTGTGCCGATGAAATAGTAAGAATTCAAAAAGTACCAGGAAATACAAGTGGATTATGTTTTAATGAAGTAATGATTCCAAGTAGTCAAACCAAAACGGCCGGAGAAGACAAACAAACTGTCCCAACTGCAACTGTTCACCACGGACCAGACGGAACCAAAAATTTGGGTCCGTCCGTTGTGAAAATTGGTTCCGTGGTGTCTACAGAAGGACAACAAGTTTGCAAAACGAATCGTAGTGAATTTTTCAAGGTAACTAAGAAATCTAAAGATATTGTTACACAAAAACCTGCTGTTACATTAGGAGTAGGACTTGCTAAAAATGAATTTAGATCTAAAACTACTCAACAATGGCCTAAAACACCTATTGCCAAACACATCTTTCCCAAAAGCAACTATAACATACAATCCAACTATCAACATACCGGTTGGAATCAAAACTACCCTAGACCATATCAAACTCCTAATTACATGCCATGGAACCCATACCCATCATTTCCATACATGAACCAACTAAATGGTATGTTTAACCCAAACGGACCCATGAGATATTGGGGACCAAATGCTTGAGTTATTTGTGTCATAGGTATGCTTGAATGTCGGCTTAGAACCTGATGAATGGATAAAAGATAGTGGATGCTCAAGATACATGACGGGAAACAAAGCCTCTTCTAAACATACCAAGAGTATGACGGAGGTAATGTTACTTTTGGTAGCAATCTCAAAAGCAAAATCATTGGCAAAGGTACGATCGCTCATAACTCCTTAACTATTGAAAATGTTGCTCATGTTGATAGATTTGGATTTAATATACTTAGTATTAGCCAACTATGTAATAAAAAGTATAAAGTACTATTTGAAGAAAATGGTAGTAAAATACTAAAAGATGGTATCACCATAGCTAAAGAAGTTAGGAAAAATAACATATATGTCATGAAAATAGATAGAACATCTAAAGATAAACTTTGTCTAAAAACCTTAGATGATAACTCTATTATTTGGCATAGACGCTTAGGTCACGCTAATATGAGACTCATTCAATCCCTATCCTCAAAAGAGCTAGTTAGAAACTTACCCAAATTGAAATATGACCAACACTTTTGTGATGCTTGCAAAATTGGGAAACAAGTTCATAGTAGCCATAAGGCTAAAAACATGGTTTCCACATCTAAGTGTCTAGAGCTTTTGCATATGGACTTATTTGGTCCATCCGCTATAAAAAGTTATGGAGGCAACTTCTATACTTTGGTCATAGTAGATGATTACTCAAGGTTCACTTGGACAATGTTTTTGAAAACTAAAAACGAAGCCTTTGATAAATTTGAAATAGTTGGTAAGAAAATTCAAAATCAACTAGGTGTTAACATTGTATCGATCCGAACGGATCATGATCGCGAGTTCGATAATGAAACACAGTTTGGAAACTTTTGTGATACAAATGGTATAACACATAACTTTTCGGCTCCTCGAACACCCCAATCTAATGGTGTTGTAGAATGTAAGAATAGAACTATTCAAGAAATGAGTAGAACAATGCTTAATGAACAAAACACACCTCAAAAGTTTTGGTGTAACGCCGTTGACACTTCCAAATACATTTTAAATAGAGTCTTAATACGTCATTTCTTGAACAAAACACCTTATGAAATCTATAAAGGCAAAAAGCCTACTTTAGGATACTTTAGAGTGTTTGGATGTAAATGTTTTATTCTAAATACCAAAGACTATCTCACCAAATTTGACCCAAAGTCTTATAAAGATGTGTTTCTTGGTTACTCACAAACTAGCAAAGCATACATAGTTTTAAACAAAAAAACAATGAGAGTTGAGGAATCGTTGAACATAACATTCTACGAAAGTCCACCTCCCTCTAAGACATCACATTTGGTAGATGATGACTTAGTTGAAAGTCAACTTGTTGAAAGTCAATAAATTAATGATAATAACGAGGAAGATGAACCATTAAATAAAGAAATTATAAATATCAAATAATCCAAAAGTCACCCTTTAGAAAAGGTCATAAGGACAATTAAATCAAAGAACACTAAGATCACAAGCCCAAAATCAAAGTAACTACTTTTGCTTTGTGTCGTCTATTGAACCTAAAAACGTAAACGAAGCAATAAAAGACGAATCTTGGGTAAATTCTATGCAAGAGGAGCTAAACCAGTTTGTTAGAAATGATGTTTGGAAATTAGTTCCAAAACCTAAAAATCAAACTATAATTGGAACGAAATGGGTTTTTCGAAATAAAATGGACGAAAACGGTGTAGTGTCTAGAAACAAAGCTAGGCTTGTAGCAAAAGGCTATAATCAACAAGAAGGAATTGATTACGACAAAACTTATGCACCGGTAGCTAGGCTCGAGTCTATTAGAATCTTACTTGCATATGCATGTGCTTATGACTTCAAATTATTTCAAATGGATGTTAAAAGTGCATTTCTAAATGGGTTCATTAATGAAGAAGTATATGTTGCACAACCTCCCGGATTCACCGACTTTGAAAAACCACATCATGTTTTCAGACTTAAAAAGGCATTATACGGACTTAAGCAAGCACCAAAAGCTTGGTACGATCGGCTTAAGACTTTCTTAGTTGAACACAAATACACCATGGGATTAGTAGATACTACTCTCTTTACCAAGAAAAAGGAATCACACATTATCATAGTTCAAATATACGTTGATGACATCATATTTGGATCAAGTTATCAAGAGCTATGTGATGATTTCTCTAAAATCATGCACGACGAGTTTGAGATGAGTATGATGGGTGAGTTAACATTCTTTTTAGGACTTCGAATTAAAAAACTAGAGGATGACATATTCTTTAATCAATCTAAATACATGCTTAAGAAATTTGGTCTTGAAGACTCAAAACCCACTAAAACACACATGTCCTCGGAAACGAAACTCACCAAGGATGAGGAAGGTGAATCCGTAGATAACACTAAATATAGAGGAATGATTGGTAACTTACTTTATCTCACGGCTAGTAGACCCGACATTATGTTTAGTGTTTGTCTATGTGCTCGCTTTCAAGAAGATCCAAAAACATCACACCTAGAAGCCTTAAAACGAATATTTAGATACATTAAAGGCACTACATGTTTAGGATTATGGTATCCCAAAGGAATGGGTGTAGAAACCATAGTATATGCCGACTCGGACCATGCCGGTGACTATGTCGATAGAAAGAGTACAAGTGGTATTTGTACTTTTGTTGGACAATGTCTCACCTCATGGTTCGCAAAGAAACAAACGGCCCTCGCTATCTCAACTACCGAAGCCGAGTACGTCTCAGCTGGAAAGGCATGTCAACAAGCTCTTTAGATGAAGCAAGCTCTCGTGGACTACGGAATTCATCTCAATGACATCTCTATACTTTGTGACAAAAAAGGAGCCATTGATCTCAACAAAAATCCTGTCCAACTTGCCCGAACGAAACATATTGAAATTCGCCATCACTTCCTTCGTGACAATGTTCAAAAAGGAAACATCTCAATCGAGAAAGTCTCCTCCGAGGATAACATTGCCGACATCCTAACTAAACCTCTTAAACGAGAACCATTTATTCTTCTTAGACTTGGTTTAGGATTAATGGAACCAAACATTTAATCAAAAACATATCTTAAACTTAGAATGACCAAAACACAACAATTTAGCAAATTTTACTGAAGGTCCCACGGAACCAAAATCCAACAAAGACGGAACCCTAAATTTGGGTCCGTTTGGTCCGTGGTCTTCACAGTAGCAAATGTTTTTTAAATACAAAACACCTTCTTCTTCACAACCCACATAACCAAAAGACCTATAAACACACCTAACTCATAATTAAGGTTTCTTCTTCAACTAATCACAACCAAAATCATCATTGAACAAACATGGTAGCCGTAAAATTTTACGATCACAAAGACACCCTTGGATACATCCCTCAACACCACAAAACTAAGGGTCTTACCAAAGACCAAGTTGAGATTTTTAAAAGTATAGAGAAAAGGTACTTTCATGAGGGTAGGACAATTCACCTATCCTTTGTCGACAGAACGAACCTCCGTCAAGAACTAACCACCATCCAATTCGATTGTCTTCTTGACATTAACGAGCCCATTTGCCCTAGATTTGTCCTAGATTTCTATGCTAGTGTAATTTCCGTAACAAATGATGATGGTCTCATGTCTCTTAACTTTAGAATCAACCAAAATGAGTACACCATTTCCCTCACCCAATTCGCTCAAGTTTTAGGAATTCCTTGTGTTGGTACTTGTCTATACTCGGATAAATGGTCACTTACTATTCTTGATGTAATTCATGACCGTTCTCCTCCTTACCAAACTCCTTTGGTCAACAAAGATGTCATTCGTGAGCACCTCTTCTTTAATAGGGTATCACCAACCCATGTCACTCGAACGGGAAAGGAAGTCAACCGAGATCTATACAGAATGGAACTCAATGAGCTTAAGCCTCACTTCAAAAAATAGGAAGAACTCCTTAGAGCCAATGTCATAAGCACCATAGGAAACCGAGACCACATCAATGCTTGCCTATGCTACATGCTCTTCTACTCGTCAACCATTCAACTTGGCATACTACATTGATAGGAGGATGGTAGACATTCCCACTCAAGACTCCGTTGCTCTTCCGTACGAGATGCTTCTTACCCGTCTTTTTAGAGCTTATGCACCCATTCCGCCAAGTCCTAGAGGGTTGAAACTTGAATATCCTCTCATCCCTCACATATTTGTGCCCTTGAGTGATGAAAGAGTATCCAAGACTAAGACCAAGGGAAAAAGCCCACAACCTCCTACTCCTTCATCCTCATCAAATAGCTCTGAAAACGGTCTCCCCAACTCGAGGCTTCCACCTCATGAGTACTACGCATCACTTCCAGAGATTTAGAACCCGACGGAGGAGTTCAAGCAAACCAAGGGGATGTTTAAATGCCTTGGTAGGATGATTTCCAAGATATACAAGAAGTTGGACAAGTGAGATGAGGTTTAAGAGGGTGTTTGGTACAAGGACAAAAACAATGCTGTATGATATTATTTATGTGTTCTCGCTTTCTAGGACGATAAACAAACTTAAAACATTGATGTGAACTAACTTTTTCATGCAGGGGATAACATTCGGATGTTATCAAACTTTACCCGTTTTCACATTTTAGTGAAAATCACTAGCCCTTGTTGGAAATACATGCTCCGGTATGTTTATATGTGTGTTATTGCTTGTTCCTAACTAGAAATAATTATCTCCATGTATTTTAAGCAAAATTTCAGGATTCGGAAAAGTCCCCGAGGGTTAAAAAAAACCCCACTGCCAACTTTTTTGCACAACACGGATCACCAGACCCAAAAATTTGGTTCCGTCCGTGTTAAATTTTGGTGCCGTCGTTTTGTACTGGCGGACCAGACGGAACCAAGATTTGGGTTCCGTCTGTGTAAAATTTTGGTGCTGTGGGAAGTGCAGGTAAGTTGCCGAATTTTACTCATTTCCGCATTCTAATTTACCAAAATTTGTTTCTAGGATAGTTTTTACTACTTTTTATTTATATTACGACTAATTTAGCTTCCTTAGACAAATAGGATACCCATTTCCCACCAAAAATCAAAAATTCTCAAAATCCACCCAAGGAACCCTTTCTTATAAAGGAAGGAACCATATTTTTGGTTCCTTGAAATCCATGGATGATCTGAACTTCAAGATTTTGCAATGATTGAAACCCATTTATTGCATATCTTGGTTATTTTACTCAACACTACTTGTATGGATTGACTTATGGAGATTTGACATGCATTTAAACTCTTCCAAATCATTAGGAACCACTTCACTTGTATGGCTTAACATCAAATCAAACACAATTCTCCATAATCTCATGATCCTATAAATTAAGACATCAAGGATGATCATCTTCACACCTCAAAAATTTCTTCCTTCTTCTCTTAGAATAAGCTCAATCACAAATGACAAAGTCATCCACATCATCCCCATCAACCAAACCACTAAATAAAACCGCAAGGATAAGTGGTAGACCTTTTTGCTTCGTAAACCTTAGCTCCTCCTCCGAATCATCACCACTAAACATTTCATCCCCAATAAGAGATGAAAATTTCCTTACTCTAAGTACTCCTACTCCACCAACGAAATCACCCATTATCATCACCACTCCACCACCTACTAAAACACCAATTATCACCTCTCCACCACCGGCTCCAATACAATCATCAAATTCACTATCACCACCAAAATCTCCAAAGCTTGTACCTATAGAACTCTTCTCAACTCCACCAACATCTCCAAACCCATTCTTAGAAGACTTAGAAGATCTACCTCCTAGGCCCACAAATCCACCACCACTTCCATCATTCGGAACCATTGAGCGCATCGTTCATGAACCACCACGACCATCATTTGAACCCAACACCCCGTTGGAACCTAGACCTCGTCTCTTCCACCCAATCCATAATGACATTCATAGGCCATTATATGAAAACCATGCTCTACCACCTACATCCTTTTCTCCTCATATCGATGACATTGATGAGTCAATGTGGGAAGACCACCCACAAATCTCAAGTGGAGATACAAGCTCATCTAGAAAACTTCCATGCCTTCTCCAATATAGTGGATTCTCACCTAAATGAGGCTTTGTAAATGCAAAATGCTTTGCTTTCCTCCCTTATAACTCCATCAAATACCAAAAACACTTCCAACAATCCACCACCACCAAATAATGATCCTACTCTTCTACCTCGACACGGTTGCTCCCATTATGAGGGCACCACCCATCTTAGCGAAAGGACATGAATCATGGTCCACGAATTTCAAGATGAGATGAGGTTCATCCTCAATCACATCCTTGAGCGTATTAACGCTCTTTCTCATCCTCCTCCTCAATAGGATGGTTCTAGCTTTATTTTTTGGACTTTTTATGTAATAACCTAGTTTTCGTCTCTTAATTTTTCCGTCATATGTTTTGAACTTTAATACGTCACAACTTAAAAGTTGGAATTTATCGAATACGAGGTAAATTGAGAATTTGAATGCGAATTATAAAAGACTACATCATGCGAATTATAAAATCTACCTATATGATGTCTATATATAACTTTAACCTAAAATTTGAATACAAAGATTACATTTAACCAATATATATTTCCTTTTATACGATTTTTACATGTACATTTCTTAGGCCCATTTTTATTTTTTTTGTACACTACTTATCATTCTAAAAAAATGTCTAGATACACTAATATTTGAAATATGGAAAGAGTACATCTATATCAAAATTTTCGGCACAAGTTACTGCCCCTATCCCCTCATCTTTTAAAACCATATAACTATTTTCTCCATTCCAAAACCCTAAACCAGTAACACAAAAAGAAGCGGCAGCAGATTATTTTCCCAAGGAGAAATTCTAGGGCGCGTTGGGCAGCAATACATCAAGGTGTGATCGTGGGTAGTGTTCTAATCATGGCAGCTGCAGTAGGCGTGGTAGTGGGGTTTTCAGTTGGAGTTTTGAACGTATAGGTGATAAGGGTGTCGTATTGGGTCAGTTTTGGTTCTCGTGTTTCTGTCCTAGTGTGTGAGATCGACCAAGGTATCATTTTTTCGTTTGTTTTCTTTTTCCAGTCAAACTACATGGTTCCTGAATATGTTCTTGCACGTCCAAATCTGTTAGGGTTCGTTTGGATTAGGATTGAAATAAGCGTGAACCTAGTATAAATTTTGGAGGTAGTAATATGTTCGACCCATGTTTGTTTTGGTTAAGCCTCGACTCTTGTTTATTCAGCCTTGAATCGACTCTACAATGATGTTAATATCACCCTAATAATCCGTTATATGGTATCACAAGAATAGAAAACCCTAAGTCGTATTATTAGTGAAATAGTTATGATTTCATGTGGAGTGTGTGGTTGTTTGGTTCATTAAACATTATAACGGGTGTGTATAAAATTCGTGAGGTGGAAAATATGGAATAATAAGCATGCTAAGATGTTACTAAAACAGGTGGTATGGCTTACGTGGGTCACGGGTGCGTTTGGGTAAATAAAACACGTAATATGTTAACTTTATACAGGTTTTGACACGGGACTGTTTTGGAAGCTGAATATGGGGGCATTGTAACTTGAGTTTAATAAGGGTTAAAATCTGGGTTTTTGTTGGAAAAACTTATTTTATGTATTGGTTAAGTTCTGATGAGTGTGTAAATACTCATCATTTTTGGTCAAATCTGAACTGCAAAACGTTTAAAAATGCTCAAAATGCATCAAAATCTGAAAATATCTCAAAAGTGCATTTTATATGTTTCGGGATGCAAAATGTTTAAAATCGATGAAAATGAGCAAAGTTTGCGTATTTGGCAGCTTCATCCCCAAAGTTTCAAAAATTGTCAAAAACAGTCCCTGAGCACATAATTTCAAAAGAAAAATCACCAAAGGTCTTTTTAAAATCATAACTTGTCAAAATTAGTCCTTTGGTGAAAAATATACAAAGTTTGAGAAATTTACAAAATTGGTCCTTCAAGTTTAAAATTTGGCAGTAAATGGCCCCCTAAAAATTTGCAAATGACAAGTCGGTCCTTATACTTTTTAAAAGTGTCATTTTCAGCCCTTGGATCAAGTTTGATGAATTGGGTGATTAGGTCCTTTCATTTTCGAATTGCACAAAGGTCCTCAGTTATTAAAACTCTTTAAACCTATTTTGGACCCTATCATATGCTTTGGACCCCTCCCTTCTACCATGACCCCTGTCATAATACAAATTTGACCCCCTTTATAATATCCGTCAAACCAACCAAACAAATACCAAACCCGCCATCCCCTTTCCCCTTTCCTCTCCTTTGTCTCAGAAAACCACTCACCAAGACCACTCCACCGCCTCCTTCTCACCTCACCATGTTCTCCTCAAGAAGCTTCCAAGCAATTAACGCTTCCTCACCCACCATATCAACCCCATTTGGCAGATAACCATTTTGGCGCCAAAAATCATTTTGAACGGTTGAGATCATTTCAAAGCCATCCAATGGCTTAGATTGTTGGGAAACATTCGTAAGAGAGATCTAAGATATGGATTATAAAGAGAAGCATTTGGAAGCAAAGAGAGTCTCTAGTTTTTAATTTTCAAAACATGTCGTTTTTATCTTAAAGTGTTTAATTTAGCAGAAAACTTGTAATCTTTTGTCATTTTGTATCAAGTTAAAGTTTTTAAGTGTATTGAAACTCAATTCAAGTATTAATATCAGTTGGTGTTTACATTTCTCATTTTATGTATACTGTTGAAAATTTCTAAGTCAAACCCTTGTGTACAAGTAGTTGTTAACTGATCTTTAAGCTTAAAAAGGTTTATATAAGCTTACTATAGCTTTGTATAAGCTTAAACTTCAATTTCAAGTAACTTTAGTTCCCGGTCAACAAAAGTCAAAGCAAGAGCAAAACTCGATGCGTGGATGATCCGGTTGATTTAGAACCGAATTGGGTTGAATTGGATAGGTTAGAGTTCTTGGTTTCAATGTTAGGCAAGCGGTGGTTATTGGACAAGTTGTAAGTCAATTCTAAGTTCTTATGCATAATATGTATTTGTGGTTTTAACTGCTTAATCCTGCTCTAATAGATGTATTTAGGTGTATTTAAGTGAGTTTGATTATAATATGTGCCGGTTCAAGTGTTTGAAATTGTTTCAGTTTTAAATCAGTGTGGGGTGTTTGGATAGCTAGCTTAAACCGATTTCAAACTGCTTGGGTATAAGCTTATTATTGCTCTAGTCTCTATTATCTCTAGCATACTTATTCTAGTCACTTTATTGCATAAATAAACATTAAAAGTCAAAATGATGTGAATCTGTCTTGTATCACTTAACTGTTGGAATCAGTGTACTCAAAACCAATCAAAAAGGTTTAAAACTTGTTAAGTTTTGCTTGATAAACTTTCATTACATCATATTTCACCAAGATCAATCCTAAATTTGCATTGGAATCTCATCAAAGTCAAAGTTTAACTGATTTTCAAAAGTCAAAAAATGTGTCAAAACTCAGTTTTTGCAGAACTTGCAGGTGACACATGGGTTCAATAAGGGTTTGTAGGATCCGATTTTTGGCTCGTGTAGTCCACCAGGTGGTCTTTAAGACTCACTACCTGCTTTTAGCTTAAGCCCTCTCGATAAGCTTGAGCATAAGCTCAAAGTTAGAACCCGTGCCCCTGTGCATCAAATCGTTGTTTTCGCTTTTGACAAGCTTGCACAGAGCTTATTAAAGCTTGTCAAAGGCTGGTCTTTTGGTCATAGATAGTCACTTAGGTCTAGTTTAGGACTTGATAATTAGTTTTTAGTTTGTTGCTTATTTGGGTGCTTATTTGTTGACTATAAGTAATTTTGCTTAGCTTAACCTCTTAATCACCAAATTGTGTTATTTGGCTATTCAAGAGTTATAGCTTGTTGATTTCTGTTTCATTTGGTCATATTTAGTATATCATAGTCTCAAGTATCGCGGTTGCTTGTTTTGATCATTTGCTTTAAGTGCTTATTTCAATAAGCACTTGATCTCATCATTCAATTTCTCCACATAACATACTTTTTTTCCAATTTTCATAGCTTCTTAATATTATTTTAGAGTTTCCTAAAATTTTCAGATTTTTCAAGTTGTTTTGCTATTTTTCTTATTTTAAATTAGTTTTAAGCACTTTTTAAATAAGCATTTAATACAATTAATTAAGAAAAGCTTCAAAAAATAATTTTTCATTTTTCTTAAGTTTAGATAAATATAAAAAGAGAAAAAATATTTTTCTAGATTTTTCTTAGTTAAATTTGTATTTTTAAATAATCTAATTAGTTTTAATAGTATTTAATTCTAGAAAATAGAAAAATAATCGAAAATTACAAAATAGTTTTGAAAAATCTATTTTGATATTTTAGACTTTTCCATTTCATAATTTTATTTTTCTAGCTTTATTTCCTATTTTCTTGTATTTTAGGTACTTATTTAATAGTTAAAAATAGTTTTTAATTAAATAATTAGTTTTAAAAATAATTTTCCTTTTCTATAAATTTTCTTTTATCATTAGGTTTGTAAAAATATCATTTTCATATTTTTAGGGTTAATATTGTGTAAGTTTTACTTTTTAATTTGTAATACGCGTAGTTTTAATTCCGCTTTTATAAAAACTTAAAAAACAAAAACATCATTTTAAATATAGTGATAGCGTTTATTTAATAGATTTTATCTTTTTAACTTTCTTTAATTTGCATTTAAGCCTTTGTATTTGTTTGATATTTCTGTAGTTATAATAATCAAATCATATTCCCTTTTTCGTTCAAACTTCTCGATCACTACTCGTTGATTGATCCATTGCATAGCTCGGCTGACATAACGACCGGAGACCCTATACCCCGGATCTTCATTGATTTCGTGCTTAGGCAGTTTAAGTTGGTTACGGTCCGCCATTCACAAGTGGCGGTTGTGTGTGATTTGGCTTGATGCTTGTAGAGATCATATTTTGGCGCCACGGAGTCAGGTTGATCTATCTTCCGTTATGGCAGATTAGTTGTTTGAATCCTCACTCTTTGTTTATATCATCCATCTCTGTATATATATATATATCCATATTTTCTTCTAAAAATCCAAAACCCAAAACAACCAAAAACGAGTGTAAAACACAAAAATATTTTTCCTTTTGTTTCCTATATATGTATCAAAAATAAAATACAAAAAGAATCGTCGCTTTAATAATAATTAACAACTTAAAAGATTACCACCACTCAAGGCAAAGGCAGTGCTACCTAAACAAAAGGGGTGACCATAATAAGTTCACGAACTAAAGATATAAAACTTGCCTTTGTGTCCTTGTGATTGGTGTACCTTTTTAAAGAAGCCATTCATCTTGGATTATTGGTTAAGTTCACTGTTGTTTTGCCTCGATTTTGTGTTAATTGATTTTGTTGTGATATCGACGCTTTGAACCGAAAACCCATAAAGATTCTTCTCACACCACCATTTTACAAACGTCTTCATAATTCCATTTCTCCTTAACTCGAGTTTCCTTAGAGTTAACTTCAGATATGCGACTGCTTTCTATAGATCTGTAAGCCCATTTCGTGAGCTTGTCAAGATTCCAAGAAGGCGTGTTCGTAGACTTTCGCTTCCATCGCCGGATCTCGAGATCCGGATCGTTCACACTTCTTCCGCTATCATGGCGGATGAAATTCCTATGTGTGAGCTTCTCCGTGCACCCATCGACGGGTATGGAGATGTTATCGTTGTACCGTACCATCATGGTGAAAATTTTGAACTCAAGACCGGTTATCAATCTTGTAACTTCAAATCAGCTCTCTACGGTTTTGAGCGGATGATCTCATGCTCATATAAGATGGTTTAACAAGATTGCATCTACCATCAAGTATAAGAATGTCCCTTCCGATGTCGCTTCTTCTGTTCTCGTTTTCTCAGGGCAAGCCCGGATTTGGCTTGAAAAACAACTCCCTAAATCAATAGAGACATGGGAAGATCTGGTGAAGAAATTTGTGAATGAATTCTATCCACTTCCAAGACCACGAGTCTTAAAATGAAATCATCAAGTTCACTGAAGTTTGATGAATCCTTCGCTGAATCGCTGATCGTTTCAAGGAATTGCTTCAAGAAATGTCCTCACCACGGTTTCGGAAGTTGATGCAACTCGATACTTTCTACAATGGAGTGAGTCAATTCCAAGATTCGCTCAATTCCTCCGCGGAGGAAATTTCCTAGCAAAACTGCAAAGAAGCTTTAGCGATAATCGAAAACAAGTCTAAAGTCCGCCTTTGCACGAAGCAGTTTGTTGTTTCCCAAGTCGGTGTTGGTCCTTCTTCTTTCATCGCCGTGAGTCAGCTTCTAGCACCGATGCTAAGATTGACAAACTCACGGAAGCTATTCAAGCTTTGGTTCTTCCAATCAAAGAAAGTTCTTTTCCACAAACTTCACCTCTGCCGGGAAGGAAGTTCAGCATTCGTGGTGGCCCCCATGCTTATTACAATCGTATGGCCACCGATGGTAACCCTTTGAAGCCAATGCCGTGGGCGGGATGTCTAATCAAGGAGGCAATCAATATCGTCTCAGACCCGAACCACCGCCCTAACTACTCACTGACCTCCGTTTCAATCAAAATCAAAACCGTGAATCGAATCAATAGACCAAACCAAGGTTTTCAAAACCAAGGTCATTTCAATCCAAACAACGGTTTCGTAATCGTAATCAAAGTTTCCAACATCAAGGAAATTACAATAGAACCCGTGTCGGGGAAATTTCAACCCGGGGTATTCATGCAAACAATCAAGGGAATTTTCGAACCAAGGCCCTAATCCTAACAATAGAGGCCGAATTTTCCCTGCAAACTCAAGCCATTGTTCCAACTGACCATCATCTCGATGAGCCGTTGAAACAATTCATGAAATCCCAGAGGAAATGAATCGTTGTTGGTCAGCCGATTCGACATCAAGAAGTCTTTAAATGATCGACCGGGCCAGTACTCTACCTAGCAACACGATCGCTAATCCGGGCGATGCAAAGGCGATCACAACCCAGTGGTGCTTCATATGTGGACTTCCGTTCCTACTACTTTCTTCTTCTTCTATCCCGAAGGTAGTGGAAAGCGA
Source organism: Chrysanthemum makinoi (assembly GCA_910596185.1). Classification (NCBI taxonomy): domain Eukaryota; kingdom Viridiplantae; phylum Streptophyta; class Magnoliopsida; order Asterales; family Asteraceae; genus Chrysanthemum; species Chrysanthemum makinoi. The sequence goes on along the minus strand of OU343224.1, from coordinate 197,300,193 downwards.
ACCTCCAAAACACAATGGACCTACGACTCCAATGCCTCCTCCACCTGTGGCAATAAGTCAAGTTACCAAGGAAACAAACGGACAAGGTGCATTATTCAAGTCCACGAAAATCGCACACGTCCAACTCCTTCTAGAGTCCAACCAAGTGGTCCAAAACCCAAGTCAAATCAAGGAGTTGTTTTTGAACCTCCTCAGAAGCTCCTTCCGCTGAGCAACCGAAACCAAATCTTCTATTCCTTATGCCTCACAAGCATGAGCAAAAGTTCATGAGAAAGCTAGTCATCAAATGGAAAAATTCTTTCAAATTTTCCAAGAACTTCACTTTGGATATAAGTTTCGCTGGATGCCATCATTTCATGCCCA